>BSBM01000904.1:22977500-23695000 GCA_027924585.1 Larix kaempferi | reverse complement strand
CCAAGAACAGGAGGGGGGCCTGGTGGAAAGTTGTCTCTCTCTAACAGCTCCCGATGAAAAGGTGCTCTTGGAAAGACAGGTTCCCGTGAGAAGCCTTCATCCAAATACCTTCTCCCTCCATATGACCCACCAACCCTGCAATAACATGAATACAACATGATGCAATCCCACTGACCCAGAACATTGCAAAGCTGCAAAACAGATCTCTTCATTCATCTGACAAAATAATCCAAAAAAATAAACCATGTTGCATAAAGCCTAGAGGTAACTTTAATATTGGTACAACTAAAAGCACTAATCAAAGCTAATTGATGCATGAAATTCCAACAGCATATTGTAATGGAATCTTTGCTGCTGGCTTTTGCTTTTTAACTCACCCTCGGGGCATTAAGGATAGAGAACAGTGTTTCAAGTTATGAATGAGATAGTATAAGAAACAGCATTCCAAAACTATACAGTATGCAAAAATCTATAAATAGAACCTTAAATATTCACATCCTCCTTATTCCAGTGTCTCAAGAAGCCATTCTCATTACTTGCAACAACAATTTATAACAAATGCTAAGCCACTCACCTGAACTCGGGCTCACGGACTCCACTGTAGCCCTCCAAAGCCTGTTCATCCAACAGAATAAGGGAAGTCAGCAACTAATATTGTTATGAGTGAGCTCTCAGCAGAGAAATCCATTATCCTCAATGGGGGTGGGCTTCCTTGCTTGCTGTTATGAGGATGGATGTAAATATGGAGGAGAATCACATGACCCAATTATCATGGAAATCAGCCCCATAGGAGACTAAGGAGAAAACCATATTGATCGTGTGGGTCATACACTGTTAGTATCCCATCCTTGCTGAAGAACATAGCGCCCAGGATCCATTACTTGAAATATCTTCCGAAACCCCTGTTAAGGTTCTTGATCTTCAGGAAACTTCAGATGCAGGCTGTCTCAATCCTATCCTGTAATGGATGCACAAACAGATACTGTTACACCAATGTCAATCAAGAATGTAGTCTGACTGGGTCATCCTTTATTGGATCCTCAAAGATAGAATTCTTCCCTCAACTTCACCCTCCTTCAATCATTCTATTAATTCTCAAATACAAGTACTGACTTAGGTTTTATATGATACATTCCTTAAACTAGCAACATGCTTAAGCCTAAATGCTATACAATCATGTCAAGGTTAACACACATTCATGTCAGGGTTCAAGCCTGCTGAAAAGTTGGTAATAGGAAGTTTTGAAAGTAGCTTAGAAACAAAAAAATCCTAATCTCTCCATTTTCTCATGAATTGTATGTTATATGCAAAGATCATATTCATGGCACGTAAGCATACGAGCTCTTAAGTTACTGTCATTGTTATAAAAGAAATAAAGAACATAATGATTGCCAGCAAAATTGCTCCATCTTCTGTAAGCTGTAAAATGAACTTCAAAATAGTCATTTCCACAGCAAGACAATATCAGAATCCAAATTACAAAAAATAAGTAACAGTAACCAAAATACAAGATGCAATAAGTAAGAGGAATTCAGAACTGTAAAATGTTATCTTAAAGAATTACTCTTTCCACAAGTACATTGAGTGGGTGACTTACAATTTTCGATTTTGAGTCATCATGATCTTGATTGAGGCCTTATGTGGTAGTCTTACGGACCTTACCCATGCCTATAGTGAAACCATGTAAGAGGATTTCTTATGGAGATGAATAAGTATGACAATATACTCCAGTATTTGTATAGCTAATAACTAACCAAGGAATACAATTAGATGCATGTCTTCTCATGCTCTGTGCCATCAGTTGTCTACATATTTACCTTTGACTTTGCAGCATTAGGAATATTACAAATTATTAACACTCAACTTTAACTTTTAACTTGGCTGCAGAATGTTTGACCTGAGAGGGCAATCTCATCTAGCTTCAAAACAGGACATATCTAATTTTATCTTTGTATCAATACAGTTACCGCAACTTAGTCAAACTGGGCTTAAATTACAGGAAGCCTGAACAGCAAAGACAAGATACAGATAGCTCGAGCTTGAGCCCCCCAGTGTAATTGTTAAGGAAATCAGATTATTACAGCTCTCTAATACATTAATTAGCTATATAATTTTGGGCCTACAAAGACAATCCAGTATGTCGCATCTTTAAAAAAATACCATACTATACTAGATTTGAAAATTGAATATGTATTTTGAATTTTCAATTGGCTACATATTATAGTTTATTACATGTTATAGTTAATCTTCACTGTGCAGGACTCCAGGGGATGTAAGCCTCAATATATCCAAAATAGCAGAAGATAAACCTTGTTTTTTTGCCATCCCATGTCCCACAGCCTGGGATGTTGGGCCTCTAGGGCAATCCCATCTGGCTTCAAAACAGAACCTATATAATTACATCTTTGTATAAACTCACCTATTGCAACCTAGTGACACGGGGGTTAAATTACAGGAAGCCTGGACACCATAGAGTCATAGACAATACATGAATAGCTTGAACCCTCCAGTCTAATTGCTAAAGGCATTAGCTGTAGAATTTTGGGCCTACAAAGACAATCCCATCTGTCTCTTACTTAAAATGATACTATATTGTACTAGGTTAGGATATGTATTTAAAGTTTCCATTATATTATACATCTTCTTCAACTATATAATGCTATATTACCAGGATACAGATATGGACTCGGATTCGGATCCAGATACAGATTTGCCAGATTTGCCAGATTTTTTAAAAGCCAGGATCCGGATACAGCAGGGAAATGGCATGTACAAAAATATATAAAAATATTTTTATAATAAATTTAAAAAAAAGAGATATAGTCATGATTGATATTGATAATTTTGAAGATCATCTCAGCATGAACAAGAAGTAGGTCATAACAGCATTTTTGTGAGACACATTCAACATGCCCATTTTAGCAGTGAATAAATTGGTTTTCTTGAAGGCTATGGCCTGACTAAATAACAGTGTGGGTGAAGTAAGCAACAACAAGGCACATATAGATAGATAGATCAGCCCTTGACAGCAGACCTTGACCATAAAGACAGATGGAATGAAAACCTTGAGAGCAAACCTTGATAAATCAGATTTCAGGAGCAGATCTTGACACAAGGATGGATCAGACCTCGAGCAAGTATGGGTTTTAGAGTTTTAGCCTTTAGGTGCAGCACAATGTTTTAAAACTCGGACTCAGACTTGGACTTGGCCATGACTCAGACCGCCTTGAATTTAATGGCTCAGTTTTTTTTTAATATATAGAATATTCAAATTTTAGTGGGAAAAAATTAATTTTAAGATTCCAAACCATTAGAGACAAAATATGTGAAGTCTACTCATGTATATACAATGTAAGCGTGAATATATCAAAATGGCACCAAGTACAATACATATTTGTATCAAAATACACCAGCCTAGATCCAAATCCTAGGCTCTATCAAGCGTTGAGAGGGATCAAATCTCCCGAGGTGCAAACTTCTCTTTGAATAGCTCCTTGAATGCAATACCTGAGCCACCTAATCCTAAGCTGTAAAGTCTCTAGTTTAAGTCTCATATTTACGTTTTACTTTGTTTTTTTTGTTTATGGCCAACATAATATTTATTACTTTTTACTTTGTATTATTATTTTTTGTTTACTTTGTATTATTTTGTTACTGGACAAACACTCGACAAACACTCTAAAGTCTCATATTTACTTTTTACTTTGTATTAAAAGTAAAAGGTAAAGTCTCTAGTTTAAGTCTCATATTTACTTTTGAGTTTGTATTATTCTTTTTTGTTTATGGCCAACATAATATTTACCACCTAATCCTAAGTTCTAAAGTCTCTAGTTTTAAGTAACATATTTACTTTTTACTTTGTATTGTTCTTTTTTGTTTATGGCCGACATAATATTTATTACTTTTTACTTTGTATTATTCTTTTTTGTTTATGGCCAACATAATATTTATTACTTTTTACTTTGTATTGTTCTTTTTTGTTTATGACGGACATAATATTCATTACTTGTTACTTTGTATTATTCTTTTTTTGTTTACTTTGTATTATTTTGTTACTCGACAAACACTCGACTAACAAGATCTCCCCCATACTGGGCTGTAGAGCACCTCTCGACGCAATAACTAACGAGGCTCTAAATGGCCTAATGGCCTATAGTGTCAAAAAAAAAACATCCTATGTCTACAATGCTACAAGATCAACATGATCAATCACCAAAATCATTGCCTATATTGGGATCCTATTCATCAATTGCAACCTGTGCCTGTCTCCTCTAGGCTCTATCCCTAGCCTCTACCTCAAATCTCAAAGTTGTTCATCCAAGGACAGTAGTCAACACCCTACAATTTTGATGAAACTTCCTAATCCAAGCATTAAAATAAGGACATTTTCATTAAGGTCATGACAGGGGAGTTCAACAATCAGCACCACCAATATCAAGGTACAAATGGCGATCCTTTACCCTAATACATGATAGAATCCAGTGGAAACATGGCAATCCTGAAATCCTGAAAACTGTTAAGTCTGTTGAATTCTGAATGGAATCTAAAATTCTACTTTTTGCATATGAAGTCTGATGACTCCTGGATCCGTTTCCTGGGATGGGGATCCATTTCCTTCTCCAGAGAATCCATTTCCAAGATGGTTCCTAGGCAGATCCAGATCAGAACCACAGATCCAGGGATCCTACCCTCCTCTAGGCTGTATCCCTAGCCTCTACCTCAAATCTCAAAGTTGTTCATCCAAGGACAGTAGTCAACACCCTACAATTTTGATGAAACTTCCTAATCCAAGCATTAAAATAAAGACATTTTCATTAAGGTCATGACAGGGGAGTTCAACAATCAGCACCACCAATATCAAGGTACAAATGGCGATCCTTTACCCTAATACATGATAGAATCCAGTGGAAACATGGCAATCCTGAAATCCTGAAAACTGTCAAGTCTGTTGAATTCTGAATGGAATCTAAAATTCTACTTTTTGCATATGAAGTCTGATGACTCCTGGATCCGTTTCCTGGGATGGGGATCCATTTCCTTCTCCAGAGAATCCATTTCCAAGATGGTTCCTAGGCAGATCCAGATCAGAACCACAGATCCAGGGATCCTACCCACTGGGATGGCAGATCCGGTAACACAGATATAATGTACTGGCTCCCTAAGCCATTTAAAAAGGAGATGCTGGCCATGCACTTCATGATATGTCCTCAAGAAGCTTACATCCAAACTTTCATCAAAGGAGTCTATAGCAAGGGATGTCTCTTCTCAAAATGTTGCACCTAAAATTTCTCTAGTAATCCATAAAGCTTATATTCTCGAAGTTATGCATCTAAAACTCAATCCAAATTCAAAGAAGTAAGAACCTATTATAAGCGCCCAGTGAAAAATGAAAGCCTTCTAAAGATCCGTGAAATCTGACATTTTATCACTTTGGCCTGCTAGAACAAGCTTTCTGTCCAAAATCACAATAAAGAATCTCCCAGCAGAAATTACTAGTGACAGTTTCTGTGCTTTGGCCTGCAATTGTAAATATGTTCCAAGTCCAAAAATCATAATCCATGAATTCCTACTGGAACCTATTCAATAACTAATTCATAAATATTAAAAATAGTCCAGGTGATATATGAGGCCACTGGAAGTTTGAACCTATTCAATAACTAATTCATAAATTTTAAAAATAGTCCAGGTGATATATGAGGCTCTGTTGCCAAAAAGTACATCCCTCTAGAAAGTTAGATTGCATAATCAATCTAAAGATGGACAGTAAAGCTTAGAGTTACAACAAGACTAGCCAACTTGTCAAAATCATATTTATTGACATACAGTTAATCTGGGAAAAGAGAGCTGTAAATCAGACCACTAGGCACAAATGATGAGAGAAAAATATTTTAAAAACTATACTAATGTCCACTAGTGACCAAAGACAGGTTGATAGTACTAAAGTGTAATAACCCACACCAATGCAGTAAAGAAAGCCCCTTAAAGCAAGACATGAGAAGCAAGCGCAATTGAAATGCAAATACTAAATCAGTTGAACAGCCTCTCACCATTGTTTGGACCAGAGGAGGAGCCTGAATCATCAATCACTATGAAGTCACAAATAATGTGGTGTCTGACAATATCTTCTGGAGAATTGGCTAGAGATTAGGAGTAGACAGTGCCACACAGTAGCTCTCGTCGTATCCAAGGAGATAGGACATCAACAATTCACAAAATTACAGTTATGCTTCCGTGCACAGGTGATAAGTGCAATAATCCACAATGAGCAAAACAAGCCAGCTAGGAACCAAAGAGAAAAGGAACACCCACAATTGACACAACTGCAATCAGACTATCGGGGTCAAACTAGTATTCAGATCCTTAAAGCTCTGATGTCACACGACGACTATCAGAATATAGGGGTCAGACCAATATTCAAATCCAGAAAGCACTAATGAAACAACAATAATCAGACTATAGGGGTCAAATCCATATTCAAATCCAACTATATCACACTACAGAGGTCAAACCCATATTCAACTCTAAGAAGCTCTAATGCAATCTACTACAGACAGCTCGAAAATACAAATTTGCGTAGCTAAACTTAAAAACGCTGACTGAATTTTATCGATCTGGAGGCATATAAAAAAACATAAATAAAAAAGGACTCAAAAAGGCCTGCTGCAAGTTTTTGGTAATTTTGACAGAATACCTACCGCTGAGACCTATCACCTAAGCCGAAGGAAGCCCTCTAATTGTGTTGCCCAGGAAAAAATTTAATAATAATAAAAAATAGAAAGGCAGATACTGAGGATAACCAGGCATTCAAGCATCCAATAGCAATCAATTTTGGCGGAATAACTACCCGACACCTATCACTTAAGCCGAAGAAAGCCCGCTAGTCGCCATATGCCCAGGAAAAAAATTTAATAACAAAAACTAGAAAGGCAGATACCGAGGATAAACAGACATTCAAGCATCAAATATCAATCTGTAAGTATCGGGATGATGGGCAACTGCCCGTGATTTTTCATTTCTCAATCGAGTACAAATAAATAGGTTTGAATGTGTAAATAACCCGGACTCAATGCCCGGAAATCGCTGTGAGGAATTACCCCATTAGAAACCCTAGAAAACAATCCAAGCAGTTCATCAAAAGGGATTTCTTATAGCAATGCTGTCAAAATGCCCCACTGCAAACCACATAATTAAAACCCTATAAAGCAACAAAAAAGAAATAAAAAGGGGTTTTCCTTCACAGTACTTACGATCTACGGGAGATTCGACCTCGGCTCCTTTGCTTTCTCCGGTGATGAAAGCGCCTGAAACGCCCAGGGAAACCGCCGGAAAAATAAGCTTACAGGAAGAAATAATAATAATAGTTATCGAGACAGTTTTGGGGGTAAATAGCAGTATAGGAGGCAGTTTGGCTTTTAAGAGAACGGCTTTCTGAGACAGGAAATGGTTGTTTTCAAGGCCTGTAATTGGCCAAGAAGAAACCAAGTCAGAAATGGTAGGGATTAAAGGCTTTGGCTGCGATAACGGAGAAGACTCGCGGCCGAGTTTTGTGTCACAAGATCTGCACAGATGGAAAAAGAACACAGGAAGCGAGATGTACCTTAGATATAGACATGGTATTAATAAGTTACAAATATGATTTGTTCTTTTTATTGTGGTGATGGAAGCCCACGATGATCAACGACCGGTTAGCGTGTGGTCATATGGATAGGGACCACTATACGTTTTAGGGGTTTTTTAATGATAAATTTAAGGGTTATATGTTTGTAAAAAAAAAGTATTTTGTTAGTATTAATTTTAATTAATTTGTTTGCATTGTTGAATATTTTTAAATTCTTTTACTGAAAGAATTTAGTTGCAAGTCTTTAATTACAGTTATATTTTATTTGTTCTCCATGTTTAATTATAATCATCTATTATCTATGTTTTAGTTAGCTCTTACATTATTTAGTTAAATGGGTTGTCTCTCACTACCCATTATCCATATATGCATTAGCTATGAGTTGTTTTTTACTTTTTTATAATTGTTTATTTTGAATTTCGAATGACGACCATGAAATCAATATGGACAGTACATTTGTCCTATCCTCATTTAATCTAGAAAAGCATAGATGATAGTCCACCCCAAATTATACTAGCACGGCCACTTAACTTGATAGGTCACAAGTTAAGTGCCATGAACAAGTTATATGTTATTTGTTCTTCATGCTTAGTTGTAATCATATCTTCTTTAGTTAAATGGATTGTTTGTCATTGCATGTTATCCATGCATGAGCTACTTGTTATCCATGCATATCCATGCATGAGCTACGAGTTATCTATGCATCAACTACCAGCTATTTTTTGTATTTTTTTTTATAATTGTTTTTTTTAATTGTGAACAACAACCATAAAATCAATCTGGACAATACACTTGTCTCATCCTCCTTCAATCTAGGAAAAGCATAGATGGTAGTCGACCCCAAATTCTAAGATATAAACACCTATCGGTGTAACTAGTACAACCACTTAACTTGTGGCTGGTGAACATCTATAGGTCAGAAGTTAAGTGCCATGAATAAGTTATATATTACTTGTTCTCCATGCTTGGTTGTAATCACTTGCTGTTGTTACCTTCTTTAGTTAAATGGGTTGTATGTTCACTACCTGTTATCCATTCATGAGCTATGAGTTATCCATGTATCAACTATTAGTTATTTTTTATATTTCTTTTTTTATAATTTTTTATTTAGAATTTTGAACGACAACCATAAAATCAATCTGGACAGTAAACTTGTCTCTTCCTCCTTCAATATAGGAAAAGCATAGATGGTAGTCCACCCCAAATTCTAAGACATAAACACATATCGATGTAACAAGTATGAGACAAGTGTACTATATAGATTGATTCTATGGCTGTCATTCCAAATTCAAAATAAACAATTATAATAAAAAAAGGAATATAAAAAATAATCAGTAATTGATGCATGTCTAACTCTTAACTGAAGCATGGATAACTTTTAACTGGTGCATGGATAACGGGTTGTTTGTGGCAGACAACCTGTTTAACTAGAATAAGACAAGAGCAAGTAACAGATAATTTATTTGTGGCACTTAACTTGTGGCCTATCGATGTTACCAGCCACAAGTTAAGTAGTTGTGCTAGTATTTACACAATAATATAAAAAAATAACCAATAGGTGATGCATGGATAACGAGCAGTTTGTAGCACACAACCCGCGTAACTAAAAGAAGGGGGCACAAGTTATGTGGTTGTGCTAGAGAGAGAGAGAGAGAGAGACTTTATATCTCTATAGAGTTAGTTGTATGATGATGCTCTATCCTAAGAGCAATAAATTTATTGGTGTAAATTTATATTTAATAATTTAATTTTATGATTAGGTTTAACTAGACATTAAATTGGTGTATGAGACCTTTTGTTTGGGGGATAAGAAACTTCTTATACATAACGATTTAACATCTAAAAAAGTGTACATTTCTCTTATACATAAGGATTTGACATCTAAAAAAGTATACATTCCCATATAAATTCATCTCAACTTTGAATTTATAAAGAAATTAGAAAAAAGTACCAAATCAATAAAAATGATAAGTTGTCTTCACCGTAATTCAAATCTTTTCAAAAATATATATATTCTTTATGAAATATTTATATTTATATATTTACTTTTTATGATAAAAATCAAATACAATTCTTAAATAAATTTAGAAAAATAAATATTTTTAGAATTTTTAATTAATTATTCTTACCTATTAAAAAAAATCCACTAAATTATAATGAATCTAAATAAATTTAATTATATCTTTCCTTAAATATGAGATACGAGATACTAAATATTGGGTACTAGATACTCACTTTTGTTATTAGCTGTTGAGACCTTTTTTATTACTAGCAATTGCCCCAATAAGGTGCAAAGGAACGCCGACATGAAAAATAAAATAAATAGAAAGTGAAGTAAACGTGATGAAGCAAAAAAGGGAATAGTGAAATAGATGCTATGAAGAGAACAATGAAATTGTAGAATTTTTTGGTGGCTTTTCACCATATTTGTCGACTTTATCAAACACACTCTCTGCCAACTCTTTTACATCCACGATCACCCATATGACTGTCATGCCAATACTTACAAAAAATAATCAATGGTCGAGATCATCTTCTCGGCATATCAACAGTTGTTGTCACTTAAAAAATAATCAACGGTCGAGATCATCTTCTCGGCAGATCAACGGTTGTTGTCACTTTTGCCAAAAGGTAGGGGGCCTGACAGGTCACCCCAAGCTCTGGGCTGGTGACTTCTCGTGGAATCCAAGCACTCAGAGCCCCCACCATACCTTTGCTCTCCGCGTCGATTAAGCATAGTGAGAACGGTCGTTATAAACACAAATAAAATCTTTTACACTGTCAATGTGGGATAAAACCCATACACAAATCAATCACCACCATCGAGTTTTTGATCCAACGATACATGAGTATTCGTGAGCTGCAACAAGCTCTCTGCACGCCTCCTCTGTCTCAATACCAAATTACATCACCACCGGCTCCCTTTGAGCTCAAGGCTCTGGCTGCATTTCCCCATCTCTGGAGCAATGATGAACCAAAGTTTGAAGACTTAATAGTCTATGTGGCAACAGCCTTTGACTAAGATCTTCTAGCGAGTCTGGACACCAAAAAAAATGTAGTCGAATTTCTGTATGAAAACATGTTTGCAAAACTTAGAGTACCAAGAGAGACGGATAGATCAATGGTCTTGGTTCACTTAAAATCTCATTGGGAATGTTATAACATAGAATGTGCCCATAAAAACTTGTTGCGTTTAGCAAAATTTGGCAAACCGAATATTTTCCATTACCTCGATAATATATAATAAGACATTTGAATGCCTGTATTAATTAAAGCTAAGGTGGTTGCATCTTTATGAAAAGTAACCTTTTTTTGGAGAGAAATGCAGCGTTTTTTAGCCTGTTTCAGAGGATGAAAATACCTGCTTTTTATGAAACTCATGCAAAAGCATCGTGGTTGACAATATTATATGGTTTAATGGTGGTTGAAGCTGAGATGGTTTGTCTTTCTTCAAGATTGATTTTACATGGTGTCACCACGTTTACATTATTCTGTTTATTTCTTTTGACAAGATCTTGATATCCAATGAAAGATAGAGTTACTATGTACATTGACTCAGTGCTGAGTGGGTTATGCTCTTATAATTAAATGAAGACTACCTCAAAAAATAAATTTCAAGATACCATGCATGCCGATTGAAGCACTGTTCGAAAAGCTTAGTATTTAATCTAAGTTGTACCAATTTATCTTTATCAGAGTTGAGAACGTATTAGTGTGCTCAGCCAAGAAAAATACAAATTTGCTCATCTCAATTTAATTTTGCACCCTCAATGTCAGAGTACTCATCCAAGAGCTGTACATGCCATATATTAGTGATAGTCACAGGTATAGCAGCTGTGGTTTTGACTTTTGAGGTTGAGATTGTTAAAAGAGTTCATTAGGATGCTTCTTGCTGCTCTGCATCAGACCCTTTTAGGCTTGAGGAGTTTTGGAGTATTTTTCGGATCCATTTGGTTGGCATTCAGCCTGCTATCTTTAACCATTTGACTAAATGTCATATCACATCCCAACCAAAGTGCTCTGATTAGTGGTGGGACCATAAACTTTCAAAGTGAACATACCTTGTAGTGTGTTGGACATTCAATCTCTTATCTCAACAGCTGGAAGTTAAAATAGATAGATATGCATAGTGCTCCAAAAGGCTTAACTATGATGGCAGGATGGATGCATTCTAATGTTACCATGCCACGGACATTTAACAGCAGGTACTATGATTTGCCTATACCATACATAGACTTTTGCATCCTTGCCTTCATTTGTGATAAAAGGCCAAAAGGGTCGACTGCCTAGACAATAACTTGCCAACAAATTCCCTGCCAACTTCGTAGAAGGCAACAATGGGATGTAGGAATAGGCTAACCTGGTAGCAAATTGAATGTCATTTTTTGGTGCAGTTCCGTTACAAATCTGGCAGAAAATTTTTGCATTGCAGGTTTGGATTGTAGCAATTGTAATATTTGGTTGCCCAAATGAAAATGTTGATGCTGATGGTATATCTATTTTCAATGTCAAAATTTGCAATATTGTAATTTTTCATTGATGAAATTGGCATTGCTAACAGAAAATGCAGCTTGCTACAAGATTATATGACTAAATTAGCATTCTTTCCAAAGGAGGTGTTGAGCAGGGTAATACTCACATTCATCAAACTTTACAAGGAGGAAAACATCAGTTTTGTTAATGGAAATCATGTATTGGATTGTGATGGTGAGCATTATCTCCAATTTATTTAGAAATCCATTGACCTCCCATATACATTTCATTATTTGGAATTCCATTGCCCTCCCAAATACGTTTCATTGCTAGCTTAAAAACCTCAAATTTGGTGAATAGAAATCACAAGGCATTGGGTATATATTGGAAGGTGATGGGGAGCATTACCTTCAATTTATTTCAAATTCCATTGTCCTCCCATATACATTTCATTGCAGGCTTGGTAATTTGCTCCAAGCGAGGTTTTATTCTCCCAACACTTGTATGTTTCGTTGGTTAAATTAGTATATGTTTTTTCCATTCATATGTGGAGGTCAACTTTCCTTTATTTAATGATTCCTTTAACTGGGTATCACAGCAACTAGCTTTTCTAGGTGTTGACACCTCCCAACCCAAGTTGGAGTGGCGTTTGACATAGGGTATTTAAATTGTTTTGTATAATCTGGTGAAGGAAGAATTGTTTAAATGATAATTTGCATGGTTCAAATGACAATTTCAAACATTTGATAAATTCGAAGTATAGAAATTAGAAATCACAATTTGTAAGAATTGAAGTTACAAAATGACTGAAATTATAATTTTCAAGTCGAATTTTAGTTTTCAAATGACAATTTCAAATATTCTGGATAGATTCGAAGCAGAAAATTAGTTTAGAATCTCAATTTGTAAGTACTAAAATTACAGAATTACTGAAATTACAATTTTCAAATTGAATTTTAATTAGATAAGTAGAAAAAATGACCTAAATAATAGAACGATGTGAGAAATAACATGAACACTTGCCAGGGGATTAACCTCATGAGAAGAGAACTAACCCAATCCTAGGAGAGTTCCAATTGAGTAAATTGTAAATATTGTTAAAAATGTGCAATGCATTCCAATGGTGGAATGAGGGAATTTGCTTGCAGAGTTCGTTGTGTATCCTTGAAATAAGAGATATAGGTTGGCATGCATATAAACGTGATTCATTCATTCAATCAATCTAGTCACATTGGCAGCTGCAGGGAAGCATGTGCTTACTTGTCCCTGACATTTTGTACTGCTGTCCTTACTCACTTTAATAACATAGCTGGTGTTGTTTCTATCTGTATTCAATTTTGTTTCTTTATGAATTTTTTGTACAGTTTCAGGATACAACGAAAGAATTTCAACAAATGACTCTCTCTTGTAGCTTCAGAATGTATTTTAAAGTTGTTCTCAGATTACATATGTAAGAGCTATGTTCTTAAATTCAACAAATTGTGCTCGGTTAACGACAGTTATTTCAATGTTGGATTCATTTATTTATGCCCAGTGAATCATATTTTCCTCATCTTAGCCCAATAATGACTTCCTTACTCACAGGCCAGAGATCTATTATTTTCCTTAAACTTCCTCCATCTTTCATCTTAAGCTATTGTGCTATGCTATTTGAGACTCCAGTGCCCAATCTTCATATGTATTTTTTATCTGTGACTCTACCACCTTTCTTAATATAAAATTCTACTCACTCTTGTTAAAAAAAACAGTATTGAAAAGTACAAAATCATGTAAATCTTAATTACTTATGAAGTATGGCCATTAATATACACCGTGGAGTGTAGTTTTAAATAGGATATATACATTGTTAAATTACTCAATGCAATGTTCAATGGTATGTTTGTTTAGATATGTATAACATTCAATGTAGTTTTTAACGAGCTATATAGATTCGAGAGGGGTGATCATGAGTTAGACATGAGATTTTTTCCTTCAAAGTTGGGGAAGTCACAAGTTCGACTCTTTTGATTCCATTGAGGTTAAGCTTTGTAATCGGGGTCGACGGTTTACCCCATTTACTATCTATGAATTATGAGGAAGTACTCAAAAAGTTTTCCACGAAGTTATTCCTTAGAAAAAAGATATATCGTATATTTTAACATATATCATATTAAAGATTATTTATAGCAATTTAACGATATGCATTCCAACATATATCCCATTAAACACTACGCTACTTGGTACATATTGCTTGTCATGAAATATAGAGTTGTATTTGAACCTTGCTCCCACCATTTAAAAAATTGGAAAAGTAAACTAACTAAATTAGTTTAAAGGATCATATAAAATGAGACAAAAAAGAGTAAGGTTTTATGAGTTTCATGGTCATTTAACAAAGGGTAAGCACACATATAAATAGAGTAACTTAATAAATGCACAAACCCACTTTTTTCCAATAAAATTCTCCTCCAAATTTGGTAGGAATTTTACTTCAAGTTATAGTTCCACTTTATTGAGAGAACTTCTACCATGGAACTTTTTCTCTCAAGTTATAGTTCCACTTTATTGAGAGAACTTCTACCATGGAACTTTATCTCATGGGATTCCAACCCATTCAAAGATAACTCAGATTATCAAAATTTTGAAAAAAAAATGAGCAAATCAAAATAGAACTTTACCTCATCATAAAAATTACAACTTGTTAAAAAAGTTGAGTTTAATCACTTATTAATGCACTCCTTTTTAAAAGAGATGAGTTTATTCATTTATTAACGTACTTTTAAAAAAAATTGAGTTTATTCACTTATTAATGCACTCCTTTTTTAAAAAGTTGAGTTTAAAAAGTTGAGTTTATTTATTAATTCACTTATTAACGTACTACCATCTTAAAGTTGAGTTTATTCATTTATTAAGATGGTAGCGTTGTTTCTAAGTTATTGTCGAACCAACGCCTTGGTTTCTCAAGATGGTAGCGTTGTTTCTCAGGATGTAGGTAACTTAATGCATCCATTAAATACATACGCCAATTTATAAAAATATTTAATAGTTTATATAATATTTTAATAATTTGTTAAGCACGTTGGCAATGGACAATGGAGTTCTTGGGAGTGGGGAGTGAGGTGACTGAGTAATCAAAACTAAGTAATGCTAACCCTTAGCATTACATTCTAATGCTAATCGGTCTTTGAATTTTCATATTTCTTCATATATTCCAAAGTTTTCGGCATAAGTTGTTCACTTGGGAATTAATTATTGCAATACATATTATTTTTCTCAAATGTTATTACAAGATGCTCTTGTAAATTGAGATGCTTAGTCAATGCAGTTGATTTTCTGTAAAGTTCAAGTTTTGCGTCAACTTGCACTGCCCCTGTCCATTCACCGCTTATAGTTTACCGCCTTACTGCTCATCGCCCTTTCGAGCTTTATTTGTGTTACAGTGCTATTGTTGATGGCTCATCGCCCTTTCAAGCTTATGTTACAGTGTTGTTATTGTTGCTAGTCTGTTGGAGTTATTTGCAATTTCTTTGTCCTTTGTGATTTAAGGTATTTCCTGGAACGGTTTTACTTACCATTTAAAGATGTTACTTGATGTTTGATAGTCTGTTTTGAAGTTGAAAAGTGGCATGTTAAAATTGTTATTGTTGTGTTTTTGTGTCCAAGATTCAATTCAGTTCTATGCAATTGCAATTTTTTCCATATAATTCCCTGAAAACTATTGTTTCATAACACACACAGACAAATACTACTGTTGATCAGGCATAGAGTAGAGCTTTATGGCTTTAAATGCCTCTGGACTGAAAGCTTTGAAGGTTCAAATCTTATACAAGGACACTAACAAAATTTAGTTTGTGAGTTTTAACATGTTAGTTTTAGGTTAAACATGGAAAAATTGCACATTCACATGCTTCCCATAATGTTAGTTTCAGGTTAAACATATAATAAGTTACACATCCATATATTGAACAAACAAGTTCTTCGTAAATATTTAAAAATCTAATTGTATTGTCAAAGCTTCCATCAATAAAATGAATCCTGAAACACAAAATCTGAACCAACACAGTCGGGTTTGTCTTTATCAAAGCAGTTAGACTAAAAACTCAATGATGGTTATATAGATCATAGAGCTGACTAGTAGTAATCTAAATTTAATAATGATAGATTCACAAACTTATTTTTTTTAGATAATTAATTTGATTAAATATGAAAACAAATGAGACAATAATACGAAAATAACATTCAATGTAAATTATCGTTGTATTTTTAATGTAAATTTAATGTAGAAATTGTAAATTTAATATTGATAGGATCACAAAAATGAAGAGCTATGAATTTTTCGTCTAAATATAGTCTAAGCCCATGAATTTTGGCGTTTTTTTCACCGACATGTCTTTTGAGCCGTGTGAATCCCATGAATGATTTTCAAACTCAAAAGAACGTCCGGGAAGTTGAAATAAAGGCTTTATATGCAGTAGCAATAAAATTAAATATAGATATGCAAAACTTCTAAACATACAGACACAGACGTGCATAAATAAGTTTGAATAGTAAAAAACAGTGCATTTAAATTGAAAGCCCTTGTGTGTGGATACTTGGATACCGCGTATATTGTAGCTAAAGAATCCTACTTTAGACAACTAATGATTTTTGGAATAAGAAGCTCTAATCAGAAAATTGGGATGTAACGATGGAATCCACCTACTCCTTGCACAACCAACTCTGTGCTTCTGTATCTTCCCGGAGCTTGAGACCAAGCCTGAATTCTTTGAGATATTATGTTTGATCAAATATGAAACATATCAAAATCAATATGTATCTCCTGAATTATCTTCCCTTGAACCTTAAACAAGTTGGAAGGAAAGGGCTAGAGCCCCGCCCAATCACTCAAACTTCTGCATATCACTTTGGGGAACCTCAGTGACTTTCAACAAAGTAAATGGCAAAGCATCAAGCACAAACATCAGCTTTATTATAGCTCAATATTATGTCGCAGAAACAAATTGATTGAGCCACACATAAGAGAGAAGGCAACACCATGAGTGGAAATGGAAGGAAGTCATTTGTCATCATTGTGGTTAGAATGGAAAGAAGTGGCAAGACAATGCTACTGCATCGGCTTGTTCTATAGGTTTTTAACTACAATCTGCTTTGTATTCTTAAGGTGAGCAATAACCCATTCTAGTTACTTTGTAATACTAGAAACAATTAGCAAATCTCTAGTGGGCTCTGACTCTATTTCAGTATGTAGCTTAACAGACAATTCCTTATTTTCATTTCTAGACCTTTTACTTTTAGGTGTGACTAAAATTGCATGTCATATCCATCATTTGGGATTCAAGGAGTTTTCATCCCCATTCCATAACGACCTGCTTCACTATAATTATTTTTGAATGCTACCTAACATTATTTCGAATTGCATAAGATGTACCTTTAGAGTTGTTTGTAATAACCCCTGAGCTATTGCTTCATTTTATACATTGTATCCCTTCAGGTTGTCGCTCAGTAGTATCCCTTTGCTTCTTAGGGTATTGCAAAGTTTGTAGGATTTATTTCTTAATAGCGACAAATATAGATACAAAAACACTATGGAAACACCAAATTGCTTTATATGGTGGTTGAATAACACTAAAATCCACTTGCATAGTGACCATTCAAGCCACAAGAGAAAAATAATAAAATCAGACGATGCATAGGCATACATATTGATACGAGAGGAGGAAGTTAAGTGTAAAAGAGAATACAGGCAAAGGTTTGGCCCTAAATAAAGATGGGGTGGACTATGTCGCTCCATAAATTCCAATTACGTGTTGATTTGGTGGAGTTCGATACCACTCCGTGATGTTTAGGGTTCAACAGTGTTGTGATGTGACGTCGTGCACTCACATTGGGCACGTTTGTCATGGCTAGATGTACAAAATAGTTTTTATTTAATCGGAAATTTAAAGTATAAACTATATTTGATTAATATTAATGAGAAATTTAAAATATAAAAGTCATGTTGAACATATTTTACTTCTCAAATTCCAATCCTAACTAACTATATTACTTTTAATACTTTTAGCAATTATTTGTTAATGACTATTTTTTTTTCCCCGAAAAAAAAACGTAATTTCATTTCATCCATGGAGTACGAAATTACATTGAACAACTCACTCATCTAGAGTGGAGTGTAATACTGTTGTGATAATCACCCTGTAGTGTGCCCAAAAAAAGAGCTACGATGTTCTCACTGTGTGAGTAATAACATCATTTACAAAACTCGAGTATATACTCTTTGGAGTCTTTTTTTTAAAAAAACTGGTATTGTCGATTACAAAAAAGAGTTCTAATATTATATACAAAACTGCAAGAGCAAAAAGTTTGATGTTCTGTCTCCTAAAAAAATATACACCTGTGACTGGACCCGGAGCCAAGTACCCTTAGTCCCGATCATTCTATAAATGGTCTGTGGAAGAAGGCATGCACATTCCCATTCATAAATTCATTAATTTTCCAAGTGCCGACCCCCAGATGGAGTCCCTCCTTGGAGGCCTGGTCCGCCTCAGCATTGTTTTCACGGTAAGTGTGCCTGCAAGTAAAAGTTTCCAAAGTGAGAGTGACATTCTGAATTTGGTCCAAAACAGATGCAATCCTCTGATTGCTGCAGATGTATGTGCCATTAACCCAATTAACCACATTCAAAGAGTCACAAAAAACGTTAATTTTCTGGATAGAAAGTTCCACGGCATAAGAAATCAACATCTTGAGACTTAGTATCTCTGCCCAGTTGTTTGTTCCCCTCCCAAAACCAAATGCCATCACATAGTAGTGTACAAGGGAGATAAAAAGAACAGCCCCTCCCCCACAAATATCATTTTGAGAGGCCCCATCAAAGAAACCCCATGGCTGGGATCTATCAATATCCACAGGATGAATATTACGGGGAGAGGGTGGCAGCCGAGCCCGCTTGAGTGCAAGAAAGATCCCACAACTGGTAATTGCTACTTGAGACGGAGTTCCCAGATTGTCTTTGAACAATCCGCTGTTACGCATGAGCCAAATTCCCCAAATCACCACCGGAGGAAGAGCTTTATAAAATTTCAATGCCACATTGTCTGTCCATCTCCTCCAGGCATCCTCAAACGAGTTTCCAACCCAAGGCAGTGGTATTTTTAAGATGCGAGATATAATGTTCCAAACCTCCATGGTGAATCGGCACTGCAGGAACAGGTGTGGAATAGTTTCCTCGCATAGTTTGCACAAATAACATCTGCTAGGCCCATGGAAACTACGCTTCTGCAAGTTTTCCCACGTCGGAATCCGGTTAGCCAATGTACACCACAGGAAAAGTCTGGCTTTGGGTGGGCAGTGGAGTTTCCAAACCGTTTTCCACCACCAAACCAGATCTCTTTGCTCGTAGTTCTCACTAATCCACTGGTATCCACTTTTAGGAGTGTAGTTTCCAGTCGGATCCCCATCCCAGATAAGAGTATCATCTGCATCAGTCAAAAAAACCTGATCCCTGCAAAGTGCTCTGAAATATTGTCTTAATTCATCTACCAGCTCCACTCTTAAGCCGAATGATTCAGGCCTTATCCAAAGGGGTCTTCCCATCCAAATATTATCCATATCCGCTAACTGACTGAGAGAAAGTAAACCCTGGTGCCGCAATTCCTCCATCAACTCAACAGACAGGATGTGCTGGGCTTCGCATCCGACCCAGGGGTTGCGACCGATCCGAAGCCTGTGACCATTGCCGACATCCCAAGCAAGATTGTGCTCAATGACATCGAAAGAGTTCACCAAGGCTTTCCAGATGACAGAGCCACCACAATGTCGTTTCTGTGGAGAGCGTATCCAATCTTCCATAGTGTCTGGTTCAACATATTTATGCAACATAACCTTGGCCTAGAAGCCATCAGACTTAATTAAATGCCAACCACACTTAGCAGCCAAAGCCTTAGAGAAATGAAAAATATTCTTGAGACCCCACCCCCCAGAGCTTTTGGGGCTGCAATTCTGTCCCATCTCACCCATGGGGTGACATGAACATCATCCTTTCCATTCCACAGAAAGTTAAAGCAAATCTTCCTTGCTGCTTCCAAAGTGCCTTTAGGAATCCATGCAAGTGACATCCAATATACTGGAATAGCTTCCAGCACCGTCTTGACAAGGACAAGCCTCCCAGCACGCGAGAGCCACCGAAAGCTCCAACACTTCAACCTTTTTTTCAGCTTTTCCAACAACCAGGTCCAATCCTTTTTTAAGTAATCATTAGGCTTCAAATTGAAACCCAGATATTTTAACCCTTCCGAAAGATTGAGGATCGTGAAAGGAAATGATGTAGAATATAAGATATAATCCTCCTCCCTCAAAAGAGAGACCGTGAGAGTGGATTTCCCTTCATTAATCTCCATTCCAGTTGCAGTTGCAAAGAGTTGCAGTATCTCTTTAAGCCTAACAGCGTCCAATCTAGAGCCTGAACAGAAGATCAGGATATCATCCACAAATAGCAGATGAGTTAGAGATAGTCCTGGTGCAACCAAAATCCCTTCGTAATCTCCAACCCGTTTAGCTTCCATGATGGCTCTACTCAGGCTCTCAGCCACCAACAGAAATAAGAGAGGAGAGAGAGGACATCCCTGTCGTAATCCTCGGCCAGAATGAAAAAACTGGGTTGCTGCTCCATTCATTAAGACTGAGAAGGATACAGTGGTAATACAACTCATTATCCAGCGTATAAAGCCAATCTCAAAGCCTAAATGGGTAAGCATGAGTCGGATATATAACCAGCTCACCTTATCACATGCTTTGGACAGATCAATTTTGAGAATAGATCCTTTCAGTTTTTTAGTCTTAATGCTATGCATCCCTTCCTGAGCAATGCCAATAGACTCATGAATCTGGCGCCCCTCCAAAAACCCAAACTACTCTTCAGAGATGTGAGACGAAAGAATAGGTTTAAGTCTGCTAGCAATAACTTTTGTAACAATCTTGTACACACAGTTGCACAGAGAGATAGGCCGAAAGTCGTTTAATGAAGAAGGAGTGTCCACCTTGGGAATTAGTGCAATGAATGTGGAGTTTATGCTGGCTGGCACCCTACCAGTTCTTCTCGAGTCCTCCACAAGTTCAAGCAGATCATTCCCAATGATATCAAAGAGAGCAATAAAAAATTCAATAGTCCACCCATCGGGCCCAGGGCTCTTATCCTTCTGAAAGCTTGCCAATACCTTTGATAATTCCTCCCCTGAAATGGGGGCCATCAAATGCCTGTTATCCTCCTCTTCCACAAACCTGGAAAAAAGTTGAGCTACCCGAATCACCTCTTCAATATTGACTCTATCGCTGGCCTTGAAAAGTTCCCTGAAATGAGAAACCCCCACAGAAGCCAGCCCTTCAAATGTTTACCTAGAATTACCTTCAGCATCCTCCAAACACCAAATGGTATTAGCATACCTCCTTCCTTTTTTGTAAGCATGGAAGAATTTAGAATTCTCATCCCCACTTTCCAACCAGATGGCCCGGCTTTTCAGTCTCCAAGTTTCCTCGAACTGAAAAAGTATATGGTTCCTCTGATTTTCCAATAGAACTAAGCGGTCCTTTGACGTGTGAGAGCTGTAACCACCACCCACTTCTTCAACAATAGTGGCAATTTCTCCTTCAATATCTTTAAGTGCCTTATCATCCCTCCTCCTCTTCTCAGCTGCCCATGATTTAATGGGTTCCTTAAGAGTTCTAAGATTCTCATCAAAGTGAAAGGCAGCAGAATGAATCGATTCAGTATGGAAAGGTACCCAATGTTGCTGAATCAACTCCAGGAAGGTCGAGTCTTCCAGCCAGACCTTGTTGAATTTAATAGGAGCAGGAGGTTTGTTAGGACCATCTTTCATCTCCAAAAATATTGGTTCATGGTCTGAGCTACCCCTTGATCCAATACATTGTCGTACAAAGAAGGTTGCCTCCACAAGAGGCTCAGATAGTAAAAAACAATCCAGTCTCTTAGCCACACTGTCTTGACCAATTCTCTTATTCCTCCAGGTTGGCTTTAACAGAACAGCTTCCACATCAATCCAATTGCCTTCAATAAACTTCCGAACAAAAAAGTTTGTAAGGGGATCCGCATTTGCGTGCGGCTCCCAAACCTCAGCATGACCTAAAGAAAAATTAAGGTCACCCCCCAGAATGACAGAATCCCCCCTGAGCTGATTTCTCCTCAGAAGTGAGTTCCAAAACGTTTCCCTCTCACAGTAAGGACCATAAATATTAACAATAGTAAAGGTTCGGTCAAAATCCAAGAATCTGCAAGAAATTCCCAAAACCGACTACATCCCCCAACTGGAGGATACACAAACCCTAGCCTCTTTCCACCCAATAGCCAAGCCTCCGGATCGACCCCTAGCACCCAATGCTTCAAAGCACCACCCAGGAAACCAAGCCTTAAGTCTGTCAATAGCCTCAACACCGCCACACATTGTTTCTTGTAAAAGCAGAACATCGGGATGCTCCAGTTGCAGCATCCGTCGCAAAGCTGGTCTTTTGGAGGGACCAGCAAGACCTCGACAGTTGAAAGACATAATCTTCATCACAACCCATCCAAGTGGGCATTCACTGCTCTAAGTGCCCTTTCGATTGAAAGTTGTGTACCATTCCGAAGATCTGAGTGCGCTCTGGTTTTGGCCTGTGAGATAAAAGACTTCCTTCCCCTGGTTTTAGGTTTTTTAGGTTTTTCCAACCCTAATCCTCCTCCCTTGGCTTTGTTCATGGAACGTAAGAAGTAACCAGACTCCGATGAGCCGGTGGGTGAAGAGGTCTCGGCCATCACTTGAACTAAAACAGGAGAATCATCATAAGGAACAGGGGAAGGGCAATTAATCCGGGTGGTTTCCGTCACAAGGGAGGAGCCAACATCATCCTGAAGAGAGGGTAGAAGAGCCATCGACTTGGAAGAGATATTTAAATTCCTAAAGCCATCCACCCAATCGAAGCCAGGAAGAACAAAGTTATTAAAAAAAAGACTGAAGGAAGGGTTAATGAAAGGCGCAGAAGAAGTACCAGCCACATTGTCGGGGACGCGAGACAAAGCAAGTAATGAGACCTCCAAAGTCTTGTCAGGTGTAAATCGTCTTTCATTCTCTGCTGTGCCCGAAAAAACGTTCAGCTCAGGGACAATGCTATCCTTCTCCTGAATGTTCTCAGCTACCATATCCAACTCCTGAGTGTTCTCAGCTACAACTTCATCAGAGATATAATCCTCAGAGGGGCGATCCAAAACATGCTCACCCTGCGCTTCTCCACCCCTTGTATCCCCTGCCACCTCCTCCACGAGCCTCCTCTTCAAATTCTTGCCAATCTTCATACGGACCGGCAGAGAGCATTCGACGGCCGGGTGCCCATAAGCATGGCATATTCTGCACCGAAACGACACATTCTCATAGTCCAAAGTTTGTGTGAAGCAGAAAGGTCCCCATTTCAAATCCATGCTCTCATATAAGCCATCCCGAACATTGATGCTAACCAGGATCCTGGCTACCTTCTGAACTGCAGTGGTTTGGAATGAGAAATCGGCTTCCAAATAACTTCCCAAAAGATTGCCAATGCTCCTAAAATGATCCTCAGCCCAATACTGCAAGGGTAGCCTAGGAAGCCTTACCCAAAGAGGAATAGTATCCAATCTCTCACGGCTCGCGTCAAACATCGGGTTCCACGGCTTGAGAAGTAGTGGAGCCTTGAAGATAGACCAGTTCGAGCTGAGCGTCCATACAACATGTGCTTCAGAGTTGAAGTGAAAAGCAAACCAACCTCCAGAGAGTCCCACAATCCGTGGAACATACCCACAATGACCCAGCCAAACACTGGATGCCCACTGTATCATCGATTTAAGACTCACTGCCCTGCCATAAACCCTACCCACCAGTACAGAATTAACCATTTCAAGTATCTGCTGGAAACCGATGTCCTCCCCCAGTGCGTAATTAGGTGCTCTGCCCGAGTTCTTGAGCCACCTCCTACGCGTCTTCGCTCGAGGGCTCTTAGAACCCTCAGTTCCGGCACCACCGCTCACAACCTTCCTTACCAAGTCACCGACCGGGCTAGAGAAACCCCGTTGTTCGGCCCAATCCAAATCCGTAGCACATTCACCTCCCTGCAAGGCCCCGCTTCCATGCAAGCCCTGGAAAACTTCCTTTACGTTCGACACCCCGCTTAACTCCCGCACCGGAGATTCATGTGAGCCGTCCGAGGAGAGCAAGCAATCAGGAAGGTCTCCTAAACCCGCGCTTACAGGTTCCGGAGAGGGTGAGTGCGGGACCGAAACACCCCAGATTGAGTCAATCCTGCCCGTCGGTGCAAATCCTTCACCGTTCCTTTCCCAGAGAGGAGAAGCCAACAAGGAAGGCGCCGGAGAATAAACCAGGGAGGCCCTCTCAGCAGAAGGAAACAGAGCTTCGTTCAGATGGTAGTCCGCTAAACTGCCTCCGCCAAAACCACCGTCGCTCCTCAAAAACTGAGTTTCGCCAGGTGGCGAGCTCCAAATGTCTCTATGGCGCAACGTGTCACTACTATAATCCACTTCGTACAACAGCTCCATAACCGTGAAGTTCAAGAAGCTACCGCAGGTGAAAGGGAGTTAGAAAAAACAGTAAAAAAATACGTACCACTGTTACACCAGCTTAAACTTGACCATGAGTCCAATACCATACTGCTAGGGGATCCGTGCCACCGTCTGACACCGCTGAAGGCCTGCTTCCGTCTGCAGTGGCCATGGCTGACGCCACAGTCACAGCTCAGACCCTACGCCGCCATCCCATCAAACCCTAGCCTCCTTGCCCCAGCTCACCAGGAATGCCCAAATTCAAATAGTTCTTCCTTTTGTCAATGACTATATTACTTTACCTTTGAAATTTTTGTTCTTTCTCATGAGTATTTACTTTTTAGTTTATATTACTTTTACTACTTTAGCAGTTATTTGTCAATGACTATACTACTTTTACTTTGAGAGTTTTTTTCCTTTTATGAGTATACTAGCGTACCCCCTAAAGCGGGGGAAATGAAACGCCGAGAATAACTTCAATATGTTGTAAAATAAGAAAAAGTTGTATGTATGTAGACAATATAATTTTATGTGTTTGAAAGCAAGTCTAGCTAATGTATGATAGAGATAGTAGTTGATGAAATTGAAAGGAAAATGTTGTTGCAAGTACTAATAAACAATAAATAGAAACCCATGTAATCGATGGCAAGTAAATGGATTGTAAATTAATTTGTCATACGAAAAAGTATACATATGTGAGTAAAACAATAAAGAGCTAGGTAGTGATCAAGTTTGGCTCTAAATATATTGGATATCAACATTGGTATTTTCATTTTGCAGGGATTGAGGATTCAAATTTATGTGTGAAAGGGACAGAGAATGAAGGCGTGGCTCTTGTTTTCTTCAAAGTGACACATATGAAGTGTCTTTCATCTTTTCATAACTTTCAAAGGAGAACGATGGTGCAATTCACATTCCTTCTATGTTGCAGCGGGTGACGCATCGCTGTGAAGGTCAAACCTTGACGTTCATTGTTACCAATGTCAATGGTTGACCTTGTTGATGTCAATCCTTAGGATTTATGGATAGTCAATTCCCAAACCATCTTGAGAGGGATTTGTTTCTTGTTCCATATCTTCTTCAAACACTTATAGGGCATGTACCTGTAAAAGATTCATGTCCTTTACAAGAATCGAAAGCCCTGCATATATAGTAGTTGCATATATGTTAAATGCCGCAACTCCAATTGAAGTGAGGAGCAATAATGTGCTATGGCCAGAGGTTACTTGAAAGATATATGTTGTTGAGGTAAGTTATTGAGAATCAACCCACTAGCATAGTGGAGGGCTGTGAAGGTCAATCTGTAGTGTCCCTTTTTAATAAATTTGGAAAAATTGAAAAAATTGCAATTTTTGGCCAATTCGACCCTTAGACTAGTTATGACTCCAATGCTTCGAAATGGCTCCAAATGCTTCCAAATTGGGTCCGAAGGTATTTTAAATGAATTAAGACATAAAAATGAGGTTGATAGATTTCTAGACACTCTCAAAAGACTTTTGAAACATTCATTTAAATTCAGGAGAAATTGAGGAATTTTACTAGCAATTTCAAGGTTCAAACCTCCAAGGGTAGAGGTCACTAATGGCTTCCCAAATGTAGTACGACCCTCCCAAATTTCAGAAAGGAGACATTTTTTAGTTAAAGGAATTCAATGGTCACCCAAATGCATCATTAATCAGTTTCTAAAGGCTGCTGCAACTCCCATAAATCAGAGGTTTGTGGACATGTCTTCACATAGGGGGAAATGATAGGAAACTTCACCACGTGCTATGAAATTCGAGATTTATGTTCCAAAGGAGTATGTAATGTAAATGAAACTTCTTAAGGACATTAATGACTCTCCATACATCATAAAAATCACAGAGATGAACTGATACAAATCAAAATAAAGCAACTTCAAGCTCTCACAACAAGATGTAGGGAAAGTGGCACCATTTATGCATTGTTTGGTATTTTTACATAGTTTAACTAGGTATTTCGACCTGAGATTCTTTTGAGCATCAAATAAAGAGTATATATATCATAATACAAATAAATGTTGAATCTTGGACTCTCACAAAGAGATCAACATCTCACCAAAGGCTCCCTTCCTCCAACAGCCAAAATATGTAGAGAAATGTGAGATAGAGATGGGAACAAGTTGAAGAAGAAAGAATCACGAGCTTCCCTGTAGCTTCAACTTGCAAAAAATAAATCCGTTGTAGCTCCAAATGAAATATCTGAATGGCCTCTCCAATTTCCAATTAGGATGGGGATATTTCACCCTCAAAATTGGTACTAAGGCAAGTAGAATAACACTCTATTAGCTTGGACAAGCTATGCTCTCCAATTTGCAAAACGAGAAATGATCAAAAGCCACTCTCCTTCTTGGTTCTTGTATTTTATTACCTTCCCAATCCTTCCATGGTTTGAATTCCCTCCATGAGCTTCATGCCAACTCGAATTGGAAAGAGATTCCAATGTGTGCCACTTGTCCATCAATTCCTAGCCTCCTCCTTCACTCAATTCGAATGGGTGACTCTTTGGCTGCCCTAACTCCCTTGTGCGCTTTCTTGGAGGCAATTTTTAGTCCTGACATGTCATATATGTCAGATATCAGCATTCAGGTATGATTTATGTCATAAGTGTCATAGCATCTTCATCATTGTTGTCATAGAAGCTAAGGAATCTAGACCAAGTGTCCCAATAACTCCAAAATGCCTCTTCCTCTTCCATGGGAGTTACTCTTCCTCTCAAATTCGACTTCATTGAGTCATGTCAAGTATTATTCCCTTCCAACTCCCCCAATAATGTTGGACTCCACATAGTATTCAAATGGGTGAGAGTGGAATTCCATGTGGCACAGGGAATCTTGCTTAAGTGGGCCCCACACCTCCAATGTGCCTTTATGACCAAGTGCCACCTTATTTTCCTATATTAATGATTTATTTATTCCCCATTTAATATATTTGGTCAAGCTAATTTCCATTTGGGGTTTTATAGTTCCCTTATTCCAAATCTAATGTTTCCACCCCAACCTAGGAAACTAGTAGATTGGTGGAATTTTATCTTTTTGAGATTTATTTGAATGGGGACATTATAGTCCTCCCCACCCAATATTGCTTGCCCTCAAGCAATTTCAAATTAGGATGCTGTAAAATTTGTTCCTCCTCCCATGTGTCATCCTCACTTGGAAAATCTTTCCATTGTACCAAATACTCCCTTATGGTTCTCCTCCTTAATTTCCTTTCTCTTGCCTTCAATTTTTTTTGTAAAATAAGTATGAGTTGTCCTTCATCATCTAATGGAGGAAGGGTTTATGAAATAGATATTTGCTAACCAATAGCCTTCTTAAGGCATGAAACATGAAATACATTGTGGATTTTGCTTGCTTCCAGAAGTTCCAACTCATAATCCACCTCCCCAACTTTTTGAAGTACCTTATATGGACCATAATATCTTGGTTTGAGATTGTCCGATCCTTTCACTTTTAAGGATGTTTGTTTATATGGTTGTAGCCTCAAATAGACCAAATCATTCACTTGAAAATTTCTTTCCTCCCTATGTTTATCCACATACTGTTTTTGCTGGTTTTGGGCAACCTGCAAATTGTCTTTTAGAAGCTTCAAGATCTATTGACTTTCCTCAATCCAATCCTTAGCTGTTGGAGCTCTACTATCACCAAAAATGTGCTCAACAAAGGTGAGTGATTCATAACCATAAAGTGCTTGAAAGGATACATTCCAATGGACATATGAAAGGTAGTGTTGAGCAAAACTCACCCAAATGTAGCCATTTTACCCATGCTTTTTGCTGCTCACCCACATAGTTCCTCAAGTACCCCTCCAACCATTGGTTCACTTTTTCTGTTTGGCCATAAATTCGAGGATGATAGCTTGTGCTTGGAGTCAATTGAGCTCCCACCATCTTGAAGATTTCTTGCCAAAAAGCACTCATAAATCTGTTATCCCTGTCACTCACAATGTTATTGGGAAGTCCATGCAATCTGAAAATTTCTCTAAAGAATAGATCAACCACTTGTGCAACAATATAAGATGATGTAATAGAAAATAAATGAGCAAATTTGGTGAGTCTATCCACCACAACATAAATACAATCCTTACCCAAAGCCTTGGGTAAACCTGTGATAAAATCCATTGAGATGCTTTCCCATTTTTGTTCTGGAATGGGCAATGGTTGTAATAGACTAGCAGGATGTGTATGTTCAGATTTGTTTTGCTGACATAACTTGAATTCATTCACATATATTAGAACATCTTCTTTTAGTCCTTTCCAAAAGAACCTTTTCCTTAATTGCCTATATGTTTTGAAAAAACCGAGATGGCCTGCTAAAGGAGAATCATGAGATTCCTTCAAAATCTTGTGCTTGAGATTCGAACCATGAACCAAATATATTCTGCCCTTATAGTATATTATACGTGGTAAGATATAATATGTGGTAAGATATTCTCTTATTTTTTAATATATTTAATTGTATTATAAAAATAACTCCTATTTTTTAATATATTTAATAGTATCATACAAAAAAAATTTAGATGAAATTGTTTTGATTTTTTTTGAAATATTATTTATAAAAGGGATTGATAAAAAAAAATTGGTATTTAGTTTGAATTTTATTATTAATTTTTTTTTCAACTTATAAGTATTAGGTTTTTATATTAAATCACTTTTGCCATGCCTTGATAATTAGTTTAAAACTCTAGTTAGTTTAAAGCTCTCAATTAGTTAGTTATGTAAAGATTGTTTCAACTTTGTTAGGCTTGTAAACATTGTCTTCTCGAAAAACATGGAAGAAGTAAAAAACACATCTACCCAATTAGTATTCAAACAAATGAATTCAAAAATACTTAACATTATATTATGATTATATAATAGATAAATTTGATATTTTTCTTTTTATTTTTATTTAAAAAAAAATCATTTATCTATTTTATAATAAATCATATTTATAGAATTCTACCATCCTTAAAATTTGAACTACATTATGCTTATAATAATTTTATTTAAAAAATAAAATTATTTGATTTTTTTATTATAATAAATCATGTTTAAATAAAATTATTTGATTTCTTATAATAAATCATGTTTATTTATAAGGGAATGGGAAGGGGATAAGGGAAAGGTGAAAAAAGCTAGCATCCTATAATTAGAGAAATTGTGTAATTTGAATGTAAAAAATATGTTATTTGTATTTAGATATAGTTATAAATATTATGTATAGTTTTATCAAATAAAAAAATTTTAATTTGTTTTTATTTATAAATTATTTTATTATTTTATGATGGCCAAAATGAATAATAATAATTACACAATTTATAAAAATAATACGTTTATATAATTTGTTGTATAATAATGTAAAAAAATTATTATTATTCATTCATATTTATTTATAAATCTAATTAATCCAAAATATCAATATTTTTTTTCAAGAGGCAAAAAAAACCGCACTTTTGTTATTTCTGAGGAAATGAAAAAGTACATTGCTCTTTGATAGCAAAGCTTAAACTGATCGTTCACACAACCTTACTTACCTTAAGGAAAAATATCATAATATCCAAAAAAACATCATCCAGACTATACATACATAACAAAAATCCATGTTCATCTATGATGCTTATAGTCGACTAAAAAACGTCATCTAAAAACCACATAGATCCATTTTTGAGTGATGGTGCCTTCCACCCATTCTTCCCAGAATAAGACCCCAGTTTCTCCATCGAGTGCCTCCTTTGATAATGAATCTCTGACATCATTGTATTCCCTGCAAATATGATCTATTGAGAGATCATAGAACCAATTCATCATATTTTTAACTCTGTCACTCCAATGTTTTAGCTGGATAGATTTCATCTGAAAAGGATCATTTTCCCAACTTACAATAAACAGAGAGTCACCATAGACACTGAAAGTACCCAATGCGCAACATATTGCCACTTTAAGAATGCCCCACAAACCAAGAAGTTTTGCCTTTGAATTTGTACCTCGACCTCCTGAAATATGAAATTTGTAGGTGAGGTTCTCACCGTAGTTTATATGAAAACCAACTCCATATTTTTTCCCTGTTGCCGCACCGTCAAAGAAACCATAAGCAGAACCAGAAAGTGCCAAATTTCCAATTCAAATATCTAACTATGTTTTGAATTTTTGGCTGAGGATTTATGTAGATGTAAAAAAGCTTCCAAAATATGAAAAGAGCATGATTTTCATTTGGATCTATGTTCTAAAAAATAGCCAAATTACGTGTCTTCCAAATGCACCAGGAAGCTAACCTAGGAGTATTCTTAAAATTCGGATGCTTCTGTGTCCACAACTTATAAGCGGAAACAAAATTAGAGATAGGCCATTCATCATCGACTTTGAGAGCTTTACAAACAAATTTCCACAGCTTTTTTTAGAAGCAACACTGAAAAAAGAGGTGATCAACGGTCTCACTTGCATTCCTGCACAAAATACAAAGATTCGGGCCCACTTTTCCTCTACGCTTTAATTTTTACCACGTCAAGATTTTGTCATTAAATGACAACCGAAGAAAATTTTTATTTTGAGCGGAAGCTTCCAGCTCCACAAGGAACCAAACCACCATTTCCTATTACCTGCATAATGTGCTTCAACAATAGTATGGTAGGCTGTGCTGGCAGTCACCTGACCAGAGTTAGTATTTTCAACCAAAGCAAATTATCTTTTTCATCAGACAGGCGAATACCATTCAAATTTAATAGATGAATATACCGACTCCATTCGATATCCCAGCTACCAACCAAATCGAGGTTAGACGACGTAAGCCAATATGAAGGGTCAACAACAAGATAGTTGGATCTTTTAAACTGGTTAAGTGTAAAGAGCCCATACTCAGTGAACAAGGATCGTAATTCCATGGACAGTTTACAATTAGACTCAATCCCTAAAATGGGATCAATACCAACCATCACTTCTTTTCCATCTCCCACTTGCCAAGACAAAAAACTGCAAATCCAGGGAAGAATCTTCATAAATCCTTTCCAAAAAAATGAAGCATTTTGGAAATTTCCAACTGGATTTCTAAGCCAACTGAAAGTATCCTTTTTGATATACTTAACCTGCAAAATCTTTGACCAAATATTGTCCCTAATGAGACCACGCCGACAAATTTTCAATAACAACGCTGAATTAAACCAAAATATATGTTTAATATTCCAACTTCCCCATTGTTTTGGCAATGATAGAGCTTCCCATTTAGCCAAGTGATAGTGACCTCCCTCCTTGTTTCCGGACCACAAGAATATGAACATTAAACTTTTTAAAATATGCAGAATCGAGGAAGGAATTTGTGCCATCAAAGCCCAGTAGACAAGAAGACTGCTTAACACAGACTTCAATAAAATAAGCCTGTCTCCTAGAGACAAAAACTTCATACACCATGAATTAATTTTCTTTTCAAACCTCCGAATCAACCACCGCCAATCATGTAAGCCGTAGCAATTAGGTTTGATAATGAAACCTAAATATTTAACCCCATCTTCCAGCATGGAACATTTCAATGGAAAAATATCCAGAAACTGTTGGTCCAACGAAGCCACTTCCAGATTGGTAGCAAAAACTGATTTGTTGTGACTGACTTGCATACCCGAAGCTTTAGAGAAAGTATCAATAAGAGTCGCAAATATACACCATTCTTCTATAACATCTAGACCAAATAGAATCACATCATCTACAAAAAGAAGATGTGAAATGGAGAGAGACTTAGAGAATGAAATACCTCGAATTTTGCCTTCTCTTCTTGCATTGATGATCAATCTACTTAATCCTTCAATTATACTATTAACTCTAACATGTTAATCTTGTAAAATTTGGTATTATGAATTTTATTTGACCTGTGTCATGCATCATTAACCTCAGGAAAGGATTATATTTTAATTAAAAAATAAACTCTTTAATAAAAAAATCATATTATGTTTTAATTGAAAATTAAACTCTTTAATAAAAACATATTGAGCAGTCATTTTTTTAATAAAACTTCATTATTGATGGGTTATTTTTCCACCAAAATTGTGTGATGGGAAGAACATTAAAACATCATATTATGTTTTAGGGTGAATCCATGAAGACGAGTAACACTTTTTGGCCAAAAGTGACAGCGAGAATTCGATTTTTTACTCATGTATTAAATTAAAGCCCTCAAAACTCATATATGCCTTGTGAATTTTGACATGCAACAAAAAAAACAATTTGTAGAGAATTATGTTGTCTTTCCACCTATATATATATATATATATATATATATATTATTTAATATGCCAAAATTGTATTTAATGCCTATATATATTATATCATAGAGTCATATAAATAGGTTCATGGGCATCTTATTCTCCCTCAGGATTCAATTGTCTCATAATGATGATCCCAGAGTAGGGATCGAAACGTTGAGTTTCAAATTGACTAACGCAACTCCTTGTTACTACTCAATTGATCATGTGTATGGCTTTCTTCAAACATATAGGTTTTTTCTTGTAAATTTTAGGAAAAGTTAACAAGTGGTTTGTGTGCACTTAAAATAATTTAGTGATAAATGCATAATTTTTGAAAAAAAAATATATGAACACAATCTACACAAAATGCATTAGGGCATACATGTGTGTTTTTAAATTTATGTTAGAAAACTATATTTTTGCAAGTGAAGTTTTTTTACTGGCTACAAAAATCAAAAAACAAAAAATACTTTTTTGAAGAGGACGTGTTGGTCTGGGCCATATATATTTTTTGAAATTTTTTGGTTGTGTAATTTTTATGTTGTTGATTTTTCTTTGTGTTGATTCGAAGTTGTGGACATGGTTTTGTAAGTGTAAGTTTGAAAGAAAAAAATTATCATATGAACTCAGAAACCTGTAAATTATAAGCCAATGGATAGACGATTAATTGAAGAATCCATCAATAAGAAGTTTCCCACCTAAGGTGCATCCTTGGATAGGGTTTAGGCATAGAAAAAAGGCCAGTCAAATTAAATTTGCAGAAAATAGGGCTAAAATTCTGTTTTTCAAGCCCTCGATCGAGCTATTAGCTCGATTGAGGTCTTCAAAACTCTCAATCAAGGTTTTGAGCACATTTTTAAATAGATCGATCGAGGGTTTATTTGTAGTTAAACTAAAAGCTTGATCGAGCTACTTTTTAATTTCTATAGTCTTCCCATGGATTTCTATGTATCTTTTACTAATGACAATAGCTCAATCGAGCTATTTGAAAAATCTCGATCGAGCTATAGATATCGATTGATGGTTTTCTTAATCCTCGATTGAGTTTTTTTAAATAGCTCAATCGAGTGCTGGGTTAAGCCCTCAATCGAGATTTTAAAAATTCGATTGAGAACTTAACAAAAGCTAGACTGATCTCGTTTTTTCCATAATCGCGTCGTCCTCTTGCCTTTTAGTGTTACCCATCTTCATGGGAACACCCTTTAATTGAAAATTAAACATTTTAATAAAAACATATTGAAGAGTACCTTTTTTTAGTAAAACCTCATTATTGATGGGATACTTTTTCACCAAAACTTTGTGTGAGAGGAAGAACTTTCAAAACCTTAAAAAAATCTAGTATGACGAGCAAATTCCAACTCTTGGATGGGGTGACAATTAAATGTCGAAGTGATCGGGATGGGACCTTGGCGAGATTCCAATTCTCTGTGTCCATCATTCCCTAACCCTTCCATGCTCTCGATAGTACGGTGCAATGAACTCTCCAGCTCTCAGGCATAAATGCGGGTTAATGGAGCCCAAGGTGGCATCTTCCAGATCGTAGTTCTTTATTAGTATGCATGCATATGATGGGTGATATCTTTGCGTCTCCTCTCCCTCCCTGCTTTGTTTTCTATTGTTCAGCAAGAGCGAACCGATAGGTATTTTCTTATAGGGTTTGCGTTATACAATGAACTTTTCCATGGTGCATGAAAGAATGCACGCAAGAGTCATCGGGGTGGTTATTCTGGAGAAAATTCCAGGGGACGGATTGAAGGGATATAGCGGGGAACCTACCCCCTGATTGATACACTTCTTTGCATTAGAAATGACATTCACGTTCTCAGAGAGGAAACACGGGCTCGTGGCCAGGATTTGGCTCATCGGGTCCAAATGATGGTGGATTGGTGCGCAGACGTTGCCGAGATATTTCATTTGCCACTGCCTCATTTTTGGGTGGTGGAAAAATGGAGGTCGATGCCCTGACCCTAGAGGCGCCACCTCCCAATGTGGTGATGGCCTCCGCTCCTCAGGTTTCATATGAAGATGAAAAAGGAAAGAAAGTGCATACTTTGAGGGTTGTGGACGTAGAGATGGAAGATAGCAAGGTGACCATGCTTCTTGTGGCTATTGAGAGAGATCTTGATAGTATCTCAGAACCTCCTTGACGACATCAACATGTGAACTCAGGCTCTGGTGTGGATGAAAAATAACTACTTTTCCTTCCTATTTGAATAGGTTTGCATCTCAACTTTCTTTCTTATCTTGTCTTAAAATGTCCGTATTTTTTGGCTCAGTAACAGTTCCTTTAAGTTTTGTCTTGCGATGGTGTATGCATGGTTGTCTACGCGCCATCAATTTCATAATTTCTTAGAGCCGAGCCATTGCAATTTATTTGAGCATATCTATGTATGATATTTTCAAAGGCGATTCTCAGGTTTCATTATGTTATTGTAATCATGACATAGGTTGCTCTCAAAACCTAATCTTAAGAAGAGGTTTTTGTGTAAGCTTGTTAAAGGAAATTATAGAATTCTCATCTCTGAAGTAGTCATAGATTGGATATGGGTGAATTAGTAATGGATGTTTTTAGATATCTTTTGAATTTTGGAATGGGCATTTTCTCTGTATTGAAAACCCAAAACCTTGTCAATGTATGTATTTGTAAATTTCCTATTATGTAATATAATAACTAACTTACAAAAAAAAAGAAATTAAATTCCAACACTACCCATCAGCAACAAACTCTTAAATATTTTTGTACGTCATATTAGTTGTCAACTGTCGCATTAAAAAACCAGCAACAGACTCTTAAATATCTCTATGGTTTTAGTAAACACCTAGCAACAACGGAGTCTTAAAGAACTCTCCTCAGACTACCCAATGTGTACGTCAAATTAGTTGTAGCATTATAATGTCATGTACCCAAATTTTTCATTGGGTCACAATGGCCTAAGCCCCTTGGTCATATTCATGATAGTTTGTCAAGTTGATGCTAAGGGTCAAATAATTGCCAAGCATGATGTCCAAGTTAGTAATAATGTAAAATTAGATCCAAATGGAAAAGGTAGTTCACATTAAGAGAAAATTCCCAATTCAAAGTTTGTAATGTTCCCATCCAAATGAACTATCATGGAGGAAAATTACTAGTTCCATATGTTGGGAGTGGAAGCATTAAAAGTTGGAGTAAAGGAGCTACAAGACCCAAAATGACCTTAGACTAACAAATTCAAATTAAAGGGCTCAATTAAATAATAATAAAAATAAAATAAGGTAGCATTGGATCATGAGGGCACACAAGAGGTTGTGGGACCCACATGTGGCAAGATTCCCCACTACACTTGGCATGATTCTCTCACCAATTCGAGTTCAAGATGAAGGGTAACATACTTGGGGGAGTTTAAGAGATATTATTCATGGCATGAATCATGTAAGGTCGAATTGGAGTGGAAGAGTAACTCTCATGGAAGAGGAAGAGGCATCTTAGAAGAATTATGACACTTGGAGCTAGATTCCCTAACTCCTATCACAACAATGATGAATATTCTATGACACTTATGACAAAGTTCAGACCTGATTGTTGACATCTGACACATATTACATGTCAGGGCTAAAAATAGCCTCCAAGAGGGCGCACAAGGGGAGTTATGGCATCCAAGGTCCCCCATTCGAATTGATGGAAGAGGAGAGTCAGGAAAAGTTGGACAAGTGGCATTCATGGGAATCTCTCCCTAACTCAAGTTGGGATGAGTCTCTTGGATGGAATTCGAGCTAAGGATGCCTTGGGAGGTTAACAAAAGACAAGAAGAAAGAAGGAGACTAGCTTTTGATCATTTTTCATTTTGCAAATTGGAGAGCATAGCTTGTCCATGCAAGTTGAATGTTTATTTTTCTTGCCTTAGTACCAATTTCGAGGGTGCAAGATTCCCATCCTAATTGGAAATTGGAGAGGACATTCAGACCTTTCATTTGGAGCTGCAATGAAGTCATTTGTTACAGGTTGAAGCTACAGGGCTGCTCGTGACCATTTAATCTTCAACTTGTTCCCACATCTCTCTCACTTTTCTCTTCATATTCTTGCTCTTGGAGGAAGGGCGCACATGGTGAGATGTTGTTATCTCTGGGGAAGTCCAAAGGGACCCATTTATTTGTAATATGATTTCTACACTCTATATTTGATGCTGAAATGAACCTTAGATCAAAACTCCAAGTGAAACTATGTATTAATGGTGCCATTTTCCCCTATATCTTGTTGTAAGAGCTTGAAGTTGTTTGGTATCAAATTGTTTCAGTCAATCTCTATGATTTTGTTTCTGTATAGAGAGACATTAATGTACCGAAGAATTTGAACATATATATTATACAAGTCCTTTGAACATTTCTCTCAAATTTCATAGCAATTTATAGCATTTTTCTATCATTTCCCCCTATGTGAAGACATGCCTACAAATATCTTATTTATGGGAGTTGCAGCAGCCTTTAGGAACTGATTAATGATGCATTTGGGTTCCCATTGAAGTCATATAACTAATCCATGTCTCTGTTATGAAAGTTGGGAGGGTCGTACTGCATTTAGGAAGCCATTAGTTACCCCTACCCTTGGGGGTTTGAACATCGAAACTACTAGTAAATTTCCCATTTTCTCTTGAATTCAAATGAAGGTTGCAGAAGTCTTTTGATGGTTTCTAAGCACAAATTAGATTAATTTTTATTTCCTAATACCCTTCAAACACTCTCAGGCCCAATTTGAAATCCTTTTGAGTCATTTGGAGCCATCTACCTTGGGGGTTTTAACATCGATTTTCCTAGTATTTTTTCCTTTCATTCTCTAGTTGTAAATGCAAGTTGCTGAAGTATTTAGAAAGTGTCCAAGCATATAATAGTTGCATTAGTGTGGCCTAATACACCTCAATCCACTCTAGACATAATTCTAAACCATTTGGGATTATTTAGGACAGTTTGGGGTTTCGCTAGTCCAAGGTTCGAAAATTGGCCAAACTGGGTAAAATTTCAAATTGGGGATATTACAGAGCAGACCCTTAAATACCTCTCCCTGGATTGGCCAACGCGTATTTCATATTAATTGTATCGTATCCTAAACGTTCTAAGATTTCCATGGTTTTTTACGGTATTTTTCAGCACAATTTCGATTGAATCTAGTAAAAAAAATTAGATTTCAACAATATTTAAATTTGTTTAATTTGATTTGAGTGTTCTTTAAATTTGTTTATTTTGATTTGAATGTTCTAGATTATTGGAAAGCACTTAATCCATTTATGCATTCATATTATGAATGATTAATTGTAAACTCTTGCATTAAAAAACCAACAACAAATTCTTCAAGATCTTTGCTCAAATTTCCCTACATGTATGTCAGTTATCCACTGCCGTAGTATGTATGGCATGCGACCAGGGTTGAAATTTGACGTCCTACCTTGCACATTAAGACATTTTTATATGACGTTTTAATTTTAACATTACCTTTCATTTCACGTTTAAATTTTAATTTTACTTGTCATAATAATAGTTGATTTTTCTTTTGATATAACATTTATAATAACTATATGAGATATTAGATTGAATTCTCATATCTTCCTCATATAATGGAAAAATAATAACTTTACAAAAAATAATAAACAACAAACATAATAAACATAATGATTAAACGAAGCACACACATAAGCACAAAGATAGAAATAGGCTTCTTCTCACGTAATACAATGGGCCATTACCATGGGCCACCAAATATCATGGACCATTTTTATATAAAATGACTTTAAAAAATTAAAACAAAAAAACTACATAAATTTACTTTTTGATAAATAATAAATACTAAAATGTAAAATTAAAATAACAATGGTATAAAATAAAACTTAAATAAAAAAACTACATGTAATAAAATAAAACTTAAATAAAAAAATTACATGTAATAGTAATAACATATTTTTATTAATCGGTCATGCTTTGGACTTTTATATTTTAATGTATCAATATGATTTCTATTTCAATTTAGTTCGTTCAAAATTGGGTAAATAAATAGTTGATACAACAACTACCTATATGGCCATATTTTGCTATTATGATCTAAATAATTAATAAATTTTTTTGTCCATCTTTATGTATTCTTTAAATTTTAAAATATTTTTTATTAAATAATAAATTATTAATTTAGAATTTAATAATTTAGAATAAATTATTAATTTAGAATTTAATTGTAAGTTCAAAATATAATTAATATATATATAAAAGAAATAATGAAATAAAAATCATAGAGTTTAAAAGATAGTGGCAAGAACAATAAAGATGGGGGGCACCATTACCCCTAGGTTTTTCATAGACACCCATACCACCACTCGCATTTGGATTGCACCGCCTTGTACCCTTTGTGACACAAAAATCCATGCCACCATCCTTTTACCTATGCTCTTAGAGTTGCAAACATTATACACAATTTTACCCCCAAAATAATCTACCAAAGTGTTCAATGCAAGATTTTACACCAACTACCCATGCAGTCCATGATCACATCTCTTGATTGGTAGGTTATATATATAAAAGAAAAATGAAATAAAAGCCAATGACTTTAAATGTTTATAATGTAAATTTAATATATATTTTGTTGATAGGAGAAATGATGACATAATGGTGGAGATAAAAATATGATACTTCTTATAACTTTGATTCGTAGAGAATAAGAAGTTGTCGATTTTTTTTATTTATGAAAAATTATTCAAACATAAAATTGAGTTAAAAAATTATTTGAACCTAAAATTGAGTAAATAAATAATAAATAAAAATTAACAATATATAAGATATATTGATAAATCATTATTAAAAAGATAAAGATATGGACTTTAACATTCACATTTTTAAGAGTGATTAGTATTGGACCACGATATCCACTACCACAACCACTTTTAAAATGTGATTCATATTAAACCACAATATGACCTACGACGACTACTTTTAAATATATGGTTGTGATAATTAGATTTTTTTTTTTTTAATTTAATGAAGTACACAGTGACACTCACTCACTGACTATAACAGGAAGCCAGCGCATATGAAGCAGCAAGCTAGTGAGGAAGAGAGCACGCTACCACGCCTTGTCTGCCTTAGATTTGCCGGACAGACATACGGTGAGCGAGTGAGATATTGCAATGGCTCCCGTTGCAGAGAACGGACACAAGAAGAGCCATGTAGCATTATTTCCGTCGGCCGGAATGGGCCATTTCATGCCCTTCGTGCACATGGCACGACTCTTAGCAGCCAACCACGGGTTCTCCGTTACGTTCATCACCACACAGAGCAACGTGTCTCCTGCAGAAACCGCACACGTCCGGGCCATTGCCTCATCGGCTCTGGACATTCGTGTGGTAGAGCTCCGGGATCGATCTTCACCGTTTGAAAAAAACGGAAAAGAAGATCCGTTTTTTGCAAAGTGGGAAGCCATTGGGCGCTCCATGGTTGCCTTGGAAGAACTCCTGAGGACCGACCTTCTCGTTAATGGAAATCCCATCTCCGCCATTATCACGGACCCCACACTCACTGCTACGTTGCAAGTGACTGCCAAGCTCGGCCTCCCTAATTACATTCTCTTCACGGTTTCTGCCTTCATGCTCGGCTTTGCGCTCTACGCCCCGCTTCTCTCCTCTCAGGGCTGCGACTTTGGCGACGAGAAGTTGGTAGTGAATATCCCGGGCTTCCCTCCGTTGCCCTCTAAGCAAATCCCGCAGGCGCTCAAGAACAAAGAAAGCGCCTTCCACCGGGTCTTCATTGCCAGTGGCTCCGATGCTCCAAAGGCTTCGGGCTTCCTCATCAATACGTTCCACGACCTCGAAGCTCCGTTTCTCGACGCGCTACGGAGCGGCCAGGTGATGGAAGAGTTACCGCCAATTTTTCCCATTGGGCCGCTCTGTCTGCCATTAAAGAAGCATTTGACTCACGACGACGATAGTGCAAATGGGTGCATGCAGTGGCTGGATTCCCAGCCCGCCAAATCGGTGCTTTACGTGAGCTTCGGCAGCAGATCGGCCATGTCGGCCACTCAGATCACGGAGCTCGCCACAGGGTTGGAGCGCAGTGGGAAGCCGTTTCTGTGGGTGCTGAGGACTTGTGTCGTGGCCACTGAGGAAAAAATAGACCACGCCATGGTTCTTCCTCCGGAGTTCGAGTTCCGCGTGGGAGATAGGGGAATGGTAGTGTCCTCGTGGGTTCCGCAGGTGGCCATTCTGTCACACAGTGCTGTGGGGGCGTTTGTAAGTCACTGCGGATGGAATTCCGTGATCGAGAGCGTGTGCTGCGGGGTTCCTATCGTTGCTTGGCCTCTCTTCGGTGATCAGATGATGAACGCCAGGCTTGTGGTGGAGAATGCTAAGGTTGGCGTGGAGGTTAAGAAGGGGAAAGATGGGATTGTGGGAAGCAAGGAAGTGGAAAGAGCTGTGAAGTGTGTGATCGATGAAGAAGTTGGTGACCAGCTCAGGAGGAAGGCCGCCGAATTAGCAGAACATGGAAGACGGGCAGTTGGAGAAGGAGGTTCATCTCTAAAGAGCCTCCACGAAGCCCTCCAATCTTGGAAGTAATTGATTTCAGCGACGTCACCTCAAAATAAAACATGTCATCCTCTCTGTATTTCTGTCGTATTTGTATTCACTTCAAATCTATGTATTTCTGTCCTGTTTGCATTCTTTTCAAATCTATGCGGTATGTCTCAAGACTTCTGTCTGCTTAACTGTTCGAAATCTTCATGATAATTCAACATCATTATTTATATCGAAATTTGGCATAGTTTTATTAGAGATAGATTTCAATTAACATAGATTTATTTTAAAATGGGATTTATTAAGTACTTTTTATCAAATAATTAAAAGGATCAAATTTCTGAAAATACAAACTCCTTTTTAGAGTGCAAGTTATATATATATATATATATATATATATATGTCTGTTAGAAATGTTTTAAATCTAATTTGAACTCACATGTGATAACACGCACTCAAATCGCCAGAAAAGCAAGGTGATTTGAGTGCCAGTTATCCTAGGCCATGAATAACTCACATTTTATCTTTCCCATCATAACCATATTAATGTTTTTCTCTAATTAACATTCCTAAACTTCAATCTTCATATTAATTTCAATGCTTAAAATCAAGTTATACAATCATGGATGATATTAAGATTTAATGCTCTATATATCTAAATTTAAAATGGATTTATGATATTATTTAAAAATGGATTTATATAGTTTCTTTTCTATTAATAAATTTAAAAAATTTAATCTAATAATTTTAAGAATATAATTAAATTTAATTTTTAAACATGTTTTCAAACATTATAAAAAATAAATTTAAGACTAATTTATTTAAATTTCACTTAGTAATCAATGATTAGTGATAATGCATAATTAGTTAACATAATCAACTAAATAATGATGTATACTATGTTAACATGATAAACTATGATTAAATCAATTCTAAAAATTTGAATGCCAAAAAAACATTCAAATGCTTTTGAAACTAACTTTGTGTCTCTCGAAAGTGTATAACATGGGATAGGTTAAGGAAAGAAGTCTCAAATCAATGAAATGAAGGTAGATGAATTAAAAGGAATTCATATTCAAATTGAAACTAAGTATAAATAAATGTGAATGGCATTCATATTTAATACAATGAAGTGTAATATAAGAACTTTATTTTAATTTTTAATTAATTTATTTAACTAATAAAATAGTATATCATAAATTCTTCTTTTTATTAAAATTAATAACTAAATTATTTAAAATTTAAAAATTAAGCATGTAGTCATAAAAAAAAAATATTAAGCATACATTTATGAAAAAAATATAATATTTAATATTCATAATATACTACTTGATTTGTCGTTTTCATTTTTAAAGTTAACTACACATGTTTATGAAAAAAATATAATATGTAATATTCACAAAAAGTCAATTGATTTGTCATTTTCATTCTTACCCAACTACCTATTAAAGCTTTTGTATTTGGACAATGTAAATATAAGACATTTTGCTTTTATTATTTTTGAACAACTTAATTGTGTTGATGCTACATTGATAACCTTTTTTTAAAATATATAACCCAAACATCTCCAAAAATAGACTTAAAAGAAAAACACATACCTTCTTGTGCAAGAAAGGAGGTACACCATTATAAATAATAGATCATTCCATTTATCTATTTGAAGGTTCAGGTGTATCTATTATTCTGTGTATGCACATTAATATTGCACTAATTGTGAGTTGCATGAAGAATTTGCAAACTTTCCCAAGTTGGATCAAGGGTTTTTTATTACAAAACATGGGAGATGGAAGGTGGGAATTTAGCCACTTTGGTCTTATTGCACTTATTGATTGAATTATGTTGTAGGTCACTTTTAGTTCAAGAACTGCATTCTGCATCGATATTATTTTAAAATTATTTCTTCTATAGTTCTATAATATGTTTATGGAAAAAGTTGATAAGTGGTAAATTAAATATTTTTGAAAATTTATTTTGAATTTTGTAGAATTACAATTGTTAGGTAAGAATTTTATAATAAATTATAGTTAAGTTTAAATAATGAAAAATTTGACCATGAAACTTTGTACTTTGAGATATTTTACAAGAACACATGTTACCAAAATTTGAAAAATAAATATAGATCAACATAAAAATTCACCTCACCAAAAATATTAAACTCGTATGAATTTGTCCACTTCTATTATCATGTAATTTCATTAGCATAATGTAGCATGTGGTATTTTTTCTTGTGTACTACACATATTTGTTAAACGTTAAACGGGAGCTAAAGATCAGTGGGTAGGAACGAACAAGTATCTTATTGTGGGTAGGAACGAACAAGTATCTTATTGTGGGTAGGAACGAAAACTATTATATATTTAAGAACACAACAATTGTTTAGTGGAATAGAGAGATATTAAAGCCAATAAAAAATAACATCCTATAGGGAACTAGATAGCATATCATAATGTGCCATGTAGCTTAATTTTCTATATATATTTTTCATTGCATTTGTGAAAAAAGGCATAGTCCTTTAATTTACTAAGTTTTCTACATCATATTTCTCTTTCAAAATTTTATGGTGTGTATTTTTTATTGTACTTCTTTTTCAATTTTACAATAATGAAATCATATAATGTTTATAAAATTAAGTTTATAAAAATACAAAAACAATAGTCCATAGTCAAACATAGTCTCATTGTAATAATTTTTAATTTAATCAACAAAAACATCCAAAGAAATTGGTATGCAAGAGTCGATGTATCAAAAAATTATTACAAAATTGACAGAGGAAAAGATGATTCCTTGCCATTCAGTCCAAAATGAACAAATCTAGTGAGTGCCATAAATCCTAACATATTGGCCTAGAACTAAAAATATTAGATATAAAACATATATAACTATAAAAGAAGAATGAGGTCCTATTTGTTCACTAACAAGTCCGACTGAGCTTCGATGTCGATTTCCAATGGATATCTTTTTCGACGATCAAAACGCTCGATCAACCGAAATCTAGTAGATGAAAAATTGTTAAAAATGCAATATTGATTGCATCGTGATTTGGATGATTTGGATAGTTTCAAAATATAGGATTTAGTGTAAGAAATATCATGATGATTGCTGAAATTAAAAAATTGTATAAACTGAAACTTTTAGACACTATTTTGATCGGAATTAGAAAGAGAAAAACCAAAATAATAAAAGGTTTTGGTTGTTGTTTATCCTTTGCACAAGTTGAATTGTTTATTCTTCGTGATGGTGAGGTGCAGGTGCTTAAGAGGTTGCATGGCTGCATTTTGGAGCTTCCCTGAAAGCATGAATATGACCATTCATATTCCCAACCAAATGTTCCATCCTATCCCACTGAGCTTGGATTTTTCCATCCATTTCTTCAACCTAGTGGTAAAATACCTCAATTTGAGTCTAATGGTCATCTGCTATATGATTCATGGTTTGTTGCATACCTTCTATATTTTCCATGAGGTTTCAAATGACCATCTTCAACTCTGAAATACCACATGGCGACCCTCTTGGGCATTGGTTTCGGTCTCCAATTCTTGCTGCAAACAACACCCTTTCTATACACAATGAGGGGGAAATTAGGATCCCTTCAGAGAGGCGCTAACCCTTATACTTTTTGGAAAAATGAATTACTAGTTGATGCATTTCAAATCCCATATTGACTTGGTCACAGTCCATAGAAGTGCAGAGATGTCAAACAAACTGTCAGTAGGCTTCGTGCACACTTCCTTGTATTTATTCAGCCATGTTTGTATTCTGCAAGTCAAAATTCTTAGTTAGAAATTATTTGCAGTCTTTAATGTAACTCAGTAGCTTCCAGGTGAAGCAAAATCAAGTTTTTGTATATGTAGGAGAAGATAGTTGAAAAAAAACAGAGTGTGTGAAGAAAATCAAGAGCAAGAGAGAAAGGAGAAGAAGAAAAGGTTCGCGATGTGTTTGTGAGCTCAAGCTCATCGTAGTGAAATGTATTAATATCCCAAGTTCTATAAAAGGTGAAAGATCGAAGTAAATTCCATCTTTGTGTAGTGCGGTGAAGTTGCCATTTTTTAATGTGGTAATATATAAGTCTATAGTTTTATGTATTCATTCTCAAGAATGTTGAATATTGCCTATCACACATCTTCTCCATATTTACTTATGTGAATGTTGTTTACATTTACCGTTTGTAAAAGAAATCAAGATTTACCAAATATTTCACGGTGGTAAAAGTTATGTTTTAACGCGGAATAACTTCTACGTAGGCTTCATTTAATGTTTTGGTTCTTATGTCTTAGCAAGAAATATTTTAATATAAATCTTGTTTAAGAGTGGGTTCGTCGAAGTTGAATCCCGACGAAGTAAAAAGTTCTGCGAAGTAAAAGGTCGACAAAGTTAAGAGGTCTGCGAAGTAAATAGTTCCGCAAAGTAAAAAGTTTCGCGTCGACAAAGTTAAGAGGTACGTGAAGTAAAGTGTTATGTGAAGTAAAGAGTCCGCGAAGTAAATGCTCGTCGAAGTGAAGTTTACTTGTCAAAGTAAATGCTCATCGAAGTGAAGTTTACTCCGCAAATTAAATGCCCGTCGAAGTGAAGTCTTAGGAAAGGCAAAGTTGAGGTTTCCTATTGTATGTCCATCGAAGTCCAAATAATAAAAAAGAATATATATATATATATATATATATATATATATATTTACTGTGTGGTTAATTCTTCTTGTCTGCATAGTTTACGGAGAATGGAAACTCTATTTACAAAAAGGGAAAAGTAATTAAAATTAAGAATGGATTCCACTTCCGGTAATTTGCAAATTCCAATCTTTTCAGGTAAAAATTATGAATATTGGTCTCTAACTATGAAAGCTTTGTTCAGAGGTCAAGATGTATGGGAAATATTCCAAAATGGATATGTAGAACTAGCAGATCTGATAGCATATAAGAATCTCACACAAGCTGAGAAGGATGTCTTAAGGGAACATAGGAAGAAAGATGGAAAGGAATTATTCTACATACATCAAGCAACACATGAATCCATACTCCCAAGAGTAGTAGCAGCAACGACATCTAAGGAAGCGTGGGATACACTAGAAACTTCCTATCAAGGTTTGAACAAGGTAAGGACTGCCAAACTACAACTCCTTAGAAGAGATTTTGAATCTCTGTCAATGAAATACACAGTGTCAGTAGAATCTTTTTATACTCGAGTTCTTGGTCTAATTAATCAAATAAAGTCTCATGGAGAAAATCTAAGTGACCAAAGAGTTGTTGAAAAAATTCTTAGAAGCCTTCCTAAAAAATGTGAATCTTTAGTTGTGACCCTAGAGGAAAACAAATATCTGTCCCAATTTACTTTTGATGAGTTGCAAGCCTCACTCCTCAATCATGAACATAGAATCAACAGATCAAATACATCAATCATGAACATAGAATCAACAGATCAAATACATCATTAGAAGGTGCATTTGTAGCACAATCATCCATAAGTCGTGGAAGAGGTAGGGGAAGATCAAACTCTAGAGGTAGAGGAAGAAGTTCTTTCAGAGGAGGTTGCAGCAGCAACCCTGCATATGTGACTGGTAGAGGTCAAAATCAGATCCCCAATTAGACAAGTGGACAAAGGTCTGATAAATCAAAATTTCAATGTCATTATTGTAAAAGGTTTAGACACTTTTCATATGAATGCAGGAAGAAGCAATATGACCATGGAAAGAAAGGTCAAACACAATCAAGTAACACCAGCACTCCAACCAAATCAATGTTTTTAGCATGTGCATCTCCACTTGAATGCAATGCTGTCCAAGAAATCCCTAGTGACATATGGTATCTAGACTCAGGGTGTAGCAACCATATGAATGGTAATTTAAATATATTCTCTAGTCTAGATAAATCAGTTCAAATTGATGTCACACTTGGAAATAATATTCAAGTCATTGTTTTGGGTAAGGGTACTGTTGATATTCTAACCAAACAGGGGGAGCAGAAAACTATGCCTGGCATTTATTATGTTCAAGGTTTGAAGCATAATTTGATGAGAATTGGACAACTATTAGAGAAAGGTTACAAAGTTTATATGACAGGCAAGCATTGTCTGATTAAGGACATATATCCAAGCAATCGCTTAATAGACAAAGTGAAAATGAAAAGCAATCGCTTGTTTCCCTTGAGGATAAGACCAGACATAAAAGGAAAAACAACTCAAGTTGTTCATGGAAGCCATGGAAACTCAGGAGCTACTTTCAAGGTAGAAAGTAAAGAAGCAGACAATCACTGCGACAAGAAAGAAAAGGACAACGATAAATAAATACAAGCAACATTTCAAGCAGAAATACAGGATGAATCCTGGTTGTGGCACTTCATATATGGAAATATGAATTTTGGTGGGCTGAAGCTACTGCACATGAAGGATATGGTGAAAGGATTTCCATCGATTGAAAATCCAAAGAGAATTTATGAAGGTTGTATTTTTGGTAAACAACACAGAGGGACTTTTCCAATCGAAAAGTCATATAGAGCTCGCACGCCACTTGAAATTGTGCATTCTGGTATTTGTGAACCAATGCAAACACCGTCCATAGGAGGATGCACTCACTTGCTCACGTTTATTGATGATTTCACAAGAGAAACCTGGACATATTTTCTAAAACATAAATATGATGTGTTTGGATGTTTTCAGCAGTTCAAGGCACTTGTGGAGAAGCAAAGTGGTTATAGCATCAATATATTAAGGACGGATAGAGGTGGGGAGTATGTCTCAAATGGTTTATTAAAATTTTGTAAAAATCATGGCATACACAGGCAATTCACTGCGCGGTATACACTGCAGCAGAATGGTGTCGCAGAGAGGAAGAACTGAACCATTATCGAGATGGGGCGTAGTATGTTGGAAACCATGCATTTGTCAAATTAATACTATGCTGAGGCAGTGGCAATTGCTGTATACATCATGAATCGATGTCCAACGAAGAGTGTGAAGAACAAAGTTCCTCAGGAAGCTTGGACAGGTATGAAACATAATGGTTCACATTTAAAAGGTTTTGGTTGTGTCACATACGCACATGTTCCATATGATCTGAGAAAGAAATTAGACAATAAAGGACAAAAATGTATATTTGTTGGGTATTCTAAAGACACAAAAGCATACAAGTTATATGACCTTGTCGCAAGAAAATTTATTATCAGTCGAGATGTTCAGTTTGTAGAAAATGAAGCATGGGACAGAACCGCAGAGAAGAATGTTAAGATCGTGTCACATGTTGAACAGGATGACATGGCAGAGGATGTGGTTGAAACTCCACATGTGAGTCATAATATCGCAGCTCCATCTACTCCCAGGACAACGCGACATGTTTCTGCACAAGTAACTTCAACACAAGTCGCAGTTCAAGCTACTCTGACAAGCACACCAAGAGTGCAACAAACTCCGTCAAGTAGTTCGTGGAGTTCGACATCAACAACTTCGACAAAGACAAGAAGTCTACATGAAGTATATGAGACTGGTACACCCAATTCATTCTCAGTTTTTGCATTATTTTCTCAAATTAATGGTCCTCTAACATTTGAATAAGTTGTAGAAGATAAATTTTGGGCACAAGCCATGGATGAAGGAATGAAATTCATTAAGAAGAATTAAACATGAGAATTAGTCGATGTTCCTAAGGACAAGGATGTGATAAGCGTCAAATGGATTTATAATACCAAGCAAGATGCTGATGGAAATGTGCAGAAGCACAAGGCAATATTGGTAGCAAGAGGGTTCACACAGTAGCCTGGCATAGACTTCAATGAAACTTTTTCACCTGTGGCACGAATGGACACTGTCAGAACATTTTTGGCCATCACAGCACATAAGACATGGCTTGTTTACCAAATGGATGTTAAGTGTGTGTTTTTAAATGGTTATTTGGAGGAGGAAGTATATGTGGAGCAGCCACAAGGCTACGAAGTCCCAGGACAAGGACACAAGGTATACAAGCTAAAAAATGCATTCTATGGTTTGAAGAAAGCTCCTAGTGCTTGGTATAGTCGCATTGACTCTTACCTCATTCAGAATGGATTTCACAAAAGTGAATGTGAACCAACACTGTACACAAAAATTAACAAGCAAGGTAATAATCTAATTGTCTGCCTCTATGTAGATGATTTAATATTTACTGGTGATTTTGGCATAGAGGATTTTAGATCAGTCATGGAAAGTGAATTTTAAATGACTAATTTGGGGCTTATGAAGTATTTTCTGGGCATTGAAGTCCAACAAACTGTAAATGGCATATTTATATCTTAGTCGAAGTATGCAAATGAAGTCTTGAACAGATTTTAAAATGTTAAACTACAAGACAGCCCCAACACCAGTGATAACAGGTTTGAAATTGAGCAAGGATGGTGATGGATCCAATGTAGATCCTATGTTGTTCAAAAGGCTTGTTGGTAGCCTTATGTATCTTACTGCGACAAGGCCATACATTATGTATGGAGTCAGTTTAATCTCAAGATTTATGGAGTCACCAAAAGAATCTCATTGGCAAGCAGGTAAAATAATTCTGAGGTCTGTAAGTGGAACAAAAGATTTTGGTATTTTGTATTCAACCTCATAAAATTTTAAACTCATTGATACACTGACAGTGACAATGGAGGCAACATAGATGACTGAAAAAGAACGTCTGGGAATACATTTCATTTAGGAACAAGTGTTGTATCATGGGCTTCAAATAAACAACCCATTGTAACTCTTTCTTCAGTGGAAGCAGAGTATGTCGCAGCTACAAGCGATGCATGTCAAGCCATTTGGATGCGGAGGATGTTAAGTGATCGGTCACAAAACCAACAAGATCCCACAACCATTTAATGCGACAACAATTCATCTATTGCACTGTCAAAGAACCATGTGTTCCACAAAAGAATCAAGCACATCGACACAAGGTATCATTTTATCAGAGAATTGATAAATAACAAAGAAATCTGTTTAGAATTTTGCAGGTTTGAAGATTAGGTAGCAAACATTTTTACAAAACCATTGGCAAGGGACACATTTCAATATCTGCGGATTTGTTTAGGAGTGAAAATTTCTACACAATGAACTTCGTCATGCACAGAGCATGTTTCAGCTCTAAAACATTTTGTAATCCCCATCTGCTTATAATTAAGGGGGAGTGTTGGAAAAATCAATTACAAGCTGATGCATTTCAAATCCCAGCCTGACTCGGTCAGATTCTGTAGAAGTGTAGAGATGTCAGGCAAACTGTCAGTAGGATTCATGCACACTTCCTTGTATTTATTCAGCTGTGTTTGTATTCTGCAAGTCAAAATTCTTAGGTAGAAATTAATTACAGTCTTTAATGTAACTCAGTAGCTTCCAGGTGAAGCAAACTCAAGTCTGTGTGTATGTAGGAGAAGATAGTTGAAAAAAAACAGAGTGTGTAAAGAAAAAAGAGAGCAAGAGAGAAAGGAGAAGAAGAAAAGGTTCGCGGTGTGTTTGTGAGCTCAAGCTCATAGTAGTGAAATGTATTAACAACCCGATTTCTATAAAAGGTGAAAGATTGAAGTAAATTCCATCTTTGTGTAGTGCGACGAAGTTGCCCCGTTTTACTGCGGTAATATATAAGTCTATAGTTTTATGTATTCATTCTCAAGAATGTTGAATATTGCATGTCACACATCTTCTCCAGATTTACTTGTGTGAATGTTGTTTACATTTATCGTTTGTAAAAGAAATCAAGATTTCCCAAATATTTCACGGTGGTAAAAGTTATGTTTTAACGCAAAATAACTTCGACGTAAGTTTCATTTAATGTTTTGGTTCTTATGTCTTAGCAAGACATATTTTAATATAAATATTGTTTAAGAGTGGCCTCGTTGAAGTTGAATCCCGACGAAGTAAAAAGTTCCGCGAAGTAAAAGGTCCACAAAGTTAAGAGGTCTGCGAAGTAAATAGTTCCACGAAGTAAAGAGCCCGTGAAGTAAATGCTCGTCGAAGTGAAGTTTACTTGTCAAAGTAAATGCTCATCGAAGTGAAGTTTACTCCGCAAAGTAAATTCCCGTCGAAGTGAAGTCCTTGGCAAAGTAAAAGTTGGGGTTTCCTATTGTATGTCCGTCGAAGTCCAAAGCAAAAAAAATGAATATATATATATATATACACTACTTGGGGTTTCCTATTGTATGTCCGTCGAAGTCCAAAGCAAAAAAAAAAAAAATATATATATATATATATATATATACACTACTTGGTTAATTTTTCTTGTCTTCATGGTGTACTTTTTCCTTCAATCCCTCCAAATAACCTTCATTCTCTCAGACAACACCCATAGGCGCTGATGGAAACCAAAAGTTGGAGCAGTCACATATACATATATTCCACTCTAGAAATGAACCAGAATGTGCCGAGGATGAGGATGCAAAAGATGTGGGGAGGACGGAATGAGGAGTAGTGGGATTAAATTCCTTACGATGTCATAGGTTTCCACCGTCGTTGATCATGCCAATCCTCGAGTGAAGTGCAAGATCCTTTCCTATGGTTTAATGCCATGGTATACAACAAAATTTTGGCCCCCTTCATCTAATTCTAGCTACCTTTGGTGTAAACACACACCATGGTTTTCCATGAACTATCAGTTTTATCTTTGAATTGACGAACGACATGAAAAAAAGAAATACAAGAGAAATCCTTTGCCATTACAAAAACATCAATTTAAACATTCTTAATTAAGGTTATACATATTTGAGTAATTTATACAGATTAGCATAGTCACTAAACTTGTGGTTGGTGAATGGTGTATTTTGATAGGCACAATTAAGTGCCATTAACAAGTTACTTGTTCTCCATAGATAGTTGCACAAAATGTTGTTATCCATGCATCATAGTTATTCATACATTAGCTACTAGTTATCCATGCATAGTTTATATATATTTTTTATAATTGTTTATTTTGAATTTGTTTACCTTGTCTTTTCCTCATACAATCTATAAAAAAATCATAAACATTAATCCACCCATAATTCTAAAATATAAATATCTATAAATATAATTATTAAATTTGTTAACAAAATTAATAAATCTATGTATTAAATTTATAAATACATAAGTTTTTTTTCTTCCTATAATGTCATTATTCTTACTTTATAAGACGCCTATCCATGTAATAACACAGATCCATCCAAATTTCCCCATTTAAAAAATAGTTTAACAATTGAATTTTGTTAAAAAAAAATAAAAATATATATAGTTATCTAGTATATGCCTCTCATTACAAAAAGTGAGTAGTGGACAATTAAGAATCTATAGATGTTTATATTTTAATTTGGGGTGGATTAGTTTTTATATTTTTAGTAGATTACACAAAGATGAAATAAATGTATTGTCTAAATTGATTTTACGGCAGCCCTTCCAAATTTAAAATAAATAATTATAAAAAAATCTAAAATAATTTATTTTTAACACTTATTACATATCAATATTCACCCACAAAAATTAAATGATTGTGATAATATGAATAATTATAGATATTCTCATTATATGACCTAGAAAGAGGAAACGTCCCAATTAGTTAGTTAGATGAGAGGTCTTTAAAAATTTGCTACTAGTGCAACAAACTCTTGAAGACTTTTCCCAAACTGGGGACCTCTCATTGGATTGCCCAGACTCTTAAATACCTCTCCTCCGACTGGCAGCAGACTCTTAAGACCTCTCCTCGGACTGCCCAGCCTTAGTTGTCGACTGTGAGTTGGATTTGACGATCAAAATGTCTATCTCAAATATATCGTTGAATTTAACAACCAAACCATTTATTGAAACGTATTTTTTATGTTTGACATTTTTTTAAACCTCATTATTTTTTATTACATATGTTTGTCCACTGGTATGTGTAACTCTCCTATGTTACAGACCAATGCTTGCAAATTCAATCCATCCTGTTGATTTGATATTACTGTGTTGTGATAAATGTATCTATCCAATTGATTGATTTGATATTAATGTGTATGGGAAAGAACATCAGCTAAGACGTTGAAGTAGAGCTCTGAAATCATGATGCTAGAGTCCTAAATCCAAAATTTAGATTTGTAAAACTTTTAAAGATGGCTATATGTAATCTGATAAGTTCAGTTATAATGTAAAATTTTTAGAAACGGTGCAATACACCTTAAGAATGTAATCTATGAATGAATAAGTTATAACTTTTTTCTAATAAATGTTTACACTATATTCACATTTAAGAGTTCACATTAAGTTGATTAAGTTCACATTAATCCAATGATGTGGGGTGGTTAATGAAAAAATTATAGATGCACCCACCCACAACATCTTACTCTTCTTAGGTGGTTGTGGGCCGTAGCTGCAGAGTGCCTATTAGGCTATTATGGATCAACCTTATATTTTGGCACTGGCTTCCCAATGTTAAACCTTCATTTCTGTTACACCTCATATGTTATAATCAGACGATACTGGTGCCGAATTTCACTCATTTATCTACATGCGAAGTCACAATTACAATTTGCAGGTTGCAACTTCAAGATAATTTCCTATTTCAGGTAAGGTGTAAACAGATTTCCTTATTGCAAATTTAATATGTGGTAAGATATTCTCTTATTTTTTAATATATTTAATTGTATTATAAAAATAACTCTTATTTTTTAATATATTTAATAGTATCATAAAAATAATTTTAAATGAAATTGTTTTGATTTTTTTTGAAATATTATTTATAAAAGGGATTGATAAAAAAAAGTTGGTATTTAGTTTGAATTTTATTATTAATTTTTTTTTCAACTTATAAGTATTAGGTTTTTATATTAAATCCCTTTTGCCATGCCTTGTTAATTAGTTTAAAACTCTAGTTAGTTTAAAGCTCTCAATTAGTTAGTTATGTAAAGATTGTTTCAACTTTGTTAGGCTTGTAAACATTGTCTTCTTGAAAAACATGGAAGAAGTAAAAAACACATCCACCCAATTAGTATTCAAACAAATGAATTCAAAAATCCTTAACATTATATTATGATTATATAATAGATAAATTTGATATTTTTATTTTTAATTTTATTTTTATTTAAAAAAAATAAAATTATTTATCTATTTTATAATAAATCATATTTATAGAATTCTACCATCCTTAAAATTTGAACTACATTATGATTATAATAATTTTATTTAAAAAATAAAATTATTTGATTTTTTTATTATAATAAATCATGTTTAAATAAAATTATTTGATTTCTTATAATAAATCATGTTTATTTATAAGGGAATGGGAAGGGGATAAGGGAAAGGTGGAAAAAGCTAGCATCCTATTGGAAAAATCTAGCATCCTATAATTATAATTAGAGAAATTGTGTAATTTGAATGTAAAAAATATGTTATTTGTATTTAGACTTAGTTATAAATATTATGTATAGTTTTATCAAATAAAAAAGTTTTAATTTGTTTTTATTTAAAAATTATTTTATTATTTTATGATGGCCAAAACAAATAATAATAATTACACAATTTATAAAAATAATACATTTATATAATTTGTTGTATAATAATGTAAAAAAATTATTATTATTCATTCATATTTATTTATAAATCTAATTAATCCAAAATATCAATATTTATTTTTAAGAGGAAAAAAAATCGCACTTTTGTTATTTCTGAGGAAATCAAAAAGTACATAGCTCTCTGATAGCAAAGCTTAAACTGATCATTCACACAACCTTACTTACCTTAAGGAAAAATATCATAATATCCAAAAAACATCATCCAGACTATACATACATAACAAAAATCCATGTTCATCTATGATGCCTATAGTAGATTAAAAAACATCTTCTAAAAACCACATAGATCCATTTTTGAGTGATGGTGCCTTCCACCCATTCTTCCCAGAATAAGACCCCAGTTTCTCCATCGAGTACCTCCTTTGATAATGAATCTGCGACATCATTGTATTCCCTGCAAATATGATCTATTGAGAGATCATAGAACCAATTCATCATATTTTTAACTCTGTCACTCCAATGTTTTAGCTGGATAGATTTCATTTGAAAAGGATCATTTTCCCAATTTACAATAAACAGAGAGTCACCGTAGACACTGAAAGTACCCAATGCGCAACATATTGCCACTTTAAGAATGCCCCACAAACCAAGAAGTTCTGTCTTTGAATTTGTACCCTGACCTCCTGAAATATGAAATTTGTAGGTGAGGTTCTCACCGTAGTTTATATGAAAACCAACTCCATATTTTTTCCCTGTTGCCGCACCGTCAAAGAAACCATAAGCAGAACCAGAAAGTGCCAAATTTCCAATTCAAATATCTAACTATGTTTTGAATTTTTGGCTGAGGATTTATGTAGATGTAAAAAAGCTTCCAAAATATGAAAAGAGCACGATTTTCATTTGGATCTATGTTCTAAAAAATAGCCAAATTACGTGTCTTCCAAATGCACTAGGAAGCTAACCTTGGAGTATTCTTAAAATTCGGATGCTTCTATGTCCACAGCTTATAAGCGGAAACAAAATTAGAGATATGCCATTCATCATCGACTTTGAGAGCTTTACAAACAAATTTCCACAGCTTTTTTTAGAAGCAACACTGAAAAAAGAGGTGATCAACGGTCTCACTTGCATTCCTGCACAAAATACGAAGATTCGGGCCCACTTTTCCTCTACGCTTTAATTTTTACCACGTCAAGATTTTGTCATTAAATGACAACCAAAGAAAATTTTTATTTTGAGCGGAAGCTTCCAGCTCCACAAGGAACCAAACCACCATTTCCTATTACCTGCATAATGTGCTTCAGCAATAGTATGGTAGGCTGTGCTGGCAGTCACCTGACCAGAGTTAGGATTTTCAACCAAAGCAAATTATCTTTTTCATCAGACAGGCGAATACCATTCAAATTTAATAGATGAATATACCGATTCCATTCGATATCCCAGCTACCAACCAAACCGAGGTCAGACAACGTAAGCCAATATGAAGGGTCAACAACAAGACAGTTGGATCTTTTAAACTAGTTAAGTGTAAAGAGCCCATACTCAGTGAACAAGGATCGTAATTCCATGGACAGTTTACAATTAGACTCAATCCCTAAAATGGGATCAATACCAACCATCACTTCTTTGCCATCTCCCACTTGCCAAGACAAAAAACTGCAAATCCAGGGAAGAATCTTCAGAAATCCTTTCCAAAAAAATGAAGCATTTTGGAAATTTCCAACTGGATTTCTAAGCCAACTGAAAGTATCCTTTTTGATATACAACCTTCAAAATCTTTGACCAAATATTGTCCCCTATGAGACCACGCCGACAACTTTTCAATAACAACGCTGAATTAAACCAAAATATATGTTTAATATTCCAACTTCCCCATTGTTTTGGCAATGATAGAGCTTCCCATTTATCCAAGTGATAGTGACCTCCCTCCTTGTTTCCGGACCACAAGAATATGAACATTAAACTTTTTAAAATATGCATAATCGAGGAAGGAATTTGTGCCATCAAAGCCCAGTAGACAAGAAGACTGCTCAACACAGACTTCAATAAAATAATTCTATCTCCTAGAGACAAAAACTTCATACACCATGAATTAATTCTTTTTTCAAACCTCCGAATCAACCACCGCCAATCATGTAAGCCATAGCAATTAGGTTTGATAATGAAACCTAAATATTTAACCCCATCTTCCAACATGGAACATTTCAATGGAAAAAGATCCAGAAACTGTTGGTCCGGCGAAGCCACTTCCAGATTGGTAGCAAAAACTGATTTGTTGTGACTGACTTGCATACTCGAAGCTTTAGAGAAAGTATCAATTAGAGTCGCAAATATACACCATTCTTCTATAACATCTAGACCAAATAGAATCACATCATCTACAAAAAGAAGATGTGAAATGGAGAGAGACTTAGAGAATGAAATACCTCGAATTTTGCCTTCTCTTCTTGCATTGATGATCAATCTGCTTAATCCTTCAATTATACTATTAACTTTAACATGTTAATCTTGTAAAATTTGGTATTATGAATTTCATTTGACCTGTGTCATGCATCATTAACCTCGGGAAAGGATTATAATTTAATTAAAAAATAAACTCTTTAATAAAAACATCATATTATGTTTTAATTGAAAATTAAACTCTTTAATAAAAACATATTGAGCAGTCATTTTTTTAATAAAACTTCATTATTGATGGGTTATTTTTCCACCAAAACTGTGTGACGGGAAGAACATTAAAACATCATATTATGTTTTAGGGTGAATCCATGAAGACGGGTAACACTTTTTGGCCAAAAGTGACAGTGAGAATTCGATTTTTTACTCATGTATTAAATTAAAGCCCTCAAAACTCATATATGCCTTGTGAATATTGACATGCAACAATTTGTAGAGAATTATGTTGTCTTTCCACCTATATATATATATATATATATATATATATATATATTATTTAATATGCCAAAATTGCATTTAATGCCTATTATATTATATCATAGTCATATAAATAGGTTCATGGGCATCTTATTCTCCCTCGGGATTCAATTGTCTCCTAATGATGATCCCAGAGTAGGGATCGAAACATGGAGTTTCAAATTGACTAACGCAACTCCTTGTTACTACTCAATTGATCATGTGTATGGCTTTCTTCAAACAGATAGGTTTTTCCTTGTAAATTTTAGGAAAAGTTAACAAGTGGTTTGTGTGCACTTAAAATCATTTAGTGTTAAATGCATAATTTTTGAAAAAAAAGTATATGAACACAATCTACACAAAATGCACTAGGGCATACATGTGTGTTTGTAAATTTATGTTAGAAAACTATATTTTTTATTAGTTTTAGAAACTAACCATTGAAAATTTTAATCGCATTTCGTACGCTTAACCCAGGGCTCGATTGAGCTATTTGAAAAATCTCGATCGAGCTATAGATATCGATTGATGGTTTTCTTAACCCGCGATTGAGTTTTTCTAAATAGCTCAATCGAGTGCTGGGTTAAGCCCTCAATCGAGATTTTAAAACTTCGATTCAGGACTTAACAAAAGCTAGACTGATCTCGTTTTTTTCCATACTCGCGTCCTCCTCTTGCCTTTTAGTGTTACCCATCTTCATGAAAACACCCTTTAATTGAAAATTAAACATTTTAATAAAAACATATTGAAGAGTAATTTTTTTAGTAAAACTTCATTATTGATGGGATACTTTTTCACCAAAACTTTGTGTGGCAGGAAGAACATTCAAAACTTAAAAAAAATCTAGTATGACGAGCAAATCTGAAATAAAATTCCAACTCTTGGATGGGGTGACAACTAGGAAGACAAGGGAATTAAATGTCGAAGTGATCGGGAGGGGCCCTTGGCGAGATTCCAATTCTCTGTGTCCATCATTCCCTGACCCTTCCATGCTCTCGATAGTACGGTGCAATGAACTCTCCAGCTCTCAGGCATAAATGCGGGTTAATGGAGCCCAAGGTGGCATCTTCCAGATCGTAAAGTTCTTTATTAGTATGCATGCATAGGATGGGTGATATCTTTGCGTCTCCTCTCCCTCCCTGCTTTGTTTTCTATTGTTCAGCAAGAGCGACCCGATAGGTATTTTCTTAGAGGGTTTGCGTTATACAATGAACTTTTCCATGGTGCATGAAAGATTGCACGCCAAGAGTCATCGGGGTGGTTATTCTGGAGAAAATTCCAGGGGACGGATTGAAGGGATACAGCGGGGAACCTACCCCCCATGATTGATACACTTCTTTGCATTAGAAATGACATTCACGTTCTCAGAGAGGAAACACGGGCTCGTGCCCAGGATTTGGCTCATCGGGTCCAAATGATGGTGGATTGGTGCGCAGACGTTACCGAGATATTTCATTTGCCACTGCCTCATTTTTGGGTGGTGGAAAAATGGAGGTCGATGCCCTGACCCTAGAGGCGCCACCTCCCAATGTGGTGATGGCCTCCGCTCCTCAGGTTTCATATGAAGATGAAAAAGGAAAGAAAGTGCATACTTTGAGGGTCGTGGACGTAGAGATGGAAGATAGCAAGGTGACCATGCTTCTTGTGGCTAGTGAGAGAGATCTTGATAGTATCTCAGAACCTCCTTGACGACATCAACATGTGAACTCAGGCTCTGGTGTGGATGAAAAATAACTACTTTTCCTTCCTATTTGAATAGGTTTGCATCTCAACTTTCTTTCTTATCTTGTCTTAAAATGTCCGTATTTTTTTGGCTCAGTAACAGTTCCTTTCAGTTTTGTCTTGCGATGGTGTATGCATGGTTGTCTACGCGCCATCAATTTCATAATTTCTTAGAGCCGAGCCATTGCAATTTATTTTAGCATATCTATGTATGATATTTTCAAAGGCGATTCTGAGGTTTCATTATGTTATTGTAATCATGACATAGGTCGCTCTCAGAACCTAATCTTAAGAAGAGGTTTTTGTGTAAGCTTGCTAAAGGAAATTATAGAATTCTCATCTCTGAAGTAGTCATAGATTGGATATGGGTGAATTAGTAATGGATGTTTTTAGATATTTTTTGAATTTTGGACTGGGCATTTTCTCTGTATTGAAAACCCAGAACCTTGTCAATGTATGTATTTGTAAATTTCCTATTATGTAATATAATAACTAATTTACAAAAAAAAAGAAATTAAATTCCAACACTACCCATCAGCAACAAACTCTTAAATATTTTTGTACGTCATATTAGTTGTCAATTGTCGCATTAAAAAACCAGCAACAGACTCTTAAATATCTCTATGGTTTTAGTAAACACCTAGCAACAACGGAGTCTTAAAGAACTCTCCTCAGACTACCCAATGTGTACGTCATATTAGTTGTAGCATTATAATGTCATGTACCCAAATTTTTCATTGGGTCACAATGGCCTAAGCCCCTTGGTCATATTCATGATAGTTTGTCAAGTTGATGCTAAGGGTCAAATAATTGCCAAGCATGATGTCCAAGCTAGTAATAATATAAAATTAGATCCAAATGGAAAAGGTAGTTCACATTAAGAGAAAATTCTCAATTCAAAGTTTGTAATGTTCCCATCCAAATGAACTATCATGGAGGAAAATTACTAGTTCCATATGTTGGGAGTGGAAGCATTAAAAGTTGGAGTAAAGGAGCTACAAGACCCAAAATGACCTTAGACTAACAAATTCAAATTAAAGGGCTCAATTAAATAATAATAAAAATAAAATAAGGTAGCATTGGATCATGAGGGCACACAAGAGGTTGTGGGACCTACATGTGGCAAGATTCCCCACTACACTTGGCATGATTCTCTCACCAATTCGAGTTCAAGATGAAGGGTAACATACTTGGGGGAGTTTAAGAGATATTATTCATGGCATGAATCATGTAAGGTCGAATTGGAGTGGAAGAGTAACTCTCATGGAAGAGGAAGAGGCATCTTAGAAGAATTATGACACTTGGAGCTAGATTCCCTAACTCCTATCACAACAATGATGAATATTCCATGACACTTATGACAAAGTTCAGACCTGATTACTGACATCTGACACATATTACATGTCAGGGATAAAAATAGCCTCCAAGAGGGCGCACAAAGGGATTTATGGCATCCAAGGTCCCCCCATTCGAATTGATGGAAGAGGAGAGTCAGGAAAAGTTGGACAAGTGGCATTCATGGGAATCTTTCCCTAACTCAAGTTGGGATGAGTCTCTTGGATGAAATTCGAGCTAAGGATGCCTTGGGAGGTTAACAAAAGACAAGAAGAAAGAAGGAGACTAGCTTTTGATCATTTTTCATTTTGCAAATTGGAGAGCATAGCTTGTCCATGCAAGTTGAAAGTTTATTCTTCTTACCTTAGTACCAATTTCGAGGGTGCAAGATTCCCATCCTAATTGGCAATTGGAGAGGACATTCAGACCTTTCATTTCGAGCTGCAATTAAGTCATTTGTTACAGGTTGAAGCTACAGGGCTGCTCGTGACCATTTATTCTTCAACTTGTTCCCACATCTCTCTCACTTTTCTCTTCATATTCTTGCTCTTGGAGGAAGGGCGCACATGGTGAGATGTTGTTATCTCTGGGGAAGTCCAAGGGGACCCATTTATTTGTAATATGATTTCTACACTCTATATTTGATGCTAAAATGAACCTTAGATCAAAAATCCAAGTGAAACTATGTAAAAATGGCAAACTATGTATTAATGGTGCCATTTTCCCCTATATCTTGTTGTAAGAGCTTGAAGTTGTTTGGTATCGAATTGTTTCAGTCAATCTCTGTGATTTTGTTTCTGTATAGAGAGACATTAATGTACTGAAGAAGTTGAACATATACATTATACAAGTCCTTTGAACATTTCTCTCAAATTTCATAGCAATTTATAGTGTTTTTCTATCATTTCCCCCTATGTGAAGACATGTCTACAAATATCTGATTTATGGGAGTTGCAGCAGCCTTTAGGAACTGATTAATGATGCATTTGGGTTCCCATTGAAGTCATATAACTCATCCATGTCTCTGTTCTGAAAGTTGGGAGGGTCGTACTTCATTTAGGAAGCCATTAGTTACCCCTGCCCTTGGGGGTTTGAACATCGAAACTACTAGTAAATTTCCCATTTTCTCCTGAATTCAAATGAGGGTTGCAGAAGTCTTTTGATGGTTTCTAATCACAAATTAGATTCATTTTTATTTCCTAATACCCTTCAAACACTCTCAGGCCCAATTCGAAATCCTTTTGAGTCATTTGGAGCCATCTACCCTTGGGGGTTTTAACATCGATTTTCCTAGTATTTTTTCCTTTCATTCTCTAGTTGTAAATGCAAGTTGTTGAAGTATTTAGAAAGTGTCCAAGCATATAATAGTTGCATTAGTGTGGCCTAATACACCTCAATCCACTCTAGACATAATTCTAAACCATTTGGGATTATTTGGGACACTTTGGGGTTTCGCTAGTCCAAGGTTCGAAAATTGGCCAAACTGGGTAAAATTTCAAATTGGGGATATTACAGAGCAGACTCTTAAATACCTCTCCCTGGATTGGCCAACGCGTATGTCATATTAATTGTATCGTATCCTAAACGTTCTAAGATTTCCATGTTTTTTTACAGTATTTTTTGGCACAATTTCGATTGAATCTAGTAAAAAAAATTAGATTTCAACAATATTTAAATTTGTTTAATTTGATTTGAGTGTTCTTTAAATTTGTTTATTTTGATTTGAATGTTCTAGATTATTGGAAAGCACTTAATCCATTTATGCATTCATATTATGAATGATTAATTGTAAACTCTTGCATTAAAAAACCAACAACAAATTCTTCAAGATCTTTGCTCAAATTTCCCTACATGTATGTCAGTTATCCACTGCCGTAGTATGTATGGCATGCGACCAGGGTTGAAATTTGACGTCCTACCTTGCACATTAAGACATTTTTATATGACGTTTTAATTTTAACATTACCTTTCATTTCACGTTTAAATTTTAATTTTACTTGTCATAATAATAGTTGATTTTTCTTTTGATATAACATTTATAATAACTATATGAGATATTAGATTGAATTCTCATATCTTCCTCATATAATGGAAAAATAATAACTTTACAAAAAATAATAAACAACAAACATAATAAACATAATGATTAAACGAAGCACACACATAAGCACAAAGATAGAAATAGGCTTCTTCTCACGTAATACAATGGGCCATTACCATGGGCCACCAAATATCATGGACCATTTTTATATAAAATGACTTTAAAAAATTAAAACAAAAAAACTACATAAATTTACTTTTTGATAAATAATAAATACTAAAATGTAAAATTAAAATAACAATGGTATAAAATAAAACTTAAATAAAAAAACTACATGTAATAAAATAAAACTTAAATAAAAAAATTACATGTAATAGTAATAACATATTTTTATTAATCGGTCATGCTTTGGACTTTTATATTTTAATGTATCAATATGATTTCTATTTCAATTTAGTTCGTTCAAAATTGGGTAAATAAATAGTTGATACAACAACTACCTATATGGCCATATTTTGCTATTATGATCTAAATAATTAATAAATTTTTTTGTCCATCTTTATGTATTCTTTAAATTTTAAAATATTTTTTATTAAATAATAAATTATTAATTTAGAATTTAATAATTTAGAATAAATTATTAATTTAGAATTTAATTGTAAGTTCAAAATATAATTAATATATATATAAAAGAAATAATGAAATAAAAATCATAGAGTTTAAAAGATAGTGGCAAGAACAATAAAGATGGGGGGCACCATTACCCCTAGGTTTTTCATAGACACCCATACCACCACTCGCATTTGGATTGCACCGCCTTGTACCCTTTGTGACACAAAAATCCATGCCACCATCCTTTTACCTATGCTCTTAGAGTTGCAAACATTATACACAATTTTACCCCCAAAATAATCTACCAAAGTGTTCAATGCAAGATTTTACACCAACTACCCATGCAGTCCATGATCACATCTCTTGATTGGTAGGTTATATATATAAAAGAAAAATGAAATAAAAGCCAATGACTTTAAATGTTTATAATGTAAATTTAATATATATTTTGTTGATAGGAGAAATGATGACATAATGGTGGAGATAAAAATATGATACTTCTTATAACTTTGATTCGTAGAGAATAAGAAGTTGTCGATTTTTTTTATTTATGAAAAATTATTCAAACATAAAATTGAGTTAAAAAATTATTTGAACCTAAAATTGAGTAAATAAATAATAAATAAAAATTAACAATATATAAGATATATTGATAAATCATTATTAAAAAGATAAAGATATGGACTTTAACATTCACATTTTTAAGAGTGATTAGTATTGGACCACGATATCCACTACCACAACCACTTTTAAAATGTGATTCATATTAAACCACAATATGACCTACGACGACTACTTTTAAATATATGGTTGTGATAATTAGATTTTTTTTTTTTTAATTTAATGAAGTACACAGTGACACTCACTCACTGACTATAACAGGAAGCCAGCGCATATGAAGCAGCAAGCTAGTGAGGAAGAGAGCACGCTACCACGCCTTGTCTGCCTTAGATTTGCCGGACAGACATACGGTGAGCGAGTGAGATATTGCAATGGCTCCCGTTGCAGAGAACGGACACAAGAAGAGCCATGTAGCATTATTTCCGTCGGCCGGAATGGGCCATTTCATGCCCTTCGTGCACATGGCACGACTCTTAGCAGCCAACCACGGGTTCTCCGTTACGTTCATCACCACACAGAGCAACGTGTCTCCTGCAGAAACCGCACACGTCCGGGCCATTGCCTCATCGGCTCTGGACATTCGTGTGGTAGAGCTCCGGGATCGATCTTCACCGTTTGAAAAAAACGGAAAAGAAGATCCGTTTTTTGCAAAGTGGGAAGCCATTGGGCGCTCCATGGTTGCCTTGGAAGAACTCCTGAGGACCGACCTTCTCGTTAATGGAAATCCCATCTCCGCCATTATCACGGACCCCACACTCACTGCTACGTTGCAAGTGACTGCCAAGCTCGGCCTCCCTAATTACATTCTCTTCACGGTTTCTGCCTTCATGCTCGGCTTTGCGCTCTACGCCCCGCTTCTCTCCTCTCAGGGCTGCGACTTTGGCGACGAGAAGTTGGTAGTGAATATCCCGGGCTTCCCTCCGTTGCCCTCTAAGCAAATCCCGCAGGCGCTCAAGAACAAAGAAAGCGCCTTCCACCGGGTCTTCATTGCCAGTGGCTCCGATGCTCCAAAGGCTTCGGGCTTCCTCATCAATACGTTCCACGACCTCGAAGCTCCGTTTCTCGACGCGCTACGGAGCGGCCAGGTGATGGAAGAGTTACCGCCAATTTTTCCCATTGGGCCGCTCTGTCTGCCATTAAAGAAGCATTTGACTCACGACGACGATAGTGCAAATGGGTGCATGCAGTGGCTGGATTCCCAGCCCGCCAAATCGGTGCTTTACTTGAGCTTCGGCAGCAGATCGGCCATGTCGGCCACTCAGATCACGGAGCTCGCCACAGGGTTGGAGCGCAGTGGGAAGCCGTTTCTGTGGGTGCTGAGGACTTGTGTCGTGGCCACTGAGGAAAAAATAGACCACGCCATGGTTCTTCCGCCGGAGTTCGAGTTCCGCGTGGGAGATAGGGGAATGGTAGTGTCCTCGTGGGTTCCGCAGGTGGCCATTCTGTCACACAGTGCTGTGGGGGCGTTTGTAAGTCACTGCGGATGGAATTCCGTGATCGAGAGCGTGTGCTGCGGGGTTCCTATCGTTGCTTGGCCTCTCTTCGGTGATCAGATGATGAACGCCAGGCTTGTGGTGGAGAATGCTAAGGTTGGCGTGGAGGTTAAGAAGGGGAAAGATGGGATTGTGGGAAGCAAGGAAGTGGAAAGAGCTGTGAAGTGTGTGATCGATGAAGAAGTGGGTGACCAGCTCAGGAGGAAGGCCGCCGAATTAGCAGAGCATGGAAGACGGGCAGTTGGAGAAGGAGGTTCATCTCTAAAGAGCCTCCACGAAGCCCTCCAATGTTGGAAGTAATTGATTTCAATGACGTCACCTCAAGATAAACCATGTCATCCTCTCTGTATTTCTGTTGTATTTGTTTTCACTTCAAATATATGTATTTCTGTCGTGTTTGCATTCTATTCAAATCTATGCATTATGTCTCGTGTGTTTTCCACGTCCTGATGTGCTGCATGCTTTATAAAGACTTCTGTCTGCTTAACTGTTCGAAATCTTCATGATAACATCGTTTCCCATTTTTATGTGATAATCCAACATCGTATTGTTATTTTTATTTGTTATACAGTTTTATGTGATAATTTAACATCATATATGTGATAATTCAACATCATATTTTATATCAAAATTTGGCACAGTTTTATAGGGATAGATTTCAATTAGCATAGAGGATTGATATTTTTGATGGGAGATGCAAACTTTTTTGTAGAGATGCAAACTTCTTTGTAGAGTACAAGTTTTATATATACATCTTTTCTAAATGTTTTAAATCTAATTTGAGTACTGAAATAGTTATATATCCCCTACTTAGTTAGTTGTAAAATACCTATTCTGACTCAAAAAATACTAGAAAACTTTATATTTATTAAACTGAAATAAAAATTCATAATTATTATTTATTAAAATACAATTTATAATAAAAACAAATATCATCACACAATTAAATATAACTATCCAAAAAATTTACATTATAATACTAATGTGTTTCTAAACTATGAATAACTCATATTTTTATCTTTCCGGTCATAACCATATTAATGTTTTTCCCTAGTTAACATTCTTAAACTTCAATCTTCATATTTACTTCAATGCTTAAAATCAAGTTATACAATAGTGGTTGATATTAAGGTTTAGTGCTAGATATATCTAAATTTAAATGGATTTATGATAATTACTTTAAAATGGATTTATATAGTTTCTTTTCTATTAATAAATTGAAAACTTTTAATTTAAGAATTTTAAGAATTTAATTAAATTTAATTTTTAAACATTTTTTCAAGAAATAAATTTAAGATTAAAATTTGCTTAAATTCTACTTAATGATAATGATTAGTGATAATGCATAATTAGTTGACATGGTCAACTATGATTAGTTAGCAATGTTGTATACTATGTTAACATGATAAACTATGATGAAATCGACTCTAAAAATTTGAAGGCCAAAAAAACATTCAAATCATTTTGAAACTAACTTTGTGTAGCTCAAAAGCCTATAACATGAGATAGGTTAAGAAAAGAAGCCACTTCAAATCGTTCAAATCGATGAAATGAAGGTAGATGAACTAAGATGAATTCATACTCAAATGAAAACTATGTATAAATAAATGTTAATGCCATTTTCATATTTATAATTTATATGTAATTCAATGAAGAACAATATAATAGCTTTATTTTAATTTCTAATTAATTTATTTAAGTAATAAAACATTATATCATAAACTCTTCATTTTATTAAAATTAATAGTTAAATTATTTAAAATTTAAAAAGTAATCATGTATTCATGAAAAATTAATTTAAAAAGGAAGCATGTAGTCATGAAAAATTAAAAATTAAGCATGCATTCATGAAAAAATTATAATATTTAATATTCCTAACATGTTAATTGATTTGTCGCCTTCATTCTTAAAATTAAGTACACATTTATGAAAAAATTATAATATTTAGTATTCACAAAATGTCAATTCATTTGTCACTTTCATTCTTACACAATCACTTATTAAAGCTTTTCTATTTGGGCCATGTAAATATAATGTCAATTGATTTGTCCCTTTCATTCTTACACAATCACTTATTAAAGCTTTTCTATTTGGACCATGTAAATATAATGTCAATTGATTTGTCTCTTTCATTCTTACCCAACCACCTCTTGAAAATTTTCTATTTAGACAATGTAAATATAATGCCAATTAATTTGTCACTTTCATTCTTACCCAACTACCTATTGCAGCTTTTATATTTGGACCATGTCAATATAAGACATTTTGCTTTTATTATTTTTGAACAACTTAATTGTTGTGACTTTATGTTTCTTTGAGTGTTTAAGTCTTGACACTACATCGATAACCTTGTTTTAAAAATATATGACCCAACAATCTCCAAAAATAGACTTAAAAGCAAAACACATACCTTCTTGTGCAAGAAAGGACGTACATCATTATAAATAATAGATCATTCCATTTATCTATTTGAAGGTTCATGTGTATCTATTATTCTATGTATGTGCATTAATATTGCACTAATTATGAGTTGCATGAAAGATTTGCAGTGTTTCCCAAGTTGGGCCAAGGGTTTTTTAATACAAAACGTGGGAGATTGAAGGTGAGGATTTAGCCACTTTGGTCTTATTGTACTTATTGATTGAACTATGTTGTAGGTCACTTTTGGTTCAAAAACTACACTTTGCATGGATAAAATTTTAAAATTCTTTCTTCTACCGTTCTATACTATGTTTATGGAAAAAGTTAATAAGTGGTAAAGTAAATATTTTTTGAAATTTTACTTTGAATTTTGTAGAATTATATTGTTAGGTAAGAATTTTATAATAAATTATAGTTATGTTTAAATAATGAAAAATTTGACCATGAAACGGTGTACTTTGAGATATTTTACAATAACACATGTTACCAAAATTTGAAAATTAAATATAGATCAACCTAAAAATTCACCTCACCAAAAATATTAAACTCATTTGAATTTGTCCACTTCTATTATCATGTAAGTTCATTAACATAAAGTAGCATGTGGTATTTTTGTGTGTGTACTACACATATTTGTTCAAGGAAACCTGAGCTAAAGATCAATGAGTAGGAACAAACGAGTATCTTATTGTGAGCATCCATGAGCGTAACAACTAGAAATATGTGACCAGTGTTTGAGATCTTTCTAAGTCTTCAAAAATAGAGCAATTTTGATGCATTGATAGCTCACCATCATGAAATATGTTGAGTTATGAAAGGCTATAGTTGGAGACCAATAGGTCAAGATCCATGTTGGAGGTCTTAAAAGTGGATTTTTCAAGTTTGTGTATCTCACCTTGAGGACAATTATCCTAGAGGTCTTCCCATAATTCTATAGGTCAATAGCTTTCCAACATTGGTCATTTTCATCAAAGAGAGTATGTATGGGAAAGTTATGCTCTCGATAAGGTAATAGTCCAATTATTCCTAGGAGGTCCATGTGGGAGCCACCTTAAATCACTTTAAGGATTCACCGATGTAGAGTTAATAATGTATGTGAATTTGCTAGAAACTTCTATAAGTATCATGATATTCTAAACCCCTAATCCTAATGACAAAGGAAGAGTCTTGAAACTCTAGTTTAAATGAGGTAAAGAGTTCAACACCTATTATAGTGATTATATATTTCAAAACATAATAATTGTTGAATGGAATAGAGAGATATTAAATCCAATAAAAATTAACATCTTATAAGGAACAAGATAGCATCTCATAGTGTGCCATGTAGTTTAATTATCTATGTACTCTCAGTTAATTGATTTCTAAAAAAAAAGACATAGTCCTTTAATTTACTAAGTTTTCTACATCATATTTCTCTTGGACAATTTTCTAATATACTTCTTTTTCCATTTTGCAATAATTAAATTATATAATATTTATAAAATTAAATTTATAAAAATACAAAAATAATATTACATAATCAAACATAATCTCATTGTAATCATTTTTAATTTAATCAACAAAAACATCCCAAAAAAATTGGAATGTAATATACAATGTATCAAAAAAATATTACAAAATTGACGGAGGAAAAGAGGATTCCTTGCCATTCAGTCCAAAATGAGCAAATCCAGTGAGTCCCATAAATCCTAACATATTGGCCTAGAACTAAAAATATTAGATATAAATCCTAATTTAAATCTAATATTAGTAAATGAGATTATAAAGTTATTGAATATTAGATATAAATCCTCTCATCACGTCTTGGTATATATATGGGTGAAAAGGAATTTTTAGTCCGTGTCCTAGTAGATAGAGATTATATGTTCCGTCTTTTCTTATATAACAAAGTGAACAAAAATAATATGATTTTTCAACTTGTTTTATTACCTATTTTCTAAATTAGAATTGGATAATAACTATCCACAATACATTGTATTACATAGTACATACCAACAACATGTAAAAATTTCAGTGATTTGACATAGTCTACCATTTGCAGCAAACATTTAAAATCAATCTAACATCTGATTCTTAGTTGTCATTGATTTTTTTAGATACGAAATTATCTCACAGGTTTAAGTGTAGGCAGGGCATCGTGCCACACTCCTTGATTGGGTTCTGGAACCTTCATTGCTTATTAATGTTCTCAATCGTGTCGAAGCTTTCGTGTTTAATTTCACTTAGTATGTTTGTGACCTGCCATACTCCTTCAATGGGTTCTGGAACCTTCACTTGCTCTGTTTGTTGCTTGCCACACTCCTTCAATGGAGTTTTGGAACCTTCATCCAGTGCATCTGCGGAGGCTCCATGACAGACCATCAATTCAATGGTGGATGCAATGGAGTTTTGGAACCTTCATCCAGTGCATCTGCCGAGGCTCCATGACAGACCATCAATTCAATGGTGGATGCAACTTCGTGGATGTTCAGGCCATTGATTTACACCGGCTCAGAGAGCGAAAACATTCGTGTTTCGCCCAACTTTCACGAATATGGCTGCCTCAGAGCCGGTAGCAGGTCTGTTAAGGCTCTGTTGATTGCCCGTGACTACGTTTTCAGCGCTCACCACGACCGAAAAATACACATATGGTACTGCCCTCAAAAATATTCTAGTGTTTGCACGCGAGAAGGCACCCTTCCTACCACGAAAGATCAAATACAGAGTTCAATGAATCCCAAAAAGTATGTCCATATTCGAAGGCATCACAGTGCCCTTTGGATCAAGCATGTGGATGTCATTTCGTCGCTGGCCTATAATGAAGAATGGGGCATGATGTAGTCTGGTACGACGTGGGACAAAACCGTGAAGGTATGGAGAATGCGAGATTGGAAATGCGTCGAATTGATCGTGGCTCACGACGATGCCGTCAATTCTGTAGCCGTTGCAGTGGATGGATTGCTCTTTACCGGTTTGGCTGACAACACCGTCAAAGTATGGGCACCGATTCCGGGAAAGGCAAATGCAAAGCATGTGCTCACACAAACTCTCACATTCCAACAATCTGGTGCAGTGAACGCGCTTTCCCTTAGCACAGACGGAGAAATTCTCTACTCAGGATCGACCGACGGGGCTATTAATGTTTGGGAACGAGAAAAACCCATCTACATGAATTCGATATTGCAATTGGCTGGGTTTCTGAGAGGTCACAGACTTGCAGTGTTGTCTAGCCATTGTTAAGAATCTGGCATGTACAAGTGATCGAGTGTGAGTTTACTAAAGATGAGAACGACTTTTATACAGTGTTGTATAAGAGATCTAAGGCAAGCACTTCTCCTCTGGTCGCTGGAAAATAAATATCATAATAGTTTTGATTTAATTTTGTGGTGATTTTGGTTTGACTTAAATCTATGGTGTTTATTTATATTTGCAGGTCCAGTTTGATCGGTTTGTTGAACAAGGCAAAGTTCTTCACAATTATGCATATATTCTGGAATTGCTTTTGAGGTTGCGGTAGTGATCATCCTTTTCTTGTCATGAGGTAAGTTGTACTTTAGAATGTCCTTTGTGGAGTGACTTTTATTGATATCAAGAGTTCATCTTCTAATTCGCCGATAGGCGCTATAATGAGAATTGTAGTGGGATTCAATGCTTTGGCATTCAAAGGATTCGTCTAGCGCACATATCTAATGGCTTAGATTTACGGTGGGCTCATAGACTACCCAAATGTTGATTGCTAATTAAATTTATGGTGGGCTCATAGATTACCTAAACGTTAATTGTTAATTAAATTAGGTTAATGTTTTTTTTTGCTGTTGCCACGCGGTGGGGAAGAGAAACGCACATTCCCATAGGAAGCGCACAGTCTTGGAAAAGAAACGATTCAATTCAACGAATGGCGGATCCTTCTCCTCTTCTTCGTCTGGACAAAACTCGCGTCTATAATTAATGGTGTCCATGGTTTCTTCCTGCGCTCATCCGCTGTGCATTCAATTCATTGCACGCAGCTAGTACTCCATAATCTATTCACTGTAGTTGCCGACCTGATCAACACATTAACAATGTCAGCCAAGTTTATTCTTAGTCTTCTTGTTGTAATAATCTATGGAATATCGAGGATGGTTGAAATAACAAAAGATAAAAATAATTTTTTTATTTGAAAAAAAATATCATATAAAAGTTCATTCACAATGAAAACTTTTGTTTCATTATATCATTATCTAATTCTTAATGGATTTGTATATTTATAAACAAATATTTTTAGTTTATTAGTTCATCACTACAAAAGGGAAAAATGTGAGACACATTAACATGCTTTTACCCAAATATCATTATTTATATATCTCACTCACTTTGATTATAAAAATTATTTCTCCACACAATTATCCAAAACTTTCAAAACATTCTATTAATATATTTTTTAGATTTTTGAAAGTATTTCTCCACACAATTATCCAAAACTTTCAAAACATTCTATTAATATATTTTTTAGATTTTTGTAAGACATTTATAAATAAATTTTTTAACTTGCCAAATTTTTTATATAAAGAAATTTTAAATTATAAATACTAAATATGCCTTTTTACCACATAACATTTTTAATAAATTTTCAATTTTAAATTTAGAAATATAAAAATTTTAATAACATAAATTGTCAAAATTATAATCCATTAATTATTTTAAAAATAAATAAATAAATTATAAATTATGATATTAATAAATAAACATTTACCTTTTATCCTCATGAAATTTTAATACCATAAACATCTTTCTTTTAAATACCCTAAAGAACTTTATTTTAAGGAGAAGCAATTGAAACTAAATTCTATTAATGTTAAAAGTTAGTGTTTTTAATAGTGAATTATTAAAGTTACTAAAATTATCAAATTTTGTATAAATGTTGTTATTATTAATGTTATTAACATATTACTAATTTTAATGTTGATATTGTAATTAATGTTAATTGTGTTAATATTAATAGTTAATTATTAATATTATTAATACTAATAATGTTATTAAAAATAATATTAATATTACTATCACAATCACATTTTAATATTTCATTCTCTCTATTATAATATTAATATTTTAATTATAAAACATCATCAAAATTGATGTCAATAAACCATAAAATATCATATCGTTAACATCAATTTGATATTTCCTTCCCTCACTCCATTGTGATATTTGAAGCGCATCAAATGTGTGACTGTCTGTCATAGCCACTACAATCAAGCTGGTGATAAAAAAGGAACAAGTTTAACTTTAATATCGACTATCATGACCATTATACAGAAACTGATCAATGACAAAATTCCTTACTTTTTGAAGTCCCAATAGAATTAGTTATTCTTAGCTGTACAAAGTACTGCGTGGACCCTAAAAACAGATTGATGTAGAGAATAGTGTTAAGGGTTTTTTGGGAGCTTCACCGTGTAGATTGTAGTTTGTCTATTTTTGAATGTCTGATCCACAAATATAAGTTTAAATCAGCTGATGATCACATTACTGTAGCTTGTCTATCAATTAACAACATGGAAATCAAGTTAGTCGTCAACTTGATTACCAGCTTACCAATTTTATATGGATGTCTGCTAACAGCGGCGTTGGAGCTCAGCTTCAAGTAGGATTATATGATAGAAGTTGCATTGTAGCTGAAGGCATTATTCAACTAACAGTCTTTAAGGTTTTTATGCAGAATCCTTTTATAGCAGCTAGGCTTATAAGGATGCATTTCCATGACTGCTTTGTTAATGTAAGGATAGTATGTTAGTAGTGTATATTTTTAGTCAAATCAGTATAGATCTGGATTTATTTAGAGAGATTAATTTTTTTAGTGTAAATTTTTCAATTGATGTGTAAAAAAATTAAGATTTAGTATTCATAGATTGAGATTTAGGATCAATCTATGTGGATTTTTCAAATTTAAAATTAAATCCACATATATCATTATCCAAAAATTGTTTATTTTTATTTTTTCATTTAATTTTTGTAAGTTAGTGACAACATCTCTACTATACTGAACGGTATACTATCTAACTTTAATGTATGTTTATATAGAATTGAATAGATTAGACCAACTCACCCAAATTGTAAAAGGTATTTTGATATCACAAACATTTTTTTAAGCTTTAGGCTTACAATTATTCTCATGGTAAGATTAATCTATGTTATGATTTTTTTTAAAAGCAATTATTCTCATGGTCAGATTAATCTATGTTATGATTTTTTTTTAAAGCATTAACATTTGATTTAGCATTTTTAATAAATTTTGGGCTTTTAAATTAAGGTTAGTGGACTTAATTTCCATTGTTATTAATTTATTCTTGTTAGTTTTCTTGTTGGTATGTATGTTATGATTTTTTTTTAAAGCATTAACATTTGATTTAGCATTTTTAATAAATTTTGGGCTTTTAAATTAAGGTTAGTACTAGTCCATGGACTTAATTTCCATTGTTATTAATTCATTCTTGTTAGTTTTCTTGTTGGTATGTTTTCTATTTTCCGTGAGAAAAAATGCTAAAAACTCGTAAGTGTAAAGCCAAAAAGGATGTATGTTCAAACTGTGCAATTGCAACAAAAGAGGAAGGGAAAATGCTAATGCAGCTATGCAATTTGGTTGTGTTAATGCTAATGCAGCTAGCAAAAGATCAATACTTTCCACAATTTGGTTGTGTTAATTCAGAAATTTATGTTAGATGACATATGAAAAAGTGTGATTGCTTTGGCATATAAAGAATTTTGACATTTCATTTAGTATTTTAATAAAGTTTATTGTTTTAAATTAAAGTTGTCACTAATCAATAGGCTTAATTTCCATGTCAATAATTCATTGCTGTGAGTTTTCTTGGTAGCAGGTTTTCTTCCCTTCATAAATCAAAACTATGCAAATGCTGCTACAAAATTGGAAGGACAAATGCAAATGCAGCCATGCAATTGGATTGTTGGAAGAAATGAATCCAATTGCAAAATCTTAGTATTTCTATCTTGACAGGCCTATCCAAAATATATCAATTACAAAATGGTTGAGCTAATTTTAAAAAAATAATAATTCATCATAATGCATAATTTTTTTTTATAAAAATTAAGTAATATAATGAAATTTAAAATTGTTTTAATTTTTAACTATTTAACATGGTGCTTAGGTTCTAAATACTTAATCCTAAGAATTAAGAAAGTATAACCAGTGACATTTCATTTAATGTGGTTGCTTCTAGTAACAACCACATTTTTAGCAGTAACTTATAAAATCGTGAGAACGACCAACCAAGATAATCAAGAATTCAGACAAAACCATTAAAATATTGCGTTAATGGTTGAAGAAATGGGATTAAGTAAGGATTCTAGAGACAAACAATATAATAAACTGTGATGGTTGGAAACAAACAATATACACTCGAGTACAAAAGAATTTATTGTAAGCTCTCTTAACGAATATTAACAGCTCCTCAACTGATTTCCTAATAATTAAGGAAATAACTGATTTCTCGTTGCGAGCTCCAGGAATGGTCCATAACTCCCTCAACGGTTCTCTATCTTGATCTGTGGAACAATTGACACATAGCCAATAGAAGCTTGATGGAAGCTGGGCTATAAAGACTTATGTTTGGTCCCCAAACTCGCTAACTCAATCTCCTTAAGTTTTTACACCATCAATCCAGAGCGAGCAGAGTTTGGAAGTGCCATACAGAACGGTTTCCTTAAGCAAAGTCTCAAATCAGAGTGTGAGCAGCATCAATGGCTGGAGGTATGATTCTGACGGCATACTATCCCTTTGATGCTACATATGTAAAAATGACCCATGTCCAAAATATGGTACCTATATGTATATAACTCTTTATACAATGTACCCAACATATAACAATCTTTTTATGCAATAAATATATACATATATATAGCCTAACCACTTATGCAATATATATATATATATATATATATATATATATATATATATATATATATATATATATATATATATATATATATATCAATCATACTCAATTTATACCATATATATAAAACATGGTCATACTCAATTTATACCATATATGTAAAACATGGTCCTGGTATACCATCGATACAAGATAAGACCAAAGTGTAAAATATATTAACTAGATGTAACAACACTCTTCATAAAGCATGGATAACATACCCTTTTATATAACACGTGAAAACATATTTCCTTTATTCAATACTAAGACTTCACCATTCTTTTTATAATCTATCCACCATATACTCACTATAATTATATGTGGGTTTCCCATATGCACTCCAAAGTCATACTCCACTCATGCATAGAATGTAAATAAAGAACATTATCAAATTCCAACCACACTTGCTTGAGAAATGTGACATTTACATTTTGTATCGTAGTGATTTCGTGGAGAAAAAAGTATAGCTAAGTGGCACATTCTTAAACTCAGACAGGGTTAGTTATGCCATTGACTAAGACTTGCCACATAGATTTACCTCCACTCAATGCAATGTACATTCAACGTGCATTTATGCAGATACAAAAATAACGCAAGAAAGAACCCCACGTGGAGTTTTAGTTAGGAACGAATTCACAACAGCTACAACTAAATCATCAACCAAATCGAATATGCAGCAGTTAATAAATGCATAAGGATTGACGCCAAACGCAGCAAATGCAAAGAGAGAGATAAACAAAGGTTGGGTGTTTTATTTTCATTCGGTTTCTCTTCAATGGAGAAGTGCAAACCGAGGTCTCCACAATGGGAGCATTCCAATCTGCGTCAAAATACCACACCAAGGTTTTTTTTTTTTTTTAACCTTCCAGAAACGTGCAGATCATACAAATGCTTATATTCTCGGGCGCAACAAAGATATGAAGAGCATACATGCAGACAGTCAACAAACATAAAATGATATACACCGAGAGCATCCGAGGAGGCCAAGCAACCCAGGCGCATTTAATCCAGCTATAAACAACCCCACATTTTTATTCATTTAAATGGGGACCCAGAGCATTCCAACAAGCATTTAACCCAACACTAAAATATAAAGCTAAAATACAAACCTCATATTGGTTGCCTGCCTCCAGGCATCACGCAGCACACCAATATAAAAGCCAAAAAATAATGGGTTTTAAGATGAGACATTAAGTTTGGAAGTATGGACCAAGTGGGAAAATGTAAGCTCTCTTAACGAATATTAACAGCTCCTCAACTGATTTCCTAATAATTAAGAAAATAACTGATTTCTCGTTGAGAGCTTCGGGAATGGTCCATAACTCCCTCAACGGTTCTCTATCTTGATCTGTGGAACAATTGACACATAGCCAATAGAAGCTTGATGGAAGCTGGGCTATAAAGACTTATGTTTGGTCCCCAAACTAGCTAACTCAATCTCCTTCAGTTTTTACACCATCAATCCAGAGCGAGCAAAGTTTGGAAGTGCCATACGGAACGGTTGCCTTAAGCAAAGTCTCAAATCAGAGTGTGAGCAGCATCAATGGCTGGAGGTATGATTCTGATGGCATACATTATTAATTCTTTTCGATTCTTTAAAAGTTTATCCAACATGTAAAGAATCGTAATTTTTCTAACATTTATACCCTATGTGATTGGATATGTAAATTAACGTGTACAGATGTATGAATCAACATAATTCTATCCCTCACAACAACAAGAAAGGGGATAGAGACCTGCAAAGCTTTGACAACACCATCAATTATCTCAGCTTCAATAAGCGGCTCATCACCCTGAATATTCACAACAATGTCATATTTCTTCTTTAGCTTTCCCAATGCCTCATTGCATCTTTCAGTACCTGCCAATTGAAATCCCAACTAACTGTAATTTGAAATTAAGTCAAAACTAATGACACTCAACAAAGATGCTATGCGTAGTGCATCATACATGTAGTGAAAGCTCTGAAGTGTCTACCATTTAGGCAAGATTCAGGTGTCATGACCACATCTGCTCCAACGCCAAGGCAGCACTCAGCAATCTTTTCATCATCTGTTGCAATAACTGATACACAAAAAAATGATAAGCAGTCATGGAAAAAGAGCCGCAGAGTGGAAGGGGCCACCACATTTGATCTGGCCGACAACTCTCTCATCCTTTCAAACACAATCTGATCTACATTGGGACACTAAAACCTGTAGAAATCTGGAGAGAGTTGCCCGAAGACGGCGGAGCAATCCCCGATATTCCATAGATTATTACAGCAAGAAGCCTGAGAATAAACTTGGATGACCTTGTTAATGCGTTGATCAGGTCGGCAACTACAGTGAATAGATTATGGAGTACTGGCTGCGTGCAATGAGTTGAATACACAGCGGATGAACGCAGCAAGAAACCATGGACACCATTAATTATAGACGCGAGTTTTTTCCAGACGAAGTTTCCCAGACTGTGCGCGTCCTATGGGAATGTGCGTTTCTCTTCCCCACCACGTGGCAACAGCAAAAAAAAACATTAACCTAATTTAATTAGCAATTAACGTTTGGGTAGTCTATGAGCCCACCATAAATTTAATTAGCAATCAACATTTGGGTAGTCTATGTGCCCACCGTAAATCTAAGCCATTAGATATGTGCGCTAGACGAATCCTTTGAAGGTATCTGCCAAAGCATTGAATCCGAGTCATCCATCCTTAATCAAGATTAAAAAGTTGCGGTCGCCTCCCACTACAATTCTCATTGTAGCGTTTATCGGCGAAAAATGTTAAAAATATTTAATGGTGATGATTTTTGTTTTCAATAAAAAAAATCGTAGTTCAAGATTTTATTAAAATCAAACCACTTTGTTCATAAGAAGAATTGCCATATAATATATGTTCTTCCAGATATTGCACTGTGTCCTGCAATGGTGATGATTGTTTGAGCTAACTCTTCTAGTTAAAAAAATTTATTGATCCTCCAACTTGAGATTAACAATTGTTTTATAATTCAAGTTTTTTCATTCTCGGTGATTATATAAGGCCACATTTTTCTTTAAACTTAGTTATGATACTACTTTCATTAATATTCATATTTTGGAAGATTTACTCTTCCACTATCCTCTAATGATTTAACCAAAAAATCACACATCTATCATATCCTCTTTTAAAACTTGAATGAATTTTATTGATGTTGGAAGCACCGATAAGAAGCCTATTACTCTTCACAAAAAATATTTGTGCTTATACTTTAAGTGCTTGATCATGAGGCCTTGCTCTCAATTGGTGAAACCTTGACTTATCAAATAAGAATAGGATAAGGTGTGTTGTCCTTAATTTTAAAGTTATTTAATATAAAACAATTAAACAAAGTTATTTTCACTTTGTTCAAGGTGAAATGATACTTTTAAAATAAGAATATGATAAATTGCATTACATTTAATTTTAAAAATATTTAGTATAAAATAATTTTGACTTTGCTCAATTTTCCTTTAAAATTATATAAAAATAATACAACTCCAAAATTCACAATTAAACAAAATATTAGAATAATAAAATTGTATTAGAATAATAAAATTGTGAAAGAAAACATTTTTACTAAACTCAAATTTCTTAAAATTTACAATATACAAACTTCAAACATTTTTTAACAATGAGTTTTGGATTGTAATATAATATTTATGAAGCATTGAACTACACTTAAGTTTTTTATTTGGAATTTATAGAGAATTACTCAAACTTCAAACATTTTTTAACGATGAGTTTTGGATTGTAATATAATTTTTATGAAGCATTGAACTACACTTAAGTTTTTTATTTGGAATTTATAGAGAATTACTCAAAAAATAATTTTATTATGATATCTTTTACCTGTTTTGATTGATGCTGGAATAACTATACTATAAGTTGAGCTACAATTAAACAATGAGGGTGAGGCCTATGGTAAAAGCTATAAATGAAAGCAAACATGTGGAAGATGGGGAATGCTGGAATTATGAAAGATTGGAACAAGGAAACTTCATGAATAGTGAAGAAACCCTTGAACCAGTAAAACTACACTTGGCCAAAAATGCATACACAACATAAACAATCATTGGATGAAAGAATATAGGATCTTGAATCATTAGCTTTTGTTGTGAACCTTGGGCTACTAATATTTTTTGTGTTATTCTATTTTTAATTATAAAATCTTGGATAGGTCATTGAACTCTAGTTTGTTATGTGCATATATATATATATATATAAAGATTCTTAATAATTTAATAAAGCAAATTAACATGTTGTTGGTGTTTGTTGTTAATATATTTTTGTATTATTCTTTTTTTAATTACAAAATCTTGGATAGGTCATTGAACTCTAGTTTGTTATATGTATCTTTTTCCAAAAAAACATATAATAAGATTCTTAATAATTCAATAAAAAACAAACTAGCATTTGTGTGTAATTGGGTTTTGTTTTTTCATATCATATATTAAGATTCTTAATATTGTGCTTTGAATTTTCTTATATTTATAAATAAAAATGATAATTTGATTTTCAACAAAATAAATTACTTTGTACATTATAAAATTTATAATTTTTTTTTTAATAAAAATTGATAACTATAGGATGGTGTATAGTTGTTTAATTTTTATTTGATGTATATTTGTGATTATGAAATACCAAACATTCTAATGAAATATTACTAATATGAATTTTTATTTTTAGAGGATGTTTTGGATTTTTATTTTTTATTGAATAAACTATTAATGTTTATTGAATTTGTGTTTCATTTTTTTTTGTTTAAATAAAACATTTGGTCAAATCGTAAAAAGGCAAGGACTAAGCTGCTAGCAGCTCTTGTTAAAATAGTTGGAAAGTAAAGTTTATAATTGGATCTTGCATTATGATAATTGCAAGTTTGGATTTGAGAGTGCTAGTACACAAAGATATATTAGCAAATCGAAATTTTATTTTTTTTAAGAAGTTCGTGGGTCAGTAAAAAAGGAATATTTATATTCTTAAATATTACCAAAAAGAAAAGCTAGTATTTTGGTGAAAGAAAGTTTTATAAAAAGTTTGTTTTTGTGAAGATAAAGAGCAAGAACTAATTTATGAGAATGCATTGAGAGTGTTCTTATATAAGAAGTTCGATAGCACCCGGTTCGGTTCATTTGAGGAACGAAGAGACATTGAAAGTAATTGTACATAAAGAAAGAAATGGAGCAGATCAATGAAGCTTTAGAGCAGAACAAATCCAATGAAGATGAAGAGATAGATGAAATATTGAGAAGATCAATGTCGATTTTGTCTTTTTTCTCAGGTATGAATTATGAAATTTGGGCAAAGACAATGGAAGATTTGTTTTGTTCAGTAAATTTATGGCGATTTGTTCAAGAATATTTTGTAGATCCCCATGATAAGAGAAAAAATACAATAGCAAGATTTTTTAATTTGTTAGCAATGAATGAAAGTGTTTTTATAGTGTTTTCTATAAATTTAATCAAGTTAAAAGTGCAAAAGATTTTTGGGATGCTTTAGAGATGAGGTACAGTAAAAAGAGAAGAAATAGAAATACTTTGCAACATATTGGTACATTAGAATAAACTTCTATGTCTAAAGCAAAGAAAGAGAAAGAAGATGAAGACAAGAAATTTGAAGAACTCCTTGATAAAGTAGAGGAGAAGAATATTGAAGACCTTGTGTGTGCCATAGAACACGAAGAGGAAGGTGAATCCCACTACGTAGATACACTAGTGGATGATGAAGTTGCAGTTGAAGCTGTCATTGTAGCAACCTGTGATGTTGAAGAAACTTTGGAGAATCCAAAAATAGATATTGATGATGACTTTAACTTGAACCGAGCAAAGTTTGTTGATGACAAATCAGTTGAAGATAAAATTGCCCATGTAGCAGTGTATGATGAGAAACTAGATGAAGATTTTGTAGAGTGTTTGGAGAGTTCATTCTAGCACATGGAAAATATGCCTGACGCATCAACTGAGACCGAGGAATCTCATATTTTTGGAATTGAAAATTTATGTGTGTATGCAGATTGTGCAGTTACTAAGAAATAAGAACATCACTTGGATGTTGTGCTAACAGATTATGATGAAGAGTTGAGAATGTTAGAAGAATGGATAGAAAATCCAAGGATTTGTGAAGACATGAATAAGAAGATTGTAGCAGACGAACAATGTGACAACAAAAATACAAGGCAAGAAGTTGAAATTAGCATTATAGAAATGCAACAGGAAATGAAGTTCAGTAACATACACCTGCAAGGAATAGAGCTGAACATTGAGATAGATGGATTATTGAAGTGTTTGAGGGATATTTTTAAGTGGAGACACAATGAGGAGAAGAAGACAGTCAACCACAAAGATCAGTAGATTGGGGATACTATTGAAAACAAGGCAGGAGGACAACAACGACATCAGATTTGGGATCAAAGCGAACATCCTATCTTTGAAGATGAAGATGAAAGAAATATGCATAAGCAGCCTAATTTGAAACCAATTTAGTTTTTTGAAATTTTGTTAAGCCTTGTTGAGACAAAGACCAATAACCATTTAAATTTATGAAATTTTCATTTTAGCAGTATTAGAGTATCATAATTAAGAGGGAGTGTTACTAAGAATGTAACCCTCGAGATTAAGAGGGAGTGTTAGGAAGCAGTAATCTCGTTGGTTAAGTTGTGTTAGTTACATTATGTTATTTAGTTATATGATCAGTTAGATGGTGTTGTCTTGAACCATCAAGCATGTAACATATATATACTATTGTGTAATAATAATTTAGTAATTCAGCCATTCGTACTTGAAACTCGTTTGTTTTTGTCTCTACCCCTAAGGTGAGATTTGTGAGCTTCGAGCCGCTTATCGCCAATCCTCCATTTTCAAATTGAGCGGTGACCATGCACCAATTTATTAAATGGAACATTTTGGACTTTGACTTGTCCCCTTTCATAATAAATTTCGAAGTTCCTTCAAAATTTGATTTGAAATTCCTTATGGGGATAACAAGGAGGCACTTTGATAAATGGGAAGAGATGAAAGTACGGCTTTGATTAAGACAATTCTTGCAGCTGGGTTCATCCATTAAGATCCCTAGGCTTGCATGTATTTCCTGATTTTTTCGGCTATATGCTTCCATTCCCTAGCTCTGACTGGTCCAATAGAGATTATCATACCGATATACCTAAATATTTTCCAATCTAGAACAATTTAAAATTCTAAAATTCGAGTAGTGGCGTTTAGCAAAATTGGTGAGCAATTCCAGCCGTAATTTTTTTTCTTTGTCTTATTCACCTGACCACCCGAGGATAATAAATAAATTCCTAGAATACTCTTAAACCTATATGAAATTACTATTGTCCCTTCTTCCAAGAGCATAGTATCGTCTGGAAACTGCAAATGGTTGATGGATTTTATTACTCTTAATATTTGGAGACCGACTAACTCTGCATTTCTCCTTTCAACTTCCATATTTCAACTAATACTTTCTACCATTACTATGTACAACATAGGGGACAAAGAACTGTCTTTCCTGATGTTACAACGTAATCTTCCACCTTGTGAGAATCAACGCTCTTTGGCCTAGAGGATCCATTTCACTAACTCATAACCATTTTATATCCTTTAGACACTATTTTTCCCTATTTTTCCCTTATACGCTAGCTGCATCACTATAGCCAGCGTACCCACGAGTTGAATCACTATAGCTCGCGGGTAGCATGTAAAATGGTAAAAATCACTAGTTTATTACTTTTTACTCCCAAAAAACGGTCATTGGGTGACCTTTGACTCTCCATCTTCCCAAGAAACGCCTCGATGTGTCCTTTCACTTACCTTTGAGAGGACTATATATTGAGCACATATGGCTTATGGACGGGAGGAGAAAGAAGAGCAAGAGAACTCTCGTGGATTTTTTCCCTATCTTGAGTCTACACTCATTGATCCTTGTAGTTGTGAACCCTTTATGTTCACCTTCCAAACTCCTATCTAGTTTGAGTTTGCCATTCATGGAGGATTGAAGTGGTGAAGGCACAAGTGGATTGATCCAAATCTTGGTTCAGATTGGTTGTCGGCAAGAGTTCGTATCACATTGTACTTCTTCTTGTTTATTAATAGAAATACTCATATTCTCGTCCATTAATGTTGTAAATGTTGTTTATCTTACATTGGGTTGCATTTACTTGTTATATCATCGGCCATTTCTATTGATGATGTTAATGTCGTTTATATATTATATGTACTTGTTGTATATTGGTTGTCAAGACTAATTTGCAGATTCAAGTGCACGGATTGAGAAGCTCCAACGGGGATCTACATCAAACGTTTGGATCGAGGTTGGTTATATTCTTCATTATCTTAGCATTGTCATTTATATAGCATAGTTATGAGAATTAAGTTGATTTCTGGTAGTCATCTGTCTGTTGTGGTCTACCCCAAGCCACAGTGAGTTTTCTCCAACACAGAAATGGCGACTCCGCTGGGGAAAACATCCATTTTGGGGATTTTTTGAGCATTAGTCCATAATTAGAGTTGTTATTTGTCGAAGCTCTGTGTCACTTATTTTCCGTTGAGATACACTATAGAAAACTTGCTTTTTCTGAGCCATCGGACTCTCTGATTTCCCATTTTCCTTTCCTCACCCGCGGGCTAGCTTAGCTCTGCCCGCGTATACCCGCCTATGTTTACTCTGCTACTCGCAGGTACCCGCAGGTATTCCTTCGACAATAGCGTACAACTTCGGCTTTGGTTGATTTATGACCTTTGGTTGTTGTTGGGTTGGTTTTGGTTGATCTTGAGTCTTTGTTGGCATGTTTCTTGACTGTTCCATGCCTTGGTTGTGACCAGAACTCTTCTTTTCTCTTGGTTGAGCCTTGTTGGTTTTTTACCCATATTTGGATTTAGCCTTGTTGGTTTTTTACCCATATTTGGATTTAGCCTTGTTAGTTTTTTCCTTTTGAGCTCATTCCTTTGGCTGAGTCTTACTGTTTGGTATATGCCTAGTTGTCCTAGTGATCTCCTTGGCATATCAGTGACTAGATAGTAGGATTTTGCTTGCATTTTTCATTTCCATATATTGAAAAATACAAAAATACTCACAGTTTTTCATTTTCCTTTTGTTTATAAGAGAAAATACAACAACAAAAAAATTGTTGTTATGTATTGCATCTTGCATTGAGTGCTTTCTGCCTTCATTTAGATTCTGATTGTGCATCGAAAAATATAAAAGGATTGCATATTTATTTCGAAATCGTTGGTTTGATTGTGCATGTTAGTGGCATTGTTTTCATTGGATAGATGAGTCTAGGATTTGACGATTGTGCATACTATTGAGTCTTACACATCACTAGTTTCACGATCATATCCCTTGAGTAATCACAACCATTAAAATTAACGCTTAATCTTAAAATTGATTCGACCGATTTTATTTATAGGGTACACCAACTAGCATAGGTTTAGAGTCTTGGGATAAATCATTGTGAGTTAACAATCCAAGACTACTAGATGAAACATTAGGTGTCTGACCAGGGAGTGGAGGAATCCATGGTATATATCGGTGTTCTCAGGAAGCTCTACTCAAACCAGAGTTAAGCACGAGGTCACGGGAAGTTGGTTGAAGAGATATCCCTCTGATACCGGCTGAACGTGGGAGATATTTCCAGGGTCTGTTCGTATTTGGGGGTACCGAAGGTTTGTCCTCTTGTGCTTCGAGCTTAGATACCCTGCCCATACGACGGATCCCACCTGCGACTGTCCCCCTGAGCATTGGTTATATTGCGATGACCATAGTTTCCTTACCTAGGTATCACATAGGGTACTTGCAGTGGTTATGTTGTTTGTGTCGTGAGTCAGATAGGGGTCGGACAACACAATTTCCGTTGTATAGGGACTTGACCCTGTGCACGCAATGAAGTCTGGGGGACATTATAACTGATTCTGTTACCTCCAGCTATAGTTTGGGAGTCTCAAGCCTCTCCTAGGTGAGACATACCGGCTCTAGTGTCGGGAGCTCATTTATCCACTCTGTTTGTCTGCTCTTGCCTGTAGTTTCTCTAGGTGTGTGCTTTTGATTTACTGTTTTTTATCAATAGTTGGCCTTTAGGGGACGTTTTGATTATATATTCTCTCCGGAGATATCGTGGTGCGGAGCCCTACTCTCCGTCGATCTCGTCGGTTGGCTGGTTTAGAGCCTACTGAACTTTCACGCCGTGTTGCTAGGGGGTGCCGGCAGGCTCCCTCTGAGTCTTCGGATTCTTACGAGACATACATACAAGACGTCATGATTGCTACACATTCTGATACTGAAGAAATACCTTCGACTCCATCAGGTAGAGTTGAATGCACTTCCGATTCCCCTACTCCTCGTGAGGCGTGGGGAGGTGATCCACCTGAGACTCAACCTAGTTCGATTTAGCCAAATCCACTTGAACAAGATACGTTCGATCCTTCGAATCCGGATAATTATCTTCACGAGATGCCAACCTTACCTGAGGACGAAGATCAGGACGACACGTTCGTTCCTTCGTTTCCATGCAATTATAGACATGGGATGCCAAATTTACATGATGACATTGGTCCTATGGTCAACCCAACTGCACTCTCTTTTGGTATGCCTAATTATAGTACAATTGAACCTTCCACTACGTTTGGTAGTCACGCTGGCACTCGTCATGGTGTTAGCCATACTATACCCACTGGGGGCACTACCCTCACTGGGGGCACTACGTTGTCCACTCACACACATAGTATGGGGACTGGTCATGTTCCTCCTAACAATGCTAATGTTGGAAGAAGACCGCCTCCTAGGATTTCCCAACCTAATAGGAACGTTGTTCGAAACATGACTCGCCATCCACCACCTAATACACATATCGCTACTCGTCAACCCAGGACTACTTTTGCGAATGTTAATGCTCCTCCTAACCACGGGGGTGGACATATACCGCATACTTTTGCGTCCACTGCCGCCACTAGTAATGCCAATGTAGGGGCTGGGAATATATCCTATCCACATGGACATAACACCACCATCCCTGCTAATAGTAACACCAATGTTGGGGCTGGGAATACATCTCATGCTTCTAGTCACCACACGACTGCTCAAGCTAATCCTAATGCTAGGGGTGGGAACATACCATACCATTATGGTCATTACAACACGGTTCCCGCTACGAATAGTACGTATATGCCCCATACTCATGGTGGCAACCCTTACTACAACACAGTCGGTGTTGGCCACCAGTACAACCCACCACCCCAATATGGTGCCCAAAACACGCACATACCTGCTTACTCTCAAATGGGTCAGGCAGGAGGAGGTTATCAATCCTATGGCCATGGGAAAGCTTATGGTCCGTCAGGTCCTTAATCAGCAATTGAATCCTCATGGTCAAGCTTTTGGTCCATCTTATAATTCGGTTTCGTTCAACCAACATTTTATGGGGGCTTATAATGAAGCTTTCCAGCCTCAGCTCCCATTCCTTGCATGCTTGAATCTTCCGGATCTTTCGAAGCTCATGAATGATCCGGTGTGTCACGACCCTACTTGGCCCCCGGTCCCTACTAAGCTCCCTTCAGACATTCCTAAGTTTGAGGGGAAAAATGGTGAGGACCTGGGAGATCATGTCACGACATTTCACCTTTGGTGCTCCTCCAACTCATTAAATCACGATTCTGTTAGATTACGACTATTTCAACGCACCCTCACGGGGGAATCCGCGAAGTGGTACGTCGAGTTGCTTGGAAAGATTTATAGGGGTTTTAACGAGATCGCTTTGGTTTTCTTAGATCATTTCCAGTTGTCGGTTCGTTATAATAATGGTACTGAACTTTTATCTACCTTCCATCAGAACAAGGCCACACATATTTCTGACCACGTTCAAGAGTGGCGTCGGCGGAAGAGGTTAGTGAAAGCCAACATTCCTCCAGAATTCCTGTTGGAATGGTTCCTCAAGTCTCTACTCCCATACATTGCTATGGATGTTTTGATGTCCGTCATTGTGACTGAGGAACAAGCCGTCTTGAAAGTCCAGCAGTTAGACTTATTATACTCTTGGTATGGCATTTTGTATGACATCATTCCTGACGCACCGCGCACACGTCATGAGCCTCAGTCAGTTCCTGGACCGCATGCCAATGACATCGTAGGATCTGCAAGCACTCACCCCGTAGATTTGGTAGCTAATCAAATGCAAAATTTGTCGCTAAACCAGTCTACTCCCAAACAGGTTCACACCTTGTCCACTTCCACCCCATCATCTGATGTACACAGTGTGCAAACGACGAACCAATCAGGTAACCAACAACCTGGTGGTAAGAAAAAGGGGAGAAATAACCGAAACGGTGGAAACAATGGGAATAACAATAGCAATCGCAATACCCCCCGTAAGGATAATTCCAACCCTCCTCGGGAAGGCGGAAATGCTGGTGAGGACCATAAACCTAGATGTAAGGTGAAGTTTCCTTGCAAGCTTTGTAGGGAAGACCATCTTACTCACTTATGTCCTCGAATTGAAGAAGCATCGAAGCATTTGGCACAGAGCCCAGCTATGTTGAAGGATCCCCTACCTCATCACCAAAACATGGCTTTGCGTGCTCCCACCACTGGTTATGGACCTACTGATACGACAACGTCTTCTTCCAATACTAGTGGTTATGGATGTGTGAACATGGTTCTGTCAGAGGTTAGTGTTTTCACTCGTCAGCGCGATTATGATGCACCACAACCCAATTTGGGGAGTGAGCCTCCCCCTCCTCCTGAAAATTCCTTGCATATCGAGAAGCCTTCTAATATGTCGCGGATATCGAAAGGTGTTCTTAAGCGCTCTACGCATAATCATAATTCTTGAGCCGCCCATAACTACTCTATTTTGGAAGATTTGGGACAAACTCCGTTTGCCATGTCGGCTCTTGAAGTCTTGCAAACCTGTCCTTCTCAGAAGCATGCCCTTTTGAGTGCGTTAGGATTTCAGGACTGGGGAAGTCCCACTGTTATCAAGTTCGATACTATTGATGTCCAACCTCGCTTACCCTACCACGTGGCTTTTCAAATCTAGGTGGTGTGCCTTCAAATTTTTGTCAAGCATACTATGGTTGATGAAGGTGCCTCTAGGTCAGTAATGTCGTTAACTTGTTGGAAAGCTCTTGGCTCTTCTCCCCTACTCGCGTCTAGAACCACGCTCACTGCATTCAACGGTCGTTCATTTAAGCTGCATGGAATTATCCTTTCCCTTGTTGTCTCCTTGGGAGGTAAGTCTATGCCTATTGAAGTCGAGGTGGTTGATGCGCCCATCGACTACAACCTTTTACTGGGTCGGAATTGGATGTATGCCATGAAAGTTGTCGCGTCCACTGTATTCATAGTTATCTGCTTTCCTCGCGAAGGAAATATTGTGACCATCGATCAGCTGGATTACGTTAACTCCTCTTCCACAGCATCCACGGGATCCATAGTCTCGCAGGTTACTCATTCTCAGCCGGCAACTGGGAACATGGGTGTTGGCATGTACCCTTCATTGATGGGAACTTATGATTTTGCCACACCTATGAATTTTATTGGAACCATTACCGACGATGTGTCTCCTCCTTCGCATAATATGTCATTTCGGACTTCCTATTTTGATGATCCGTGGACTTTACCGTCCACGAGTTCCACGTCTGGAAACATTTCGCATGTCGGGATGTCTATGCCACTATCTGTAGCTAAGATTTCTTACCATCATATTCAACAAGCCACTGCAGAGCCGGATCTCTCTTCTTCCCAGACAGTCGAGGAAGATCCCGTTACGTTGTCGGTTTGGGCAGCCAACTCGTCTTATTCCCACGATTGCCTCGATGATACTTTGCCTTCTGATGAAGCTATTATGGAGGCCATGTGTGGTAGTTAGAGACCTTGGGAAGATATGCATCATCGCTCTTATCTCCTTCCCAACCTCGAGCTCGCCGAACAAGAAGAGTTTAGGATGAATCTAGCAGAGATGGTTGGTCACCATGTGGCTCTTTTAGAGTCGCATGATGTTTTTGCGAAAGGGAATATGGCTAACATTTTACCAACTACGTCGATCAATATCTCTCGTACTGCCAGAAAAGTTGAGAATGTTTACATCGGTGACGATTGCACTCTCGAGGAGATTTCTATTTACACTGAATTGTTTACAGAACTCCGGGAAGATTTCGCCTGGTCATATGAGGAGATGCCAGGAATAGACCCCCGCATTGTTGAACATGAGATTAGAATGTATCCCAACGCTAAACTGGTTCGATAACGCTTACGTGCTGTGAACCCTAGAAAAGAAGCCGCTATCAAGGCAGAGGTGGATAAACTGCTCAAAGTTGGTTTCATCTACCCTGTTCCCCTTACCGAATGGGTGTCAAACCCCGTTCTTGTGGATAAGAAGCAGGGAACGATCCGTGTATGCACCAATTTTAGAGGTTTGAACCGTGCATGTCCAAAATACAACTTCCCCACACCATTCATAGATCAAATCTTGGATGCTTGTGCCGGAAGTGAGATTTTTTCCTTCATGGACGGATTTTCTGGATATAACCAGATTCAAATCAAACCCGAGGACCAACATAAGACAGCTTTCATTTTTCCTTGGGGTACGTTTGCATATCGAAAAATTCCCTTCGGCCTTAAAAATGCCGGAGCTACATTCCAACGTGCCATGACCTACGCCTTTCACTATCTTAAAATGATTATGGAGGTTTTCTTGGATGATCTTTCCGTCCATTCTCGCAAGAGGATGGACCACCCCAAGCACCTCCACATGATTCTCGATCGATGTATACAATACAAGATTTGATTGAATCCTAACAAATGCATCTTTGTTGTAAGGACAGGTCGCCTTCTGGGATTCATAGTTTCGAAAGAGGGTATTAGAGTCGATCCTCTTAAAGTTGAGGCAATACTTGAGTTCCCTCCTCTGCGCAATTTGTTACAACTTCAGAGCCTCCAAGGGAGAGCCATTTTCTACGTCGTTTCGTAGTCAATTATGCTAATATTACCAAAGGTTTCGCGTGCTTATTGAAGAAACACACACCCTTTATCTGGGATGAGCGAGCCTAGCAGTCTTTCGACGCCCTTAAGAAAGCTTTGGTATCGGCCCCTATGCTTAGTCCACCATACTTTGCACAAGATTTTATTCTTTACGTGGCCGCATCTCAAGAGACGATTGGCATGGTCTTGGTTCAGGTTGATGATGCGCTTGTCGAGCATGTCATCTATTACCTTAGTCGAAATCTAGTAGACGCCGAGCTAATATATACTCATGTGGAAAAGCTGGAACTTGCAACTGTTCATTCAGTCCAATGGTTATGACATTACATTTTGCTTAGAACAACCACAGTTGTCGCGCATATCAATCTGTTTCAGTTCATGCTATCACAACGCCTTATCGAGGGGAAGTACAATAAATGGATTGTTATCCTTCAGGAGTTCGATCTTGATTTTGCTTCGGCGAAGTCGGTGAAATCATTGGTGTTTGCTGAGCTTATGTCGGACCTTCTGAGACTTGATGAGGATATCATTCATGAAGATTCCTTTGTGGATGAGCACTTATTTCTTATCTCGTTAGAGGACCCTTGGTATGGGGATGTCATTATATATCTCCAAACTTTGAAGTTTCCTCCGCACTATTCACGAGATGAGTGACGGCGTGTAAAACATCACGCTAAAGATTATGCTATCGTCGGTGACACTTTGTATCACCGAGGAAAGGATTCTATCCTCCGTCGTTTCTTAACTCACGAAGAAGCGGAGCGGGTGCTTAATGATTGCCATGTTGGGGCGTGTGGCGGTCACTTATCCAAGCTTGCTACAACCCAACGTATTATGCGAGCTAGTTATTTTTGGCCTTCCATCTTTAAGGAATGTGTTAATGCTATGAAGAGATGTCACCCTTGCCAGGTGTTTTCTCGGAACATACGCTCGCATCCAGTGCCCCTTCATTCGATCGTCACCGTCGGTCCCTTCACCAAGTGGGGGGTGGATTTCATGGATTGCAAACCAGCTTCGACTGGGGGGCATCACCATATCATAGTGGCCGTGGACTAATTTTCCAAATCGGCTGAGGCCATGCCTACCGTTCAATCCAATGGTGCTACAGCAGCCCATTTCGTGTTCAATCAAATTATAACTCGGTTCGGTATTCCGAAAGAGATTATCACTGACCATGGCAGTCACTTTCAGAACAAGATGATGGAGGATTTGTCTCTCAAGCTTGGGTTTCATTAAGAACACTCATCTTCTTATTATCCCCAAGCGAATGGTCAGGTAGAAGCAGTCAATAAGTCTTTGAAGACCATTCTCCAACGCACCGTCCAACAAATCAAGACCAACTGGCACATCATGTTATATCCTGCTTTCTGGGCGTATCGAACCGCAGTCAAGACTGCCACCGGGTTCTCACTGTTTCAGCTAGTTCACGATGTGGAGTCACTTTTATCGATTGAATGCGAGATCCCTTCGCTTAAAATGGCCATAGAGCTCCTCCCTGATACGACGGGTCTTGAGCAATGTTTAATCCGCCTTGAGCAACTTCACGAGCAACGTCGAGATGTCGTTGTGGCCATAGATGCCAACAAATGTCGTGTTAAGGTTCAGTATGATAGGTCTGTCTGTCCCCAGCAGTATGCTGAAAGTGACTTGGTCCTCTTATATGACCAAGCTAAAGAACCCCTGGGGGTAGGCAAGTTCAACCCCATGCGGCACGGTACTTACATCGTGAGGTGTGTCCTGGAAAAAGGATCCTATGAATTAGAAGACTATGAGGGGACTGTCTTGAAGGAGCCTAGAAATGGGCTCTATCTCAGGCGGTATTACGCTTGAACCTCTGGTTCGGGCTGATACTTTTGTATACTATTGTATAGTTGCTTCTGTACATAGTTTAGATTTCTTTTGGTTTTCGGGTTTGCTGATTAGCTCCCGTTTGATTGATAGATGTCAGCAGAGTTTCCTACATTCTTAGGGTTCGCGGATGGTGCTAGTCGTCATACGCAGTAGCTTGCTTATGCTGCCTGGGTTATTTTCTCACCTGACCACCTAGTTGTGTCCTCAGGAGGTGCTTTTCTTGGTCCTACATCTAACAATGTGGCTGAGTATAGTGTCGTCATTGAGCTACTTCGGGATGTTATTTCCCATGGCATCCAGTCTTTAGAAGTCCGCCTGGATTCACAACTAGTTGTGTCTCAGCTGAATGGGCAGTACCGTGTGCGGGATCCTACGCTACTACGAAAATTCCTAAGGGTAAGACTCTTGGAACGACATTTTGTTTCAATTACATACATACATGTTCCGAGAAGTGTTAATCATATATCTGATACATACGCTAACTATGTATTAGATTGGCATTTGTCACATTCACCATGAAGCACACAAATAAAAGAAGACATTCATACATTTGTACATACACACATATAGTAGAATCGGAGAACCAAATTTTTTTATAAATATGTCCAAAAATGGTAGTGTCATACAAAACTGGAGCCCGTAGCCCTCAAAAATATACATATCGATACAAAAATGAGATCCTGGGATATCTACTCCCTACGAGGAGGCCTAGCTATCGCCCCGACAGGATGTGTCTCATAGAAATATTGAACTGCATTGGCTACCCGCTGCAGTAGCCGCACCCAGTCACCCGGAACCCCCACTACTTGGCGTTGCATGGCCTCATGTAGTCGTGCCACCTCTATATTTGGAACCCTAGCAACCATCTGTGATAGGTTGCGCCACAAGGTCTGTAGAGCGCACCCTGTTGCAGCATCAACTGCCTCATCATCCCTGCCCCGGCGACCATGTCTCAGGAAGCCATTAGGTCTCACTGGGCCCTTGTCTGCGAGCAAACAGTCAACCATTAGCATATGATACTACCACCAAAAATATTTTTGCATTTACATCTATAATCAAAAATCCATAAAAAATTAATACACAAAAACCTAAAAAGAGTACTCACCAATGTCTTCGAACGCTGCGTCTGGTGGGAGTGGCATGTCCCTATCCTGGTGGAAGTCTATCCCTACATAGGGATAGTCCTCTATGGCAATGACTTGTCGGTCCCACCAGCGAAAGAACTGCTCAGTATATGGTGATGCCAGATGGCCACCACCCTGTCGTGTCAAGATCTCATCCCACCGGGTCAGGGCTGGATCGCGGAGACTATGAGGAGGGACATCCACCCCCATACTAAGCCCTGGAACTCTCTCAAAAAAGAAGTTGCACAAGATACTCCCATACCATAAGTTTTTGGCCTTCCCTTCTTTGGATTCTGTCAGTTGGGTCTTCATAGACCCTAGTAGTGTGGTACACCAATCAAATACAATAGGCTGCATGCATTGTGATGCATAGAACATCACTGGCCTGGATGCCTGGTGTAGAGCTTTGGAACCTGTTATCCGCACTAAGGTAGCCACAATGATCTTCATGCTCATATCTACTATGGCATTGATGGGAACCTGACTTCCCACTGTGTGTGTGTTTGCGGGACAATACCGTGCTATGTAGTCAAGGACGGTGATCCCACCACCCACAGTACGAGACCAAAGACTGGCCTCCTCACCTCGACGGGACAAACCGGTAATGAAGTAGATGTCATCCACTTCCAGTGTGAGGATTTGCCCATTGAGATTGAATTTCTGTGCATCAACATCCCAATAATCGATCAAGCGATGGAGTAGTAGGTTTTGGGCCCTCAAACCCCCTATACTCCAGAATTTGTACAACCCACATGCTTGTAATGCCTATTGTGCTTGCACATCGTTGCGCACGGCCTCATCTACTTGGTCATGCTCCCTCTCCCTCCACTCTAGAACCATCCTGGAGTGAGGAAAAACAAAGATTTTAGCCAATTTCTTTTGCAATTTCAACTTCACGGTCGTACCCGCGGGCTAATTTGTATACAGGTGCGGGTACCCGCGGTCAGCCTGTGCGTTGACTGCGAGTATGGTGCCCTACCCGCGACCCGCATAGCTATAGCCCGCGGGTAGCGTCGAAGCCATTTAGGGCTTGGCCAAACTAAAAATCCCACCGCTGAAAACTAAAATGAATGCAATGAAATTAAAGGTATGGATGAGACTACCAACCTGCTCCGGACAGTTCGATGAACGAACGCTTGTAGCTCCTAGAATCGGCAACTGAACTTTCAGGTGAAAACTAACCACAAAACTCCAAATGGGTGAATAGTGCCAATGAATTGTAAATTGTAAATTTTTATTACTATTTATAATTTTCAGGACCCACTTGTCTATAGTTTTTACCGTTTGATGCCGTTATGGACTAATATAATGTCATGGAGTAGAATTTTTAATCATATTTCTTTGGCGAAAGCTGTTTTAGAACATTTCACACCTACGGAAGGTACGTTTCACACCTGGCATATAGGTTAGATGCCATTTCCACATGCATTATGCATTTGACCTTTTGACCACTTCCATAAACCTAGGTGCAACCCCGCTTCTTAATCGACATGGAATCTTCACACTGCTATAGAAGTGTCGTTATGTGGCGATAGGGCTTTTCCGAATATGGGTACCCTAGTTAGAACCCCTTTGTGCATTCTGGTGCCCATGCCATTGTTTGTCCATAGGATTGGGAGTCCTTTGTAGTTACGCCATGACGTTGCGATAAAGACTCATACTCTACTTTGTCTTATGCTGGTCATCTCCCTTAAGAACTCCCCTCAGTTATATCATGTTGTGATTGCATTGCATCATCCTGCTTGCCGCTTGAGCCTTGTACCAGCTCCCGCTTACTCAGTTGTTAGCCTGGTGCCTGAGCACTTTTCCCTATCGAGCCCTGCAGAGTTATATTTTCCCTTCACAATTTGATGACCTTTTGACCCTGAGGGAACACCGCCTCGAGTGTCCACATCCTACATGCACTTCCTTGCATTGATCATAGGTATGTTCCACTGCTTGGGACTAGTCTTCTCGCTATTTGACACTCGTTCCCTCACTTGTTTTACTATAAGCAATTTTATTCTTTTTCAAGCTTTCCCCAAATATGAAAAAGACAAAAAAAAATCAAATATTCCAAAAAGATGGACGGGATTATGGTTACTACTTCTTGTTGGCAGCTGTTGTGTCGCCTTTGAACAGAGCATTCATTCCACTTCGTACATTATGATTCGGGACTATAGTTGGACCTTAGGAGCTATACTTGTTTTTAAGTTTTCTCCGCCGATTGGTTAAGCTTCCAGTCATTATGGAGCCCTTTGTAATGCCTCCTGCATGGAACATTTTATGTCAAGTCTATGATGCCTGAGTCTATCCATCTGCTCATGCTCTTGTTCAAAGGGATTCCTGAGCCCAGAGTCGGCCACTCCTCAGATCTCTTGACTATTGCATGTCGGCCATCCTTATTGAGTCAGTCCGTTTCACCCGAGTTCTTCCAAATATTTCAACGTAGCTGGTACCTCGTGCTGGTTGATGGGAGATTCCTTAATGCCCTCCTTCCATCAAGTCTTGTTCCGTCGACTTCAACCCATTTATTCTGGAACTTGAGGCTTAGAGTTCGGTTGAGTACCTTGAGGCTTGCAGTCATTAGTGGCAGGTTCTCTCGCCATCGATAGTTTTGGGAATACATCAATGTCCCCTGATCGATGGATTCATCCTAGTTTTCAACTTCAACTCATCTATTCACACTCCGATGATTGTGCTATGTGCCTTGATGCCCATCTCCATTATTGGTGGGTTATCTCACGTCTGTTAACGATATACATCATTGACCGATAATCAGATGATGTCACATCAGGTTCGACCTCAACTCCTTTATTCACTTGATGGGACTTGCACCATCGAAGACTTGTGTAGAAGACCCCAGGCGATAGTGGCATTCCGTATGCTACTTATGACTATGACTTTACATCTGAGATATCACCTCTCAGATATCAGTAGTTTGTACCTCCAGGTTGCACCAGTTGTTTCCTTTTCAGCAGGATACCATATCTTACTGTAGAGGGATCATGGCTATGATCACTTATGACATATATCCATTATGTACTGCCTATTCATGGCCATTGTATCAGATGTTGTACTACCGACATGTATTCAGGGATACTATTGTATTATGACGAGTGAGCTGCTCTTTCCGCTTGTGTCTCCACCACTCCACTTCTTAGATTTATAATGTATTTTGGCCATCGTAGCATCAGTCTCTGACCTCACACATTAGGGGGCATCTATTACAACGTAATCTTCCACCTTGTGAGAATCAGCACTATTTAGCCTAGAGGATCCATTTCACTGACTCAGAACCATTTTATATCCTTCAGACACTATTTTTCCCTATTTTTTTCCTTATACGCTAGCTGCATCACTATAGCCAGCGTAACCGCGAGTTGGATCACTATAGCCCGCGGGTAGCATGTAAAATGGTAAAAATCACTAGTTTATTACTTTTTACTCCCAAAAAGCGGTCATTGGGTGACCTTTGACTCTCCATCTGCCCAAGAAACGCCTCGATGTGTCCTTTCACTTACCTTTGAGAGGACTATATATTGAACACATATGGCTTATGGACGGGAGGAGAAAGAAGAGCAAGAGAACTCTCATGGATTTTTGCCCTATCTTGAGTCTACACTCATTGATCCTTGTAGTTGTGAACCCTTTATGTTCACCTTCCACACTCCTATCTAGTTTGAGTTTGCCATTCATGGAGGATTGAAGTGGTGGAGGCACAAGTGGATTGATCCAGATCTTGGTTCAAATTGGTTTCCGGCAAGAGGTCATATCACATTGTACTTCTTCTTGTTTATTTATAGAAATATTCATATTATCGTCCATTAATGTTGTAAATGTTTTTTATTTTACATTGGGTTGCATTTACTTGTTATATCATGGGCCATTGCTATTGATGATGTTAATGCCGTTTATATATTATATGTACTTGTTGTATATTGGCTGTCAAGACTAATTTGCAGATTCAAGTGCACGGATTGAGAAGCTCCAACGGGGATCTACATCAAACATTTGGATCGAGGTTGGTTATATTCTTCATTATCTTAGCATTGTCATTTATATAGCATAGTTATGAGAATTGAGTTGATTTCTGGTAGTCATCTGTCTGTTGTGGTCTACCCCAAGCCATAGTGAGTTTTCTCCAACACACCTGAGGCTTTGACATTTATGAGAGGATCCAATACATGCTTTAATCTAGCGAATAAAGTCTCCATTAAAACCCAATTTGATTAAGACCTAAAATAAGAAAGAGTGCTTTACATAGACGAAAGCGTTATCCATATCTAATTTGACGACCATACCTAAATTTATTTTTGGGTGTAACTTGAGTGCACCACTTCTTAGACCAAGATAATGTTGTGATTTGACGTTTTTGCATGGAGCAGGAATTTTTTGAGCCAGTTTTCTATGATTTTGGTCAACACTTTATCTCTAACTTGTGTTGCGGAGAGAATTTCCCAACATTACAAGACATATTAGTGTTGGGCCCTAGAATTGCCCCTTTTTTACCACACTTATTACATCATTTTTCCATGTTACACCCTATTTCCATAAACCATATATATGCCTTTCTTCCAGATCAATCATGAATCCTGATAGGTATAATTCATTATTGCTTCATTTATTTAATGCCTAAGATTGTTATGGTTATGAATTCTAGCCTTTGATTTATGCTAAATTGTGTTGATTTCCTTAAGTCAAGATCAAAGCATTAAGAGACACAGGTGTATCAGCTGCTAAGCCTTGGGAAAGAATCACACGTGGTGCCAGTTGTTACTCTTCAGATTCAGTTCCTCACATTAAAAGGGAACAACGTGCCTCTCCATGTGGAACTGTAACAGGACTTCGCTACAACAGAGAATTGCTGCAACAGACAGGACGCCTCCCAATTGGTTAATCCGTTGATCCATTGATTGCCATAGTAACAATATCCTTCATGCCCAACGGCCTCATTCAAGACGACTGTAACAGTTCTGCTGTAACTCCACAGCATGAAGATCAGAGATCTTCATTGCTGCATGAAATTAGTGGATCACGAATTGTATTTTGCATGTATAAATATGGAAAGGATTTCAAAGTCTAGGGTTGGTTAATTATCATTTTGCACGGGTTGTAACAGGGAGAGTTGAGATTGTGAATTACCATCTTTAATACAAAGAGCAGAGTTCTTCATATTTCTGTGTCTTAATTTGTGGTAGTTCATGGCAATTCTATTAGAAGGCCAAGGCCCGCCTTCTCACAGAGATAGCCGAGTTAAGTAGGTAGTTAATTTCCTTTATGTTGTGTGGTGTGGAATTGCATTAGATGTGTTACTGCAAGCTGCAACAGTAGATCGATACTTGCATTTTTTTCTGGTAGTTCATGATTGCATCCTGAATAACTGCAACTGTGTGGTGTGATAGTCGACTATGTAGGTTATTTTATTTGATGCATGTTGTGTTAGATTAATTGTTGCATCCAAGCTCAGCTTTAATTCCTTTTGTTCATTTATTCTTTCTAGGATTTCCAATATTAATCAAATTAGAGTTCAAGCTTATTTCTAGTTTCGGGTTTCTATTGTATCTTTCCTGAATTCATTAGATTAGACAAATTGTGATTGAGTTACAGTAGATGCTAGATGAATCAATTCAGTAAAGATTGATTACTGTAGTTTGATAATTGTAGGATTCAACTTCTTGCAAAAGTAATCTAGTTCATCTTTATTCCTAGATCAGTAACTGCTAGGTTGATATCTGTAGGAAGGTAATTGTACTTTGAGTTCCTAGATGGATAAGTTAGATTAGTTTTAGTTATGAGGTGAGTTTGGTTGAGCAAATAGGTAGGATCATTTATCTCCATTTAATTAATCAGCTACTTGAAATGTTTATGCATAGACTGTGCGTATTGCCATTGAAATAAAAGACCTCCCTGGGTTGACAATTTATATTGAGCATCCTGTGTATTCGTTGTAATTAATTAGCATATAGGGTGACCAACATTTTGGCGCCACTGCCGGGGATGGTAATTTACAGGCATAGATAGTAGTTGATTTCTTTGATTTCATTTTCGTTTTGATTATCTGAAGCATGCATGAATACAATAAAAACAAATCGGGAACCCCATCCGAATACTAACATTGCAGGTGGAAGAGGTCGAGGCCGTAACACAGGTCTGGGGATACAAACATTTATCGACGATATAATTGCTAGAGATGATTCTTCTACCAAACTACGGTGGACGTCTACAGGAAGAGGAAGTTTTGTTCCTCCCAATCTTGAGAATTCGGCATCAACCATGCAGAACGCGACGGGACCCTCTACTCCCATTGCAGAGAAGAAACCTTCTGAAGACAAGGGAAGTGTTGTGGGTGCACCAGATAGAGAGGAGATCTATCATATTAACGGGACCAGAGTTACTAAAGAAGTGTGGTTGGAGACTCACCGAGAAGCAGAGGAAGAGAGAAGGCGAGAAGAAGAAACGAGGAAAGCAAAAGAAGCAAAAGCAAAGGAAGAAAGAATAAAGAAATCCATTGAATTTTGGACCAACATGGCTAATAGAGTGTTATCGGACAATCCACTCGAGCGGACGCAAGCCGGATCTCCCTAGCTCAAAGTGAGTCTAGAACAAATATAACAGACTACTAATGCATTTCCGAGATCTACTTTAAGGATCAAGTACTAGATGGCTTACCTTTCACTTCACAATCCTTTCTCCTGAATGCTGATCCATGTCCCACGGTCGTCAGATCCAAGCTGCAAGACCTGTCAAGACAAGAAACAAGAGAAACCAGTAAAAGACATCTATACAATAAGAGATCTAAGTAAACAGTTAAGCAGGTAAACTACTCAATATCATTACACACATGAACAACATTGGTGGAAAGCATTTGTATTACTGCAAATAGAGGAGTACATGATAGAGATATAGAACCACAACCAAGGCTTAACGATGTAGCCCTTCTCTGACAAAACCAATTTCCATATCCTTCCAAGGAAGTATGAATTCTCCAATAGGTGAGTGGAGATGTTCTAAAAGTGATTTCACCAGAATGTAGATACCATAGCCTTCCTCCCTTTGGGATGGGAGTGAGCTTCATTTATATAAGACTAAATGGATAGGGTATGGATAGGATAGGTTGAGAGATGGTAGGAGAGGCTTAAGGGATCTCTCCAAAGGTTTAGGAACCGAGTGCCAGCTCTTCCAAGAGGTCAGGGATAGGGTCCCAAGTCAGCAAGCTTCAAGATGGACCTCGAAGAAGCTATTTTCGCCACTTAACTGACTTCGTCACACCCTATAATGGAGCAAGGTTCAATGTCGCATGTTGCTAGTGTGCAACCTGGGACGACCCTTCAAAACTGAGCACAATTGGTTACAAATCCTCCCAGGATGATTACTTAGTCCAAGTATCTTTAGGGGTGTATACACTGAATCTCATAATGAGTAGATTTTGGGTGTAACAAAATGCCCCCCAAAGCATGAAGTCGTTGAAGATAGACAGGTGAAGTGATTTGATAGAAGTAATGGAAATAGACTCGTCGGACGAAGGACACTCCTGCAGTACGACTGACTCTAAACTGACGATCTCATATGAAGTACAACATGGCTGCCGACCAATACATTGCAGATCCATGGTAGTAATGACCGACTGAACACAATCATGGCTACTAGACACAAGCGTAGATCCATGATGAGATGATAACACAACCACGACCAATACAAAAGTGGATCCGTATGATATAACTCAATACTAACTCCATCGCAACTTGGGTAAAACATGACTCCTTGGGGTCTTCAAGCTGGACCCGCAATGATACGAATCTATCCATGTGATTACAAATGTCTTGACGTCGAACATGGTCGAAACCACTTGATTACTGGCCATTGATGTAAACCATTAACAAGTGCGAGGGAGATCACCATTGATGTCAATGATTCCCAAGGTATCACAGTACATATCATCAAGCGTGAATAAATGAGTTGAAGTCGAACGCAAGATGAAATATTTCAATCAAGAGTCAATGATGTAAACTCATGATGAAAGCAAGGTAACCTACCATTGAGGCATGTAGGGCCAAGGTACTTGGTCGATTTCTAGATTCGATCCTTAGATGATGAGTTGAAGTCAACAAGGACAAATCCGTCGAAGGAGGGCCATGATGAATCCCCCATCAATCGACACGAAACACGATGAAAATGCATAAGGTGGATCGGATGGTACAATAACATGTGAGACTGACACAAAGTAAACCAATATGGTGATGGGTGTACTGACTGCGGATGACAAATGATAGACATGTTCTTGAACATGGGCATGACATGACTTGGCAGTATTGACACAATGTGTACGACGCAAACTTCTAATGCAACCGATGATGGGAAATTTCTTTGAATGACTCAAAGGAGTAACATGACTCAAAGAGTAAGCGGGGACTCGTAGACAAAAAGATGACCCAAGTACTGTATGCAAATGCAGATGAGTGCCATGTTCAAGAACGACTACATACTGCCACTAATAAGGCATGTAACACAAACACTTTCCTTTTTCCCCATCATGAATGATGAGTGCCTCATGTGTTTTTTTACGAGCTTGATGAGGGTAACCAGATTCTCGGTATAGCTCATCTCATAGATGAGTCCAATCCCAAATATTTTTTGAACCTAGGATAGGAGGGGTTCGTCCCATGATGGGCCCTTCAATGTGAAAATTTTAACGAGTCCATAGAAGGTAAACTCGGTTGTCATTTCATGTTTAGAGAGTCTGAAAAGAACTAAAGGAGACTCCAATGGTCCTTTTTCGTAAAGTTAGCCTCATCGTCCGAAAAAGGGTAAAACAACGCGGGAGAGGACTCTTCTAGTCATGATTGGCTGGAGTATACCTTTTTCGTAATTAGTGTCTCCTGGTCCGAAAAAGGGGTAAACTATCACCAGGAAGACAACCATTCAAATACTTTAACAAGCGTGAATGCGACAAGTTCGCTTGGCAATCTTTTCGTTTTTCGGGAGCTTGAAAATAGCTTAATGGTAGACTCCGGGGGGTGTCCTTTTCCGTGGAAGTTTAACGAGCCCGGAAAAGTGATAAATCATAACTCAGTACTTGTTCTCATAGTTTTATGAGTACGAGAACAAACGAAGAGTAAACTCATCATCACACAATAATTACAGACTAACCGTTGCAAAAATAATGACAAAACATTCAAGGGAGTGTTCATACCTATGATGACTGTTGTGATACGAGAAACGGCACAAAAGACCACTTACAACTCCTGCACACTAGAAAATGTGTCAAATAGCCTCAAATATGACAAATGGTCAAAAACTATGATAAATGGCCCAAGAGCATCAAAATATTTGAAAAGGAATATTCCATTCTATTTATAAATAGAAAAATGGGCCAAAATAGATTTCATTGTTTCATTTGCCAATTTGGGAGAAGAAGTACCAATTTGGAGCCAAAACTTCCTTTGCCGATTCCGGGAGCTACAATTCGCCATTTCACCAACCGTCTGGATCAGGTAGGCCTAAACTTCATCCAGCAAATTTCCAGTGGATTAGATTTTGTTTTTAGGTTCATTTTTTTTTATGTAGTGCTGACAAGTATATCATATGTGTGTGCAGATGTGGGGCTCGCACGGCCAGTAGGACTTTCTCTCCTGGCGAGGAGAGACAGAGGTGGGGAAGCAGTTGTGACCCCAGGTGCTCATGCTGCCATCGAGGAGATGGAGGAGGTGTACAGGAACCTATCCCAGCTGACCGTGGAGGTACCCGAGCCAGCTATAGATGACTTACTAAGACCTATGCAGAGGTTTGGGGTTGGAGCGTCTGTACGCTTCAACGCCTTACTCCGCAAGGTGGCTCGGACTATGGACTGCTTCCTCACCCAGCGACAGCGAGCTGTTCGTGCTAGGGATGGTGTATGGGTCAGGCGTCAGGCCTGATGACATTTTTATACTTCAACTGAGAGCTTAAAGGCCTCAGATTTTGTACTACTGAAAGCTACGATGCTTCAGATTTTGTAGAGACTCACTGAAAGCCATCGTGCTTCAGATTTTGTACCGGCACTACTTTTTGATGATATATATATACAGACACTCTCGGTGATTTATACATTATGTTTTTTTTTTAAATGATGAGTGATGTGATCTTGTTTACATGTTTGCTTTTATACATTGTATTATTTACATGTTGTGAATGCTTTTACATATTATGAATGTTATGTGTGTGTGATGTACCAATCCAAAATGAATTTGGCCATCGAGTCAGCAACTGCGTTCAAATATCGTGGAATGTGTAGGTATTGAATGGATTCAAATGACCTTTCCAGGAGACGTACTCTTCTGAAGAGACGGAGTAAGGTGGGATCACGGATGGCGTAAACCCGGTTAAGATGGGAAACCACTAATTGAGAATCCATGTGGATGACAATGTGGTTCATACCCAAGGAAATGGCGTTAGCTAAGGTTCCAATTACTGCCTGATACTCTATGGCATTGTTGGTTGCAAACCCTAGGCAACTTCCTCCTGAGCTAATGAGCTCACATGTTGGGGAATATAGTACCCAGGCTGCCGAAGCAAGCTTACGGGTATGCCGGATGGCGCCGTCCACGAATCCATAGCACGTTTCCATCTGCACACGCAGACATAACATGGTATAAGGAGCGGAAACAAGATCTCAAGACACTCAAAAACAAAAGCGTCACAGCACACACAAAAACACAAAAAACACGCCATGTACAGTATATACAAGAAAGTCTAAGCGTGATGAATTTAGGCATAGTATCTCTTTAGGTAAATCCCATTGCGGGGTTCACCCAAAGACATTCTATCATAGTCTTCAAGCTCGTAAGCTCCCTTCTCCAAAACACGTTTGACAATGTAAGGTCCATGCCACATGGATTCGAACTTTCCTGATCCTAGTTTGTCGTGCTTCTGGTCATAAGTGAGGACCAGGTCACCCTCGTTAAAGATACGAGGTTCAACTGACTTGTCATATTGGGCTTTTATGCGTTTCTTGTGCGTTTCATTAGCAAGAGCGGCATCTCGGCGGGACTCGTCAACTTTTTCTAAGTGCAAGAGACGTTCTTCCTTGGCAGTAGTGTTAGGAAGAAGTTCGACAACGAGTTGTAGAGACGAAATTTCGGTAGGCCCATATCGCTGAAAAGAGCATGTTGTGCCAATTGGACTTATGTGTCCCTACCATCCTTTGGACCATAATTTTCAAGACCTTGTTAATGGCCTCGACCTGTCCATTGGACTGCGGGTAGTAGGGTGTTGAATTTTCATGGCGAAAACCCAACCCGTCGCTCAGTTCATCAACCATATGGTTCTGGAAATGGGAACCATGATTAGTAACAATTTCCTGAGGAACTCCGGGGACGGCAAGGTGCGGGGGGGATAATTTTTTATCCCGGAGGAAATAAAGTAGCAGACTTCTCTTGGGGACTTGGTATCAGCACCAATAATCAAGACGAATGGTTGGCCTTGTATCACTCTCTTGAAATTGCGGCCACCTTCAACATGGAACATTTGCAGGTATTCGGGGATTCTAGGCATGTAATTCAAGCTATGCGCAATGGAAATCCGCACAAAAGTGATAAAAGTCAGAGATTTCAAAAAAGAATCAAGAGTCTCGAACTCCCAAAGGATACCCTATTTTTCCATGTGCTAAGAGACCTCAATTCCATCGCGGATAAACTAGAAATGTTGGTGTTACTATGGACAAGGGGCAAGCCTCTCCCAACAGTGTCTTAAAACATAGTTTTATACCTTAATGAACACATTGATAATGGGTTTTAATACATGGAGAAACTACTTGCAAGGTGGCCATTTCCACCATTTCGAAATTAGTTTTGGGCATGCCTTGGCTTGGCAGCCACACATCCCCCCACGCGCCCTTCACATGGCGCGTTCAGGTCTCACGCTTGGGCATTTAAGGCCCCAAGTGTCCGTTGGCTTCTTAGCTCACAGAATGGAGGGTCTTACCCACCCTGCCCTCGCTCTGGCTCTGCAACGTCTTCGCATTACCCAGGAACCTGCCGCACTGTTTGAAGTCGTTTCTCCCTCGTCCGCTCGCAGCATGGAAGGGGTCAGACAGGCCATAGCCACGTTAAGCCAGCTCTCTTCGGAAATTAAAGCCTATCTCTCCAGGACGTATTAAGCTATCTGCACCACTGCGAAACAAATTGAGGAATTAACCATGGAAGACAGATATATTCACTCCCGGCTCTCCTGCCTAGAGTCACGCATGGAAGACATGGACAGAAATATCATTGAGATGATGGGAAAAGTGGACAGCATCAAAGCAGACACCTCAGTCTTTGCCTGCAAAACCCATTGCAGCATTGTGCAGGAATCCCCAACTGTAAATCAGGAGATGATGGATGCGGCCTCAGTCCAGCAGCAGAATTTCAGTTAATGACAGTCTCTTCTTCCTTTGTCTGCAGGTTCTCTTAGTTGCTCATACTCTGAATGTTTTTTTGTCTAAAATTATGCAAACAATTTGTAAGGGCTTATCCCAACAGTAAGAACAGAATTTATAGGAAGTCGGGAAGCATAGAACTCCATGATAAAAACTCTATAAGTCTCTGCCATTTTCCTTTCGCTGATGCAGAGTGCTGGCTTTTGTTTTCTGTAATGAATGGTTGTGCACAGCTTTTGTTTATATAAATCTACCACCTGTTTCTGTTATAAAAAACAATTGCCTGAGGAACTCCGAACCGTGCTATTACATGATTGATCATGAAGAGTGCGGCGGTTTTGTCGTCGTTCTGGTATGTAGGCATAGCTTCGGCCCACTTTGTAAAGTAATCCACAGCTACAATGATGTAACTATGCCCCCCGGCCAAGGTAGGCTTACAATGCATAAATTCGATGCCCATTTTGCGAAGGGGCCCATGGCAATAACCAGGTGTAATGGGGTGGGATGAGTGCGCTTCTTCGTATGGAAGTGTTGGCAAGGAGGACATTTTTTTATGGCCTCAATACAATCTTTGAAGATATTAGGCCAAAAATATCCTGCGCGCAAAATCTTCTAGGTTGTAGCCATCCCAGAGAGGTGACCACCACATGCCCCAGCGTGACAGTCATTGAGAACACGTTCAGCCTCATCGTGAGTGAGACAACGTCGAAGAATTGAATCAATGCCACGATGATACAAAGTATCATTGATGATTAAATAATGCTTTGCATGGTGACGTATCTTGCGACGGTCGTCGCGAGAGATTTGGGGGTTGAAGCGTTGGGTTTGAAGATAAAATGAGATATCTCCATACCATGGATCAGTAGTACTGATGAGAATCAATGATTCGTCAATAAAGGAGTCATTGTGCTCAACTTCTGCATCAGGACAGGGAAGGTCGCAAATGATCTCAGCAAACACCAAATACTTCTTAGACTTAGATTTCTCGAAAAGAAGGTCAAATTCTTGCAGTATCACGATCCAGTGTGAATACTTGCCCCCAAGCACCTGACATGTCAGTATGTGGTACATGGGGTTCGATTCAGCGATGATGGTGGTGGTGTGGAGCAAGATATAGTGTCGGAACTTCTGGATGGCGATGACCACCGCGAATGCGAGTTTTTCGACATGTGAATATCTAGTTTTAGCGTCAGCAAGACCCTTACTTGCATAGTATATTACATGTTCCTGGGCGTTTTGATCCTCCTGTACCAAAACCATGGCGATAGTGGTAGCAGAAGCGGCGAGATACAAGATATAATCTCGATAATAATTAGGCGGTTGGAGCACAGGGGCATGCGTGATGGCATGTTTGATACTGTCGAAGGATTTTTGAGCTTGGTCGTCCCAAATGAACGGGACGTCCTTCTTGAGCAGTCTCATATACCCCTAAGTCTTCTCCGCTAAATTGCAAACAAAACGTCTTAAGTAAGTCGCCTTCCCTTGAAGACTTTGAAGTTCCGTCACATCAGTCGGGGGTGGCAGGTTGATGATGGCCTCCACGTTTAAGGGATCAATGCGGATCCCATCCTTTGAAACGATAAATCCTAAGAGGCGTCCAGACTCAACGCAAAAGATACACTTATGAGGATTTAGACGGATATTGTACCATCTGCATCTGAGGAAAATGGTCGTCAGATGATCAATGTGGAACTCGTGTTGCTTTGAATGAGCAGGGAGATCGTCTAGGTAAGGTTCCACAAAGTCCTTAATGTCGTGGAAGGCATACGACATAGCCCGTTGAAACGTGGCGCCAACATTTTTAAGGCCAAAGGAGAGTTTGCGATATGCAAACGTTCCCCACGGGAAGATGAAATTCATCTTATGTTGGTCGGCTAGGTTGATCTCAATCTGGTTGTAACCAGAAAATCCATCCATAAATGAGAAGATGGCGCTTCTGACACAATTGTCGATAATCTAGTCGATGAAGGGGGTCGGGTAGTTGTCTTTTGGACAAGCCTGGTTAAGGTCCCGATAATCGACACAAACGCGAATGGTGCCCTTCTTTTTGTTCACAGGGACAATGTTTGAGACCCAATCCATCAATGGGACAGGACAAATAAAACCAGCCTTTAAGAGCTTTTCAATTTTTGCCTTAATTGTCACGGTCTTCCGGGGGTGTGCCGGTCGCAACTTTTGGCGTACAGGTTTGATGTCAGGATAGGATTTTATTTCGTGAGAAACAATTGCGGGGTCTATCCCAGGCATCTCCTCATAGGACCAAGCAAATATGTCACGAAATTGCTTGAACAAGGCCGTGCTAACAGTTATTTCTTCAGGGGAACATTTCTGGCCTATGCGAATGTGTTCCAATATACCAAGTTTCACTGAGATGTCTGTCGGGGTGGTTGGCTCAATATTGGCCTAGTTGTCCTCCATGTCCGTAAGACATGTAAGGATGGGAGAATGGGGGAACGAGTAGATAAATAGTGAAAAGAGGGTATGGATGTTGTCCTCTATGTACTCCAAAGGAGGAAGAAAAGATGACCTGTGGTGGAGATCATCCCACGGACTGTCGTCAACGTTCATGACTTCCATGATGGACTCATCTGAATGAAAAGTCCGAAGTAAGAGATAAGGTAGAGATGACGTCCGTCATAGAGAACAAGATGGAGGGGCCACTGTTAAATGGTCCTCCAGTGCCGATTGGATAGCCTCGTAAATACGTTCAACGGGTGAAAGAGGCATTATGTCTCCAAGCAGGTGTGTTGTGGCTTCATCCGGTACAAGCCAAGTATCGTTAGAGTGAGATGAAATCTCTATGGAGATCATGTTCACCGTAGCAACATGATTAGGGGGGTCCGCGGCTGGAAAAACGCCAATGAGAGATGAATCTTTCAAAAGGACAACCCCTATACTCTCATACTGTTTTGACATCTGTCCAATGGAAGGAATATGGTCACCAGGATGAGTAGTAGCAACTGGTGTACAAAAATCTAATTGGTCGATAGTAACAATTCGTCCTTGGTGGGGGATTGTACTATGTGGAAGACTGAAGAGGATACCACCTACATGGTGTAAAACCAATTGCGACCAAGCAAGAGATTATAATCTAACGGGACCAAGGCCACTTCCACGTTAACGGTTACGGTATTTCCGCCCAACTCAACTGCAAGAGCTTGTAAGAGCCCATGAGGTTGAAAGCCACGCCTGTCGAATGCTTTCAACGTGGTGGGAGAACGATTCAATTCGGGGGAGCCAATGGCTCTCCAACAGGCGATCGACATGACAGAAGTGGAGGCGCCTTCGTCTAAAAGGGTACGATGGACAATCTTCCCAGCAATGTTCGCAAAAACTTGGAATGCGAGCTGGTGTGAGAGCCTCGACTTAAAGTTGTCAAGTCGAAACATGATGGTATTCGAGGAATCGGGGTTGACTGCACCGATGGATGCAAGGAGAGTTTTGTGTTGATTAGGACAATTCTGCAAAACTTCCAAGGTATACATGGCGCAAGGAGATTGTGCCAAGTCTTCTACGATATTGTAATTTTGTGTTGCCCGAGCATTCAGATTGAAAACAACTTTTCGAATCGTGCTCTTGGGCGGTCGCAATATCGAGTCTAAGGAGGGCTTCTCAATGGTGAGAGAAGTTGATGGTACAGTGACATCAGTTAAGGAGTCGGAATCTTTTTCAGTATTACTTCCAGTGGATTCCTTCGAAGGGACTGGTTTGTAAGATCGCGAGCAAGTGTTCAAATTGATCGTTTCGTTACACACCATGAGAACATGCGCGGTATTGGATGGTTCCCCCTGGGCTGGTGGGGTTTGAGAAATCATTTGCTGGTTCTGAGTAGGAAACGGATCATTGAGGACTGCGGGATTTGGTTTTCCCCTAAGAAACTTGTGTACGTCGTCTCTATGGGGACATTCTTTGGAGAAATGGTCATCTCCACATAGTAAACATTGATACTTTAGTTTTCGTTTCTACTTGGTATCGTCAAGAGTGCTCTTTTGTTCCTGCTGGGCAGAAGAATTTTTGGTTTTCCCCTTGTTCTTCTTTTTACCGCCGGACTTCTGAGATGGAGCTGATTGGACAAAATTCACCTCCTCAGTTACAGCAGGAGGGGTTGACTTGGTGGTGTTGTGGCCAGCCTGAGTCAGATTGTTTGATCCAACAGTGCTAGTAGCAGGCTGGGTGTTAAGGGAACCAATGATTCCATCGGATTGGAGTCCCTTGTGTGGTTTCGTAGGGTCATTAACGTCATGGGGTGCGTCAGGCATAATATCAAACAAAGTGTCGGATTGAGTGTAGACTAGGTCTAGTACATGGGCACTCGCGATGGCTTGTTCCTCGGTGACAGCACCTCGCTTAGCAATGTCTCTTGCTATGGTAGGGATGAGGGATTTTGTGAACCAGTCTGCTAGGAGCTGATCTGGAATAAGAGCTTTAATGAGACGTCGTCTTTTTCACCACTCGTGGATATGATCCGAAATGTGAGTGGCGGTATTCTGACGGAGCGAGGTTAAAATATCAGTACCAATCTCATACCGTATGGGCAGCTAGAAATGTGTCAAAAAGTTCATGGCAAGAGAACCAAAATCAGGAAAAGAGTGGGGGTGGCAACTCAATGTACCACTTGGCAGCCGAACCGGTGAGAGTCTTTTGAAACAATCTAAGACGAATTGAATCGTCCATTAAGGAATTAGATGAACACCATAAGTGGTATGTCATCACGTGGTTTTTAGGGTCTTCATCCGGCTTGCTGTCAAACTTGGGGATATCAGACGGAAGTTTCACTGGAATTGGTGGCCAGTTAGATCTGTGGTAAATAGGATCGTTGGTTAAACGCGATAGGTCAGGCAGGTCCAAAGTAGCCGAAAAGGGCAGCTGTGGGTTAGGCTGCAAGTATTGATAATACGGATAAGGCGTGTAAGGACCAAACTGACCGTAAGGTGTACCAAGAGGAAACTGACCATAGGGGGGTGCATCACCCAGACCGTAAGGAGGTCCGCCACCATAAGGTGGTCCATTCCAATAAGGTGGGCATCCACCTCCACCACCGGGATGGGGTGGAGGTCCGTCACCACCACCAGGAGGAGGTGGGGGTCCATAACCGTAATGAGGTGGCCCACCTTCGCCTCCACCTGGAGGGGGTGGTGGACCACTTCCACCGCCAGAAGGATGGGGGCCCCCACCACCTCCACCGCCGGAAGGATGAGGGTCTCCACCACCATAGCAATTAGGTCCTCCACCGCCTCCACCTGGAGGGGGTGGTGGACCACCTCCACCACCTGAAGGGAAATGTTCTCCTCCACCATGATAGGGTGGTCCCCCGCCGCCTCCGCCTGGAGGGGGTGGTGGACCATTCCCGCCACCACCGGAAGGGTGAGGGATATTGTTGGTAAAATGATGTGGACCTACACCAAGGTTAGGTGGGGGCCTTCCGCCTCTAGCAGGGGGTGGGGGAGGGTCGATCGGGGTTGGTGGTACTTGAGGGATAGTCAGTTGGGGTCTGTGTTGCAACACAGTTTGTTTCCCCCATAGAGTGTATGGATTCCCGGGATAAGGTATCCCGTATGGTGTGTTTTCGGGATTATATTGGCCCGTCACAGGGTTAACAGGACCTGGATACGCTTGAATCCATGAGGTTTGAGTTACATTGGACTGCCCCCCAACATGAGATAATCCCATGGTGGATGGTCTAACGGGTTGGGAAGGTCCAACGGAAGGTCCGTTGGGTATTCCACCGCCTATCTTCTGGTTAGGAAATGGGGGTTTCCCCCCAACCATAGTAGGTCTACCACTATTCAAAGGTTGAACCAATGTAGGTTGTTGGCTAGCTACCATAGTAATAACATTACCAATAAGATAGCCCGGGGGAATGGAATACCCTCCCCTCGAATTTTGAGGTGGGGAGGAATTGGTAAAGTAACTGCAGTGGTAACGGGTGTGTTGGACTGTTGTCCCTCCACCGGTTGGTTCACTTGAGGTGCAGGACTGGACTCTTGTGAGGGTTGACCAGTCTTATCAGTGGTCTCGTGGTGGGGTGCTTCAGGTGATCCGAAAGATATCGGATGAACAAGGATGTCTTCGTTGTCAAATCTTATTTGGAAATGGTGATTTCGAAACTCTTCAGAGTGTTGCTCGAGACTTTGTCTTCGAAGCTCATCACCTTTAATATGTAACTGTTCCAAACGTTCATGGATGGGGCCGAAAATATCGGTGGGGTTAGGCCTATAGTAAGTCCTAGAGAACTCTGGAGTAGTCCAGTTAGGTGGGGATGAGATGGAAAAATGAGCCACTGGGTGGTCTGTAGAAGATGTCCAATAAGTTGTTGAAGGACCAACAGCTGCGATAGGGTCGTCCTAGGGTCGGTTTATCCATTCCAATGATCCAGGTTCTCCCGGGATGATGGGAGAAAGGTCTTGTGAAGCGGTGGTTTGTGCTCCTTCATCCTGCGGGGGATGAGAGGCAAGTGAATCCGGAGGAGTTTGTGGAAACAAAAGTCCTCCAACATTCAGAGTGGGATTTTCCACTTCAGTAACTATGACCATGTTACGCTGATCCATTCTTACCCTCGAAATAACCTCCGGATTAAGGGGATATTTGGGTGATAAGTTCAAGATCCTACGGGATCTTCTCCAGGGAAAATCCACCAAAGTGTTAGGATGATCAGCCAGGATGGCTGAAACAGTGTTTCTCCTAAGGGTATGCTAAAAGAAAATCATTCCAAAAAAACCTACTCAAACTAAGGCAACAAGCAAACTTATGTGACAGAGTGGATTCAAAAGTCTGGAACCTCACAGGATTATCAAGGCATCGCAAACCGCAATATACTGCAGGGTCCAACAATATGACGCGACAAGGAGGATTGGGACCGTACCCTTTCCTGCATACCTAATTACCTGGACAGTACGTGCGTGATAATCTCCCCGAGTGCTGTTCTCGGTGTATTGCTTTGCCAAGACAGCCAAATGGTTAACTCAGTTGGTTTCAGGAATCTGTGGGAGCTCAAATCCGTAGTGGTGTTGTCTAATGCACAACCGTTCGGCAAGAGACCTTCTGATATACTACCGAGTACGTGATACACCCTTCGATATACGCCAAGTACGGATTATGGTACTTGGTGGGTACGTGAAGGAGCTCGATATACCGATAAGTACGTGGAAGACTACAATACCCCCGGAATACAGTGCTGGAAAATAACGATTGCTGCCATGCTTAACGACGTCGGAACACGTCTCTAACTTACACACAAGTTGCTAAAAATTTTACCTAGTTCTACCATTAATTTTATCTTGGACGGTTAGGTGAATGCATGAGGTGAGTACATAATCGGAAGCATAATGCAAGTCCTAGCTACATGCACGAAATATTCTTTTCTTTCAATGAATTCTAGCTATGGGAAGGAGAAATATTTTTCCAATAGTATTGCCAAAACAAACTCAATGCAACACAATTCCCAATTCAAACAAATTTGACAATGAAAGTATTCTTTTCCTTTTTCAACGAAACACAAGAAATCACAACACTATTATCCAAATCAAAGCATTTTTCCTTTTCTTTTTCTTTTCAAATCAAAACAACACTAGGTAATGAAAGAGAGAGGATTTTGAAATAAAATATGCAAGTTTTTCAATTTCACTTTCAATGGTCTAAAAGCAACAAAAATTAAAATGCATCTATTTTTCCTTAGCATGGAGTCAATTTCGCAAAAATCGAAGCGTTCTTTGAGCCTTTCAAGAAAATGAGTGATTCATAATTCGAGAAAAACACAATAGATCATACATTCATTCAATTCTTGCAAAACATAAACAAGAATTTTCCAATGCACAACAATTTTCTTCAATAATGTTCAAGAAATGATGGGAAAGAAGCACTTTTAACTTTTCAATGGATGCATCAAAGAATAAACTTGATAACAACTGAGCTTTCAGATCTAAATGACTGAAAAGAAAACACTACTTGCAGCACTAGCACATTCAGAAAACTCAAGAAAAGACAAGCACTCAAACAAGCTGGAAGATGCACTTAACTCAAAATCAAGCAGCAGCAAGCAAAGCTCAAAACAAATGTAAATGAGGTCTGGAAGCTGATCTAATGTAGTGATCAGATCAGGGATGGAAGGAAGGGAATGCAAGGGTGAGCGGATGAAGGTGGATGATACAAGAGTATCCACCACTACCGATCTTCAAACTTGTCCAAGACGGAACCCAAAATCAATCCAAACAGAACCAAACACTCAAAACACAAATCATAGGTGGGATCCCTGGCTAGATCTGGCAGCACAGAGAGAGTTCATATAGCAAACCAAATTCCAGACTTTCAAACAGAGAAGAGATGCCTGTATGTCAAAATTTGACAAATTGGCACACTCTGTGTTTGTACACAGTGTGACGTCGCAGTTTGCATACACGGGAAGTGCGAGGATGTCGCAGTTTTCCAATGCAAGGGTTGCGACGAGTATCCAACAGGTAAAGAACAGAGACTCAAAATGACACAGTGTCGCTCTGTTCCCACTACCCAGGTGCGACAGGCGAAGTCTAGATTCAAAAATGAATCATATCTCTCAGCAATGAACCATGGAATGGTTTGGGAATGAGTTGTATAAACTCAAAGGAAGTAGATCAGAGTCTTCAATACGAATATCTGATAGTGAAATCAACTCCAAGAAGTAAATGGAAAAAATAAAAACGCTTGTGTCAAGCAATCAACTGAAAATGACTCTCAAATTGACAACTACTGACCAATTTCTATACTCCCCAGTATGGTCGCCAGATTTATTATCGGACAATCCACTCGAGCGGACGTGAGCCGGATCTCCCTAGCTCAAAGTGAGTCTAGAACAAATAGAACAGATTACTAATGCATTTCCTAGATCTGCTTAAGGATCAAGTACTAGATGTCTTACCTTTCACTTCGCAATCCTTTCTCCTGAATGTTGATCCACGTCCCACGGTCATCACATCCAAGCTGCAAAACCTATCAAGACAAGAAACAAGAGAAACCAGTAAAAGACATCTATACAATAAGAGATCTAAGTAAACAGTTAAGCAGGTAAACTACTCAATATCATTACACACATGAACAACATTGGTGGAAATCATTTGTATTACTACAAATAGAGGAGTACATGATAGAGATATAGAACCACAACCAAGGCTTAACGCTGTATCCCTTCTCCGACAAAACCAATTGCCATATCCTTCCAAGGAAGTATGAATTCTCCAATAGGTGAGTGGAGATGTTCTAAGAGTGATTTCACCAGCATGTAGATACCATAGCCTTCCTCCCTTTGGGATGGGAGTGAGCTTCATTTATATAGGACTAAATGGATAGGGTATGGATAGGATAGGTTGAGAGATGGTAGGAGAGGCTTAAGGGATCTCTCCAAAGGTTTAGGAACCGAGTGCCATCTCTTCCAAGAGGTCAGGGATAGGGTCCAAAGTCAGCAAGCTTCGAGATGGACCTCGAAGAAGCTATTTTTGCCACTTAACTGACTTCGTCGCACCCTGTAATGGAGCAAGGTGCAACGTCGGATGTTGCTAGTGTGAAACCTGCGACGACCCTTCAAAAATGATCACAATTGGGTACAAATCCTCCCAGGATGATTACTTAGTCCAAGTATCTTTAGGGGTGTATACACTGAATCTCATGATGAGTAGATTTTGGGTGTAACATAGAGAACATGAAGGAGAGAATGAACGCCAGGATAACCATGAAGAGGAAGTGGAAGATAATCAGCATGATGACACTGTGGTCACACTTGAATTCCCTATCCTCCAAACACCAAGGGCAGCTCCTATGAAAAATATTTCACTATCAGTTCTCCCGAATTTCCATGGTAAGTCCTCTAAAGATCCTGATGAATTTCTTTTCGAGTTCGACATCCTATGTCACAGTTATGACTATACCTCCAGTGCTCAGAAGCTAAAACTATTCCTAGCCACCTTGAAAGGAAATGCTCTGCGTTGGTTCATGAGTCCAGGTTGTGAGACCATTACTACTTGGGATCAAATGAAACAAACCTTTCCTTTTAAATATCAAGAATATTGTAGAACCAGAGATAGAAAGGAAGAGTTGTTTAAAATGATTCAGAAGGAAGAGGAGAGCTTGGAAGATTTTGTTGAAATATTGTTGTATAATTTACAAAGGTCTAGCCACACTGCGATTGGAAAAGATGTACTCAATATTATCTTGCTGCGGGGAATTAGAGAAGATTGCCTTGATATGTTGAATTTGTTGGGGAAAGGGGATATCTCAAAGGAACCTTTTGAGAAGATAGGTGAATTATGTCGAAGGTATTCAAGGGGATCCTCTAGAACTAACAAACGGGACAAAGATCTAGATCATGATGTCTTCACTAGGACACAGAAGTCAGCTAGTGGAGGAGCCACTCGAGAAGAAATAGGAAACTTACTGGAGAATTTTAAAACAGATATGATGAGATCCATTTCCTCAGAGTTAGATGTTTTGAGAGCAAAACAGAGGCAAGTAGTAGAAGATCTTACACTTGGTGTATTCTGTCCTAAATGCAAAAAAAAGCACCCACTGAAAGAATTCCCGCTGGACAAGGCAGAGATATGTAGGATATGTGAATTGGATCATGATACCAAGGAATTTCCTTCATTACCCAAAGTCAAAGTAGTCCTACAGGCATCCACTTCAGATGTGGAACAGGCTTACTTTATTACACAGAAGAAACCTTGGCATCCTCGAAATCAAGGTATGAATCCAGATCCATCATTTTTCTTGAATAATATGAATGGTATGAATAATATGAATACACAATTCCCTTCACGTTATTCTAATAACCAGTGGCATCTATCTCAAAATCCAATGCAAAATCCTAACGCTTGGACACCATGGTCACAACAATCGAACCAGCAAGCTCCCTAGAATCCCAACTGGAGAAATTCTTACCAAGGAAATAACTTTCCTCATCACCAGACTCAATATCAACAGTACCCTCCTCAACAGTTTCCTCACCAACTGTATCAGCAGCCACAGCTCCAATTCCAAAATAACATCGCACCTATGAATGCACCACTTCGACCACAATTACCTGCACAACCTAACCCAAACCCGAATAATAAAGCAGTTCATCAATTTGAGACTGCCAACATGCATGCGTATTCCATCTCCCAAATTCCCTGCAATGACATACAATTACGATCAGGGAGGGTAGTGGAACCCATCATCACTGAGGATATTCCATCCCCGATGACTGAAACTGGAGTGAATCAACACTTTGAGAACATGGTCAACTCAGCAATCCCCATCATTAAGGATGCTGACATTCCTACTGAAACAGTAGTTGAAACTCAGGAAGTAACACATGATGAAGCACAGCCTATACAATCGATAAGAGAACTTCCATATCCTGAACGATTGGCCCTGCAAAAAACAGTGGAACAACTTCGATTCAATCTCGTAGGAGAATTGAAAACCAGGAAGAAAGCCTGGGGATCCTCCCACTCTCCATGTATTGGGAAAGCTTTCCGAATTAATAATGGGGAAGACTCCTGTGGAAAAATATGATGATCCTGGAAATCCTATTGTTACAGTTCACATAGGAAACACGCAAATCCCCAACGTTTTGGTAGACTTAAGCACGGCCATCAATGTTATGACCATAGAAACTGTGAAGAAACTTGGACTCACTAATCTTCAGCCAACCCCTACCATTTTAGAACTTGCTGACAAATCAATGATCAAGCCTGAGGGAATCCTGGATGACCTGGTAATCTCTGTTGACTCGTGGGAATACCCTGCAGACTTTTTGGTGTTACAGCCGAAGTCACAATTGGGGGGACACCCGCTGATCCTGGGAAGACCTTGGTTAGCCACAGCGGATGCCTGTATCAGCTGTCGGTCGAGGTCCATGACTATATCATATGGGACCGATATTAAAAGCCTGACTTTGTATCCTCCAGCCAAACCCAGCTTAGAAGCTGAAACTCCACTTTGGGTGGATTTGGAGGAGGAGGAAGGCGTTCAGCCATTGTTAACGATAAGGAAAGCCTTAACTTTTAAGGATGAAACAGAGGATGATACTATTAGTAGTTTCATCAGTGAGCCCACGTCTATCAATAAACATGTTTACCAGATCTTGAACAGTACTTTAGACGAGAAAGAACAAGAAAATTTAACAGAAGAAACTCTAGTCAGTGATGCCAACATAATTCCAGTACTTAAAAATTTGAAAAGTGTCCCAGCAGAAATTGAGCCAGGAAAAACATTGAACATAAATCCAAATCTTGCGCCCAATGAGCTGGAACAGCTGATCACCTTGCTCGAAAAACATAAGGGAGATTTCGCATGGGAGTACACATATATGAAGGGTATTCCTTCTAATTTGTGTACCCATCACATTTATATCAAGAGCGACTCCAGGACAGTGTGCCAACCACAACGAAGGATGAACCCGAACCTGAGGGACGTAGTGAAAGAGGAAATCCAAAAAAAATTGGAAGCAAGGTTTATATACCCAATTTCAGACAGCGAGTGGGTTTCTCCACTCGTGATTGTGCCAAAAAATAATGGGAAATGGAGGGTCTGTGTGGATTACATAGAATTGAACAAAGCAACGTAAGAAGATCACTTTCCCCCTACCTTTTATTGATCAGGTCCTTGATACCTTGTCTGGGAAGAAGTATTTTTCATTTCTAGATGGCTTTAGTGGCTATAACCAAATCCAGATTGCTCCATAAGACCAAGACAAAACCACTTTCACCTGTCCCTGGGGCACTTTTGCATACAAGGTACTTCCTTTTGGGTTGTGCAATGCGCCAGCCACATTTCAAAGAGCAATGATTGGAATATTTTCAGATATGGTAAATGACTGCATGGAAATTTTTATGGATGACTTCACTCCATACGGTAATAGTTTCGAAGAAGCATTGAAAAATTTAGAAAGGGTTTTGAAACGCTGCGAACAGAGCCAGCTATCTTTAAGCACTAAAAAGTTCCATATGATGATGATCTAGGGCATAGTTCTGGGGCACTTCATCTCTTCTGACGGTATCCAGGTTTACCCATCCAAAATTAGGGTAATTGAAAACATATCAACTCCTGGAACACAAAAAGATGTATGTAGCTTCTTAGGGCATGCTGGTTATTACAGGAGATTCATAGAGAATTTTTCCAAAGTTGTTTCTCCCTTATTCACCCTGTTAATGAAGGATGCACAGTTTGTTTGGAATGATGCATGCCAAATAGCATTCACTGAACTTAAGAAAAGGTTGCCGACGGCAACCATCTTACGAGGGCCCAATTGGGCCCTGCCTTTTCACATCTCCTCAAATGCTTCAAACACTTCCATTGGAGCAGTTTTAGGACAATAGGAAGGTCATGCCCCATATGCAATTTATTACATTAGTAAGAACCTATCCCCTGCTAAACTAAACTATATTGTCACAGAGAAGGAATTCCTTTCGATAGTTTATGCCATCAACAAATTTAGACACTACATTATTGGATATTCTACTTTTGTGCACATTGATCATTCAGCCATCAAGTATTTAATGAATAAACCAATCACGAATGCTAGAGTAACTAGATGGCTGCTACTGTTACAGGAATTTGACATCACAATTATTGATAAACCGGGGAAGGAAAACGTTGTTGCAGACTTTTTATCTTGACTTACTAACAGTGATGACAATTTACCAGTCGAAGATTCCTTCCCTGATGAACATTTGTTTACAGTACCAACTCGTTCCCCCTGGTATATGAATATTGCTAACTTCTTGGCTGCAGGAAAGATTCCAGCACATATGTCGAAGAGAGAAAAAAGAAAAATTATACAGCAAAGTGCTCGATTCTGCTGGATCGATGGGCATCTTTTCTACACAAGTATTGATCTAGAAATCAGAAGATGCGTAAGAGAAGATGAAATTTTCAGTATCCTAAAAGCTTTCCATGATGAGCCCTGTGGGGGACACTTTGCTAACAAAAGGATAGGTCATAAGGTTTTGAGGATGGGATATTTTTGGCCTACATTGTTCAGAGATGCGAAAAAGTATGTTCAGGCATGTGACAGCTGCCAAAGGATGGGCCAGCCAAACATATTAGATGAGATGCCTCTTCAACCACAGCTTGTGGTTGAACCTTTTGATAGATGGGCTCTAGATTTCATAGGGCCTATCAATCCTCCCTCAAAGCAGAAATTTTTTATATCGGTTTGCATAGATTACATTACCAAATGGGTGGAGGCTGTGGCTTTGGCCAAAGCTACTGATCAAGCTGTAATGGATTTCTTGTATGAAGAGATCTTCACCCATTTTGGAGTACCCAAGGAAATAATTACAAATGGAGGACCACAGTTTGTGTCACACAAATTAGAATCCCTATTGCAGAAGTATCATATTCAGCACAAAATAACCTCACCATATCGTCCACAGGCCAATGGCTAGGTGGAAAGTACAAATAAAGTTATTGAGGCTATCTTGACAAAAACGGTGAAGAGTCACCGTAAAGATTGGGTTGAGAGACTTCCAGACGCACTATGGGCTTACCGTACTACATGGCGCAACACTACTGGTTTCTCCCCATATGAATTGGTGTGCGGCAAGAATGCTATCTTCCCTATTGAATTTGAAATCGGGACTTTAAGGACAGCTATAGAAGCAAACCTTGATTTATCAGAAGCTCAGAGGAACCAACTGAATCAACTTAATGAATTGGATGAGAAGCGCACAACTGCAGTGCATCATACAGCTTTAATACAGTAGCAACGCTCTAAATGGCATGATATATTTATAAAGAAGAAAGTATTATGTGAAGGATACTGGGCACTGCTGTACGATTCACGGTTTAAAAAGGATTTTAAAGGCAAATTACGCACACGTTGGTTGGGTCCTTACCAGATAGATAGAGTGTTTGACAACGAAATAGTTCGGTTGATCACCATTGATGAAAACAAGACACCATTATTTGCCAATGGTCATCGGCTGCAACTGTATCACAAACCAATCTCAAGGAATGCCTTCATTTCACATGTTGCAGCTGATCCAGATTATCAGTTAACGCCAGGGCAGGGATTTCTCTCGGTCCCTGTGAATTTTTAAAACTGCAAATTTTACACATAGATTTGTATATAAATAAATTGTTTTCTTTCTTTTATTTTTATTTTACGCTTGATTGGGTTTGTTTTGAAGAACTGTGCACAGGAATTGATTAGAGGAGCGGCGGTCACGACTGGGCCAGACGATTGCATGCACCTTATCTCGTTTTCCTGATCGAATAAGCTCCTTGAAGAAGATGGATGATTCGTCAGCTTTCAGCAGCAAGCCGAGAAATTCCCTGTTACTCCATTTTGCGCGGCTGTGACTCCATACCCTGCTCATTTTTCATTTTTCACGCAAATGTGACTCTGCTATTTTTCATCCATTTCTCCTTTCTCTTGCAGCTATGACTCTGCTACTTTTTCCCATTCTGCCAATTTTCGCATCTGTGACTCCGCCAAATTTCGCCATTTTTCCTTTTCCGCGCAGCTGTGACTCTGCCATATTTCATCGAACTCTGATAAAATTGTCATAAGTCTGCAGCTGTGACTCCGCCATATTTCACCGGACTCTGCTAATCCTACAATTTTGACTTATCTTCGCCAGCCCTTGTTAGCTTGCTCTACAATCACCATGCACTCTTATCGATTAGCATCAACATTGACATACCTTATATGTTCAATCGATGATAGCCAACTCATGAAGGCACGTGGGTATTTAGTTTTCTACCAGTGATGCGACTGTGAGATAGAACCACCATGGCAGAATGATGGCTTGAGCATTAATTTTAAAGGTACGGGTTCTAACTATAATAATGATTAGGAATACAATGACGTCGCAAGCAATAATGGTTATATTTGTTGTTTATCCATGTCATCTATCTGCAGCCAATCAACTGAACCAAAACCATATTTAAGCTGTTACTCGTACTTATGATTATGACCGTCATTCTACCCGACTTGTGTGATAATCCTACCACGGATTTTATTCTAAAACTAATTGTGCCACCTTTCCAAAAGTGCTCAATTCAAACTTCAACTATCCATCAACAGTGTTTGCATGAAGTCACCTTGACATTTGAAACTGTAACGGGTGCACTCGCTAGAATATTTCATAAAAGCTCAGCAGTATGGGTATCCCTATAAGATATGAGCCTTTAACAATAGAATCTATGTATGAGAACAGAGAAGTCTTTTCTATCTTTCAGGAAGCAAGGTGGACAGATTATTTTCAACATCTGAATGGTTTTCACGAGGAAACAGTCCTTCAATTTGCTCAAAATATGACTTGCACCCATTCAGAGATTCGAGGTATAAGGATAGATGTTTCAGAGGCAATCATGGCAGAGATAACGGGATTTCCCAGAACCGGGCAGCACTAGTTTAATCGGAAGCGCCATCATTTGACTGCAACCGAAGATTTTATGGCAGCAGGAGAAATTGTTCGACCACGAGGAAAAGGAACAGCGTTGGAGACCCTTCCAAGTCCTTGGGACCAAGTTGAAATCTTTTTTAATAAATACATCACATGTGAGGGGAGGTACAATGTTGTTTACATTTATGAATTTTTCCTCCTATCACATTCACATCATCGCAGGCTGTTAAATATGCCATACTATCTTTTTAAATCTCTGCAACGCATGGCTTACTATGCTAAAGGTGCTCAACACCCCTTATCATCCCTCACAAATCACAGGATAATTAAACTATTAGTCTTACGGGCCCTTGCACACCACAATTTGACATGGGAACAATTTCTGGTTCGGTCAGGGGTACCCCATGAACTTTCTTCAAAAATAGTGGATGAGGACTGGAGTTCCTCATACTCAGTTGGGGGGAGGGTTAGAACACCAGAATTTCGATTGAAGGATGAAGAGGAGATAGATATAGAGGAGACTAAAACTGGAGCATCTAAAACTGAAATAGCAGAAGAAGGACATCAAACAAAAGCAATGGAAGGAAGAGGCATAGAAGTTCTAGATGTTGAATCCTCCCCTGAAATAAGAATAACTTTAATTGAAGATGAGGGATTCTCCCTTGTTCCTGAAGTGATAAGAGTTTCCTTGTTTCAAAGGAGAAAGGAAGGGCTAATGAGCAAGGGCCAGGCGTCCATCCCAGCGAAAAAGAGAAGAATTGAAACTGTTACTGCAGCAGAAGCAGTTCACTCGATCGGGGTAAATATTGGAATTCTCATCTTAAAACCTCAATCACCTGCTGATACACAAGAACCTGTTGTAGAAGAACCTCAAATAGAGAATCTTCTTTTTGAAAATGAGTTGTTAAAGGAGGAGGTGCAAATGCTTCGCAAAGAATTAGAGAGATGGAAGGAAACATGCAGGAAGCAGGCAAAGAAGCATGTGAATACAATGGTGGAGGCTGCAGACCAGGTGGAGAATTTATCTTTCATTCTAGGGAATGAAGGACAAAAAGAAATGATATGCCCGAAATGTGGAGATATATTTAATTTGGCAGGGCATAAAGTTACAATGTTGGACTTAGCGGTACAAAAATATGCAGGGTAAAACAATCAGAGGAACCATTTATGGGATCAGTCTCATTCTTTTGAGGACATTGAATCAAGCTCAACAAGTTAAAAAGACTCAGGAAATAGGACGTTGTTACACAAGAACCAACGTCCTCGAAAAAGTTGTTGGAAATACAACTCAGATAGAAGATGCTGAGATTGAGACACAAAGGAAAGATGTTGTTGCATAAAAACCAACATTATTGAAAAATCTGCTAAATTCCAACACAAACTGAAGCTGCTGAGGATAGGGGGATGTTGTTACACAAGAACCAGCGTTTCCAACGATTAATTGTCAAAGCTGAAATATAGACAGAGGCTACTACAATATTGACGGAAGAAGAAACTGTTATGATGAATTCACTGGTTGAGACTCGAGTTCAATTCCTGCTCATTGGATGGCCAGCAGAACAATAAAGGGATAATTACACACTGGATAAGTAGAGGAGAAAACAGCGATAGGGACGTTGGTTTTTTTTAATGAAATATTGGGTGCGGGTCAAGAACCTGCTATTCCCTTCAATTCGTCTACACAATATGAACAAGGATCAGATTCAGATTCGGACTAGTCAGTTGTTGCATGAGGACATGCAATTGGATAGTTGGAGGGAGATGTTGTGCCCTGCAATTGCCCCTTTTTTACCACACTTATTACATCATTTTGCCATGTTACACCCTATTTCCATAAACCATATATATGCCTTTCTTCCAGATCAATCATGAATCTTGACAGGTATAATTCATTATTGCTTCATTTATTTAATTCCTAAGATTGTTATGGTTATGAATTCTAGCCTTTGATTTATGCTAACTTGTGTTGATTTCGTTAAGTCAAGATCAAAGCATTAAGAGACACAGGTGTATCATCCGCTAAGCCTTGGGAAAGACTCACACGTGGTGTCAGTTGTTACTCTTCAAATTCAGTTCCTCACATTAAAAGGGAACAATGTGCCTCTCCACGTGGCACTGTAACAGGACTTCGTTGCAACAGAGCATTGCTGCAATAGACAGGACGCCTCCCAATTGGTTAATCCGTTGATCCATTGACTGTCAAAGTAACAACATCGTTCATGTCCAACGACCTCATTCAAGATGGTTGTAACAGTTCTGTTGTAACTCTGTAGCATGAAGATCAGATATCTTCATTGATGCATGAAATTAGTGGATCACGAATTGTATTTTGCATGTATAAATATGGGAAGGCTTTCAGAGTCTGGTGTTGGTTAATTATCATTTTGCACGGGTTGTAACAGGGAGAGTTGAGACTGTGAATTACCATCTTTAATACAAAGAGAAGAGTTCTTCATATTTCTATGTCTTAATTTGTGGTAGTTCACGGCATATCTGTTAAAAGGCCAGGGCCCGCCTTTTAATAGAGATAGTCGAGTTAAATAGGTATTTAATTTCATTTATGTTGTATGGTGTGGAATTGCATTAGGTGTGTTACTGCAAGCTGCAACAGTAGATTGATACTTTCATTTTTTTTCTGGTAGTTCGTGATTGCATCCTGAATAGCTGCAACTGTGTGGTGTGACAGTCGACTATGTAGGTTAGTTTATTTGATGCATGGTGTGTTACATTAATTGTTACATCCAAGCTCAGCTTTAATTCCTTTTAGTCATTTATTCTTTCTAGGATTTCCAATATTAATCAAATTAGAGTTCAAGCTTATTTCTAGTTTCTGGTTGTTGTTGTATCTTTCCTGAATTCATTAGATTAGACAGATTGTGATTGAGTTACAATAGCTGCTAGATGAATCAGTTCAGTAGAGATTGAATACTGTAGTTTGATCATTGTAGGATTCAAATTCTTGCAAAAGTAATCTAGTTCATCTTTATTCCTAGATCAGTAACTGCTGGGTTGATATCTGTAGGAAGGTAATTGTACTTTGAGTTCCTAGATGGATAAGTTAGATTAGTTTTAGTTATGAGGTGATTTTGGCTGAGCAAATAGGTAGGATCATTTATCTCCATTTAATTAATCAACTACTTGAAATGTTTATGCATAGACTGTGCGTATTTCCATCGAAATAAAAGACCTCCCTGGGTTGACAATTTATATTGAGCATCCTGTGTGTTAGTTGTAATTAATTAGCATATAGGGTGACCAACAATTAGTTAAGCCTTAACACATGGTATTTATTTTCAATTTACCAATTAAGCAAAATCATAATAATTATTTGCATTTCAATGCAATTACCACTCATTACCAACGTGTGGTTTATAATTTCCATCCCATGGTTTACCAAAACCATAATACCATTCATGCTAAACTTAAATAACAACCTTTAATCGTTGTTAATTATCTTCTTATGTGTTTAATAAACAACAACAGTTCAAGGTTCAAACATTACGCATAATATAATCACTTTATAAATATTTCATTTTTTTAATGAATTGAGATATGCGCATTAAACCATTGCTTAACAAATATTTCATTTTTTCTTAATGAAATGTACTATGCGCATAAAACCATTCCATGGCTAAGTCAATTACTCATTAAGTAAGAAGGGTCTAATTACTGTGCAGTAATAGTTAAACTTTTATTAATAACTATTTCATATATTTCATTTATGGACCCGAAATGTAGCAATTTACAGAAATTTAATTCCAACCCTGCAAATTAGGAATTATTTACAAGCATATGGCGAAATTAGAATTCACACCATTTCCATGCATAGGAAATTTAGTTAATCTACACATGAATTTCATCCATGATTCATATTCGGTAATTTTCAACACTCAAATTGAAACAATCAATTTATGCAATATTATTCAACATAACGCATAATTAAACTTGTACTCATTCCATAAACAGGAATTCAACCAAGCAACACATAAAATCATTCTTTATATCTGATTTTAGAAATTAAAAACATGAATACCGTGGTAATTGTTTTACCATCAATTAAACCAAATAATATTGAGAAATCAAACATCATTTCCAGAAATTGAAAACTTATCTGGAAAAATAATTGAATTTCGTAACTGGCTCTGTGTGAGGCATGCTCCACTCAACCATAGGTAATTTTGTTCATTCATCTCTCAACAAAATACCACCCCCAAGATGAGACTTGTGCATTCACCAAACAGACATCTCACCCATCCCATAATTTCTCAGGATTAAACTCTGGGCAATCAGGAAATTGGCTTAAATCCAATTCCATGCCAAATAGTGCATTTCACTTCCTTGATTTCCTTATGACTGCACAACAGTGAAAACACATCACTGTCATTTGTGCTCAGAATTCCACCAATTCAACTTCCTACATCATTTGCCACTTCACTGGTACAACCAGAGACAAATTGGTTTGACTACACAGCAGTGAAAACACATCACTGTCATCTATGCTCGGAATTCCACCAACACAATTAGCTACACCATTAGCCACTTCGTTGGAACATTACAGAGACAAATTGGTCCGACTGCACAACAGTAAAAACACATCACTGTCATCTGTGCTCAGAATTCCAACAAGACAATTAGCTTTCCTCTTGCGCTTAGAACTTTCCCCCTGCGCGCATTCTTCTTGAATCCTGGAATGAAGGAATGAATAATAATCCAAATAATATTCATTTCCATTTGCATGCATTGCTTTAATGCATGACCAGAGGGAACTACATGGGTTCTCCAAGAAACCCACGTTTCCTCATTTCATAAAAACACATAATTTCCCCTAAATCCCACCTAAGTCATAATTAATTGTTAATTATGATTTTAAAAACATAATTAAAAGTCATTTAAATGGGTTTAAGACTTAGGATAAACTTTTGGGATAGTTTTAAGGTTCTAAAAGGTATCTATGGGTCAAAATCCTCGACTCTTAATTCTTTTTAAATATGTATATCGAGACACAATCAAAGGATATTGTGCATCCAGTCATAGGTCATCCCTCTAAGTCTATTTCACTATGCATCTAATGGATTCAAATGGGTATTTTGTTGTTTGTCACACAGTTAGAGAAGAATTTTGTTCAAGGGGGATTTTATAAATTGTAGCTCGTAATAAGTTTTGAGGAAAAGTGGCTCTTACAAATGCATAAAAAATAACCTCCTCTTCAAATTTAAGGATTTGAAAATTATTATGGATTAGGGAAAAGAGTTAGAACAAAGGCTCCACCAATGGCTCCACGAGTAATTCATTCCCATGTTATTGCAAAGCTTTTTTGTATTTCATTGAATCTTATTCTCGAAATGTATGAGATACACCCATGTATTTTGTAATGTCTTAGGAATGTTGAAAATACTTAGTGAATTTCCCCCCTACATGTGAAAAAATGAAGAAAGAATCCTTAGAGAATTTACCATGCATGCTCACTATGAACAATTTATTTTAAACCAATATCTAAGCTAAAACTTCACAAGGGTACATCAACCTCACGTTAAGCTTCACAAGGGTTTTATCAAAAGATATTTAATTGAATACTTGGTTATCAATCTCATAATCATTTCAAGCACTGGCGTTTTGGATCCTTGTTGATATATATATCCTATTCCATTTATGCAAAGGTGTGATATTTAAACAAATATTGGATCTTAACAAGTTAATCATTAGAGGATTCCAAAATAAGCCTGACGTTTTATTTGTATATTTGGTTTACATTTCAAATCGTTATTTTTTACTTGAGTATATGTTTCCTTGAGGTTGATCTATTATTCATAAGAAGCATTCTAACATTTTTATGGTTGAGATGTCTTGGTGTGGTCAAGCATGAATTAATTGAAGACAACGAATCCATTTGTTTTTTTTAACAGAAACGGGAAATATATTTATATTAAAAATGCCATTATTTACAAAAGCTCCCAGGGCACCAAAAAGATGATAGCGAGGTTTGTGCAAAAAGAAACCATATAGTCCAAATCTACAGCCTTCTCATCACGATAGACATCATTACAAAGATTTCCAAAACTATATTATTTCCCCTAATAGAGTATACTCTGATGAACTAACCATATAAATATCGACAAAAAACATAAATATAACTGAAAACAAAGAAAGAGGACATCATTCATGTACCCAATTTTCATCCTTGGTCGGATGGACAGTAGAAACTTCATACATTGGGGAGGCATCATTTTGCTCATGAGAAGGCCCTCTAATTCCCATGTTTATCACGTGGATATCTTCCTGCAAATCTTCCAAAATTTCCTTCAATTGGATGAAGCGAGCTTCGTTTATTTCATTCATGTTCATTCTCTGCTCCTGATGGGAACGCTTCAACTCAACCACTACCTGTCGCATCTCCTCGCACATGTGGCTTAACGTCCTCTCCATTTCCTGCAGACCGCGACGAATATCCTCAACTTCACCTACTTGCACCCGATACCTACTTTCCATATCGTCCACGCAGGAGTCGAGACAAGAAATGTCCAGCACAATCCTCCTCTCTTATTCCAGAACCTCCTTCAAGACCTCAAACACACATTGTAACATCTTCCTGAAGTCTACCAAGTCTTTTTTTCAGGTCCCAAATTTCACCCAGAATACCCTCTATGCCTTTCTCCTCTACAGGTGGAGACTCGGTAGGAAAATTTTCCATGTTTATGATACTTCCTGCAAACGGAGGCCTCCCTAGGATAACAAGTGGCCAAAAAGGAAATGAACGTTGATTATATGAGAGAGGCCCAACACATACGAAGAATCCTCCATAACTGAACATGAAGATGTCTGGAGATAGTTCTTACCTTGAAGGCGTGCAAAGAGGACAACTATAATGAAGACAAGGATGGAGCATGCAATGCTCACACCCCTCTACCACCTTTGCGATCCACTTGTCCCGCCCTTCATTAATACATCAACAAATATGCCAGCTTTGTCCCATCTCCCCTTACCATGAAGAGCGATCCCATTTAATGACCATCGACGGTTGAATAGACCATTAGAACTAAACCTGGAAGCAACTCGTCCCTTTAACAATGGGCCTTGTGGATATATTCATCAATAAGTCCCCTTGCTTAACCTTAGCACCAATGTTGGATTTCCTATCAACGAGGATGTTGTTATGGCGCCTTATATGAAAGAACTGAATTTTTTAGATGTCCAATATAAAGGACAAGATTCTTTTTTGGACCTTTCCAACCTCCTTCCTTTTGCCAAACTATATGTTTTGCATTGATTGGATGATAATCCAAGAGTCACCATAGATCTGGAATGAATTCAAATGAAGATCAGACATGAGCTCTATACCTTGCATTAAAGCTGCCCATTCCGCTTGATCGTTCGTCCTCCTCCCAAGACCCTAGGCGAAGGATGCTATCTTTTTTCCTCTAGGGTCAAAGATGACCCCTCCCGCGCCTGCCTCCCCGGGAGAGAATCCATCTTTTGACAACAAGATATGGGGCATTTTCTATTTGACAAAACCCCTTGACCATTTGTTGAGATCTAAAGTATATTTATCTATAATATCTTTTCATCGAGGTTGTTTTCCTTTTAGATCTCAAAGACTTGTAATTTTGGCATCAAGGATCATTAGTGCTTGAAGAATATATTTGGATTAAGTCTCATTTAATACTTGGAGTTATCTCTTGTAACAAGCAATCAAGTTAGTAATTTTCTTGTATCACCCAACACAATTGGGCTAGAGTGATTCTTATCATTGGCTATTACGTTTTCTTGGGTTGACTTTTTCCACTTTGGCTAGATCTCCTTGCGCAATTGTGGGGAATAGATTGTCCCATTCTCGGTATCTTTAGAGCAACTAGAGTGATTATTATCACTGGTTACTCTAATGGTACACTCCTTGTCTTATGGTATGCATGGCTCTTGTGAATGACTACTATTTAATTAAATCACATAACACTTAAGTCATTAATAAGAGAATAATCATCTTCTCAACATCCAAGTTAATAGTCCATAAGCTTAATATTGTATCTTATGTTCCACTACTAGTAACATTGTTATGTAACACCATTATGTGGTTGCTCAGTTGGTAAGAGATCAAATGGAGCAAAGTTGTCCAATAGAGTCAATGTACTGAAGATCATCAACACATACTTAAGATCTCTAGTAGCCTTTACACCCTCAACCATAATTTGTTTTCCTCTATATTTCAGTAGCGTCGCTTATGCAACGTTAGTTCGACGATAATTCCATGGTACTAACATTACACTAACTTCAGCCTCACGTCGCTTAACATTACTAAAATATAGAGGAAAAAAACTTTCACACAATATTTCTCTAAGGCACTAAAAGTCAATATTTTTCTCTAGAGCTCTATTCAACTTTCAAAATCCATAAGTCGTATTTCCATTATCTGATCTCTAGTAATACACATGAATCTAGGTTAGTTGGTATAGGTTTAGTGGAGGTCCTTTTATGTCCTCAAGAAGATCTTGTGAACATTCCCTTATTGGCATGGGCTCTAAAAAGGTATGTAAGTTCAATGATATTTTATTTTCTATTGATCTAAGTCGCATTCTCATGCTCATAACACATACACACACACACACACACAAGTATTTATTCAATCTTATCCATTAGATTTCATCATTTACATTTTCGATTTTGCAACAATTAATAAATAATTTGATACTTATTGATACCACATTTTGAAATAAATTCCCATTAATCAAAATTTAGGAAGTATCCTTTGTATATGGTAAATTAGAAATGTCAAAATAAACATATTTGTTTTCACAATTTTATTATTATCATGAAACATTGATATATTATTTATATAAGACAACAATAATCAAAAAAACATAAATCACCATATAATTCAAACAACATATCTAACTACAACCTAACACATCATTATAGATCGTAAATTTGAAACATTGATACACATAGAACATAAACCATATAAAGTAAACATTGTTAAATAACAATGCATATCATATATAGATATCCAATATTCATATATTGTTGTCTCTCCAAAGAACACGCAAACCTAACCATACATACAAATAAACAAGCTAGTACTTGTTTTGACATATACTCCTCCCCTATCTAATGGTTCATTGCAAAGTGGCTTTTAAATCTTTTAGCCATACCTACATACAAATAGACAAGCTAATATTTGTGTAACATATTTGCAGTGGCTTTTAAATCTTTTAGCCATACCTACATACAAATAGACAAGCTAATATTTGTGTAACATATACTAATGCTCATTGCAAAGTGACTTTTAAACATAAAAGACAAAGAAATTTTGAAATGAAATTAAAGTCATAAAATTCAAATGTGATTGATATTAAACCACGATATCAATACATACAGATACACAAGCTAATACTAATCAAAGCAAAATATTTGTGTAACATATACTAATGCTCATTGCAAAGTGTCGAAAAGACAGGAAATTTTGAAATGAAATAAAAGTCATAAAGTTCAAATGTGTGATTGATATTAAACCACGATATCAATATAAACTATGACAACACTTTTATTAAATATGGTTGTAACAGTTATGTACTTTTTTCTGACATATATTATTAATATAATACTGAATATAACGTACACATTGACCGTCACTCACTGATTAAAACAGCAAGCCAGCGAGGCAGAGAACAGGCTACCACACCTCCTATGTCTTGGATTTGCCCGAATAGGTGAGCGAGTGGGATATTTTTATCTTTGATATTAAGGTTTTTAATGCTTAATATATCTAAGTTTAGAATGGATTTACAATGATTACTTTAAATTGGATTTATATAATTTCTCTTCTATTAATAATTTAGAAAAAATTAATTAAATTTATTCATAATATAAAATAAAAAAATAAAAAAATTAACTTAAATTTTTTAATTTTTTTAGTTTGTTTAAATTCTACTTTATAACCAATGATTAATGTTAATGTAGACTTAATTGACATGATCAATTATGATTGGTTAATTATGATTAATTAATAATGATACAGACTATGTTAACATGATCAACTATGATGAAACCAACTCAAGAAGTTTGAAGGCATAAAAAACATTCAAGTCCTTTTGGAACTAACTTGTGTCAGCGAAAAGTCTATAACATGGGATAAGTAAAAAAACATTCAAATCCTTTTGGAACTAACTTTGTTTCAGCAAAAAGTTTATAGCATGGGATAGGTAAAGGAAAGAAGCCAATCCAAATCGATGAAATGAAGGGAGATCAACTAAATCACATTCAAATTGAACTTACGTATAAATAAATGTCAATGACATTTTCGTATTTGAATATAAATTGAACCTATGTACAAATAAATGTCAATGACATTTTCAGTTTTAAATACAAATTGAACCGATGTATAAATAAATGTAAATAAAATTTTCACTTTTATGAATACATATTAATGAATAACAATATAATTGTTTTATTTTAATTTTTAATTAATGTATTTAAATAATAAAAATTCTATTATGAATTTTTTTTAATCAAAATCAATAGCCAAATCATTTAAAATTTAAAAATTAAGTATACATTCAAGAAAACATTATAATATTTAGTATTCACAACATGTGAATTGATTTGTCACTTTTATTCTTAATTAAAATTAAGTACACATTCATGAAAAAATTATAACATTTTTACAACATGTCAATTGATTTGTCACTTTCATTCGTACCCAACGAAATGTTGAAGCTTTTCTATTTTGGACCATGTAAATATAATGCCAATTGATTTGTCACATTCATTCTTACCCAACCAACTACTAACCAACTACTGAAGCTTTTATATTTGGACCATGTAAATATAAGGCATTTTGCTTTTACTATTTTTAAGCAACTTAATTGTTGTGATTTTATGTCTCCTTGAGTGTTTGAGTGTTGACACTACATTAATAACCTTTTTTTTTAAATACCCGACCCAAAAATCTCCAAAAATAGACAAAAATGAAACACATACCTTCGTGTGGAAGAAAGGAGCCTGTACACCATTATAAATAATAGATCTTTCCATTTATCTATTTGAAGGTTCATGTGTATCTATTATTCTATGCATGTGCATTAATATTGCACTAATTGTGAATTGCATGTATTTATGTCGTGTTTGCATTCTCTTCAAATCTATGTATATGTCTAGTGTGTTTTCCACATCCTGTTTTGCATGCTTTATAATGACTTATGTCTAGTTCAACTGTTCGAAATCTCCATGATACCATTGTTTCCCATTTTTTATGTGATAATCCAACATTGTAATGTTATTTGTTATATAGTTTTACGTGATAATACAACATCTTATTGTCCTTTGTCATGCGTAGCATAGATCCATCTTAAAAGGGATCTACTAAGCATGAAGAGGGATCAAATCTCTCATGGTACAAACTCTTTTTAAATGTAATGTTTATTGTTTTAATTATCTAATTTGTGTAGTTTTATATATATGTCGTTCTAAATGTTTTAAATCTAATTTGAGTCGGCATATTATTTTTTTTATAAAGGACACATGTCAACTCCAAGATGAGCACGGAATGAGTTATACAATAAGCACTCGGCAACAATGGCTTTTAATGTTGAAATACAAATTGTTATGGACTAAAATACAAATTCATAGTAATAACAACTATCATCACTACAAACTGACAACTAAATACAATCATCCACAAAAAAATACATTAGAACAAGAGCCACGTGGTGGCAATGTCCTATCCAGAGTCTATCTCAGGAAATCTTATCCAGAGTCTATCCAAATTCGTCCTAGTGACTCATGATAGCATGTGGTGGCACTAAAAGCCAAAATTAGGCCAACTACCTAGTCTCAACCTAGGAAATTAATAAAAAATGATGAATGTATTTATCATAAGTATGAAGTGGGTTTTTAAATGTTCCAACACTTAATACCTTAATACTTCTTTTAGTAAGAAATTTGTTAAGAATGTAATATTTTATTATATTAGTTGGAGAACTAATAGATCTAGGAGAGAACAATTATTTATTTATTGTACAAGGAAGTTGAGTTGAAACCTATATAAAGATTTTGTCTCTTCACTCAGGGAGGAGGATGGTTTTGAGAGATACTCTTCATCTTGTAAACATTTAGGTGCTAGTGGAGACTAATGAAGAGTATCCTATGACACCTTCACTTCACGATGAAATAATTATTGGGAGCTTTCATTGCGATGGATGCATGCTTGGAGTAGCTTCTATATGGTAAATTTTTCCAATTGAATTTGTTAAGTAGGGAATGTGCTTCCCCTTACACTTGATCTATTTAATTACATCTTTCCTAACCATTGTCTTGATGATAGGGCTATGTAATAGGACTGCTTCATTGTAATGTGTCCTTGTTGTAAGAAATATCCTTATAACCTTCTCTTCATCTTTTAGTAAAAAGATTGTACTACATACCATGTATGTGGGTATATGCCTCTCTTCCATTATAATTATATTTGTTTTCGTTTTCCATTTTTTACAATAAGCACCCAATTGTTTCTAAACACTAGTCTTCATCCTACCATCACCCATTTATTAATTCCATATCATTTGTAACTTGGAACTCCAAAACAGTAAACACTGCAGAAAACCTTTACGTCTATAAGAAAATTTATGACAAGACAATCAAAGAGGGATTATAAAAAATGCCATTTCACAACAAAGTTTTCACTTTTTATTAAGTTTGTTATGGAAAACAATGAAGATTTTATCAAACAAAAGCATGCCCAATAGCTATCAACCAAGTTTGAGTAATCTGCAACTCAATGCTTTGGAAACACAAATTAGACCTCCCAAATATTTAGAAGGTTTAGTGATGCAGGTTTGTCATTGTACCTCTGACGGAGATGTTTATTCCTCTGGTCGGGAGAGTCATTATTGTATTTCGGTCATGTAAAGTCATTGAGGTTAACCCTCCATTGTATGTCGAGGCATTAGACCCCAGAGTTAAGTTATAGATGGGTTATTAGACTCTCCTAGAGAAGTCGGCCCATTCTAATTAGGGTAAAGTTCAAGTGAAAGATAAAGTATAAATAGAGAGGGTGCTCCTCTCTATTTGCTCATTCACTCACTCATCAAGTTCGCATAATTGAGTAGGAGGACAAGTTCGCACAAGTGAAGAAGAGAGAAGCTACTGGAGACCATTTCTACTTTTGGGGTTTATTGTATTGTTGTTCATTCTATCTCTGAGGAAGTTGCGGGGTTTTCTCATTTATGGTTTCCCCGATGAAATTCTTTGTGTCTCTTGTCTCTTGTGTTTGAAATGTTGTGCATGTTATTCTCTCAGATAAGATCCTAGCTAATCTTGAATTAAATTGTGAAAATCTAACATGGTATCAGAGCTAACCTGAGAAGAAGACACTATGCAGTTGCGGAAGCTAGGGCTTCTTAATTTTTGGATCTCTTTCCACGGATCATCAAGGGCAGGAGGCTAGGCTAACTCAACTAAAGAAGGCACATCTTTCTGTCGAAACAGAAATCAATTCTGAGCATTTTCAATTTTTGGCTTGTCACTGTTGCGGAAAATTAGGGCGTTTCACAGAAGAAGAATTTTGGAGTGCAATCAGCATAGGATTGTTCTCCTCCTCAAAATCGAAATTTTGAGACCAAGATCGAAGTTTTTGGTTGGGTAGAACCTCGGGATAATTCAAACCCTAGTTTGACTCTGGACTAGAAAAACCAGAGACTACAGATCCGAAATTCGCAAGTCAATTTTTAGGGGTCAATTTTTGGAATCTTCAAAAGCCAAGTGTACCAGCATACTCGCCTCATCCATGCAAATCTTCCTGTGAAAACAGAATTCAATTCTGAGGATTTTTCATTTTTCGGCCCGTCACAACTGTCGGAGGAAAACTAGGGCATCAGATATTTTTGGTTTATGTTCACTAATTTAGGGAAGTTAGTACATTGGACAACTCCCCTTGAGGAGGCACATCTATATGTCCAATTAGAAGTTTCAAATTCCAAGTTTGAAATTTTAGGGTTTCTCTGACGAACCCCAGCCAGCTCCAAAACCAGCTTCAACAAGTCAAGTGATAAGACCTAAAAGCCTTTATATTTCCATTTGAAGTACTCTTTAAAGATGTCTCACCACACCAAGCTTGAGGATAAGCTTGAAGGGGCTGATAATTTCCGACCATGGAAGTATAGGATTTCACTAGTCCTTGAAGAGAATGAATTGGACACCTACATAAATGAAGAAGTTCCAGTTCCAAAGGGAGATGAGGCTAAAGCCTTACACAAGAAGAACTTGGTCGAGGCCAAGAGGATTATTGTTGATTCTATCAAGGATCACCTTATACCACATGTGTCTTTCTTAAATACACCTAAAGAGATGTTCGATTCCTTGACCAAGCTATTTGAAGGAAAGAATATAAATCGAAAGATGACATTGCGAAACCAGTTGAAGAACGTGAAGATACAAAACACTGAGACCATCCATTCTTACTTTACAAGGGTCTCTCAAATCAAGGAGCAACTTGAAGCTGTGGGAGAAAACATAGAGAATGGAGAAATTGTGATGACCACTTTGAATGGTCTCACTAGGTCATGGGATTCCTTCATTCAAGGAATTTGTGCTAGAAAGAAGTTAATCACATTCAGTAGGCTGTGGGAGGAATGCTCACAAGAAGAAGCTCGACTTGTAGCTCGAGAAGAAAAAATGGATAATGAAGACCAGGCTCTCACAGCACACACCAGGAAGAATAACACCAAGAGGGAGCATCCTCATCACAAGAAGGAAAAACACCACCACCAGAATCAGAGGGAGAACTTTAGAAAATTCCGAAGAGATGTATCTACCATTCGGTGCTATACATGTGATGATAAGGGACACTACTCCAGAGATTGTCCCATAAATAGAAGTGGCTCCAACAAGAAGAAGGCCAACAAGAAAAGACACCATGCTCACACCTCGAAAGATGATGAACCTGCAAGAAAGAGAACCAAAGAAGAAAGTGAAGATTCTTCAAGTGATGAAGAATATGTATTGTAATGAAGGTAGAGAGTTACATGGGTTCATTCAGAAGGTTCCACCTCATAAGGAGAAGCTAGAGATGACTTTCAGTATTCCATGAAAGGAGTAGGAGAAGCTCCTACAGAGTTGGACTCTAGAAAACAAATAAAGATCAATGCTCTATGGAAGAACCTCTCAGCATTGGTTAAGGTGCAGAATAAAGGAGTACACTATCAGAGACTCCAGTAGCTCCGGAAAGGAAGAAAAGATCAAGAGGGAGCACACTCCAGTAGTTCTTGCAAGGAAGCAAAGATCAAGAGGAAGTCCACCCAACAACCAAACAAAGATAAGTATTTGAATTGTTAGTTCTTGCATGTGTGATTACTTAAATGATATTGTTGAGTCATGTACATACTTATGTTCCTAGATTTAGGATATGTGTTATGCATGTTAGAAAAGTTGCATTAATGAACAAGATACTACTAAAATGCAAGTAATGGGTAAGTGGCCTATGGTACTGTACAACATTCCATTGCTACTTATCTAGAATGAAACCTTTTTGCTGACATGTTGGGAGTAGTGCACACTCTTAACAATGTTATGGTAGAAGTGGAAGGCATCTAGAAAGTTACGGGATATGGATAAATGTTGTATTGAAGCATTGGCTAAGATAATTGCATGATTGTATGACCTATGTTTTTATGCGTGAGAATTTGTTCTGAAAACTATGAGATGCTTCTAATCATGCAATTGAACTTGTCTTGTAGGAAAGATCATGTACCATCACCTACAAGAGAGATTTGTTTCAAGTGACGAAGATCAAGAAAGCTACATGTTGAAGACATTGAAGAACTAGAAACACGCAGGATCCGAGATACAACAATGAATGAAGCAAATCCAGAATATCATGAAGAACGCGAGATGAAAGACCCACATGAACCTGTAGATCCACCACGTGAGAAGAATTCTCACAATATGAAACCAGCATGGGTACGAGAAGCAATTCAAGATGTAGAGAGATATGGTGCTCCAGAAGGAATGCATAGAGAAAGCAAGAGATCGAGGCCATTCTCCAGTTATGTAGCCCTGATGTGTGACATCATTGACAAGGAACCTGCCAACTATGAAGAAGCGACAGAAAGGAAGGAATGGAAGGATGCCATGATCGAGGAGTACCAGTCGATCATGAAGAATGATGTCTGGGATGTGGTCCCGAGACCAGAAGGGAAGTCTGTGGTGACTTCCAAGTGGATCTACAAGATCAAGCATGCTGCAGATGGCAGCATAGAGAAATACAAGGCAAGATTTGTGGCACATGGCTTCTCCCAAAAAGACGGGATAGACTATGAGGAGACATTTGCACCTGTAGCCAGATACACTTCCATCAGATCAGTACTTGCTCTCGCTGCAGTGATGAAGTGGAAGCTACACCAGATGGATGTCAAGACAACGTTCTTGAATGGTGTAGTAGAAGAGGAAGTGTATGTGGAGCAGCCACTCGTATTTGAGACACATGACAGGGAGACTCATGTGTGCAAATTGAAACAAGCACCCAGGACGTGGTACAGCAGGATAGACAGCTTCCTGACTAGCTTGGGCTTTACCAAGAGTAAAGCAAATTCCAACCTTTACTACAAGGTTGAGGAAGGGAACCCAGTGATACTCCTACTATATGTAAATGACCTGTTTGTGACAGGTGAGGATGGGTTGCTTGCTGACACGAATAGGAAGCTTGTTGTCGAGTTCGAGATGAAGGACTTGAGTATGATGCACTATTTTCTAGGCATGGAGGTATGGCAGAGTGTAGATGGAATCTTCCTTGGACAAGGGAAGTATGCAGTAGAGATCCTAAAGAGGTTCGGAATGATGGACTGCAAGGCCATGGCCACACCTATGGCATCGAACCTGAAGCTATTGAGTGATGCTTCATCAGAGTCGGTTGATGCCACGATGTATCGTCAGATGATTGGACCTTGATGTACTTGACGAATACGAGACCAGATATTTGCTTTGCTGTGAACACATTGAGCCAGTTCCTGACGAATCCGAGACATGTTCACTTGATTGCTGCAAAGCACATTCTGAGGTACCTGAAGGGTACGGTGGACTATGGGCTCAAGTATGATGCGAATCAGAAGATTAACCTGGAAGGTTATGTTGATTCGGATTGGGCAGGCAGTGCCATTGATAGGAAGAGCACTTCATGGTGTTGCTTCAGTATGGGATCATGTATGATCTTTTGGTTTAGCGGGAAGCAGTCCTGCATGGCACTGAGTATAGTCGAAGCAGAGTATGTCGCATCTTGTTCGGCTAGTTGTGAGGCAGTATGGCTAAGGAAGCTACTGTCTGATTTGTTTGATCTCCAGTTGGATGCGACTTGTATATATTGCGACAACCAAAGTTGTGTGAAGTTGTCTGAGAACCCGGTGTTCCATGAAAAGTCAAAGCACATCGAGATCAAGTATCACTATATCAAGGATATGGTGCAAAGAGGAGTAGTGAAGCTCCAGTATGTTGCGAAAGACAACTAGATAACCGATGTATTAACCAATCCACTGGCCAGAGTTAAGTTCGAGTACTTCAAAGAGAAGCTTGGTGTATTCCAGATCGAGGTTCCTTCCAGGGGGAAGTGATGAGTCTAGAAGATGCAAATGCACAGGAGCCATTCTCACATGGTCGTAGGTGTGTCCTCCCATGGTGTAGATGTAAGGGCTGGAGCCTTTTTCGAATGGTGGTAGATCTGTTCTCCCATGTCGGGTGATGTAAGTGTTGTGTGACGTGCATCTGGGTTGTGCTCCGTTGACATTGAGATGATTTGGACGTGATGAGGAGACAGTAGGGTACACAAGTTTTGTAGAGGCATATAATCAGTCCTGGGATGCTCCTTCAGGTTTTGCAGTGGCATATAATCAGACCTGGGATGCTCTTTCAGGTTTTGCAGTGGCATATAATCAGTCCTGGGAGATCTTGCGGGTTTTGCAGAGGCATATAATCAGTCCTGGGATGCTCCTTCAAGTTTTGCAGTGGCATATAATCAGTCCTCGGAGATCTTGCAGGTTTTGCAGAGGCATATAATCAGTCCTGGGATGCTCCTTCAGGTTTTGCAGTGGCATATAATCAGTCTGGGGAGATCTTGCAGGTTTTGCATAGGCATATAATCAGTCCTGGGATGCTCTTTCAGCTTTTGCAGAGGCATATAATCAGTCCTAGAGATCCTGCAGCTTTTGCAGTGGCATATAATAAGTCTTGAGATGTACCTACTTGATGGATTGCTCGCAGAGATGATGAAGACCTACATGGAGGCTAGGCCTACATCCAGCATGAAAAAGGGTTGGCTCTGTAGAACTTCCTATGACGAGTAGATTGGAGATTAATGGTCGAGATGTAGCAGCAGTGACGATGATGATCCAGTGACGAAGACTTGTGCTGATGAACTGTGTCAAGAGAATACCTTCCTAGTTAAGAGGGAGTGTTAATGTAATTGTAACTTCGGAAGATATTCACTTGTATATTTTATATTGTATTTTTATTTTATCATTGTACCTCCGACGGAGATGTTTATTCCTTCGGTCGGGAGAGTCATTATTGTATTTCGGTCATGTAAAGTCATTGAGGTTAACCCTCCATTGTATGTCGAGGCATTAGACCCCAGAGTTAAGTTATAGATGGGTTATTAGACTCTCCTAGAGAAGTCGGCCCATTCTAATTAGGGTAAAGTTCAAGTGAAAGATAAAGTATAAATAGAGAGGGTGCTCCTCTCTATTTGCTCATTCACTCACTCATCAAGTTCACATAAGTGAGTAGGAGGACAAGTTCGCACAAGTGAAGAAGAGAGAAGCTGCTGGAGACCATTTCTACTTTTGGGGTTTATTGTATTGTTGCTCATTCTATCTCTGAGGAAGTTGCGAGGTTTTCTCCTTTATGGTTTCCCCGATGAAATTCTTTGTGTCTCTTGTCTCTTGTGTTTGAAATGTTGTCCATGTTATTCTCTCAGATAAGATCCTAGATAATCTTGAATTAAATTGTGAAAATCTAACAGGCGGGGCTGACAAAAGCCAGTCCAACCCGCGTCTCCCAGGAATTATTGTGATTCTCTGAAATCGAACCACTAAACTCAGCTACCAACCAGCTGGGTTCTTCTAAATTGCAGTCCTTACCTTCAAAATGGGCTTCCCGCAACGTTCTGACAGTCAAAGTTAACTTTCCGCAACGCTCATTTCCGCAACTTGCGGATTGCGGATTGAGGGTGCACTCTTCGTAGTTTCTTGCAAAGACTTCCGCAAAAACTCTTCCGCAATGCGTCTTCCACAAACTTCCATTTTTATCGCCTGAGCTTCTTCCTTCTGTGGAACATCGTATTAACCGTCGATCTCTTGCGGATTTGATCTCGTCCGTTGATCTATGATCAATGCGGAACACTGCACATCGACTTGCGGAAATATTAACTCCCACGCACATCCACCTTGCAGATCCTTTCCCCGTCGTCGATCTTCCTTTTGGCTTTGATCTGAGCCGTCCAACCTCTGCTAACTGAATCGACTGTGACTCTAAGGTTTTTCCCTTCGTTGATTGATCAGGGAATCGATCAATCCAGCTTCGGCCTCTGTCCGGATCTACTGTGAAACTCAGTACACAAGAAATTACCTCTGCTGCTTAATGATAATCGGTCTGCGAATGGCTTGGGTGTTCTTAACTATACATGAGAGCTCATACAAGCACGGAAATAAAGATTCATTCACACAAATGTTAGGTTAACGCTTCCACACAGCTCTACCTGATAGAATCTCAGCTTATCTCTCATTCAAATGCACCGTAACACCATTGCACACACAGAACTTGCTAATTTCATTAACTGATAGCAAAACAAACATCCACCCAGTCGTATTTTCTTCGGATCTTCAAGGACAATACTTCACCAACTCTTCCTCACGTAGGGCTCTCCTTCTACGTCCTTCTTCCTCCCTTTTCTATTCGACAGCCTATATCACCCAAAACGACTCCTGAACCGAAAAACAAACTAACAAACTTCCCCCATCACTGAAGGAGTCACTATCATTCATCAACAAATTGCCTATCTGGCTTGATCTCCACATAGGAAGTATCAACTCGCCACTATGTCCTATTTCCTCAAAAACTGACAACACACTAGTCGGTTACATACTTTGCAAATATTAAGACATAGTAAACAAACTATCTTTCCTATCTCAGGGTAACTTGTCCCCTCGCTTGCCACAACATGTGAACCCTCCATCACATTGTTGGCTTATCATTGATGCTCCTGCATCAGACTCCCAAGGTTAAAATTCTGAACCCTTGTTCAGTAAATCAGCTATTGAGAAATCCTTTGTCTCCAATTCTTTAGCATTCATCCATGTAGAATCTTCTACAGGATGTCCTTTCCATTTGATCAAGTATTCCAAGTAGTCTCTCTGTCTGGTACTCTTTGCCACTCTAGTATCCAAGATAGACTCAGCTTCTTATGGTTGGGCTATAGGCATCTGCTTCAGCCACTGAAGATCTTCCATTGGATCCCTGTCTTCTGTCATTTGTCTCGTATTATCGGCCACATAGGTATACAGGTCCGCCACATTAAAAATAGGTGAGATACCAATCCCTGTTGGCATTTTCAGCTCATACGCATTTGCCGAAAATTTTCTTTCTGCAAGGCCCAATCTTTTTCATTTTCAACTTGTTATACTCTCCTTTTGGAAATATCTCTTTCCTCAGATGTGCTAAAACCAAATCTCCTACCTCATAGTTTTTCTCTCTTCTCCTAGAATCTGCTCTTGTTTTGTAACTATTGTTACTTTGCTGCAACCTTACTTTAACTTGCTCTTGTAGTTCACTAATCCTTGTTGCAAACTCTTCTCCATCTGCACTTCTCTTTTCCAATTGACCCAAATCACGAAGTTCACACACCCCTCTGGGATGCATACCATACCGAATATGGAATGGACTCATTCCTGTACTTCGGTTTGGTGAGTCATTATATGCAAACTCGGCTTGAGCTAACACTTTGTCCCATTGTGTTGGGTTTTCTCCGATCAGACTTCTCAACATGTTGCCCAGACTCCTATTTACTACCTCAGTCTGGCCATCAGACTGTGGATGATATGCTGAACTGAAGTTCAACTTGGTACCCAACTTCTTCCACAAGGTCCTCCAGAAATGACATGTGAACTTTACATCTCCGTCAGATAGAATGCTCTTAGGTAAACCATGTAGCTTCACAACTTCATTGAAAACCAAGTTAGCAATGTGTGTGGCATCACTTGCCTTATAACATGGAACGAAATGTGCCATCTTAGTAAATCTATCCACAACCACAAAAATAGAATCATTTCCCTTCTGAGTTTTTGGTAAACCCAAAATGAAATCCATACTCACATAATCCCAAGGACTAGTTGGAATAGGCAATGGTGTGTACAAGCCTGTGTTTTGGCTTCTTCCCTTGGCATACTGGCATACCCTACATCTGCTCACAAACTTTTCAACCTCAGACCTCATCTTTGGCCAAAAATAGAAATGGATCAACTATCCAAAGGTTTTATCACTTCCAAAGTGACCTGCCATCCCTCCATTATGTTTCTCTTGTATCAAATTCTCTCTCATGGAACATTTGGGAATACAAAGTTTACTGTTCTTAAAGAGTAAACCATCTTGCAACATATATTCCATCCATGGCTCTCTGTCCACCTCCACAGGATTCCTACAAACTCTGTATGCGTTCCGAAAATCAATGTCAACCTCATACAAATCCCTTAAGTGTTCAAATCCTAAGACTTGGATCTGATTTTCTTGCACAATCAATTGTCTCTTGCTTAAAGCATCAGCTACTCGGTTTGATTGCCCACTTATGTGCTTCAACACAAAGGTAAAGCTTTGCAAGAACTCAACCCATTTGACATGCTTCTGATTCAATTTAGGTTGTTGCATGATGTATTGCAATGCATGATTATCAGAAAACAAAACAAACTCCCTAGGCAACAGATAATGTCTCCAATGCTTTAGTGCTTGGACCATAGCATAAAATTCCTTGTCATAAGATCAGTACTTATGTTTTGAATCATTCAACTTCTCACTGAAATAAGCTACAAGTCTGTCCTCCTGACTGAGTACAGCTCCAATTGCTACTCCACTGGCGTCACATTTCACTTGGAAAGGGTGTTTGAAATCTGGTGACTTCAATATTGGTTGCTCAGTGATCTTTTTCTTCAAAAACTGAAAGCTACTTTCAGCCTCTGTTGTCCATTTAAATGGATGTTTGTCCTTTCTAATTGTTTCAATGATTGATGAACAAATACCACTAAAATTCTTTATGAACTTTCTATAAAAACTTGCCAATCCATGGAAACTTCTTACCTCAAAAATGTTCCGAGGTGAAGGCCAATCCATAATTGCTTGCACTTTTTTCGGATCCATCTTCAAACCATCTCTTGAGATAACAAAACCCAAATACACTAGTTCTGATTTCATAAATGTACACTTCCTCGCATTTACTAACAAATTTTCCTTTTGTAACCTCTCCAAGACACATCTTAGATGCTCCAAGTGTTATTTTTCTGTTTGACTGAAAATCAGAATATCATCGAGGTAAACTATTACAAACTTACCTATGAAATCTCTCAAGACTGTTAGTTTTTCATCATTTAATTCAATATGATCTAGGATCTTAACTGAGAGAACAACATGTACAGTATATCAAACACAAGAGACAAGAGACACAAAGCATTTCACCGGGGAAAACCAAGAAGGTGAAAAACCCCGCAACTTCCTCAGAGATAGAATAAGCACCAATACAAAGATCACAAAGATGAATCCCCAAAAGATAGATGTCTTCAACAGCTACTCCTCCACTTGTGCGCACTCTCTCTCAACTATGCGAGTTGGATAAGTGAGTGTGTGAATGGATAAATAGAGAGGTGCTCCTCTCTATTTATACTTTACCTTTACTTGCCTTTTACTCTAACTGAGCCGACCTCCCTTAGGAGAGTCTAATAACCCATTACCATTTATCACTGGGCCGACCCCACTAGGGGAGTCTAATAACCCATGAAAGACACAACTCCAGGGTCTAATGCCCCGTCATACTTTACATGACCCAAGTACAATAATGACTTCTCCGACCAGAGGAATGAACATCTTCGTCGGAGGTACAACAATAAAATACAAATACAATATAAAATATACAAGTGAATACATTCTGAAGTTACAAATACATCAACACTCCCTCTTAACTAGGAAGGTATTCTCTTGACACAGGCATCAATACATATAGGCACAAGTCTTCAATACTGGAGTTGGATCATCGTCACTGGATCACTGGAGCATCATCGTCACTATTGTTGTACTCGTCATCTCGATCACTGGTGCTATCTCTAAATTCTTCTCGTCATAGGAATTTCTACAGAGTCGGCCCTTTTTCATGCTGGATGTAGGTCTAACCTCCATGTAGGTCTTTATCATCTCTGCGAGCGGGCCATCTGGTGGAATCTCAGGGCTGATTATGTGCATCTTGCAAAACCTCGAAAGAGCATCCTAGGACTGATTACGTGCGAAGCACAACCTGCAAGATCTCCTAGGGCCCTATTATATGCAAGCAGGCAAAACCTCGAAAGAGCATCCCAGGACTGATTTTGTGCTAAGCACAACCTGCAAGATCTCCCATGGCGTTATTATATGCCACGGCCAAACCTCAAAAGAGCATCCCAGGACTGATTACGTGCAAAGCACAACCTGCAATATCTCCCAGGGAGCTATTATGTCCCTCCAAGCAAAACCTCGAAAGAGCATCTGCTAGATCTCCCAGGGAGCTATTATATGCCATAGGCAAAACCTCGAAAGAGCATCTGCAAGATCTCCCAAGGAACTATTACATGCTACTGCACAACCTGACAAGATATCCACGGCCATGGCCTCAGAGCATCACCCGAATGCTCATCATCATACGGAACATCATACGGATGTTCATGATCATATGGATCATCATCACATAGAGCATCATACGGATGCTCGTCACACAACACTTACATCCACAGCCATGGGAAGGACCCGCCCACCACCATGCTTGGAAGGGCTCCTGCATCTGTGTCCCATCACTTCCTGTTGGAAGTATCTTCGATCGGAAGAACACCAAGCCTTTCTCTGAAGTACTCAAACTTCACCCTAGCTAGTGGCTTGGTCAACACATCTGCAATCTGCTCGTCCGTCGCAACGTACAGGAGCTTCACTGCTCCTCTCTGCACCATATCCCTGATATAGTGATACTTGATCTCGATATGCTTCGACTTGTCATGGAACACTGGGTTCTCGAACAACTTCACACAACTCTGGTTGTCACAGAAGATACAAGTAGCATCCAACTGGAGATCAAATAAATCAGACAATAGCTTCCTAAGCCATACTACCTCACAACTACTCGAACAAGCTGCAACATACTCTGCTTCGGTTGTACTTAGTGTTACGCAAGATTGCTTCATGCTAAACCAAGAGATCACATCAGATCCCATACTGAAGCAGCACCCCGAAGTGCTCTTCCTATCTGCAGCACTGCCTGCCCAATCTGAATCAACATAACTCTCCAGGTTAACCTTTTGATTTGCATCATACTTGAGCCCATAATCAACCGTACCCTTCAGGTACCTCAGAATATGCTTTACAGCAATCAAGTGAACATGTCTAGGATCCGTCAGGAACTGGCTCAATGTGTTCACAACAAAGCAAATATCTGGTCTCATGTTCGTCAGGTACATCAAGGACCCAATCATCTGACGATACATCGTGGCATCGACGAACTCTGATGAAGCATCACTCAATAGCTTCAGGTTCGATGCCATAGGTGTGGTCATGGCCTTGCAATCCATCATCCTGAACCGCTTCAGGATCTCTACTGCATACTTCCCTTGTCCAAGGAAGATTCCATCTACACTCTGCCACACCTCCATACCTAGAAAGTAATGCATCATACCCAAGTCCTTCATCTCAAACTCGGCAGCAAGCTTCCTCTTCGTATCAGCAATTAACCCAATCTCACTTGTCACAAATAGGTCATCTACATACGGTAGGAGTATCACTGAATTGCCTTCCTCAACCTTGTAGTAAAGGTTGGAATCCGCTTTACACTTGGTAAATCCCAAACTAGTCAGGAAGTTGTCAATCCTGGCGTACCATGTCCTGGGTGCTTGTTTCAAACTGTACAAGGCTTTCTTCAATTTGCACACATGTGACTCCCTGTCATGTGTCTCGAATCCGAGTGGCTGCTCCACATACACTTCATCTTCGACTACACCATTCAAGAAAGTTGTCTTGACATCCATCTGGTGTATCTTCCACTTCATCACTGCAGCTAGAGCAAGTACTGTTCTGATGGAAGTGTATCTGGCTACAGGTGCAAAAGTTTCTTCATAATCTATCCCTTCTTTCTGGGAGAAGCCACAAGCCACAAATCTTGCCTTGTATTTTTCTATGCTACCATCTGCAGCATGCTTGATCTTGCAGATACATTTGGAAGTCACAACAGACTTCCCTACTGGTCTCGGGACTACATCCCAGACATCATTCTTCATGATCGACTAGTACTCCTCAATCATGGCATCCTTCTATTACTGCATCCCTGATCCTGGGAACTTCAAATTCTTCAATATCTTCAATAGGTAGTTTTCTTGAACTTCGTCGCTGGAACAAATGTTGTTGTCCTTCTTTTGCAGGTGATTGTACACGATCTTTCCTACAAGTCAAATTCAATTGCATGATTAGAAACTTCTCATAGTTTTCATAACAAAATTTTACACATAAGGACATATGTCATATAGTCATGCAATTATCTTAGCCAATGCTTCAATTCAACATTCATCCATATCCCGTATTCATACGGTAACTTTCTAGATGCCTTCTATCTCTACCAGAACATTGTTAAGAGTGTGCACTACTCCCAACATGTCAGCAAAGAGGTTTCATTCTAGATAAGTAACAATGGGATGTTGTATAGTACCATAGGCCACTTACCCATTACTATATTAGTAGTATCTTTTTCATTAATGCAACTTTTCTAAAATGCATAATATACATCCTAAATCTAGGAACATAAGTATGTACATGACTGAACAACATCATTTAAGTAATCATATATACAAGAAATAACAATTCAAATACTTATCTTTGTTTGGTTGTTGGGTGGACTCCCTCTCAATCTTTGCTTCCTTGTAGGAACTACTGGAGTCTCTGATAGTGTGCACCTAACCAATGTTGAAAATGGATGAGAGGTTCTTCCATAGATTATTTGTCTTCCGGAGTCCAACTCTGCAATAGCTTCTTCTTCATTACAATACATATTATTCATCACTTGAAGAATCTTCATTGTCTTCTCTGGTTCTTTTCCTTGAAGGTTCATCATCCTCTGCAATGTGAGCATGATGTCTTTTCTTGTTGTTCTTCTTCTTGTGGGAGCTGCTTTTGTTCCTGGGACAATCTCTGGAATAGTGTCCCTTCTCATCACAAGTATAACATCGAATGTGAGAAGGATCTCTCTTGGAACCTCCAAGGTTCTCCCTTTGATTCTGGTAGTGGTGTTTACCCTTCTTGTGATGAGAATGCTCCCTCTTGATGTTATTCTTCCTGGTGTGTGTTGTGAGAGCCTGGTCTTCATTATCCATCTTTTCTTCTCGGGCCACAAGTCTAGCTTCTTCTTGTGAGCATTCATCCCATAGTCTACTGAAAGAAATCAATTTCTTTCTTGCATAAATTCCTTGGATGAAGGAGTCCCATGACCTAGGTAGGCCATTCAAAGTAGTCATCACAATTTCTCCATTCTCCACCACTTCATCCACAGCTTCAAGTTGTTCTTTGATTTGAGAGACCCTAGTAAAGTAGGATTGGATGGTCTCTCCATTCTAGATCTTCACACTCTTCAATTGGTTCCGCAATGTCATCTTCCGATTTATATTCTTTCCTTCAAACAGCTTGGTCAAGGAATCAAACATCTCCTTGGGTGTCTTTAGAGAAGACACATGAGGTATGAGATGGTCTTTAATAGAATCTGCAATGATTCTCTTGGCCTTGACCAAGTTCTTCTTATGTAAGGCCTTAGCCTCATCTCCCTCTGGAACTGGAACTTCTTCACTTATGTAGGTGTCCAATTCATTCTCTTCTAGGATTAACCCAATCCTATACTCCCATGCTCGGAAGTTATCAGCCCCTTCAAGCTTATCCTCAAGCTTGGTGTGGTGAGACATCTTAATGAGAAACTCAAATGGAAATAGAAAATTTCATAGGTCTTACCACTTGACTTGCTGAAACTGGATCTGGAGCTGGCTAAGGTTTGACAGAGAAACCCTAAAAATCCAAACTTGGAATTTCAAACTTCTGTCTGGACAGGGAGATGCAATTGATTGAGGCGAGCAAGCTGGTGTGCTCAAAGTTTGAAAACTCCAAAAATGACCTATGAATTTTGGATCTGCAACTTCTGTCAAATTCTGGTTTTCTCGTTTTTCTGGTCCTAAACCCGAACTAGGTTTTGATAGATCTTGGGGTTCTACCCAACCAAAAACTCCGATCTTGGTCTCTAAATTTCGATTTTGCTGAGGAGAGCAATCCAATATTCCACTTCTGTCAAAAGCCCTAATTCCCGCAACAGTGACAAGCCAAAAATGAAAATGCTCAGAATCCAATTCTGTTTTGACAGAATTATATGCCATATTGTTTATGGTGCATCTCTGAAATTTCGGATCCTCAGGGTCTGAAACTTCGGCCTGTGGTAGACTGACCTGTCATCTTTCCAACCCCATAGATCTGAGCTCCAATGGATTCTCCATGAGAGAGATATGCTAAGTGCCGCAACATGACCTGTTTATGGGATGAAACAGCATAGCGAACTTGTACGGAGTGCCACGTGTCACTGTTTCAACTTCGGCCTTTGAAAATCGGACCTGTAAAACTACAATCCGTGTCCTAACTGCTACTTTTTACGGAATTCCATTTGGAGCTTCCTAGCCCGAGATATGACATTTATGCCTAGGTTACCTGTTTAGGGCTGCATTCTGGAAGAGGCAGAAACCCTAACTTGTACGGATCATATCTCACAAAGTACAACAAATCTGAGGCTGAAATGTTTACACAGGGTACATTCGTGTCTGATATTCGGCCTGTAAAAATTTCAGATCTTGAACCTTCGCCAAAACGGATTTATAGCGAAAGTTCCAGGATGACTAGTTTTCACTATACCAAGCCCTAGCTTCCAATTTGTCGCAAGTGCAATAAGTGTCGTAAATGCCATACAATGCCTTCCTTCATGCTAGCTCTGATACCATGTTAGTTTTTCATCATTTAATTCAATATGATCTAGGATCTTAACTGAGAGAATAACATGTACAGTATATCAAACACAAGAGACAAGAGACCCAAAGCATTTCACCGGGGAAAACCAAGAAGGTGAAAAACCCTGCAACTTCCTCAGAGACAGAATAAGCACCAATACAAAGATGAATCCCCAAAAGATAGATGTCTTCAGCAGCTACTCCTCCACTTGTGCGCACTCCTCTCTCTCAACTATGCGAGTTGGATAAGTGAGTGTGTGAATGGATAAATAGAGAGGTGCTCCTCTCTATTTATACTTTACCTTTACTTGCCTTTTACTCTAACTGGGCCGACCTCCCTTAGGAGAGTCTAATAACCCATTACCACTTGTCATTGGGCCGACCCCACTAGGGGAGTCTAATAACCCATGAAAGACACAACTCCAGGGTCTAATGCTCCGTCATACATGGGAGGATGGACCTCAATGACTTTACATGACCCAAGTACAATAATGACTTCTCCGACCGGAGGAATAAACATCTCCGTCGGAGGTACAACAATAAAATACAAATACAATATAAAATATACAAGTGAATACATTCCGAAGTTACAAATACATCAACAAAGACTTCATTCATTAATCATGAAAGTGCTTGGCGCATTGGACAGTCTAAATGGCATAACCATCCACTCATACAACCCATCATTTGTCTTAAAAGTTGTCTTCCGCTCATCTCCTTCTCGAATTCTGATCTAATGGTATCTACTCTTTAGATCTAATTTTGAAAAACATGTTGCCCCACTCAGGCAATCCATCATGTCATCCATCCTGGGTAATGGAAACCTGTATTTGATGGTAACCTTATTTATGGCCCTGGAGTCAGTGCACATCCTCCATTCACCATCCTTTTTTGGGGTGAGTATTGTCGGTACCGCACATGGACTCGGACTTTTCTGAATTGGTCCCTTGTCTAACAATCCTTGTACTTGTCTTCTAACTTCTTCATTCTCTTGAGGTGTCAATCTGTATGATGCGTTGTTTGGTAGGCTTGCTCCAGGAATAAAATCAATATGGTGAATTATATCCCTCTTTGGTGGTAACTCATTGGGTAAATCATCTACCACAATGTCACTAAACTCACCTAGCATCTCCTGAATCTCCTCAAGCAGATCTGTAATACTGGTCCTCATTACTACCACTCTAGGCTTACATACCACAGCATAATTAAGTTCTTCCTCATCAATCTGCTGCAAATACTCTTTCCCTGTCAACATTAGGACCTTAGATGCTTGTTGTCTTGTTTTTATCCCATCTTTCTCAAAACTATGACAATTTCTCCTACCATCATGTATCACCTTTTTGTCAAACTACCATGGCCTCCCTATAAGGATATGGCAAACATCCATGGGCATGACATCACATATAATTTTATCTTTATATGTACCTACTTGCAAATCAACTTCACATTGTTCACTTACCAGGATTTGATGTCCTTTATGTAGCCAGGATACCTTGTATGGAACAGGGTGTTTGGTCTTCTTCAAACTCAACTTATCCACCATCTCTATGGAAACAAGATTGTCAGTGCTCCCACTGTCAATCACCATCTTGCAGCACTTCCCTTTGACTTTACACATGGTCTTGAATAAAGCCTTTCTTTGAGCAGGTTCCACCTTCTCCTTCTCAGGCTTCAATAAGACTTTGTTCATCATCAAAGTCTCCCCCATCTCTGGCAGATTTTCAGCCACTGGCATTTGCTCATTCTGAGCTACATAGGCTCCTCTCTGTCCTATGTCTTCCTTCTCAAGACACTCAAAGGGCATGTGTCCCAATTTGTTACATTTGTAACACCTATAGACAGTTTCTCTGCCTCTTCCTCTACCTCTACCTCCTTGGTAAGGTCTTCTCCCTCTTGGGTCACCTCCTCTACCTTGCTACACATGTTGGTTTGAGTTGTTGGATTCTCCTTTTTGGGCTGCAAACCTTCCTCTTCCATCCGTTTTCCCCCTTCCTCTGGATGAACCTCTTCCCCTATTGAAGTTATGCTTTCTCAATAACTTTTCTTCTGCTCTCAAGGCACATTGGTATGCCTCTTCCATTATTCTCGGTGACATCATGCTGATCTCATCCTAAATCTCCATCCTTAGACCATTTACATATCTAGCAGCCTTCTTTGTTGATTCTTCCACATAACCTGCCCTTAGGTTCACTTTGTAGAATTCTTCAGTATACTCTCTTACAGTCAACAATCTTTGCCTAAGGTTCTGCATTTGTTTGTACAAAGTTAGCTGGTAATCCTTGGGCAATAATTTGGCTCTCATCTTAGCCACCATTCTATCCCAGCTCTTTATCAATGGCTTGTTCTTCCGTCTCCTTTCAGCCTGCACACTATCCCACCATAAGGATGCATGCCCTTTCAACCTTGTCACTGCCAATCTGACCTTCTTGTTTTCTTCAACTTCATCATACTCAAAGTATTTGTCTAACTCATTGATCCAGTCAATGAGATGTTCAGCAGTGAGGCTTCCCTCGTAGGTAGGAAACTCAGGTTTTGGCCTCGACGTTGCTCCAAGAATTGACCGAAAGAATCTTAGCTCTGGTGTCTCTTGCATGGGTGTTGCTTCTTCTCCTTGTTCCTCTTCTTCAAGTTCACTCACATCCCCTGCCTCTGGATCTCTTCGTCTACCCATCTCCATAGCTTCCATACGTGCTCGTAGTTCTCTCATTTACTCCACGACCTCTGCATTTGTCGTTGGTCGCCCTCTATCACGACCTCTTGCTATGCCTACACGTATCACCATGTCTTTCTTCTGCTGTGCTAAGCAAAGCCCGCTCTTATACCAAAAATGATGCAGGTGAGAATGACAAAAGTCAGCCCAACCCGCATCTCCCAGGAATTATTGTGATTCTCTGAAATCGAACCACTAAACTCAGCTAACAACTAGTTGGGTTCTTCTCAATTGCGGTCCTTACCTTCAAAATGGGCTTCTCGCAACGTTCTAATAGTCAAAATTAACTTTCTGCAACGGCCTTGCGGAAACGTTTTCTTTCTGCAACTTCAGTGTCCCTCAGCAATGTTCTTTCCGCAGCCACCCTTCCGCAACACCTCCTTCCACAACGCTCCTTTCCGCAACTTGCGGATTGCGGATTGTGGGTGCACTCTTCGTAGTTTCTTGCAAAGACTTCCGCAATGCGTCTTCCACAAACTTCCGTCGTTATCACCCGAGCTTCTTCCTTCTGCGGAACGCCGTATTAACCGTCAATCTCTTGCGGATTTGATCCCGTCCGTTGATCTATGATCAATGCGGAACACTGCACATCGACTTGCGGAAATATTAACTCCCGCGCACATCCACCTCGCGGATCCTTTCCCCGTCGTCGATCTTCCTTTTGGCTTTGATCCGAGCCGTCCAACCTCTGCTAACTGAATCGACTGCGACTCTACGGTTTTTCCCTTCGTTGATTGATCAGGGAATCGATCAATCCAGCTTCGACCTCCGTCCGGATCTACTGTGAAACTCAATACACAAGAAATTACCTCTGCTACTTAATGATAATCGGTCTGCGAATGGCTTGGGTGTTCTTAACTATACATGAGAGTTCATACAAGCACGGAAATAAAGATTCATTCACACAAATGTCAGGTTAACGCTTCCACACAGCTCTACCTGATAGAATCTCAGCTTATCTCTCATTCAAATGCACAGTAACACCATTGGACACACAGAACTTGCTAATTTCATTAACTGATAGCAAAACAAACATCCACCCAGTTGTATTTTCTTTTGATCTTCAAGGACAATACTTCATCGACTCTTCCTCACGCAGGGCTCTCCCTCTGCGTCTTTCTTCCTCGCTTTTCTATTCGACCCCCTATATCACCCAAAACGACTCCTGAACCAAAAAACAAACTAACAAACTTTCCCCCATCACTGAAGGAGTCACTATCATTTATCAACAAACTTCCTATCTGGCTTGATCTCCACGCAGGGAGTATCAACTCGCCACTATGTCCTATTTCCTCAAAAACTGACAACACACTAGTCGGTTACATACTTTGCAAATATTAAGACACTTACTAAACACACTATCTTGCCTATCTCAGGGTAACTTGTCCCCTCGCTAGCCACAACATGTGAACACTCCATCACATTGCTGGCTTATCATTGATGCTCCTGCATCATTTAGTTTTAACAAGATACCACTAGGTCCATATAGAATTCCTATATCTTCAGTTCTCACATGAATGGTCAAAATGCTATCACCTAGAAGTGGTTTAGTTAATTGTTTGTGATGAAAACCTTTCAATCTATAATTCAAAGTTTTGAAATAACGCATAAGATTGTTATTAAAGCTAAGAGATTAGAGAGTACAGTTCTAACTGAAAAAATCATGATAGCGTTACAGTTGAAATATAAAGTACAGTTCCAAGTAAAAACATCAAGGTAGTATCCTACGGATTTTAACGGGCATCAATTTGTCCACATGATGTTAATTACAGCTACCCAAGGTAGTAATTTATGATAACACGTTTATAACAGCTTCCTAATCTTCAAGCTCGTTCTCATCAGCCAGATGTGATTGAAAAAGATAATTTTCAGAATCTAAGTGCTCCTGATATAATGAAGTAGAATTGCAATTAAATTCTTTTTCTCTTCTGTCCTGGTTAAAGCTTGCTGTTATTGTTCCCTGAAAGAGCTGATGTGAGTAAGAAGATCTACTAGAACAAGTATACCCCTACTATATGGGTTGAAAATGCAAGAAAATACAAGCCAGAAAAGCAGTTAAGAAACCACACCTTCTTTAAAGTATAGAAGAAATAATGAAACCCGTCACCAAAAGTGTTCCATTGCATGGACCAGGTAAACCCAGCTGCTTCAAAAAGTGGGCGCCTGAAGTGTGGCTGTAAAACACAAAAATAGGAAAATAGATATACTTTATGTTTATTGAATAGAAGTGCTATAAAAGTACAACGCACAGTAAAAAAGAAAGGTTGCCGTGTCGCACAAATGTGCTTGATGAAGCATATAGTGTAGATGTAAGCATGTTCTGCTAATCACCATGGAATGGCCGGCACATTTTACAAGAGAATGTCCGTTTTGTTACCTGGCCAAATGAAATTGAAATAAAGATGCCTTCTGGTGTGAGAACCCTGTGAACACCTTTAAGCATTGCATTCACCTTACTGACTGTCTCTGGCTTTGGGTTCCAGGGATCACCACTGTCCACAAGCAGCACATCCTTGAAGAGAAACAAATAAAAATTGCAAAAAAGGTGTTAATTAATGAAAGAAAATAAATTAATAGGATAATTTCTTACTCGATATCCTAAAAATTTGCATAGTAAGTCCTTCAAACATTTATCCTGATTCATAAGTGAGTAAAAGTCCTGGTTAAAAGGAAGCTTGGGTCATGAAATGGACTGTCTAACCTTCTCTTTTAATGTAGCACAAATATCATATGTCATTCCACTTTAAAGTGTTCCATTACAATTTTCGAGTGCCAAGAACCACATTGGATTGACTAATAATAAATAGCAAAACGAACTGAAGCAAATACATCTATTGAGACCAAGAAAGAAGATAAAAGATAAAAAGTGACTATTAGTTGTCAAAAGTTAAACCAAGTTATGGAGAAAGGCCAAACCATATAAAGGCAGACACTGGAACTAAAAATACAAATTTGGGGTGGAACAAGTTCAGAGAGACAGAGAATGCGCTGTTAATGGCTCACATTGTTAATCTAGGACTCGTTCAATCTTGCCCATTATTTCAATTCTCTATAGTCTCATCCAAAAATAGCGCTTGCTTATAGGATGCAGTTAAGAAGATAAAAGCAAATAAAGTATCTAGCAGATAATATGTGGGTGTGCTTGCAATGTTTCCATGTCCCGGCATATTTACTTCAAAATATCATATCATTCTGCACCCATTTAACATTTTTACATTCAGCAGTATTGATATAAACCTAAATCAAAGAAATCTTATTGATGTTTCTAAAGAAAATCTATATTGCTGCTTTTCGGCTTTTAAGATAACTATATATAGGAGAATACAATTTCATGAGCTCACCATGGTCCCTTTCTCAATGACAACGTCAAAACTTTCGCTGTCAAAGGGTAGGTTTAGCATGTCCATCACTAGAACTTTTACACCTGCAACAAAAGATATGGATTAAATACATCACCAGCATCACAAGTTTGAAAAGTTTTAGAAAGAATGGACCATTATATCTGATCAAGATGTTGTTAATGAATAAATATCCTTTTAAGATCCTTGGTATAAGCCTTTAACTGAATAAATCTCCTCTTAAGATGAAAACCCATGAACAAATTCCTCAGTCACAGACCATGAAAGCCCTTCGCTGTCATGCGCTTCTGCATCTTTTCTACTGCAACTGGTGAAATATCTATACAAGTAATTTGTGTAATCCCATCCTCATATAATCCATCGCACATTTGGGAACTGCCACAGCCAAGCTCCAAAACCTGTAATGTTTCATATCAGTCCCAAAAGATCGATTTAGATACTAAAAACATTGACAGAAACATACTTTGCAATAACTAATTATGCATGGAAAAATGATTTTAGTTGCAACTAGGAATTGAAAAATCTCTAGAATAAACACATCTCAAGTTACAACAGTTTCAAAGATACCTTTAAAAGTAAATTATGCCCCCAAAATTCAGAAAGGATACTAGTTTACCTTTACTATATATACTAAAGCATTTTCTCCACTATTCCATCATGTCTAAATCCACCAACAAAAAGATAATCCTGAAAATTAGTTGCACATGACAGATATAGCTTGTTCTAACAAATATAGTAGTTGTAAAAGATGCCAAAATAGCAACAGGAAAAGCCTAAGCACCCAGCTCCTCGTGTATATGTCCACTGCAAGGCCAATGGAAAGTGACCAGTAACTTGGACTAGTCCAATAGAATGAGTTGGACTATTTTGAGTTTTGATAATGAAGTTTACAGTTACCCAGCATTTACACTCCAATGCAATTAGTGAAAGATGAACTTCGCATTGACCTAAGAGCTTGCTCCTATTTTATGGAATTTTTATGGTGACTTAAACATGGTTGAGGTAATGAACTTGGTCATCTTCCTATAAGATGGCATACTGTATAATTCTTGGTATACCTTTGGGTACCACTCCCTACATAGGCAAGGTGAGCTAAAATATCAACTTTGGCTCCAATCTCAAGAGAATATATATCTTTCCTAAAAATGCCAATCTCAGGCAAGATCCATACAGGCAACTCTGATCTAAAAGTTGTGACTTCTCTAAACGGAGCAGGGATTAGTCATGCATTAAAGGTTACACAATATCACCTTTTCCATGGAAAAAAATACTATCAATCTTACTAGAGGACATCCCAAACCTTCTTCCTGCCTGTCACACCATCATTTGTCCCCAAAAAGGACCTGTTTCTAGTGAAAAAGGACAACAAAGAGACTCGTGTACTCAGCCACAACCCATCACCAAAAGGCTGCAGCAACTTTACAAGTCCACTTAATATGCTTAACAGTTACAGAATTTTGACAAACCACACATCAACCGGGAGACTGAGGGATGTAACCTCTCTTTAACCACTAAACTGTTATTGAAGACCAACCACCCAAGCACTCTAGCCTTAAAGGAAAATTTGGGGTTCCTGGATACTTTGACACCTCCTAAGCCATCTTGTTCCATTGTCCTAAATGGTCCATTTCCTGTTAAGACAATCAATAAAGGTATAATTTGGTCGAATTATAGAATAGAGTTTCTTGGTTCTGTATGCCAAGGAGGGCTTTCCACGAGACCATTTCCAGTCTTTCCAAATAGGTCCTTGAGCATCCAAATCGATCTTAAACGAGTTGCTATCTGGAATTGACTTACAAGGTGCACTAAATGTTGGTTTATCTATAGCCTGGAGCCTTTAAGCCCAATTGACAGTTCTCCATGACTATTAGCTACACAAATCTTTGTTTCACAGATGTTCCCATTTGTGAAATCCTTTCTTGGCAACCTCTTTTCTGCAAAACAAGGAACTAAACCAACATGACCCCTATCCAAAGAAAAGGTCTAAAATGATCTTGCAGTGAGATCCCACCCACTTAGGAGACCTTCAGAGTCCCAATGTAACCAGTTGGGAGCTAACTGCCAAGCTTACCAGGTCCGCCTCAGAACACCCAAGTTAAGGAGTTTGTGTTGATGTAAATGTAACTTCGGAAGATATTCACTTGTATTTTATATTGATATTATTATTGTATTTTATTTGTACCTCTGACAGAGATGTTTTCCCTCCGGTCGGAGATGTCATTATTACATTTGGTCATGCAAAGTCATTGAGGTAAAACCTCCATTGTAAGTCGGGGCGATAGATTCCCTAGAGTCAAATGTAATAGGGTTATTGAATCTTTCTAGAGAAGTCGGCCCAGTCAGTTTTAGTTGAGGCCGACCTAGTTAGGTAAAAGGTCAAGTTAAAAGTAAAGTATAAATAGAGAGCATTGCTCTCTCCATTTGGACACACTACTCACTCACACAAGTTCACATAGCAAGGGAGAGAGGACAAGTTCGCTGGTGGAGAAAAGAGAGAAGCTGCAGAAGACAAATTTTGGGTTTTCCACTTTTGGCTTGATATTGTATTAGTGACGAAACTATCATTGAGGAAGTTGCGGGGTTTTCTCCTTTATGGTTTCCCCGAGGAAAACTATTGTGTCTCTTGTGTTTTGCTGTGCTTGTTATTCTTTCAGTTAAAGATCCTAGATAATATTGAATTAAAGTGCAAACATTAACAGTTTGAACACTTCAACTGGACCAGCTATCCCACATATCCTGAAAGGGCCTTTTATGCCAATCAGACGGATAGCACACTGAATGCAATGACCAGCAAGAATCTGCCAAGGCACAGAACCCTGATGACACATTTAGCTGCCAATATTGCCTCAAGTTCGTATATCAGTGAAACCAATTCCTCAAAACTCCCCAGGGAAAGGTACAGATGTCCCACAAACCTAATGAAAAGCCTCCATTCCCACACTAATTACCCTGCTTCCTTGGGAATGTTAGATGGGTCAGAATGGAGCTGGGGCCCATCTTTTCTTGCCGTGTTATGCTCTTTACATTTGATCGTCAGTCGTTTGAACAAAATAGTTTTTCCCCACTGGGCATCTTCTTGGGCTTTATGCCACCCTTTGGCCACCCCTATAGTATACCAAACATGAAAATAAGATCATGTTGATGTTTGTAGCTCGAACAGAAACTTCCGCACAAAAATAAGATCATGTTGATGTTTGTAGCTCGAACAGGAACTTCCGCACAGGTTTAGTGTCAATTGTGCGTGAAGTCGTCCAAGTCAAATCTATTTTGTAATTCACTTTATTAATAAAGTGAAAGTCTTATAATTCGTTGTTGAGTCTAATAAAGTGCATTTTTAATGCATCCGTGATTTAGACTAATCTCAACCATCGATCTCAGTGAAAGATTAGGGCATTGGTAGATTAGAGCTTCAGCTAAAGTATAAACGCAAGTCAAAGTAGAGGGTAAGGACACATTCATTATTCACAGGAAGACAGTTTGGTCGGAAAGTGAAGAAACTCAGCAAAGGAGCAGAATTAAAGCATCCAAGAGGAGCCAAGTTCAAGGATTGGGCAAAGGGAAGCAGGCAGGTTCGCAGGTAGGTCCACACAGGGATTTCCGCAAATCTGTATGGATTCTGTACAGTCGTACGGAATAGTCCATACAGTTGCATAAGATATGTCTGTACAGTCGTATGGACCTGCTGTATAGCAGGCAGCATACAGCAGTCTGATTTCTTGAGTTTGTGGGCAGTTTTTCCTCGGTAAATTTGATGTTTTTGCTCCATTTTGAGTATACTGTACAGTTGTAAGTTAGTGCAGCTGTGGAGGTTTCCTCGTAAGCCTAGATCTATTAATGAAAGGTTGATTTGAAGGTGTAAATCATCTATGTATTGTGTTTTGCTTCCGCTGTTCATTTTCTAGCTATGTGTGTGAATATACTATGTGAAAAATTTAATATCTGCAAATTAAATATCATTTTATTTATTTGAGAACATAAAAACAGCATTCAGCTAGGGTTTAGAAAATTTACATGGTATGAAAGCTACTCAGATTCAGAAGAACAGAAGAGTAAGAGTTTGTGTTTAGATCGGAGACAGCATCAGCTAGCCTCAGATTCGAGGATGGATTGGATGGTGCCTCGAACTTCCTTTCATGGAAAATTAGGGTACTCACCCCCCGTCCCGCCCCGAAAAAGGTAAACGTAGATATGCGCAATATTGTAAATTGGATTATTCCCTCCATTGTTGATGCCCTATTGGATCACAGGAGTAACCCCATTGGGATTGGAATAGAACTATTGTGGGATTATTCCCCTTGTTGATCCCCCGTTGGAGATTTTATGTTCCATTGGTAACTCAAAAGAGAATGACCTCTGGGATATCATCAAGGATGTGGTGACTTCGCCGACAAATCCACAGCTTTTGGAAGCTCACAAGAAAAAAGAAGTGAGGGCCAAGCGGATGATCACAGATGCTATAAAGGATCATCTAATCCCTCATATATCCAAGAAGAAGGTGGCAAAAGAGATGTTTGATTCCCTGGTTAGCCTTTACCAGAGCGAGAACATTAACCGGAAGATGATATTGCACAACAGGCTCAAATTTGTGGAGATGACCAAATCAGCCACTGTCACCAATTACCTAATGAAGGTCACATAGATCCATGACCAACTTGCAGCATTTGGGGAGAAGGTTGAAGCCCTGATTTAAAAATCGGTGAAATCGGTTTGTAAATCTGTCGATTCACCGATTTAGCACCATCCCGGTTCAAACGGTCTCCCAACCGGTTCGGTGGACCGATTCAACCAATAAATCAGTCCGGTCAGCTGCACAAACCCGATTTTACCGATTCAAGTAAAAAATCGGACCGATTTTTTGCGTGTGGGCCCGTGTGGGGTTTTTATTATTTTTATAAGTTAAATTTTAACCTAAACTACCTCTAACCTACCCAACCCGACCCCTATTGCACCTATTGCACTTAGAAGAAGTTGGAAAGCGGCCGTGTGAAGAGTGGACGCCGTGGGCATCTGTGGGCACGGGCAGACTCGAGAGTGGACTGTGGGAGTCCGGAGTAGGGACTCGAGGAGTCGAGGGTGGACTCAAAGTCGAGATTGGAGTGTGGGAGTATGGGAGTGTGGGACTTCATTGGTGCAGCAGGCTACAGGCGGACAGCAGCAGCTGCAGCACACACAGCTACAGGTATTTCTTGCACACTTTTTTGTTTTTTTTTAATTTAATTTTAAAGTTTAATTTAATTTTTAAAATTTTAAAAACAGAACTGTGAGGGGTCGAGAGTGGGGAGTGTGCCACAGTGCCACTGTGGTGACTGTGCAACAGCCTACAGCAGCACAGCTACAGTAAGGTATGACTGTAACCGTGACTATGCAGTGTGCACATTTTTCTTTTTAATTTAATTTTAATTTTAAAATTTAAAGTTTAATTGAATTTTTAAATTTTTAAAAAAGTTAAAAACAGAGAGCAAAAATTTTAAAGACTTGCCTGAATGTGGGGTAGAATTTTAAAAACAGAGAGCAGAGTTTTTTTTATTTAATTTAATTTTAATTTTAAAATTTAAAGTTTAATTTAATTTTAAAATTTTTAAAAAACAAAGAGCACAAATTTTAAAATCCTGGATAGAATTCATTTAATTTTTTCTTGTTTTGTTTGAATTGCAAATCAGAATCATGCCCCCAAAAGCAAAAGATCCTGCATGGATCCATGCAGATGTTGTTCATGGGGACATTTATTGCAAGTATTGCAAGAAGTTGATTAAGGGTGGGGGAATTTACAGGCTTAAACAGCACTTGGCTGCCATCAAAGGCCAAGTTAAGGCATGTGAAGCTCCACTGGATGTTATTGGGCAGATTAGAGCTGAAATGCAAGAACAGTTCAAGAAGTTTGAAGAGGGAAAGGCTAAGCAAAGAGAGATAGAGGAAGAAGTAGGGAAGAAGAGGAGGCTTGCTGAAATGATGGGTGGGACCTATGCCCCTGGTTCAAATGAAGGCTCTTCATCTATCCCTTCTACCACTCTTAGGGATCCTTTCCAGTTTGTTCCGCCCTCCAAGACTACAGAAGATAAGGGCAAATCCAAAAAGAGGGGTAGCATTGAAAGTTATTTGTCACCTCCCAACACTTCTGCCAGTGTGAATGCTTCTCAGATGCAACATCCAACAGAAATTCAACCCACCTTAGATGAGCACTAGAAGAAGCAGTACAGAGATGTTGCCCATGAGTACATTGCAAGATGGTGGTATGATGCTGATATCCCATTCAATGCTTCCCGCTCTTCTTATTACCAACCTATGTGGGATGCCGTTGTAGCTACTGGTAAGGGCTTCAAAGGCCCTAGTATGCATGACTTGAGGGGATCTCTTTTGCAAAAAGAGATCGTTTCCATAGAAGAATACCTGAAGGAAACCAAAGCTTCATGGGTAAACTCAGGATGCACTATCATGTCAGATGGATGGAAAGATAGGAGGGGGCGACACCTTATAAACTTTCTTGTATCTTGCCCACGGGGAACCATGTTTTTGCGATCATGTGATGCATCTGATCAAGTGAAAGATGCAAATCTGTTATTTCAGCTTTTGGATCAGATTGTTGAGGAGGTGGCGGCAAATAATGTTGTGCAAGTCATCACCGATAATGCCTCTAACTATGTTCTTGCTGGTAGGATGTTAGAGGAAAAACATAAAACCATATTTTGGACCCCATGTGCAGCACATTGCATAGACCTCATGCTTGAGGATGTATGCAAACAGGATTGGATCAAGTGCACTGTGGATTGGGCCAAAAGCATCACCAGGTACATCTACAACCACAGTTGGGTATTGAGCTTGATGAGGAGACACACACGGGGCAAGGAGCTTGTTAGGCCTGCAGTTACTAGATTTGCAACTAACTTCCTCACGTTGCAATCTCTCCTTTCCCAAGCACAGAACTTGGAGAAGATGTTTTCAAGTGATGAATGGATTTCATGTAGTTGGGCTCGCACACAAGATGGAAGAGACACTAAGAGGAGAATTAAAAGCTCATCATTTTGGAAAAAAGCAGCAAAGGTTGTGGCAATTACTGAGCCACTTGTTAAGGTGTTGCGGTTGGTGGATGGGGAAAAATTGGCCATGGGATACATTTATGAAGCTATGGATCAGGCAAAGGAGCAAATAAGGGTAGCATACAAAGATAGAGTAGCCAAGTATGGGCCTATTTGGGAGATCATTGATAGGAGATGGAACAATCAACTCCATCGCCCTATACATGCAGCTGGGTATTTCCTGAACCCAAAGTATCAATATAGAGATGACATTGATGCTGATCCGAGTGGGGAGATAGCAGATGGATTATATACTTGCCTTGAGCGCATGGTCCCAAGTGCGGCGACCCAATTGGAGATACATCGACATATCACCTCTTTCAGAGATGCCACAGGTCTCTTTGCCAACAGTGTGGCTAAGGCTGCAGTAGAGGATGGCCAACCAAGTAACCAATTCCATTGTTTTATTAAATTATGTTGTTTAACTTTAAAGTTTAAAGTTTAAATTATAAAATGTAAATACCCGGATTCTTAATTTCTTAGCCAAATTCACAATCTAATTTGTTGAATTAACTGCCATGACTCTTCGCATTTGCAATTGCAGCAAACTGGTGGAAGTCATTTGGTAATCATACAAAACAATTGCAAAATTTTGCAGTTCGGGTCCTTAGTCAAACCTGCAGCGCTTCTGCGTGTGAGCGCAATTGGTCTTTGTTTGAGCGGATTCACACGAAGAAGAGAAACCGTTTAGAGCAGAAACGGTTAAATGATCTAGTCTTCGTGCAGTACAACCTGCGACTCAGACGCAACCAGTTGATGAACAAAAGACCTGATACGGATCCCATTTTGTTAGATGATATAGATCCTACCTTTGATTGGGTAGTGGAGACCGTAGATCCAGAGTTTGGTGATGATCTGGATGTTGAGTTGGAGGACTTGCTGCAGCCTCATATAGATTCAGATCCTCTATTGCCGATGCCATCAGTTCATACAGGTGTGGATCCCGATATTCCAGGCACGACAGGCACTAGTGGACCAGGACCTCTTACTTTTATAGGCGACGACGACGTAGGACTAGGCATTCAGCCAGTACTACTACTGCAGTAGTAGATGACCGTGCGCCTGAGCCTGAGGAGCCTGAGCTCAAGCCAGATGTTGATGCCTTTGCTAGTCCTTCAGCTTCTGGTTCTTTTGGTTCTAGTTCTACTGCTACTCCTAGCCGTAGCAGTGGTGATGAGTTTGATCAGTTCGATTGATGTAGTTGACTATATATCATGTTATTTTTTGGACTCTACTGGCCATATAGCCTATAGGCCTCATGGATTATGTATTTTTTTACAGTTCCAGTCTCCTAGATATGTATTGCAGTTTGCACAATACACTTTGTGCCATTTTGATATATTGACTCTTATATGGTATATACATGAGCAAACATTCGATATTTTGTTTCTAATGCTATGGAATCATGAATTAGAATCTTGAAAATGCTGTTTTTCTTAAAAAAATTAAATATTTTATGTATTTTTGAGCAAACCGATTCATTAAATTCAAATCGACCGATTCATTACCGATTCCGATTCCGATTCCTAGTTGACCCTCGACCGATTCCGAGTCCGATTTCGATTTTTCAAACTTTGGGTTGAAGACAAAGAATTGGTAAACAAGGCATTCAATGGTTTCCCACCTCAACAGGAAACGTTTGTCCAGGTTGTTTATGCTCAGGAGAACCTTCCCTCATGGGAAACATTGTGGGATGATTGTATCTAGGAGGAGACAAGGATGGAGTCAAAGGCCAGCAAACAGGGAGGTGACAGTGACCATGCCTTCATTGGTCAGGCAAAGAAGGCAAAGGTAAAGGACCTGGAAAGGGTAAGGTTACATTAGGGGAATTTTGAGGTCAAAGATGGGCCTCTGAACAAAAAAAGTACTATCAAAATCAACTTTATAAGAACCAATCAAATTATAGAGAATGACATCATCCCTTATGGTTGAGGTGGCAATGGCATTGCTTGAGTTAAAGTTACTTGCTTGTCAAATTCTAAATGGTGGTTGAAAATCCATGGTTAACCATACTCATAATAGAAAAAGTACTCATAAATTACTTTTAAATATAATATTTATGTATTTAGTGCTCTTAAAGTACTTTCACTTTGAAGTATTTTTACTTTTGAATATAAAAGTATAATAGTAATCAAAAGTCAAACATAAATTTAAAAATAGAATCTTGCTTTAGTACTTTTAGATATGATGTAGTAAATAAGTTATATTATAGATATTATATTTTTCTTAAAATTATTATAACATATATTATTTAAAATTATTATATTATATAAATTATTGTTACACCAAAATCTCGTCATCATGAGTTATGTGCCCTCTGTTTGCCTTGGTTCATAAAGCACTTAGGCCAAATTATTGAAAAAAGTGTTGCTATTGCTCCGTTTACTTTTTGTTGTCACCCCGACGCACCCTGCTCATTGACAAGGTGCGTCAGACCTTTGGTGACGCTCTCTGCACATTGACAGAGCGCATTAGTGACACATGCTGGTTTTGTACAAGGTGCGTCACCCTCCAAAGACGCGAGTTTCCTGTGTGCAAAGCGCGGCACTGTTGGTTTAAAAGGAAAAAGAGAAGCTTTGAGTGGCTTCTAGAACCCTTGGTTATGTGGAGACTTATCCCTATGAACTAGGAAAGGTGGCACTCGATCCCCTTACCTAGTGGGATGATCCCTTGAGCTTCTCCCACAAATCCTCAACCTCTCCTATCCCTTTAGGCCTATAAATACAAACTCCCTCTCCATGGTTAAAGAGGAGAAAGATAGAGCACTTAAATGCTGGTGAAATTATACTAGAGTTGGTTCCCTTTCATCCATTAGGAGGCAAAAGCTTGGATCTTTGAGGCTAGGATCATTAGGAAGCAGTTACGACGTCAAAGCTCGGTTGTGACCTCTCTCTATGTACTTCTTATAATTACATTAATGCAGATTCTTCATAAACATCTTATTATTGTAAGATCTTTAGAATTGGCTTCTTCGACTGCTAGTTTAGATTGATCTATGTTTATATGCTATTAGTACTTGCTTGTTTCCACTTGTCGTATATTGTTTTGCAGTTGAAGATATGGAGATCAAGAACTACATCAAGCAAGGAGATAGTACCGTGCTCATAAGGTGAGTTATCATCTGATACCCTTTGTCATTTGATCAAACTAGGAAAGTAATTTGTATTGTGTATTACTTTTGTTCTAGATCCAAACCATTCGGACTAGGGAAATCGGTTAGTCTCCGCACTAACGGATTGTTCGCAAACAAAATTGGAAACCATACTGGGGAGAGTAGCCCATAGTCTTTGATTTGTTTGTAATTTTTTTTTATTTTTTGGTTTTTCTTCCAATAGCATCTTAATTGCCTCATTTTCATTGGATCTGTTTATCAAAGAGTTACTAGGTGATCCAGACTCTGATTGGGATGTTTAACTTAGCCATTTACCTTTTTGTTCTTGGGATTTTTTTCATTTTTTCATAGTTGGATTTTGCCCGACGCACCTAGGCAGTTTTGTGTCTGTGTCACTCTTACTCTGACTCTTCTTTCCTTTAAGCAGACTGCGTCGCTGACGCGATTTGTCTGTGGTCAACCCACGTCACTAACGCACTTCCCGTGTGTGCAAACCGCGTCGCTAGGCTTCCAACACTCTAGTGTACATTTGCAGGGCGCGTCGCCCTACAAAACTTAATGCATAGGATCAAAAAATCTCACAAATTGGTTTTGGTTTGGTTTGCTAAAGTCTGTGTTTTGTCCATTACACCCACAGTATCCCTCAGACCCAGTGTGCTTTGTCCTTGGCTTATTTTTGGAATTTAGAGTTTGATTTGAGTCCTAGCTAGTCAAGCGGATGTTTCTCCGGCCATGGGCAATTCAATCCCTCGCGAGTACAACCAGTCTTGTGACTCCCTCTCAATATCTCTGATTTGTTCACTCTTATTTATAAGCCCTCCAAAAGTTAAGTTGTGATTTTTGCAAAATTTGGTGTGGATTTTGTATTGGATTACGATTTTGGGTGATTAACTTCTTGAGAACTTCTCGTTGCTTGTGGATTGCAGTAGTAAATACTCTAGTAGTCTGAATCAAGATTAAAGAAGTGGCATAATTCTCAGATTTTTTTTAGTACATTAGTTTGGAAAATCAAAAATTCTTTATTATCTTCATTTTGAGTAGATTACTTGAGATTGTTGTGAAGAGTCTTTCATGCTTTGAATAGTTGTTTAAGAAACTTTGAAAAAGCTTAAAAAATTGTTAAAGCTTATGTTCTCTTGGTTTTGAAAAGTTCATCTTCATTTCCTTGAAAATATTAAGTGAATTTAAGCCTTCTCAAAGTATTGGAAAAGCTAGTGAATGCTCTCATATTTTTTATTTTATTTTCGCTTCTTTTGTTCTTTGTTTTTGAAGTAGAGTTATTGCAATCAGAAGTGAAGTTCACCTTTTCATTTTGCTCATAGATTTTGCTTAGTTGAAAAGAAAAAAGAAAAAATATTTTTGGTTTGGTGTGTTGTTTTCATTTTGTTGGAGTAAGTGAGAGTGATTTAGTCTTTTGGTTAAATTGGAAAAGAAAACAAAAAGAGGTACTTTGTTCATTTGCTTTCGGAAAGGAAAAGACTTCTCCTTATTTTAATTAGTTTTCATCGAAAAGAAAAACAGAAGTCCTGAATTTCATTTAGATTAGTTGTGCATCTTGTTTACTTTACAAGTCTACACTTCATGCATTCACCTAACCGTACAAGATAAAATCAAGCGGTAGCCTAAGTTAAAATTGTATAGAAACTTGTGTGATAGATAGGGTAGAGACATGTTCTAGCGTCTTAAAACGTAGCAGTTGTCATTATCTACCTGCACTGCATCCCGGGGTCTTGTAGTTCTTCCACGTACCAGTCGGCATATCGAATGGCCTTTCATGTACCTTTGGGTATATAGAAAGGTACTTCACGTACTCGACAGTATATCGGAAGGCTCATGCCGTACGGTTGTGCATTAGACAGCACTACTACGGATTGGATCTCCCACGTACCTTGAGTATATCGGGAGACCCCACTAGGATTCATGAAACCATCTGAGTTAACCACTCGTCGTCTTCGCGTGGCAATACACTAAGAACAGCACTCGGGGAGCTGTTACGCACGTACTGCCAGGTAGTCGGGTAATACGATCAGGGGTACGGTCCTAATCCTCCCCAGTTAGTGCTCTGAAGGATTGGGTCGAGTATTACTGTTGGACCCTGTAGTATATCGCAAGTTGCGGTGCCTTGATAATCCCGTGAAGTTCCAGACTTTTGAATCCCACCTATCACATAAGTTTGCTTGTGGCTTTAGCTTTAGTAGGACTCGAAGTGTGTTTTTTCTTTTTAGAAGACTTTTAGGAGAAGCTTTGCATCAGCCGCCCTAGCTGAACAGCCCTTAAGAAGATCCCGCAGAATATTAAATTTGCCACCTGAATATCCCCTTAGCCAAGAGGAGAACTCAGGAGCAAGCATGGATCAACTCACAACATCTGAATCACGCAAAGAAGGAATTCCTACCCTTGAATCAGAAAAGTAAACTACTCTCCTCCTGTAAATCCGCCCATCACTGATCCTACAGGACCTTTGTTGGTGGAACAGCCTCCTCTGCATGACACATCTTTTCATCACTCGCTTGAAGGTAACCCTGGAGCCGTCGATTGGATTTTCTCTCAACCCCAGGACGACCCAATAGCAACTGCTTTTGGTCCAACTGCATCATTTTGGGGGACCTCCTTAGGTCATAATATTTTCAAATTTTCACTTCCGATGGTGGAAACTCCACCATGCCTGTTCCCTTCCTAATAGACTCCAAACGAGGTAATCCTCGCACCAGTTTACGAGACCATCGAACGTTTACGCTCACTCGATGAGCAAGTTAGGCGCCAGAGTTTTCCTCTATGACCCAATCCAGAGGTACCAACCCCTGAACAACATTCCCCTATACATTCTTTTTCTTTCTCTTCACCAGGAATATCTAGACCCATTATGACCACCTATGAGCCAGGCCAACCTTATTTTCTACCTAGTATGCCTCAAAATCATTCGGTCGATTCTACACCCCACTTGACCCCAACAACTGGAGATCAACCTTCAACTACTATCAACTTCATAACTGGAACACCACCTCCACCTCAAAATTCAAGCGGAGGCTACCCTCTAGTTAGTGGTCAACATATGATCACGGGTAAACCTACAGTTAGTGGTCAACATATGCTTACTGTGCATACTCCAATTGGTGGACAACTTTCAACTGGGGGGCAACCCCTAGTCAGTGGACAAAACCTAACCGGGGGGCAACCTCTAGTTAGGTAACTGAATGTAAGCGGAGGATATCTTTCATACATGAACTACAATATGGTTGGAAGTTCACTCCCAGCCATGGGACAACCTACGTGGGCACATCACGTAGGGGGACCGTCTACTTGGACCCAACCCCCATGGGGGCATACATACCCGGGTAATCACAATATTCCAATAGGTCAAAATTACCCAGGGAATCTTTTTCCTGGATTACCCTATCCAGAAATATGAACACCCCATGGGGGCATCATAATGTTCCACCGACTAGTGACCATTTTCTTCCATACAGTGCAGTGCCCAGAGTTGTACAGCAGCAGTGTTCCAGTGATGATTGATGGTCTAGATGACAGGTATAGGTATATTACCCAGCAGGTATATGGTTGTGCATTAGATACTTTTATTATGTTCTTTTGCTTATCTTAGTAGCTTGACTAGGTATTTAGTGGTCATGATCTGGCGATATATATATATGGATATGGTTGTTGATTGACTATCTGAAACTTAAGTGATTTAATTACTCAGAATATGAATTTCTTGTTTACACTCGTTGGTTTTACCCTCTTAAGTAGTATGGACGTGGTCATTCCCACCTTTTATGGCTTGCTAGTTATGGCATCACCTATCACTTTCCCCATCCATCCGTTCTCTTCCATATTTGTTTTACCTTGTGTTACGTGGTACCAGTACCAGTGCACCTTCAGTTGTGCCCCATGGAGAGAGGTCATTTTTTTTCTGACCAAGAGATGTGTGTTCCAGCATTTCATGAGTGGAGGTTATGGCCAGACGCTTTGGTTCTTCTCATGGGAGTACTATGGCTTAGTGGCATTGTTGACTGCCTCATGAAAGGTCTTGAAGCCCCGAGATTAGTGTCTGGAGATCCCAGGGGTGGGTCACTGGGTCACATGATCCCCCACATGTTTTATCACTCTGGTGGCATTTCTCTCAGCACTGATCTTCATGCCTCTCCTCCAAGCCACCTTCCACACCTTCCTGGTCCTACAGCTCAGCAGTGCCCTCTCTCCTTGGGTTGCTCTTGATGATGATGTCATCCTTCCTCCAAGCCAGCATTGCTTGATTAGGGGGGGGCGTTGAGGGATTTTCACTGTTATTGGGGTTAGATGGGATATGACAACCCTCCCCTCCGCACTCCAGCCTTCAAATCAGAGTGATATGCTCATTTTTAGTTGTTTTAGTCATGGATAAATTCTGGGGAAAATGTGCCAAATTACCCACATATTTGATTATTTTATATTATTTTTGTTATAATTTTAAGTTGACATTTTACAATGTCAAATTGACATTTTAAAGGCATGTCGGCCTGGATTTATTTTTAAAGTGAGTGTGAGAAGGTATAAATAAACTTCTCCTCTCTTCATTTGAACATAACAACTTATGGGATAAAATTCATTAACAACTTCTCCTCACTTTTACCCTAGAAGGGCCTTATGAAGTGATGTGCAGCTCTTGGAGGGATGATTCTTCTTGCTCTTGGATGAAGTTGGATGCTTTCTTTGTCTTGCTAATGCTTTGTGGATGCTAGAATGGTTGGAATAACTCATGCTCAAGTAAGTCTTTTACATTTTTAAGGTTTGTTTGATGAATGGTAGGTAAATTTTGCATCTTGAATGATTGAATGGTAGCCCTTGGGCTACATTCTCTTTGAATAGGGCTTTTGTCTGTTATTCTATACTCATTGCATAGTAAAAACGCTCCCAAGAGGAGGTTTCTACAAAGTTTGGCCTTGGAGCTCCAACTTTGCCCTAGTTTGGGCTCTTGAAACCAACCCTGGAGGTTGTTTCAAGAATCTCTAACCTAGTAGCAAGGAGAATTACCTTCAAGAGAAAGGTTGGTCGCCTTCCTCTAAGGCTAGGGTTTGGGGTAACATCCATTAAAACCCTAAGTTCGTCTATTTTCTCTACATCAAACCCTAGTTTGAATTTTTGTAAATATTATTGCTAGGTTAAACTTGCTTTTTAATGTGTAATTTTGCATTTTCATGGTAGAATTAGGGTTAGAATTAGGTCTGCAATTTTATAACAAAAACCCTAAAAATAAAAAATTTCTTTATTTTTTGGCCTCCCTAAAATTTTGGCCCTAAAATCCCGCCCCTAAATTCTCGTGTCCCCAAAATTTCGGCCCTAAATTATCGCGGCCCTAAAACCTTGCCCCTAAATTCTAGCAGCCCTAAATTCTCGCGACCCCAAAATTTCAGTCCTAAATTATTGCGGTCCTAAAATTGGCACTAAAACCTTGGCCCTAAATTATCGCGGCCCTAAATTCTTGCGACCCCAAAATTTCGGCCCTAAATTTTCACAGCCCTAAAATCTTGGCCATAAATTCTTGCGGCCCTAAATTCTCGTGACCCCAAAATTTTGGCCCTAAATTCTCGCGGCCCTAAAATTTCGTGCATGAAATCCTCGGCCTATCTTTTTTAACCCTAAAAAAACCTGCATAACTGCCAAAAATACTATACAAGCACCATCCTAACTCTCTCTATTACTTTGTGTTTGACTCCATTAGAGACACTGATCTATGCTTTAAGGTGTTTGGAAGGAATTTGGCATCTACTTGGCACGTACATTAAAGGGATCTCCCCTTGGGACAACATTGGATCCCGAAGAAGTTAGGAGATTGGACAAAGGTGACAACAGTCCAAGTTTCTTATGTGGTTTCCTTTCACTTGCAAGCCTAGCCTGCTAGTTTGAATGGTAACACCTTGACTTACACCTCAGCCTGTGATGAGAAGGACCTCCCCACTTTTGCCTCTATGTTGGATAGTTTCCCTGTTGTTTTGTGTCTCGGCTCTGAGTTGTGCGACAGAACTTACCGAAGCCTTGATCCTTCTGGACCAGGAGAACCCGTTGGTGTTGGTTCCTGAGCTTAGGTGAGTTGGATTTGAAGCCTTGACTTCTCTGGTCGGTTGCCCCCGATGTTTGGTCCTGATTGTGGATGATCCCCCTAATTGCCTGAGTTGTGTTGGCTACACTTGAAGCAAAATGCACTACCATAATTACATGCATGTGTGAACTATTATTATATCTTATGTGCAAGCCCGTGAAAATAAACAAAAACTGTGCTTTTCAGCACAATGAAAGAAGGCTATGAAATGAAATGTAAAAGCACCATGGATGAAAGCTGGGATTAGTTGTGCTTCTAAGCACATACAAAATCCAAAGGGTCATAAGGCCTAAAAAGCAGTGGTTAAATGTATGCTAAATCTAAAGAATTGTTGGCCAAGATAAAATGTAATGATTAATTCCTCACGGAGCCTACGGGTTGGGATGTAAGATGGAGTAAGGGACAGCTAATTCTAAGTGTCCCCTAGAACCTCAAGTTACGGTTAGTTGTGCACCCAGTCACAGTGGTTCTAGAAAAGATCCTCACAGAGCTGGTTCTAGCTTGGATGTGAGTTGTAGACATTTGCTAAAGGTTGAATAAGCACTCCTCAAATCAACTCATTCCATTTGTGAGACACCGCCATTCCGTGTGTGTTTTTTGTCCAACATATGCTGAAGTGAGTATCCCTTTTCCCCTTCTATCCAAAGTATCACAGTGTTGAGATTGTAAAGTCATCCCCTTATCCTAGCCTTGCATTTTTCACCATCACCCATTCCTAGCAAAATGGTCATGTCCATGAAATGAGTATATTCTTGAGGATTTGTTCTGAGTAATTGATTGTCTTAATTCTGGACTTATATTTGATGTGTTAATTGCTTAATCGCCAGTGAAAAGCTACTTTATACTTTAGACTTGCTATTAGAATAATTAAAGGAGTGTATCTTATCCATTTGCACTTGCAACATCAGTCAGATTGAGCCTAGGTCATTATTTTGATCAATCTTGACCTGGTCAACCCAGTTTGACCAAGTCAACCGCAGGATTCGAGATGAGTTGGATCGATGATGTTCGAGATTGATTATTTATGGTCCTATGATGTCCATTTGATGGTTCCATGCAGCAGACACAGGTTTCATATGATGGTTTGATGGATTTTTATTTATTATTATTATTTACAAACCATTATTTTTATTGGCTCGAGCATGGTTGAGCTTACAGATGATTATCTAGGTGATCACATGGTGTATGAGTACTCATCTCCACTACATTTGGGCCTTCTGAGTCCATTGGCACACTCAGATATCAGTTTCAGGCACTTTCAGATGAGATTACAGCCAGATTATCACTTTATTGCATATTTGCCATTATAAAATGGCCTGACAGCACAGTTCGAGATTTATTTGGTTCTCCTAGGGCGCTACAGAGGGAGTATGGGGTCCACCCACTTGTTATTACCATATTACCATTCCCCCAGACATTTTGCTGCAGTCATATTTGTGCCCGGGGCACCAGGCAGACAGCTACAGGCATTTTATTATTTTACAAGTGATTTTTCTGAGGATAAAAATGGAAGAAATCGTCACTGAGGAAATCTATTTGGGCAATTAAGGCAAAGAATTGGCATGAGGTTTGTTCAGAGGACTTTTGTGATGCATCCCACACCTTCCAGCATAGCTTGCAACATTCAGTGGGGTCCACACACACTCCAGGCTATTATTTGGATATTTTAGTGTACTCTTGAGGGGGGCACGATTTTGTCATTTGGTCACTTTGTGGTGTTATAGGGTCATATTATTTATCATTGTGCCATGGGGCCATGCTAGTGAAGAATATAATCACCTCCTAGCCCCCCCTTGTGCTCTATTCACTTGTCCTAGTCACTTGTCATGTGGTACGACCCCCTAGGGCGACTTAGTGAGTGCGCACCCCCTATATTTATGAGTTGATCCTTGTATTGTATTTCTGGCTCATATTAGTCGTTGATTATTATTGTTATATCTTTTGATCTCCACCACTCATTCAAAAAGTGGTTAGTCAAAAAGTGGTTAGGGATTTGGTCTCTCTCTTTCCTATTTAAGGAAGAGACCCCCCTCATTGTACAACACCTTTAGGCTCTGGAATTCTTGGAATAAAATATTATTTTGCAGATCTACTTCTCATGTTTTGATGAATGTTCTCATATATGATTGGAATGCCTTTCTTCTAGACATCTCAGTGATTTTCATGTGATTTCAACATATTTTCTGTGGAGGCCGAATTCATCTTGTGCAGGTTGTGACTAGCTTGGAGGGGCGATTGTGGGGTTTCCCCATCTCTTCTTGGGCAAGGCGTTTTCATCTTGAAGGGAGTTTTTTCAATTGTGATTTGTCCATTGATCTATTCTCTTTGATATGTCATGCATAGTTCTTCTTTTATTTGCGGATCAAATCTAACTTGGGTTGTTTGAATTTTGCAGGTAAAGAAGACACACTTCCTCCTTAGACCAACACGTCTTAGCTTGAAATCGACTGGATCTCACTCAGAATTATAACTAGTTGAAAGGATCATCAATCTACTTGGCGGCCGCAAGCATTTGAGGTAAGATCTACAAGGTACGTATTGGTTTTTATGCATTTTACCCAATGGCCATTTAAAACCCTCGTTGTTAAAACCCAAGTTTTATAGATGTGATAGATATGGCGATAATTTGGGCTTAATAACTAAAACCCACTTCTTAAATAATTAATAAACCATAGAGACGAAGTTTGGTGGAAATCCGACTCCATATACCCTCTAATCCAAACACTGGCCATCTCTAGGGGAGGATGCACTTGTGGGTTTTTAGGTCATTTTTGCAGATCTATCATTTGGGTATTGCCATTTTGTCCTCTAAACTTCAGATCTACCATTTGGCAACCTTTCCAGTGCCTTTCCTATCCTAATTTCACTAAGTGGGCCCCACCTCACTCTAATTTGACCAAATCATAGGTGGATCTCATTTGGGTCTTTTAGATTGGCATTAGATCTATCTAGATCTGTTTAACTCCATTAGTGGCATATTCATTCCTTGGTTGATCATTTACCTCTTGCATAAGCCCCATCAATCAATCCCTAACTATATTTGCCACCCATCTTTCCTAGATCTAGATCTACTTACTCTTGATCTCTCTTTCTCTTCCACTTCACATCTTCCTAAAGTGTCTAGAGTAGGTTCGCTAGCCTTCATTAGCTAGCTAGGGTCTCCCCCTTGGTCTTGCATTAGCTGATCTAAAGTGAAGAGTGCCTCGATTAGCATGACAACCATTTATCCTTGGGAATCGAAGCCCTCTTAGGTCACCGCTTTAGTTTCCCAACACCTCTACCATCCTGGATAGGATCACCTTTTGGGGAAACTACGAGTTGTGTGATAACAGGGCCCAAGCCTTATTGGAACCCACGGAAGAGGCCTGGCATGGAAGAAAACAAAAGGCCACCTATAGCCCAAGATGCTCCTGAACCCAAGAGTGTCAACTGGTGCAAACGGTGTGATGAGGAACATGACGAGTTAGGGTGTCATTTCTTAGAGTCTGGGGACCATATTGAGAAGATAAACTTCGTAGATGATTTATCCTTTGACTTGGATTTCGAGAGGATCCTCATTGATGAGGAGGAGGAGGATGACCTTTAGGAGGATATCCCATGTTGCATGCATGTTCAACCTCTGTCGGATGATCCATTTAGAATAAGAATATAACGTCGACACAAGGATGAACCTAGGCAAGCCCCCTTTATGGAGAGATATGAGAGCATTCCAACAGACGAGGAGAGTGGGCCATCCACCTCTTCTGCAGAGTTTGGTAGTGGTATTGATCTTTGAGAGAGAGTTGTAGGTCAGACAGGAACTTCCGCACAGGTTTAGTGTCAAATGTGCATGAAGTTGTCCAAGTCAAATCTATTTTGTCATTCACTTTAATTAATAAAGTGAAAGTCTAATATTTTGATGTTGAGTCTAATAAAGTGCATTTTTAATGCATTAGTAATTTAGACCAATCTCAATCGTCAATCTCACTGAGACATTCGGGTTTTGGTAGATTAGGGTTTCAACAAAAATATAAAGGCAGGTCAAAGTAGAGGGTAAAGACACATTCATTATTCACAGGAAGACACTTTAATCAGAAAGTGAAGAAACTCATCAAAGGAGCAAAATTAGAGCATTCGAGAGGAGCCAAGTTCAAGGATTGGGCAGAGGGCAACAAGTAGGTTTGCAAGCAGGTCCACATAGGGATTTTCGTCCATCCGTACGGATTCCATACAATCATACAAAATAGTTTGTACAGCTGCATAAAATGCATACGTACAGTTGTACGGACCTAGTGTACAACAGGCAGTGTACAACAATCTGATTTCATGAGTTTGTGGGCAATCTTTCCTAAGTAAGTTTGTTGGTTTTGCTCCATTTTGAGTGTACCGTATAGATGTAAGTTAGTGCAGTTGTGAAGGTTTCCTTGTAAGCCTAGATCTATTAATGAAAGGTTGATTTGAAGGTGCAAATCGTCTTTGTATTGTGTTTTGCTTCCGCTGTTCATTTTCTAGCTATGTGTGTGAATACTGCTATGTGAAGAATTTAATTTCTGCAAATTAAATATCAATTTATTTGTTTGAGAACATAAGGACAACATTCACCTAAGGTTTAGAAAATTTATAGATCATACACAAAACACATCAAAAATCCTTCACTTTTGTTATATTCAAATGATTCTTTTAATGGAGGAATCAACTCATGTTCACTTGCCTCTTCGAGGGGGCAACCTCCTATGAGCTAAGCTCCACTTACAATATTTTTCTCCACACTACATAAGGAAGGCTCCATCCTTATTTATAGATCATATTACAACTCTAACTTCCTAACTACCTAGTGGACCTTCTTTAATGAAGCCCCATTACATTTATTCATTAATAAGTAGCATAGTGGACTTAGTCCACTTTACATTAAACGGCCTCCACTATTACAATAATGGGCCCTCTGATCCACCATTACACCCCTAGGGAGGGTCATAACAATCCCCCTTGGTTCCTCTTCCATGGTCCCTGTTACCAGCTATTTTGTACAATAGCTGAACTTCTAGTGAGCTGCCAGTTTCATGAACATGACACATGTTCATCTTCAGAGTTCAGAAGTTCAGAAGTCATTTTCAGGGCAATTTTTGCCCCTTTTGTCTTAGATTTTCACAATTTAATTCAAGATTATCTAGGATCTTATCTGAGAGAATAACATGCACAGCAATTCAAACACAAGAGACAAGAGACACAAATAATTTCATCGGGGAAACCATAAAGGAGAAAACCCCGCAACTTCCTCAGAGATAGAATGAGCAACAATACAATAAACCCCAAAAGTAGAAATGGTCTCTAGCAGCTTCTCTCTTCTTCACTTGTGCAAACTTGTCCTCCTACTCACTTATGCAAACTTGATGAGTGAGTGAATGATCAAATAGAGAGGAGCACCCTCTCTATTTATACTTTATCTTTCACTTGAACTTAACCCCAAACAGGTCGGCCCCTAAGTGTAACTGACTGGGCCGACTTCTCTAGGAGAGTCTAATAACCCATGATGACTTAACTCAGGGGTATAAAGCCCCGACATACAATGGAGGGTTAACCTCATTGACTTTACATGACCCAAATACAATAATGACTTCTCCGACCGAAGGAATAGACATCTCCGTCGGAGGTACAATAATAAAATACAAATACAATATAAAATATACAAGTGAATATCTTCCGAAGTTACAATTACATTAACACTCCCTCTTAACTAGGAAGGTATTCTCTTGACATAGTTCATCAGCACAAGTCTTCGTCACTGAATCATCATCGTCACTACTGCTGCTATCTCGACCATCAATCTCCAATCTACTCGTCATAGGAAGTTCTACAGAGCCAACCCTTTTTCATGTTGGATGTAGGCCTAGCCTCCATGTAGGTCTTCATCATCTCTGCGAGCAAGCCATCAAGTAGGTACATCTCAAGACTTATTATATGCCTCTTGCAAAACCTGCAAGATCTCCCAGGACTGATTATATGCCTCTGCAAAACCTGAAGGAGCATCCCAGGACTTATTATATCCCACTGAAAAACCTGCAAGATCTCCCAGGACTGATTATATGCCACTGTAAAACTTGAAGGAGCATCCTAGGACTGATTATATGCCACCGCAAAACCTGCAAGATCTCCCGGGACTGATTATATGCCACTGCAAAACCTGAAGGAGCATCCCAGGACTGATTATATGCCACTGCAAAACCTGCAAGATCTCCCAGGACTGATTATATGCCACTGCAAAACCTGAAGGAGCATCCCAGGACTGATTATATGCCACTGCAAAACCTGCAAGATCTCCCAGGACTGATTATATGCCACTACAAAACCTGAAGGAGCATCCCAGGACTGATTATATGCTACTGCAAAACCTATGTACCCTATTGCCATCTCATCACGTCCAAATCATCTCAATGTCAACGGAGCACAGCCCAAATGCAGGTCACACAGCACTTACATCACCTGACATGGGAGAACAAATCTACCACCATTCGGAAAAGGCTACAGCTCTTACATCTACACCGTGGGAGGACACACCTACCACCATGTGAGAATGGCTCCTGTGCATCTGCGTCTTCCGAACTCATCACTTCCCTCTGGAAGGGACCTCGATCTGGAATAAACCAAGCTTCTCTCTGAAGTACTCGAACTTCACTCTAGCCAGCGGCTTGGTCAACACATCGGCTATCTGCTCGTCTGTCGCAACATACTGGAGCTTCACTGCTCCTCTATGCACCATATCCCTGATATAGTGATACTTGATCTCGATGTGCTTCGACTTGTCATGGAACACAGGGTTCTCAGACAACTTCACACAACTCTAGTTGTCACAATATATACAAGTAGCATCCAACTGGAGATCAAATAAATCAGACAGTAGCTTCCTCAACCATACTGCCTCACAACTAGCCGAACAAGCTGCGACATACTCTGCTTCAGCTGTACTCAGTGCCATGCAGGACTGCTTCCTGCTAAACCAAGAGATCACACCTGATCCCACACTGAAGCAGCACCCCGAAGTGCTCTTCCTATCAATGGCACTGCCTGCCCAATCCGAATCAACATAACCCTCCAGGTTAATCTTTTGATTCGCATCATATTTGAGCCCATAATCCACCGTACCCTTCAGGTACCTCAGAATATGCTTTGCAGCAATCAAGTGAACATGTCTCGGATCCGTCAGGAACTGGCTCAATGTGTTCATAGCAAAGCAAATATTTGGTCGCGTATTCATCAAGTACATCAAGGATCCAATCATCTAACGACACATCGTGGCATCAACCGGCTTTGATGAAGCATCACTCAATAGCTTCAGGTTCGATGCCATAAGTGTGGCCATGGCCTTGCAGTCCATCATCCCAAACCTCTTCAGGATCTCTACTGCATACTTCCCTTGTCCAAGGAAGATTCCATCCGCACTTTGCCACACCTCCATGCCTAGAAAATAGTGCATCATACCCAAGTCCTTCATCTCGAACTTGGCAGCAAGCTTCCTCTTCGTGTCAGCAATCAAACCATCCTCACCTGTCACAAACAGGTCATCTACATACAGTAGGAGTATCACTGGGTTCCCTTCCTCAACCTTGTAGTAAAGGTTGGAATCCGCTTTACTCTTGGTAACGCCCAAACTAGTCAGGAAGCTATCTATCCTACCGTACCACGTCCTGGGTGCCTATTTCAATCCATACAAGGCTTTCTTCAATTTGCACACATGAGTCTCCCTGTCATGTGTCTCAAATCCGAGTGGCTGCTCCACATACACTTCCTCCTCTACTACACCATTCAAGAACGATGTCTTGACATCCATCTGGTGTACCTTACACTTCATCACTGCAGCCAGAGCAAGTACTGATCTGATGGAAGTGTATCTGGCTACGGGTGCAAATGTCTCCCCATAGTCTATCCCTTCCTTCTCAGAGAAGCCACATGCCACAAATCTCGCCTTGTGTTTCTCTATGCTGCCATCTGTAGCATGCTTGATCTTGTAGATCCACTTGGAAGTCACAGCAGACTTCTCTACTAGTCTCGGGACCATATCCCAGACATCATTCGTCATGATCGACTGGTACTCCTTGATCATGGCATCCTTCCATTCCTTCCTTTCTGCTGCTTCTTCATAGTTGGCAGGTTCCTTGTCAATGATGTCGCACAACAGGGCTACATAACTGGAGAATGGTCTCGGTCTCTTGATTTCTCTATGCATTCCTTCTGGAGCACCATATCTCTCTGCATCTTGAATTGCTTCTCGTACCCATACTGGTTTCCTTTTGTGAGAATTCTTCTCACATGGTGGATCTACAGGTTCCTCTGGGTCTTCCATCTCGCGTTCTCCATAATCTTCTGGATTTACTTCATTCATTGTTGTATCTCGAATCCTGGGTGCCTCTGGTTCGTCGATGTCTTCAACAGGTAGCTTTATGAATTTGTGATATGCTGAGTCTTCGTCGCTTGTTCTTCGAAACAAATCTCTCTTGTAGGTGATGGTATACGATCTTTCCTACAAGTCAAGTTCAATTGCATGATTAGAAACATCTCATAGTTTTCAGAACAAATTCCTACGCATAAAGACATAGGTCATACAGTCATGCAATTATCTTAGCCAATGCTTCAATACAACATTTATCCATATCCCGTAACTTTCTAGATGCCTTCCATCTCTACCAGAACATTGTTAAGAGTGTGCACTACTCCCAACATGTCAGCAAAGAGGTTTCAATCTAGATAAGTAGCAATGGAGTGTTGTATAGTACCATAGGCCACTTACCCATTACTTGCATATTAGTAGTATCTTGTTCATTAATGCAAATTTTCTAACATGCATGATATACATCCTAAATCTAGGAACATAAGTATGTACATGACTGAACAACATCATTTAAGTAATCAGATATACAAGAAATGACAATTCAAATACTTATCTTTATTTGGTTATTGGGTGGACTCAATCTTTGCAGGAAATACTGGTGCAACAGAGAAACTAGGACACGAGATCCATATTTGAATAAAAGATATATTATTGAATTGATAAGATGATTAACGTATTACAAGAGCTCGCCTTTTATAAGGTTTGAGCATTCTTAAGAAGGGTTATGTCCCTTCAATTAACTAATTAATAATTTACTGATTAATTTAATACAATATTTAATATTCATAGCATTGCCACTCCCTTTTAAGGAGCTTTGTCCTCAAAGCAATGGTAATGAGGGATGTAGCAATCGAAATTGTTCCGATTCCCATGTTGCATCTTCTTCGAGAAGATTTTTCCATTTTATGAGGTATTCTTTAATGACTCGCGTTCTTAATCTCTTCTCTCTAGTAGCAATGATAGATTCTGTCTCGAATATGATTCTTCCTTCTTCATCTAACAAGGGAAGTATTGTTTGTGCCTTCTGGTGTTGACCTATCATCTTTTTCAAACATGAAACATGAAAAACATTGTGGATGCGACTTGTAGTTGGCAATTCCAATGCATATGCCACCTGACTAATCTTCTTATTGATTTGATATGGGCCATAAAAACGTGGAGCCAATTTATTCTTTCCACCTTGTTTAAGTGATAATTGCTTATAGGGTTGTAGTCTTACAAATACCCAATCTCCAACTTCAAATTCTCGTTCTGTCGGTGTCGATCTTCTTGTTGTCTCATTCTATTCCTGGCAGTATTCAGATTCTCTTTAAGTACTTGGACAACCTTTTGGTTTTCTTCTAAATGGTCATTTACTGATGCGACCCTTGCTTGGTTGGTAATGAAATCCTTCCATTTTGGGGGTTCATACCCATATAGGGCTTGAAATGGTGTCATTCTTGCAGATGTATGATAAGTAGAATTATACCACCATTCCGCAAGATGTAGCCATTGGAACCATTTATTTTGCTTATCAGTTACAAAACAACGGAGGTAGGTTTCTAAGCATTTATTGACGACTTCTGTCTGTCCATCTGTTTGGGGATGATAAGCTGAGCTCATGTTAAGAGACGTCCCAATTTGCTTGCAAAACTCTCTCCAAATGTTCCCTTTAAACTTGGCATCCCTATCACTTACTATAATCTTGGGAAAACCATGTAATTTGTAGACATTTTTACAAAAAGCTTTGGCTGTTTCTTTTGCCGAGTCAGTTTTCTTCACTCCAACAAAATGTGCATATTTGGTTAGCCTGTCTACCACAACTAGTATTTTGTCTTTTCCATCTGATATGGGTAGACCTTCAATGAAATCCATTGAAATTTCCTCCCATTTCTGATTTGGGATATGTAACGGATGGAGTAACCCCGGAGTTGAGATATTCTCAGTTTTATTCCGCTGACAAATGTCACAATCTGCAACATACTTGTGAATGTCGGCATACATACCCTTCCAAAAGAATGACTGCCTAGTAGGTTTTAAAAAATCCTACATGACCAGCGGCTGGGCAGTCATGTGACTCTTTAAGCGCCTTGGTCTTAAAACTGGAATTGGAACTTAAGTAAATACGTCCTTTGTACCATAAGAGATCATTCTTCCATTCAAACTTCGAGTACTGATTTATGTTGTTAATTATGGAGCAAACATCTGAATTCTTGGCATATTCCTTGCGAATTTCGTCCAAAAATTCTGGGATCACCATGGATACGGCGTAGACTTGTACCTCTTCATCTTTCCTTGATAGAGCATCAGCTACTACATTGTCCTTCCCCTTTTTATGTAGGATCTCCATATCGAAGGTAGAGATTTTCTCTATCCACTTTTGTTGTTCGGTTGTTAATGTCTTCAGCTGTAATAAGTGTTGTAGACTATTATGATCTGTTCGGATTAGGAATTTACTTCCCAAAAGGTATTGTCGCCATTTAGTTAATGCATGCATGATGGCAAGCATTTCCTTGTTGTATGTAGACTGTAGGTATTCTCTTTTGTTCAACTTCCTGCTTTCAAAAGTGATTGGATGACCTTCTTGCATTAGCACAGCTCCTATCCCAAACCCTGAAGCATCACATTCGATTACGAATGGTTTTGCAAAATCAGGTGTTGCCAAAACGGGAGTTGACGACATAATTTGTTTCAACGTTTCAAAGCATCTTCTTGCTTCATCATCCCATTGAAAAGAATTCCTTTTTAGGAGATTTGTCAGCGGGGCAGTGACGTGTGCATAGTTCCTAATGAACCTTCGATAGTAACCTGTTAATCCCAAAAATCCTCGCAATTTTGAAACATTCTTTGGTTCGGGCCACTCCTTCATCGCCTGGATCTTCCTTGGGTCCACCTTAACTCCTTCCTTTGAGATTATATGACCGAGATACTCCACTTCTTGCTTCCCAAATGTGCATTTTGACTTTTTTGCATAGAACTGGTTTTCCTTCAGAAGAGATAGAACCTCTTCCAGATGCGTCAAATGTTCCTTCCATGCCCTGCTATATATAAGGATGTCATCAAAGAATACTAGCACAAATTTCCTTAGGTATGGCTGAAATAGTTCATTCATAGTTGCTAGGAATGTGGCAGGGGCATTAGTTAACCCAAAAGGCATTACTTTGAATTCATAATGTCCTTCATGAGTTTTGAAAGCAGTCTTAGCGATATCTTCTAATCTGACCCTGATTTGATAGTACCCTGACCTTAAATCGAGTTTTGAAAAATATTTTGCGTCATGAAGTTCATCTAGCATATCATCGATGAAAGGGATTGGAAACTTGTTCTTAATCGTTATTTTGTTTAATCCTCTATAATCTATACATAATCTAAACGATCCATCCTTCTTCCGTACCAGCACGACTGGTGCTGCATAAGGGCTTCTACTCTTGGTGATGACACCACAATTCAACGGGTCTTGAACCAACCTTTCTATTTCTGTTTTGTGGTGGTGGGGATACCTATATGGTTTAACCTTGACGGGATTTGATCCGGGTTTAATCTCGATTATGTGTTCTATACTCCTTTCTGGTGGTAGTTGCATGGGTAAGTCTTGAAATATGTGTTCATGTTTCTGGAGTAATTTTTGGATTCCCTTTTTGAACTCATTTGGTTCCTCCTCTTTTCCTTCCAGTTGATGGCATTGGATTACGTATGCTGATGCTCCTTTTCGAATGAGTTTCTCCATATGCTGAGATGAAACTACTTGTGTGTCTGGTGGTTGAAAACCATATAGCTTAAAATTTTGCCCTTGCCATTTAAACTTGATGAAATGTTTTTGGTGATTGGCAGAATATGTTCCCAATGTTTGTAACCATTGGACTCCCAAAACGATGTCTACTCCTCCCAACGGTAAGGTGTAGAGTTCTGATTCCAGTTCGAAGTCTTGTATTTGAAGTCTCACCCTATGGCACTTTCCAACTTTTTCGATCTTCTTGCCATCTGCAACCATCACCTTCATGTCTGGAACTGGATGTACGAACAACTTGAGTTTTCTTGCAACTCTTATATCAAGAAAGTTGTGAGTGCTTCCAGTGTCTACTAGCACTGTAACATTCTCATTTTTTATATGCCCTTTTAACTTGAGAGTCTGTGGTTGGCTAATGCCTGTCATGGCTGCCAGGGAGATTTTGGGGGTCTCGTCGTTTCCGGCTGCCATATTTGCGGTTGACTCCTCTTCATCTTCTGACTCTTCTTCTTCTTCCGATTCACTATTCTCCTCTGCTTCACAAGTATATAATTTCTTTGAGTTGTCCTCGAGGCGACACCTATGTTTAGGATTCCATTTGTCTCCACATCGTCGACATTTCCCTTCCCTCATTCGTTGATTCTCAAGGCTCTTCCTATCGTCCCTTCTAGGTGGAGGGATGTATTTGTTGGTATCGTCCTCTGGAGTCGACTGAATGTTTCTTTGTGAGTATGACTTCCCTTTATTTGATTGGAAATTGTCAAATTTGGCCTCGGCTACTTTTGCTTTATGTCTGGCCACCTCGATGTTTGGTATGTCATGCATCCTTAGTTCTCTCTGTATATATGGTTTAAGACCTCCAAGATAAGTTTCCAGCCGTTGCTTATGTGATAATCCAAACACTCTTGTGGCAAGCGATTCCCATTGATGTGTGAACTCTTCGACACTTCCTTTTTGTTGCAACCTGGTAAGTTTCGAAAAGAATTCATCCTCATCGATTCCTTGGAACCTTTTTAGGAAATCGTTTTTGAACACCTTCCAAGTATACGACAGCTTGTCTCCTTTCCACCATATGTACCAATTGTATGCATTCCCTTCTAGGTGCATTGACGCATATTTCACTTTTTCTTCGTCCGTCGTAATATTGTATATGTGGAAGTATTCTTCAGCCTTATTTAACCATGCGACACATTGGTCGTCACTTCCGTTGAACTTCGGCAACTCAATTTTTGCTCTTGGTGGGCATATTATAAAAGGTGGATTGTATTTTACTTTGTCGTGTGTTGATGACTCCAAATTGTGAAATGATCCTATTGACATATCCGGGCTGCCTCGTTCTTTATTCACAACTAGTATTTCTATGATGGTATTCAACTTGTCTTCTAGTGTTTCCTGTTTCTCTTTCATGTCTTCCAATTTGGTGTCTAGCCTTCTCTCTAACACTAACACAACTTCCTCCTTGAGTTCCTTTTTTAGCTTTGCATTGCTAATTTTTATTTCTTCTTTCAAACTTTCGTTGTTCTGGGTGATCCGATCACTAAAATATTTCTCCAATTTTTCGATTTGGTCTCGTAGTTCAGCCATGGTTCTTGATCTGGTGTGGGGAGGTGAATATTTGGGCCCAATTTTGGTAGGATTTAAATTAATTAATAAGAATTATTGTAAATACAATAATTATTATATTGGGTAAAATAATTAAATATAATAATTATTATATTTAAATATTTTTTTATAACTTGGGATTGTAACTTTTAATAAAATTAAATATTAATATAATATTTAATTTTGATTAAAAATTAGGTTTACAACGATGGTGTGTGGATGAAGGTCGGTCGGTTGATGTGGAGGGAGCGTGAGAGGAGTCAGAGTTGCGGTGGAAGGATGCAGCAGGGAAAGGCGTTGCAGAGGCGTGAGGGATTTAGTTAGTGGGGGAGGAGCGCGCTGGTGGAGTGGTGCTTGGTGGGAGGGATGAGGCTGTGAGGGACTGCGTGGAGGCATGAGGGGATGAGGGGAGAGCTGCAGCCTGCGAAGGAGAAGCAGCGTGGAGCTAGCGTGAAGGGAAGGAGGGACGTAGGGTTACTGTACGCGATGGAGAGCGTGGCTGGAGCGGAACGAATGCAGAAGAGTGAACGTCCTGGCGTGGAGATTGGGGAGGAGGGAAACGAAGGATGGAGGATGGTCGCGGGTGTAGAAAAAAGGAGATAGGTGTGGAGTAGGAGCAGCGAGATGGAAGCGTGACTTGAGTGACTTGAGAATGGACGAGGATCCCAGCTGGAGCTTGGAGTGCAGAAGCTGATGCTGAACGCGGCTCTGATACCAAATGCAACAGAGAAACTAGGACACGAGATCCATATTTGAATAAAAGATATATTATTGAATTGATAAGATGATTAACGTATTACAAGAGCTCACCTTTTATAAGGTTTGAGCATTCTTAAGAAGGGTTATGTCCCTTCAATTAACTAATTAATAATTTACTGATTAATTTAATACAATATTTAATATTCATAGCAACTGGAGTGTGCTACCTTTTTATCTTTGCTTCCTTGCGGGAACTACTAGGGTCTCTGATAGTGTGCACCTTAACCAATGTTGAAAATGGATGAGAGGTTCTTCCATAGATTATTGATCTTTATTTGTGATCTTTATTTGTTTTCCGGAGTTCAACTCTGCAGTAGCTTCTTCTACTCCTTTCATGTAATACTAGAAGTCATCTCTAGCTTCACCTTATGAGGTGGAACCTTCTAAATAAACCCTTGTAGCTTCATTATAATACATATTCTTCATCACTTGAAGAATCTTCGTTGTCTTCTCTGGTTCTCTTCCTTGGAGGTTCATTATCCTCTGCAGTGTGACCATGATATCTTTTCTTGTTATTCTTCTTAACAGGGAAAGAGCCAAAAATCCATAATGGTCTAGGACATTTTACAAATGATTGGACTAAATATGGTGTACTAGTATCCATTCACATTGTATTTGGTGCTTGGACAAATGTAGTGGCAGGCCATTGATAAATATTCTTGGTGTGTTTGCTAGTGGTGATGTCTTCCTTTTAGTCCATGACTACTATGTTACAAGACTGGTATTAATATTGCAGAACCTTTAATTAAAACCAATCAAGAGATTGGGTTGAACACTCTCATTCAAATCATCACTGATAACGCTACTAATTGTAAGGTAGCAAGAGCAATCATTGAGGATATGTACCCCAACATATTTTCATCAGGGTGTTTGGTTCACACACTGAACCTTTTGATGCGTGATATTATTAAGATGAAGAACCCTAGTTATAAATAGAATGGTACATTGTAAAAGAGGGAAGAAAATGATAAAATTTATTACCAATCATAGCATAGCCCACCACTTTTTTTGCAATTCTTCTAGGTTGAAGCTACTTAAGATTGCAAAGACGATATTCGCTAGCTACTACCTCACCTTCAGGTGCCTTTTGAAGTAAATGAGTCATTGGCTACTATGGTCTCAAGTGATTCATGGCAGGGTTTGAAAGACAGCGTTGTATCGGCATTTGTTGGACATGAATTTTAAGAGGTGGAGGACACTATTCTTGATGGTTAGTTTTTGGCACAAGTTAGGTTTGTTCTTGATGGTCAGTTTGAACTTTGAACTTTGAACCTACCTTTGAAGTTTGAATTGTTGATTAAATATTGCAATTCTCTGGTAATGAATATAATGAGTTTGTTGATGGCAAATGATGACAATGCTATAAGTTATAGCTGCTAGATTATTGATGGTATATGTGTACTGAATGGTTGATGATTTAATAATCATCATTAATCCAATGGTTAGATCTATGTTTTCATGTTTTCTACAACTAATTTGGCATCCTGCATGTTTTTTTATATATATGTATCAAAATATATTTAAAATATGTATTATATAAAAAACGCTCCCAAAACGGAAGCTTTTGAAAATTTTGTTTTTCGCTCCCACTCCCGCTCTCGCTCCCCTCTCCCAACAGCATAGTACCAAAGTAATCGAAAGTGGGGAAATTTTGACTAAGGAAGCGGGAACAACTAGGAGGTGACCTCCCCGGATGTGGGTGCCAAGAGTGACACAGCCGAGGCAAGAAGTGCCACCTACCCACCTGGCAGCATGGCTCCCCCACCTGGCAACTGCCCTCTGCCAGCGCCTTCCCCATGGTTCCGTCATTAAAGAAGTGTCTTGTACAGGACCATCTGGCCTCCTCGCGCGCGTCTGACTTTACTCCCCCCATGGCCCGATGGTTGGCATTCAAGTTGGCTCGGGTTTCTATGTCCCATCTCCTTAACTGGCTCAGTCGCTCCATTATGCTCTCTCATGCGAGGTCTGGACGCTCCAACTTCAAAGTTCTTGATATGAGGCTCCTTCTTCATGCCCCTGCAACATCACTTGCCTCTGTTATTCTCTGTCTGCTTCCACTGCAGAAAGCTCTGCTCCTTCTCTGTTCTCATGCGAACTAGCTGACAGCGCCATGACTCGTACGCGCGGCACTTCCAAGCGTGGAGTTGGTCATGGCGTCGGAAAGATTGCAACTTCTACAGAGAAGGAGAAGAAAGCCAACAGTGGCTATGATGACAATGTCTCCGTCCCTGTTCGCAGACTGGTTGACGATTGGGAATCGCACAGTGTGGCTGAGATTTTGGCCTTTGGTAACCAAGGCAACCAGGTCAATTACTACTGGTTAATGAAGAATATGCTGGGAACATTGGTCGAAGAAATGTTAACCAACTGGAACATGGCCAAGGTTGCGATAATGGACACCAAGGCTAACATGGCCCATTTGGACGGAATGTTGGTTGCTCTGGAAGCCAATTTGGTCGGTCGAAGATACTCTCTCTTTCGTAATTCCACTCCTCCCCGCAATATTGGCCCTATAGCCCACGCCAAGGGAATGGCTGGCAATCCGAATGTTCAAGTTCATGGCGCCGCTACTGCAACAGACGCCCAAGCAACAGATAGCTCCCTGCATGAATCCTTCGGTGTTGCTGTTGCGGATGGCTCTGCTCCTGTTCGGAGGCCCCACCTCAGGCCCGAGTTCTCCTGTCGCGGTTGTGTTACAAGGGGCCCCTCCCCCTAGGACATCCTTCCCTATAACCGCGACTATTGATTCCTTGCACTACAAGTGGGTAAGGAAGACCGAGGACGATGTTGTCACTCCACGCAAGGCAGAGCCTCTGCCTATCAAACTCCCAACCCAAAATTGGGATGAAGATTTCTTCGACAATTGCCCTATCATTGAAGACAAACCATGTTCCAGAATGCAGAAGCCAACACCTAGAGCCGCTCTGAGTGAGCCCAGCTCTTCTCTTTTTGCAGTTAGTGTTACTTGTTTTTCTCTGTTTTGGCTAATGGTTTACTGTCAGACTCTAGTATATTTCTCTGGTCTAGTTTAGTCTATGTTTTTACTGGTCGGCTGTAATTATGTCAATGTTAGTCAGCCCATGGAAGGGCAGGTCTATAAAGGTTCTTTCTTGTTTTTTTGCTCCATGAGAAGCTTCAAAAAGCTCTTGAATCTACTAATTCTCATGTGAATGTAACATTTTTTGTACTTGAATATAATTTCCTTATGCTGCTTACAAAAAAAAAACTGGGAGGCGACCTCAAAGCACAATTAGGCTACACCCTTGTTGGTGTAGAATTGAACACTGCTCTCGAGACTCCATTCCAGCCCACATGTCCTTATACAAAGCCACTTAGATCACATTCCAGACATATTCCCTATACCACAAGGTATATCGGGAATCCCCTCATCCCACAATTAATCAACTCATCCCATAAAAATATTTAATAAAATAAACCAAGAGCATTCGCACAATAGTCCGTTCAACACTCCAAACAATCAGTGACTCCATTAGCACTGGTCCCATTCATTAGCAACAATATTTAAATCTTTGTTTTTTTATCTATCTTATAAAAATTTTGTTCATTTTACGATATTATGCTGTGGATGTGTCTTAATTAATCTTGCGAACAGACTTGGTTCAAATTTGCATCAACTCAAAAAAAACTCCAAAAAAAAACATCCTTTCCAAATCACTCAACATTAACTAAAAAGCCTTAGAAAACTTTCTTTTTAGTAGGGTCTACCCCCTGGCTTCGTTAGGAGGGTAACTATTGAATGTTATTTTCGTATTATTGTCTCATTTGTTTTCATATTTAATCAAATTAATTATCTAAAAAAAACAGTTTTGTGAATCTATCATTATTAAATTTAGATCACTACTTGTCAGTTCTATGCTCGGTTGAACCATCATTGAGTTTTTAGTCTAGCCGCTTTGATAAAGACAGACCCGTTTGTATTGGTTCAGATTTGTCTTTCAGGATTCATTTTATTGATGGAAGCTTTGACAATAATTAGATTTTTAAATATTTACGAAGAACTTGTTTGTTCAATATGTGGATGTGTAACTTATTATATGTTTAACCTAAAAATAACATTATGGGAAGTATGAGAATGTGTAATTTTTCTATGTTTAACCTAAAACTAACATGTTAAAACTCACAAACAGAAATTTGTTAGAGTCCTCGTATAAGATTTGAAGCTTCGAAGCTTTTTGCTGCGCTCCCCCAGGTGTGCATTTCGGTGGCAGCAGGACATTCTGATGCCCTCCATCCATAGTTATTGTCCTACTGTGCTGGAGTCTTTCCATTTTAAAGTTGATTTGTCACTCCTAGTACTATATTTGAAGCTTACAATGAAGTTGCCCTACCAAGTATTAGCCAAGCCAATAATTTTGTTTTCAACTAGTACATTGAATAAGTTTAGACAAGTTTTGAATGAGATGGCAACTGAGAAATCTCTTGTGCTTGATGGAATCCCTATCCTATAAGCTAGCATGGGAGAAACCTGCCATGCATTATCAATTGTTTAGAAAGAGAAAGTCATGAAGGAATATCTTAGGAAGATTATTTCTAAAAGGAACATTAAGCTCAAGCTAGATATCTCAATCTCATTTCTAATTGGAGAAAGTGACGCCATCCGCACGTTTTCCTAATCTTGTGGGATATTTCTTGTGATTTTCTCTGTATTTTTATGCAGATACTCGCAGTCGCATATGTATTCCCATGTCTCAAATTTCGGTGCCAATAATTTTAGTGATTTAGTTGACATGTGTTGTCTGCCCTGTCCTGTAACTATAGAAACAAGGAAGAAGTATTGCCATGCCCAGGAAGATTGACTTCTATGCAACTCTCCAATGCAGTGGAATTTAGCTTAATTTGAAAAACTAGGGTAGCGATGAGATGAGGATCTTACTCTGTCAGATGGCGTGAGATACGAAGCCACGAGATGGCGGAACTGGGAGTAATCTTTGAACCATTCATAGTGATCCTCATTCACAAAACGGTCGTCCCTGAATTCCCAAATGCAATATAATATATGTATATATAGTTGACATTTGAAACTAATCCACGGAGTTTCAGAGCTAAAAGTACAAGGACGGGGAGGGATTGCACAATAATACTTTTACCAGTATTGAGGATTTAAATAAACTGAAGCAGTGGCTGGGATGATATCATTGGCCTTTCGGTTGGGCTGCTGCTGTGTCGCCTGTTCCTCCTCCTGCTGCTGCTGTACTGTGGGGACATTTCGCATTGATCCCATAACACCCTGCTCAATGTGAAATATCAAAAGTAAAAGAACTGTAAGCAAGTTCTGGTCTCAGAGCTATAACCAGAAAATAAATCAATATTGGTTATACTGAGGATCTTATGGCATGGAAGCATCTATGTTGTTAAATGTATATATACTACCTACCTCTATATATGTCAGGTCTTAATATACTTATTCACTCGTTGGACATGGATTCTTCATTAGGGCTCGAACACTATTTGATATATATTTACTTCATTAAATATATAATTAACTCTACATATACTATATGAGGTTAATATCATATATATTTAATCCATATATACTTTGTTGGACCAACATAACTCAAGACTTATCCTTTGGATTTAAGAGATGAGGGCAAAGATCTAAATGACAACTTGAAAACTTCATAAATTAATTAATTATAAATCTTCAAACATAAAACATAAAATTGCACATAACAATTTTATTGATGTAAAAAATTAAATTATTGACAAAGATGATTTTAAGATTTTAACAAAAAATTCTAAGCCAATAAAAGCTATACTATTTTTTTTCTAAAATACTATTTTTTCTTATCATTAAGAACATTTGTTTCCTTCTAAGAGGTCATAGGTTCAAATCCAAAGGGGGTAGGGTATGTACACCTTCGTAAACTTTAGTAGTCAAATCGTTGCGTAGAGGGGGTCCCTCGTCCCACAAACAAGGGAGTCTCATACACCAATTTGGTGTTGTGGCCTTAAAATTATATTATTATTATTATTATTATTATCCATGGATAGTGTGTCATCAATACAGGATTAATGTTGATCATCACTTAGAACGGATGGGCCGCTAGCTTAATGTGTTGCTCCACGCAGCAAGTCACCATCGCATATGTGTAAGCTCCTGAGGACATCAACACCCCTTGTCTTTATATGGCAGCTTGTTCAGGATTCATAAAGCAAAGTGGATGAAGTTCGTTAACTTGGTGGAATATCATACGACGAGATGGCGCACGTGTAATTAGTACAAGAACTAGGCAAATCTTAAATGCAACGATCGTTTTCAAGACTGTCCATCAGTGCGAAAGGCGGAATATCATGAATGATTCCCATGTTCATCAATTCAAGCGTACAATGCGAGGAGTGGACACCTTGCTTCTCATCATCCTCCTTCAGATGCCTGAAGTTACCAATCTCTCCCTTCTTTATTTAGTTCCAGACTACATGCATTTGAAGGAAAACAGAGAAAAAGTGAGATTGTTGTGGTTGTCTGTGCAAGAAATCTCGGGTGTTTGGCTGTGCTCTGTGACTGTGTTTCCGTCTTTCTGGATAGCGACCTCTCTAGTAACATGGAACCGAGTGTAGAGAGCTCGGGGAATAAGCAGTCACGTAAGAAGTGAGCGAACAGGGAGCAATTAAGGGCTTCTTAAGTAGCTTGGATGTTTAAAGCCTCCATCCCTAATCCAATTTGAGATGAAATTGATGCAATGGAGAAGGATTTATGGCACGAACTGGAGACTACCAAGCCAGAGGAGGAATTCTCTGCACTGGAAATGTGGATTCAGGACCCAGGATCCACTAACGCCTGGCAAACCTTGTACGAGTGCACTAATTCACTCTATTGGATCATGAAAGGGTTACTCTGTCGTATCTTGATGGAAAGAGAGGATAAAGCTAGAGATGGTGACGTTCCGGTATCATTCTCGAAAGACTTGTTTGCAGATACCCGGCTCATGCACAAGAAGATTGATGTGATTGCCAAAGAAATGGGGATTCCCTTCCTGCCAAAGTTTATTTATGCAGGAGACTGGGTTGGCCAACTAGTGGATTGACGATTTGGCTCATTAACTAGAAATTACGTCCCATAGTTCGGTTGTGTCAAGCTTTGATGTCTGTTCTTTTTTGGTTTGTAGTTTCCTTTGATAAATTCTTGTATAGGTCGCATAGTAGTAAACATGGTTGATTTTTGGATATGGCTAGGTATCACCTCCTTGTTTTCTCCTTTGGGGGAGGGGACTTTTTTGTTAAATTTAGTAGACATGACAGTATGTAGGGTCAGACCAAAGGTATGGAGTCACAGACAGACATATGATCTATGTAATGTTTATGTTTATATATAATCAATATATTTCTTATTTACAAAAAAAAAAATTATTATTATTATTTGCAAATGGTGATATGAAATGATCCGAAAACAAGATCTTTGCTACTCTATGACGTTAACATGAATTGCATAAAGAGCATGAATGAAGCTCACAAATTCATAAGAAGAGAACCAAACAGCATAGACAATACACACATAAAGACAACAAGTTGATAACGGAGTTCGTCCAGGATGGACTACGTCTCTGGGCCTGCTTCTCAATAGGAGGGCCGATCTATAATCTCAGCATAAAGGCAAAATACATGGCAATGATACAATGATACCTTGGCGACAATGGCCGGGAAGAGAACCGTTTCCCAAAACACAACAAGACTGCTTCCAGCAACTCCGAAGCCTGAAGACGGTGTAAAACGAGTATAAACACTCGTACCTTCCTCCTGCAGAGCTACACAATCTCCCTTCTCTCCTTTAGCTACAAAGTCTCTACTCCAAAGCATGAGTGGGAAATGGCAAATGAATGGGTTTATATAGGTTGGCTTTCCCTTCTTCACATGACTCTCATGGGTTCCTTTGGTTGCAACTAATTTGCCTATCTTGGCCTTGGTTACAACTTCCCTAAGTTGGTTTCCATGTGGTTGGGCTTTTAAGAACATAAACCAAAAATATGGTTCATGCCCACATGTCCATGGGTTTTCACATTTAGTTACTTCCCCATAATGACATTTACAAAATCCAACAATAATCCATTACATACCAAAATCCTTCTTTTAAATAGCATGTTGGTTTTTTCAACCATAAACCAACTTGTTACAACTTCTTTACAAATATGGCATGTTTGTTTTTGGTTACAACCATGCATTAGCTTCATAACAACTCAAGGAATAAAATAAATGAGTAATATGTGAGTAATTTTTCCACTCACTTCAAATATTAATCATTTTACAATTTCTCATGAGTAAATGCATGAATTTCCTAAAACTCATTTCAAGCACAAATGCATGCATGCTAGTCATCATGCCACTTCATCATGCCATGTCACCATGCCACATCATCATGCCATGTCAGAATGCCACATCATCATGACACATTATCATGCCATGTCATCATGCCACATCAGCATGCCATGTCATCATACCACATCATCATGCCATGTCATCATGCCACATGTCACCTTGTGATTGGTCTGTACTATATGGATGCCATGTGTCATCCTCTGAGTGGTTCCACATCATCATGTTTGTACAGTACGGATGCCACGTGTCACCTTGTCAGTGGTGCCACGTGGCACCTCTTTTTGCCAAATTTGCATGTTGACCTTATGGAACAGAACGCGATAACTTTCTCATACGGAGTCCGTTTGAGGTGAAACGAACGCCGTTGGAATCGTCTCGACGAGCCCTTCAATTTGGTGCTAGTTTTGCTGAGATTGGAGGAATTCAAAATTTTGCCTTCTTGGATCCTCCTGGATCATTCCTCCCCACTGAGAAGCTTTTGGCCTCCAAAAGCCTTTACTAATCAACAGATAGGTGAGGGAATTGCTCCCTCACTTTCTCCTTCTCGATCCACTTGGCCTTGCTTGGATGAGTACCTCTAATGCCCACTCGAAGATACTCAACATCACCTCTGCGAGAAGTCCTTGTCCTTCTGTCCAAGATGACATCTTCTTTTAGCTCATCCATGTACTCAGGAGCAAATTCATCAACTGATGGTAATGAGACATTCTCCCTTTCATCCATGATCATGGGAGGCTCATAGAGTTTCAAGTTCTCCACATTCACCACTGAGTAGATCTGCATGTATGGCGGTAGCTCTAAGCGAAAAGCATTTGTCCCAATCTTCTCCAAGATGGCGAAGGGACCATATCTAATGGGCTTGAGCTTCTTGCCTTCTCCTTTCATCCTCTCCTTGCCGATGTGAAGCCACACTTGATCTCCCACCTGAAACTGATGATCAACTCTATGCTTGTCATGGCGAGCCTTGTACTGGGCTTGACTCTTCTCCAACTGCTCTTGCACTGCTTGATGTACCTGTTGAACTCTCTGAATGAACCTGCGGACTTTGTCTTCATCCTTGGAAGTGCTTGAATCAACCTCTCTCCCATAAGTCAAGTCCAATGGAGTCTTTGGCAAGTACCCAAAGCATGTCTCAAATGGCGAGCTCTGAGTGGAAGAATGCATAGCCCTGTTGTAGGCATGCTGCACATACTGGATCTGTTCATCCCATAACTTAGGATGCTTGTTGCAATAGCCTCGAATCAAATGGACAACTGTCCTGTTGACTACCTCTGTATGTCCGTCGGTCTGTGGATGGAAAGCGGTGCTCCTCTTTAGCTTGGTGTCCATCATACACCATAATTTTGTCCAAAACTCTCCAAGGAATCGGGAGTCCCGATCTGAGATAATGGACGTAGGGAGTCCAAAGTGAACCCATACATGCTGAAAGAAAAGAGAAGCAGCCTGCTCTGCAGTGACCTGCTTTTTACATGGCATAAGAATACACATCTTGCTAAACCTATCCACGACCACATACAAGTAGTCATGACCCCTCCTAGACATAGGCAAACCCCCCACAAAATCCATGGAAATGCTTTCCCAAGGATGGGAAGGAACAGGAAGTGGTGAGTACAGCCCCAATTTTCTATTAGTGGGCTTACAAGTAGAGCACATCACACACCCCTTTACATATTTTGTTACAATGTCTTTCATGCGAGGCCAATACACAAGTCTTTGCAAATGAGCCAAAGTCTTACCTACCCCAAAATGCCCTGATACAAGAGAAGTATGAGCTTCTCGTATTACATGGACTCTTTCACTGATAGGAACACATAACTTGCCCAAATGATAGAGCAACTTTCCCTGCAAATAGTAGTCTTCCACCTGTGTGCCATTGGTTAGCTTCTCATAAACCTCCTTGAAATCATCATCAGTAGCATACTGCTCAATATAACTTTCATGGGATAAAGAAGCATTTTTCAAAACAATAGATGCAACAATAGGAGGTCTAGCAAGCATATCTACCACTTTGTTACCAGTACCCTTCTTGTACTTGATAACTGCGGACAACCTGTACATGCCCACATTAGGAAGAGGGGCATCCTGCTGGAGATGAATATCATGTTGAATCTCCCTTTTGGGAGGCAAACCTGTAGGTTCCTGAAATATTTCATCATAGTTAGCCACAATATCAATCATAGCCTTCTTATGAGAAGGATCACAACCTTTGAAAGCATCGGATGCTTCGGCATCTTTTGCTCTCACAACCATGAGCATGTATCTCTTATTAGTGTTGATGAGTCTCTTCATCTGTCCTGCACTAACAAGAGTGGTGTTAGCCTTCATACTGTGAGCTCTCACAATGTACTCCACCCCATTTTTGGTGAGATGGTACTTGTTCTCATGACGAAAGAATACTGCTTGTCGATCATACAAGTATGGGCTTCCCAATACGATACTGCAGATGTCAAGAGGAACAACATCTAAGTCCACCTCATCGATCAACTTTGAAGCAATTGCAAACCTTAACCTGCATTGCTTAGTCACCTGTAGCTTAGCATTATTACATACCCATCCAAGAGGATAAGGCTTGGGGTGAGGTTTAGTCTATATGCCCAACTTCTTAACAACTAATTCTGAGATCAAATTTACTTGAGAACCCGGATCAAATAATGTTTCAATCTTTGTATGCTTAGACACAACTCTGATGTGAAACAACTCACTTCTTCTTTTATCATTTTCTTTAGAAACATGAGTAGAACTTGAACCAGTATGAGGAGTTTTGTTACCTTGCATTCCCACGGCTGTAATCCTGGTTTCATCACCTGAGTCGGAACCCAAATCTTGTTGCGCTGTTGCAACGGTCTTTTTCTTCTTTTTGCCTCCAAAATGCTTTGGCCTCTGCTCAGGATGCAACTTCCAACAACTTTCTTCATCATGCCCATCAGTGTCACAATGGTTGCAATGGAGCTTTCCTCCTTCCTTCTTGGCAGTAGCTGTCTTCTTGCTCTTGTCTTTTTCCTTGAACTTGTGGTTGTTGTTGTGCTTGAAAGGCTTCTTCTGATGGTCTTCTTGCAAATGATTCCCCCTGCTCTCAAGATGAGTAGCCTGAACACTTGCTTCATCCACACTAGTAGGATTCAACAACAGCAAAGTATGGCGTAGATAATGATGAAGAGCACCAATGTACTTCAAAAGAGTGTCAGGAGAATCTAAAGCAATATTCAATTCTAAAGCTTTCTTTCTAAATTCTTCAGTAAAACTCTGAACACTCTGACCCTTGCCTTGTCTAAAACTTTGCCAATCCATCATTGCCTTCTGAACATAACCCAACGGATAAAATTGCTTACGTAAAGCAGAAATAAAAGCAGACCACGATGAGAGAAGATTACCCATTTGTTTGCTACCTTGTTGAAGCTTGCTTTCCCACCAAACAAGTGCGGTGCCTGTCAGCCGAAGTGAAGCCAACTGAATCTTCACATCTTCTTCTTTGATCTGCTGGACTCGGCAATAGACCTCAATTTGCCTTATCCAATTGTTTAACTTCTCTGCATTCGCTTCCCCATTGAACATGGGCAAATCAAACTTCACATCGAGCTTCAATAAGGGCTTCTTTTGAGGCTCTTTGTGAGGAACCTTGGAATGCTGAGAATGAGATGAGGAAGAAGCACTTGAACTTGTGCTTGAAGCTGAAGGTGAAGAGGGAGGCCCAGGAGGCTCTTCGCCACCTTCCCCTTGGTTAACTGAAGCGTTGCCTTCGTCCTTCACTTCTTTGTCTTCCTTCTTTACTTCACTGCCTTTTCTTTCTTTTGCCATGCGTTCTTCATAGTCTGCAAACAACTTGTCTACCTTGTCGGCCATCATATAGAAGACCTTGTGAAAGTTTGCCTCCATCTCGATGCGGGCATCATTAGCATCCATCTTCCTCCTTCGGTGTGCACGTCCGATCTCGGAATTGTAAGGCTCTAATGTACCCTCACCAGCTTGCAGTTTAGCCCTCGTGAGCATCCACACTCACAATCCAACGTCAAATAAACCTGCTCTGATACCACATGATCCGAAAACAAGATCTTTGCTACTCTATGACGTTAACATGAATTGCATAAAGAGCATGAATGAAGCTCACAAATTCATAAGAAGAGAACCAAACAGCATAGACAATACACACATAAAGACAACAAGTTGATAACGGAGTTCGTCCAGGATGGACTACGTCTCCGGGCCTGCTTCTCAATAGGAGGGCCGATCTATAATCTCAGCATAAAGGCAAAATACATGGCAATGATACAATGATACCTTGGCGACAATGGCCAGGAAGAGAACCGTTTCCCAACACAACAAGACTGCTTCCAGCAACTCCGAAGCCTGAAGACGGTGTAAAACGAGTATAAACACTCGTACCTTCCTCCTGCAGAGCTACACAATCTCCCTTCTCTCCTTTAGCTACAAAGTCTCTACTCCAAAGCATGAGTGGGAAATGGCAAATGAATGGGTTTATATAGGTTGGCTTTCCCTTCTTCACATGACTCTCATGGGTTCCTTTGGTTGCAACTAATTTTCCTATCTTGGCCTTGGTTACAACTTCCCTAAGTTGGTTTCCATGTGGTTGGGCTTTTAAGAACATAAACCAAAAATATGGTTCATGCCCACATGTCCATGGGTTTTCACATTTAGTTACTTCCCCATAATGACATTTACAAAATCCAACAATAATCCATTACATACCAAAATCCTTCTTTTAAATAGCATGTTGGTTTTTTCAACCATAAACCAACTTGTTACAACTTCTTTACAAATATGGCATGTTTGTTTTTGGTTACAACCATGCATTAACTTCATAACAACTCAAGGAATAAAATAAATGAGTAATATGTGAGTAATTTTTCCACTCACTTCAAATATTAATCATTTTACAATTTCTCATGAGTAAATGCATGAATTTCCTAAAACTCATTTCAAGCACAAATGCATGCATGCTAGTCATCATGCCACTTCATCATGCCATGTCACCATGCCACATCATCATGCCATGTCATCATGCCACATCAGCATGCCATGTCATCATGCCACATCATCATGCCATGTCAGAATGCCACATCATCATGACACATTATCATGCCATGTCATCATGCCACATCAGCATGCCATGTCATCATACCGCATCATCATGCCATTTAGCATGCCATGTCATCATGCCACATGTCACCTTGTGATTGGTCTGTACTGTATGGATGCCATGTGTCATCCTTTGAGTGGTGCCACATCATCATGTTTGTACAGTACGGATGCCACGTGTCACCTTGTCAGTGGTGCCACGTGGCACCTCTTTTTGCCAAATTTCCCTGTTGACCTTATGGAACAGAACGCGATAACTTTCTCATACGGAGTCCGTTTGAGGTGAAACGAACACCGTTGGAATCGTCTCGACGAGCCCTTCAATTTGGTGCTAGTTTTGCTGAGATTGGAGGAATTCAAAATTTTGCCTTATTGGATCCTCCTGGATCATGAAAAGAGGGTATATGTAATGTATATCACAATCTCTTATATAAAGCAACTAATTCTACAATAAAATCAAAAAGTTTTGGGATCAAGAGATTAGGCATCTTTGATCAACAAAGCACCTTTGGTCATGAGAAAATCGTATATTTCATCTTGCCACGAAGAGCAAAAAGCAAACAATGAGCTATGCCCATTCTAAAAAATAAAGTTACACTTGACTTTCCAAAGGATGAGTAAAGTTGAAATCAATAAGCATTGTCAAATCCTGGAGAAAGCAAGTAGTCTAAACAATCAATGATTTTGACTTTTCTAGCAATCATTGACAAAATATGGTGATATAATATTTGGTCAAATTGTACTTTTACATTGTTCAAATTCCATTTTTTAATGCAGAAATGGATTCAACGCCCTCGGATACCCTTGTTGCACTCGGATTGTGCAATCTCAACATCTTATATATACAATTCCAACAACTCCAATCAGATTTTAGCCAGAAATGGTCAGAAAAATGGTCGAAAAGTGGTAAAAATCATTTATTGTTTAGACTACTCTATAGAGAAAGTAATATGACAAGAAATCTCTTTGTTGGCCAACCAAACCTTATATGTGATTCCCAAATAAATCACCCACCAAGCAAAAACCTGCAACACACCCATATATCCTTTGCATCAATGGACACCAATCTCGCATTAAGGATCGGGGGAAACAAATGTTGATGATGAAGCAAGGAATACAACATTAGTTGTCATACTGTAGAAGTGGGCAACCAAAGCTTTATCCCCAATCTCTCCAAAAATGCCCTAGCATCCCAATATTCATCTTGAACAAATAAGACTATAAAATAAGGCTTGTTGACTCAATAAGAAAAGGACAATCAAGGGCAATCAAGGGCAATCAACCCATACTCCTAAGCAAGAGAGGGCCAAACCTTCTAAATATGGGAGGAAGAATCACATCTCTCCAAAATAAAATGCTTTCTTGTTCAATTTGTGAGCTTGAAAATAATGTATCTCTACAACACATGACCTTGAACTCACCAACTTCAAATGGCCCAACTAATTAGATCCCACCCTGATCCACTACCCTCCCAATGCCAACTAACTAGCCCTGTAATAGCCCTCTAAGTTGACCAAATGTTTTAGAAAATAAGGGCATCGAAGACTTGAAACAAGTGGGAAAAATAGAGAGTATCACATAGACTAAAATCCCCTTTCACCCTATGAATATGTTGAGTGGTCATCACATGATTCCAAAACAAAATTTGCTAAGAAGAGAACCATGAAAACATCTCACCGCCCACTTGGACACACGAACACTACCCTGAGACACGACATCAATCAAACCAACACCCCCCCATCCTTAGGCACTCTGCAAACATCCCAACATACAATTGGAAGACCCCTTTGACCATGTTACTTAGACCATAGGTATGTCCACAAAATATGTTTTAATCACCAAACCATAGTCCTACTAGTGAACCAACAAGAGGCATAATAAACAAGGGAATTATGAAGAATGCATCCAACAACAATCAAATTCCTAGTAAAGGGAAAGTCCTTATGATGTTAGATGTGTGGCTTGCTCAAAATCCTTTAAAGACGCCAAAGCCACATGGCTACATGAAACAAATGAACCCAAAAAGAGATACCCATATACCCTACAAAGACCCCAGGTTGGATATGAGGGAAAGCTGCATGAATCCAATCCAACAATACATCCAACCCAACCAACAAGTATTTTGTCTTGTGGGCACTAACCACAAAGCCCCAAGTGTCACAAAACATGTCCAAGTAAGTAATGCCTCCATCCATTGATCTCCACAGAACACTCATAGAGAGAAGAGAATAATCAAGAAAGTGATTGTTAACCATTTGAGAGCCAAATGCCTTGAACTTGCCCTACAATACAAGCAAACTCCAACTAGTGGCCTAGAGCATCAGTCATCAACACATGCACATAAAGAAGCTAATGATCACCCCTAAAAAATGGATTGACGACGTAGCAGAATCAACACGGATAAGTCCTATTGAGTCAAACAGTGGCAAAAGCATTGGGAAGATAGTATTCATCATAGTTACACAACAAGTGCCAAAACCCAAGCAAGGAAACATCTCTAAGATGAATGATCAATCCATCTAATCATAGGCTTTTTCAAACTCAACTTTGAGGATAAGGGACCACTGATTAATCTCTTGAACCCAACCTATAGCCTCCCACACTGAAACCAGAATGTTAAGGACAAGTCTCCCCTAAACAAACCCATTGTGCTCCCAGTGCACCACACATTGTGCAAACAAACAAATCTACAAGTCCAATGCCTTGGCCATGATTTTATAATCAATTATAAGCAAATAAATGGTTGGCATTCCCCTAATAGAGTCCCTCAATGCATTCTTTGAAATAAGCTTAATCAACCCCTAATGAAGGAACTCTAAGAGTCTACCCAAGGTGAAGACTTTAGAGGCTTAGCAACAAACATCGCCACAAATGGTATCCCACATGTCCTTGTAAAACTCACAAGGAAGACCATCCATACCTAGTGACTTGGCATTACGCATGGATGTCAATGCAACATACAACTCCTCCCACAAAAAGTATTTATCCAACCTATCTCAATCACCACTAAAGACTTTGCGAGGAAGAACCCTGCGACAAGCATCTCTAATGGGCACCACCCCATTTGTCAGAGAATATAGAGCAAAAAAATTATGAAAATGGGAACTAAACATATATTTGACCTTAGAAGGGTCCTTTGCAAGAGAGCCATCTACCTTGTAAAGATCAAGCACCCTGTGAGCAACCAACTTCTACTTGAGGAATTCAAAGTAGAATTTGGACCTTCCATCCCCCTCCTAAATCCATTGAAGATGGGAATAGACCCTAGCACCCCTTACGATATAATCCCAACCTCTACATTTCCATCTCCAACCTTGCAGACTCCTTCTAAAGAGTAACATTAAGAAGATCTTCCACTAGAAATATGTGAACCTTCTCGAGCTTATGTCGAGCCACCCACAACTTTGCAATCCATGTCTAGCTATCAGATAGATATGTTGAACATATGCATCTTCATATTGGCTAGAATATGATCATAGTATTACAAGGTCTTGATTAAGAATTCTAGACTAATTTCTATCAAAAGTACATTAGTAATATGTACCTTTAACAAATCATGGCGATCATGTGTCTTAAGACTTGTCAATTGACCACCATCAGTGAATGCTTTTCTCAATGATATATTCTATCATGTTGGCATTCTAATTGTATGAATCGCATTCTTCACAAGCTCTAAGTCATCCTTAAACGACATCCATGGTGCAACAAGATAATTTGTTTGGCCATCCACATTAGTTGTATCAGGTTTCTCATAGATCATTCTTTGTCTTTGATATTGCCAAATTTCTTTTAGATCATTGGTATCTTTCTTAGTGGAAAAAACATGTTTCCACAGAGAATCTAACACGTTATTTAACATGTGCATTGGATGCAATAAATGCCCCGTTTTTTTCAAACAGAAAAAAGCATGTAACTTGTTATTTCAAGAAGAAATCGAAGTAACATATAGTAAAATTCCAAAGTTTCAAACTGTGTCTAGGTTATCACAACCCATACAGAGACATGCCCAGTGCTAAAACCCACATTTATACAAAACCCAAAAAACCATCCTGGGAAGATATAAAGAAGCAGTCTGAGTACCAATAGCAGCAGATAGCTATAAATGGTCAAAAAGTCCACAGAACACAGAGTCTAAAATAGTGAATTACAAAATGGCATTTACTCTGCCATATTCCACAAGGTGGTTATCTACCCAATGTTCAAAAGAGATGTAACCATCGAAAGGCCCCATGGCTTCCTTAGAAAGAGAGTCGACCTCAGAATTGAAACACCTATATATATGTTGAAAAAATTTCACCTCAAAAGTGTTTATGAGGTCAGAGGTACGCTTCAGCCATGGCCACAACTGTAGCACTTTGATCTCAACCTTTCCAACCGCCCAATCAATGGGAACTTTTGAATTCCCAAAGATATTGATGCAGAAAATACCCCTCGAAGCAACAAAATACAGTAGTCCCTAAAGGGAAAGAAGCTTAGCTCTCATATTGGATCCCACACCTGCACCCAATTTCATCCTTATCTTGTAATTCTCTTTCACCCACAAAACCATACCTGCACCACAGATATCTCCCTTTGTTGCACCATCGAAGAAGCCAAAAGAGGACCCAGGGTCGATCATAGACGCACATAAATCTTTCCTTTTAAAAACCTTAGTTGGTGGAGAAAACTCATGCAGGAGAGACAATATCTTTTTGCAAATGGAAAAGGTAGAAGGTTCAGTGTTCTCAAATAATAACATGTTTCTACAATTCCAAATTACCCAGATAGTAACCAAAGGTAACATCATAAATTTAGTCTTCAAACTATACGATTGTGCAAACAATCATCTAAGGTCTGCCCATTCCAACGAAAACTAAAACCCAAAAGAACCTTCAATCCGTTCCAAATATACCTAAAAAGGAACAAAAAATAAAGAGATGTGGGATGTCTTCCCCATCGTTCCGGCATAAAACACAGAAATTCAAACCCTGAAAGCCCCTTTTCTAAAGTTTTGGCCAAATCAAAATCTTGTTATACAAGCATAACCACAAGAAACATTTGACCTTCGTTGGAAGATTCCAATGCCAAAGCTTGTGATGCCACCACAAATCAGTCGACTGCTCCTGAGTTTCCAAAATGGAATTATAGACCATTTTGACAGAGAGTATCCCTTAGCACGAGGATAATCCCAAATAATTACCCCATTTTTAGTTATTGGGCCAATACAGGAGATCATAGAATTTTGAAGCCATCTAGATAGTCGTCAATACTAGATAGTTCTCCACTAAACATATCCTATCACATAGATTCAATGAAAGATTCCACCTTTTTTTACCAATATGCTAGCATCATGCTACAAGGAAAGGTTGTTACGTTGATATGTTCATTAAAAGCTCTCCATGTTTGATGAAAATGATGGCTTGGTTGTAAAAAAACATGTTCTCCATAGACACACTTACACAAATTTTAAGAATGCCACAAACAAATTTCCTCACCACAACATGGATAGGTGGATAACCCTTTTGTCCTCAGTCCTAAACGGTCACAAAAGTAAGAAAAATAGACATAATCCATCAATTGTTGATGCCCATTGGCTTATAATCAGTAAAATGATTTAAATTGTTCAAATGAAAGGTTATACATGAGCATACTCCCAACCCCGGAAATTCATGGATTTTCCAACAAATCACACCCTACATCGCAAATTACCTTTCACACATAGGTCATGAAATATCATACATCTAAATGTTGTTCCATAGGAGCAACATTTCATTTATCAACAATAAATAAATGTCCATGCCTTTAACTTGATGCTTCCTAGGCATAATACGACACAACATCAAATGCTCTTTCTACATAGCCATCCAAGGAGAAAAACTATAATTTATTAGGAGAAAAGGTCAAATTGTAAAGTTTGTAGACTAGAAAGAGAGAATGGATTCACTTTGTCTGTCACTAAGTTAAGGTTTACACTTCAGTGCTCACATGTAGATTTTTCAAGCCTTGTATTCTCTATTTGCTTCATCGCCTCGTAATCTAAAACGATATGCAACACATCTTGTCCACTCTTATTTTTTTGCATAAAAACTATATATCTAGCCATAGATTTATAATGAAACATGCACTACAATATTGGTATTATGGGCAAGTGGTGTAACACTTTTTATCGAACATTTTTCCTCTTTACATTAGAGTGGTAGCAACTTGTTTTTTATTTTGGACACACTAACTTATCTTTATGTCACCCTTCATATAAAATACAAACTTGATATACTCCATAATCAACATCCATGTAAGTCAACAATTTCTAGCATCTTTACATGTACTAGGAAGTATGTTGTATGATGTCAATAATTTTATCTTGCAACAAACTGATCCAAACCAATATTAACAACTAACTAACAATTAACAATTTGATAGTATTAAATAACTCATAACACACACTATGTTATAGTACATGTCATAATATATACCTTAACAAAGGCATAACACTATTGTCTAACCATATATATATCGTTTTCAAATTATAAAGCATTAGAACAAAAATCAACTTAGAGCATTTTGCTTTATCAACCGCTATAAAAAGGGATGTTTGTGTAGCCTGGATTAAATGCTCTAGTTCAGTGCCATGGTCTACAATGCCTCCATCCATATCTTCTTCATGTTCACCAACTATATGAATGTATTCCCTCTCACAAGCAACAAGTAACATTTGGTTGACAATGTATGTATCATGTACATCTCATCTCAACTTCATATTCACATTGCTTGTCCCATGTTGGTAATTCCTATCAATGCTAATTGAACTCTTATTATTAGACACAACAATATTTACTTTAGCAAGTGGATATTGTGAAGGAGGCGCATTCAAAAACTCGTTATACTCTTCTTGGGAAATAGTTTGCCTATATTCCCTTTCCTCTCTCCAAGAATAGTTCGATGTTTTTGCGAAGTAAAAGAACATTCCTATGGCTCTAGAAATCCTCCACTCAAAACCTAATTGAACCTTACAATTGCTCTCAGCAAATGGTGATGAAATCCACCAGAAATCTCAAGTGAAGGTATGATAGAGACAATTATAGAGAAGCATTATTGGGGTGTCTCCAAGAAGATGGAAATTGTATGTCTCAAATGCTTCCACAACCCATAAAACCCACTTCGTGATCATCATAAGTTTGACCACTAAGATACATCTTCGCAAATCATGGACCAAGGGTTATTGGCATCCAACAATTAAGGGGTTAAAATGTAGCTTGAAAGAGTTGGGTGGCCTTGTCAAACTATTGAGTTTGACCTAAGCATTGACCCTCAAATGGGAATGCACCTTTGGTTGAATGGTTTTGACCATGTCCAATAGAACGAATTTTAAAGTTCCCTGTGAAAAACCATATACCAATGAGAAACAATCATACAGGGTTACTTGAATGGATATCCCCACAATCGTAACTCAGGCTATAAAAAAATTTATAACCTCAATGGAGGAATTAAGTTTGTTAGATGATTTTTTAGATTTAATCTTGACGTTATGAACCAAGCTATTTTGATTTAAGATTTGATAATGAAGATATTTCACACTTCCAATCTTTTATAATTCACTAAGATCTCTTGCGAGTGCAAAGTAAAGAGCATAATCAATAAAAGAGTCTTTAAGTCATTATTATGTGTACACAAGAGTTGATAGCAAAAATGACAAAATCTTGAAGTAAATGTCGAAAATGAAATGTTTAATGAAATTGTGGAATAGGAAAACCTAAGCTATAACTGTACATAAACAAATGAGTTCATTCACTTTCTACCTATCTATCTTCAATTCTTTGAGCAATATAAATAAAACAAACCAGAAGTAAATGATGCCAAATTTTGAAGTAAATGTGGGAAATGCAATTGTAAAGTGAAGCAACGGATTATAAAAAATTAAGCGATAAGTGTACTTAAACAAATGAGTTTATTCACTTTCTACCTATCTTCAATTCTTTGAGCAATATAAATAAAACAAACAAGAAGTAAATGATGCCAAATTTTGAAGTAAATGTGGGAAATGTAATTGCAAAGAGAAGCAACGGATAATAAAAGTGACAAGTACTAGATATAATAAATTTTGTCCTTTACCTGGAGTGAGATAAATGAATAATAATAATAATAATTGATAGTAATATTATTAATAATTATAAAGATAGTGATAATAACAATATTTTTATGTTTTAATGTTTGATCACAGCTATAAATATGACAATATTGATTAATTTTTCAGTATATTTATGAGTGGCGTTGCTTGGCGTAACTCAAAATAATAATGCACATTATGTCCTTGTATCAAAATAGTTGATGCTCAGGCGATGCAAAGCTACCTATGCATTTCTAATATAAAATGAAAAGAGGGTCCATGTCATTTCATTTTCATGTAAGGGTGTGGAGCAAAACTTCTTGGAGTTGAATGAGATTTGTGGGGACACTCAACAAGAGTAGGCAAGAGAGATTTTGGGCGCATCACCAAAGCAAAGGTAAGTTTATTGTCATTTACCCCTAGTTTTAAATAAATTATAGATTTAAAAGAAAGTGAGATTTGGGTTTTGTAGATAATTGATGCGAAATTTACAATAAGAACAACAACAAAAAACAAAGTATGTATAAGAAATACCTCTTCCTCCCATTCTCTTCCTCTCCCTCTCCCTCTTCCTATGTCCCCCCCCCCACTTCCTCTTTGTATTCTCCTTCCTTTACCTCTCCTCCTCCCCTTCTCCCCGTTCTCCTTCCTCTTGCTCTCTTCCTCTCCCTCTCCCTCTCTCTCGCTTTCCATTCCCTCTCTTTCTATGTTCCCCACTTTATTCCTCTTTTTCTTTCACATTCTTCGAGTCGTTCTTCCTCTTTTTCTTCCCTCCTCCCTTCCCTCTTCCTCTTTCTCTTCTCCATTCCTCTTATTTTTACTATCACTCTCCCTCCTTCCCCTCTTCATCTTCATGATCTTTCTCTTATCCCTCATGACCTTCTTCATTTTCTTGATCTTTATCTTATCCCCTACCCCTCTCTTCCTTTTATGTTATCTTTCTACAGTTTTGTAACTTCCCCAAGTTCTATTAAAGAAGCATCTACCACTCACTACTACAACCTTGGGTTGTGGCATTGTTGATTTGCATCACTATAGTCCATTCTCCTCTATACATTTTTTCTTTTTCTTTTTATGGCATGCATTGAGTTTTTGTGACAGTAAACTATGTCATATTTGCATCCATTTTTTGTTGTATTCACATTGCACAACATGTTCAAACATTTTGTTGTTTTCCCTTTGCATCATGTTTGTGCGATGTGGCATCATTTTTGCATCATAGTCATGTCTCTATAATATGAATTACATCGTATGCATCATATATGTATCATTAGCAACAAGGTAGAATCTTATTAACAAATATATAGCATTGCGTTAGAATCGGGTCCCTACTCATGTGTGTAGCTTCCACTCAAAAAACATGGGAGGCCCCAAAAAATGTGTTAAAAATCATGACCCAAAAATTGCTAGTATAAGGACCATCTTTTAGATGTCCATAGTTGGCCACTTGGATTTGTTGTTACCCCTTGAGTAGCAATGGTTTCCATTGCATCAAGTTCTTATACCATATAGGGGAACTTTTGTTGGATCCAGTTCCTACTAAAAGACTTTCTTTACTAAAGAAGTTGCCCTACTTTGACAACCTGATAAAGTTGTATGTCTTGCTAGATGTTGGTGCTCTTCATCTTGGTGTCCATGATTTGATCCATTGTAGCTTGTTCAGAAGTATAAAGTATGGTTGAAGCAACCCCACATTAAAGACAAGCTGTAAGTCATGAAAGGGTGGCATATTCAACTCAAAAACATTATCACTCACAATTGTGGTAATAGTGTAAGGCCCATATTGAAGTGATTCGGGATTCTTGTGGGGCATTGTGAGTTTCTCTTTATGCCAATGCAACCATATCTTATCACCATATAGAAACTTGTGGGGAACTTGATGTTGATCATGTTGTTGCTTATACTTACCATTCATTTTTTGTAGAATGCCATGAAGTTATTGTTGGATGTATTGGATTGGTTCAACAAAATTTGTTGTTTTCTTCACCTCGTTGGTTGTAGTTTTACGTCATGCCCATGAGAATATATATATATTATATATATATATATTATTAGAAACTTCCTCCTGGGCATGAGTTAAAACTCAAACCAAGTACAGTCTCATAGCTTCATGTATGGAGCTAAATTATGGTGGATACTTGATACAACATGACATTTGCCTAGCCTTGGTTATGATGGAGAACACATGATATTGGATATCCTAAGGAAGCTATAGGGGGTTGAAACCACCATTATAGGTCAGAGAGTAAATATCTAAAACTACTTATGATTGGTTAATAGCTCATCTTCCTTAGAAGTAAGGAAACAAATTAACATCATAAGACTCAGAGGCATCTGGTAGGTGTGGAAGTTTGCCCCCTTATAGACCACCAACGAGTTATTTCTAATAATAATAAAAAGTACGCCAATCTACACAAAAGATATAACATTTTGTTTTAAGTTTAGTTATCTTGTAAGAATAAAAGTATGCAACATTTTTCTACTCCCTCTAGAAAAGAAATAATATAATCTCATGGGTTGTCCTTTTTTAATCTTTATCTTCAACCACCTTGTTTATCACTATCCATCTTATTTAAATAGATTATTTTTCTACAACAAATAATGTCTTCTCCTTCTAACTCCTCAATAAGGATGCCAAGAAGTTTTTTTAAATCTTAATTTTCAACCACCTTGTCTATCACTATCCATCTTGTCTAAACAAATTAGTTTTCTCCAACAGATAATGTCTTCTCCTTCTAACCCCTCAATAGGGATGCCAAGGGAGGGGACAAGCAAAAACAAAGAGGGAACCTGCCTTGCCATGTTGATTATTGAGTTGATAACATCATTAATCCATTTAAGGGTGAAGCAACATCTAGCTCAATATCATGTTTTTTTGTTAAGTAAGAAGATTTTGTATTATATTAGGAAAAAGGAAGTTACAAACGAGAAAGAGCAGACCGAAGCCCTGCGATTACACTGCATATCCAGACGAAACATGTCCGACCAACAAGGATATTCTGCAAGACCAAACTACCTAAAAAGGACCTAGGAAACGAAAGACACTTAACTACAAGAACAAGTGCGCATGCCAATTTCCAAGACTATCCTTTCCTGAGACATCAAAAGATCACATATACAACCCTTGAAGACAAAATGCTCTACCTTACGGCCACCATCACATGAGGCAGACAAAAACTAAAATATACCAAAACAGAAAACAACCCGACACCCAAAAACTAAAACACAAGACATCCCAGCAACCAACTAAAGTAAAATATAAGGAATGTTTGGAAAGCGGCCCGAAGGAGGAACGACAGGAACAGTCGTCGGCACAAGAGGAGGATGAAGCTCCATGGACTGAAGGAGGAAGTCCAGCTTTCGATGAACTGCTCTAATTTCTTCAAGAATACTCTGCTCATAGTTAACTGGCATGTTCTCATTCTTGTGCTCCATCCTATCCCAGAGAGCATACCCAACTAAGTTCTTCATCACCCAGTAGAGTGCAACGGTGTGTTCATACAAACTGAACCAACTCACAGTATTCCCTGGGTCCATAACCCATTTTCCAGTCTTTCTGCGATCCTCACACAGAGTCTCCTTGTCAAGTTGATGCCATAATTGCCTCTCCACTCCTTGAATTTCATGTTGGACGTTCAGAGGCAGGTCCAGATCAAAGATCCTGGATTCCCAACGAGCCTTCTGCTGAGCCCGAGAAAATCTCCCTCCCGAAACCCCCTAGGAATCCTCTATCTAGATCAATATCATGTTACTTGAATGATTCCATCTAAGAAAAGTGATCAATCATGATGGACTGCTTTTTCATCTAGCTCAATATCATGTTACTTAAATGATTTCATCCAAGAAAAGTGATCAATCATGATGGACTGTTTTTTTTTATTAGTCCCTTCCGCAGGAAGAGACTATATGTTTCAGTTTATCCTATTAGTTTTGATAGTGATACAAAGAAACCAAAGGTATTTTTAAAGTTTGTGAAAAATAATATTCATCTATTTTATTTATTCAATTTATTTTTATATGTGTTGAATTATGACTGGCCTATAGGCCCTGACAATACTAATTTTATCATTCACAAGATTAGATAAAAATAAGAAAAAAATAAAATAAAATTACATGCATTGTGAAATCTTTACAAAGTTCATGAAATATTTATGTGAGTGTTGTATTGTCACATCATAGTGTTGTATGGTGTCACTTCATATATATGTGTGTGTGTATTGAAATAGTACCATTAGCATCTTTAATATTCTCTTATGAAGTCTTTAAACTAATTTTCAAAAACAAAATATGCAATATTTATATTTTATGCTCTTTACAAAGTGAGACCAACTTCGGTCTATTGGACCTTAAGAAATTGCTTGATCTCTTGTAACAATTTATTCATATGCTCAAAAAACTTAGAAAGAAACGTACAGAGGTTACCATAGTCAAAGTTTGAATTATGATAGTAAGTTATTATTATATTATTTACTGCATTACAAGTAAAAAAAATCATCTTATTTTAAAATAATAATATAAATAATTCAATAATATTAAACAAGGGCTACATGGTAGCTAGTCCCTGCATCCTAGTTTAGAAATAGTTAAACTGTGAAACTGAAGGAAAATAAACATAAGTTGAGATAGCCTTATAATTTATTCTCTATATTGTGTAGTTAAACATATCAAATTTATTCACATATATACTTTGATGCATCTATATTTTGATATTGATAGTATTTATAATGTGTCATTTGAAAATATAAATAATATTAACAGGAGTGACCCATTCATTAGTCTTTCGTAAATGTATGGCATGGTGGCATAAGTTTCTGATTGTTTAATTAACAAACTATAAGGTTGGTTACATATCATTCAAAAGGCAACAATATCTTTGACAATGCCATGACACGATTTTATGGTGCATTCAATGTTCAGTGCGTGGTCATTCATTTGCAATTATTGTGGATGTATTGGTTCCATAGCCAAATTTGGTGGAGGTTTGGCTTTTTTTTGTTAATTTGGATACACATATCACAAAGATACTCAACACAATTCCCTTTGGAAGTCCTTATGGCTAATTGAGGCTCTCTATCGAGCCTCAATTTAGCCTCTGATTCCATGCCTCTCAACCACACACTCTTTGTCGATGACTCCCTCCTTTTGCGTGGAGGCTCTTCCATCATTGCTCGAAAATTCAAACAAGATATGACTTGGTACTGCAATGCCTCAGGAGGCAAGATCAATCTCCACAAAAGCGTGGTCTATAGTTGGAATCTGAACAATGCCTTCGTAGCCAACATCGACAGAATTCTTGGTATCAAAGTTCACAAACACTGGGAAAAATTCATTTATTTGGGCCTCCCAATTACACAAGGACAATCAAAATCTGGAAATTGGGATGAAATGATAAGTAAAATCAAATCCAAGATTAGAAGATGGGGAGGACATTGGCTCAACAAAGCTGGAAAGACGATTCTGGTAAAAGTCGTCTTATTAGCATTACCAATTTACCAATCCTCCATCCTTTTGGCGCCTAAAGGAGTGTCAGAACAGATCAGCAAGTTGCTGAGAGATTTTCTTTGTACGGGAGGAAAAAACAATGAGAATAAACTCCATTTAGTGAATTGGTGTATTATAAAGCAACCAAAGCTCTCGGGTGACCTCCAAATTCGTGACCCCTTCCAGGCAAACTTGGAAATGGGTGGCAAACTACTTTGGAAAATTTTGCACAATGGATATTCTCGTGTTAGTCAAGTGCTAAGAAATAAATATCTATTGGGAAATAATATGAGATGTCTCAATTGCAATCCTACCTCCAAATGATCCTCGATCTGGTCCTTGTGTAAAGCCGCATGGGAATTATTCTCTCAAGAACTTTACTGGGTTCCTGGAGATGGAAGAACAATAAATATCTTTACAGATAAAATAATGGCCAACAAACCACTACAGAATATTCAAGAGCTCCATGATATTGCACAATGGTTTGCTCAACAAGGAATCAAAACTCTGAACGATTTCAGTTCCTTGGATATCTTCGGCACTTGGCAGAGTTGGAAAACGTACCAATTCCAACCAATCTTAAACTCGCCAGAATCCTCCTCATTGACAATTTGAATGGTTGTGCTCCTACTCATCTTTAGGGCAAAGGATAAACGTGTATGGGGTCCAAAAGGAAATTACACTACAATCCTAGGCTTCAATGTTGTCCAAACCCATGAAGTTGCAAGAAAAAGCTAATGGAAGTTAGTTTGGAATCCATTTGGCCTCCTCAAGATTAATTTCTTCATTTGGACACGTGTTTACCGAAAGGTACTTACCGGAGACAACCTCGTCAAAAGAGGAATCATTAGGCCACATTGGTGCCCTCTATGTCATAGGAATGTTGAAACTCTAGATCACTTACTCCTGGAATGTCATTTCACAAAACATGTCTGGAATCACATGCTCCAAGAACTCAATATAATCATGCCATTGTTCAATACCACCACCTGCCTATTCAAAGAGTGGAAATCCATCTATCCCTCCCCCCTTTCCAAATAAAATCTTTGGCTCCAAATCTGGATTACCATCCCCAAATTCACATGTTGGAAAATATGGGTCGCTGGGAAACAAGCCATCTTCCATGAAACGTATTATATCCCCCTACAAGTCGCTGAACAAGCCAAAGGCTTGCTGATAGAGTGCCTGAATTCCTCCAATCTCAGGACATATACACATCACAAATGAAATGAATTGGATTGGAACCATTTCCCCGAGCCCTAGCAAAAAAATAAATTATCGTTCTCAATACTTACCACAATGGAAAATCAGACTCTCCAATTCTTTTTTCAATAATGGAGGAACAAACAGTCTATGGATAGTTTACATTTCGACAGCGCATCCAAAAGAAATCCTTGAGCAGTAGGAGCAAGGGGAGTTATGTGGTCTATTGGAGGATTGCCGAGAATAAGATACAAATGGGGATTGGGCATCTGCTCAAACAACATAGCAGAAGCCTTAGTTATGCTAAAAGGTTGTCAGATTGCCAAAGAACAAAGGATCGAAAGACTCCAGGTGTTTGGGGATTCTCTTGTGATCATCAAAGCTATCAATTAGAATACAAATTTGAACAATTTAGCGCTAAAAAGAATTGTTCAATGAATTCAGCATATTGCAAGCACATTCATCCAATTCAGAGCATTCCACATCACCATAAATCTAAACCACGAAGCAGATTTGGAAGCAAAGGCTGGAACTAGTCTTAAATACGGGAAAATTGAATTCTCCAACGATGAAATAAGCCATCACCACATCCCTTGAGTGATTATACAATGAATGTATGATGTATCCAATTCAAATTCGCTAATTATGATTGAAGGAATCGAAATTCTCAAATATCGCAGCAATGGCCCAGAATCACAGGCTACATAGATTGCTGCAAAGGAAGGGGGATTGTTAATGGAAGGTGTGGTCTAAGAGGGAGTTTAAGAAACTCCTAATCCGAAAGAGGAGAATAGGTTCCTCTAAAAATTTATTTGGATGCTCAGTATTACAAAGAAATTGGTCTTGGTACTCCTTCTCAAAAGTTCACTGTAATCTTCGATACAAGAGGCTCTACTCTAAATGCCTTCATCGAAATGTTACTTGTTGATTGTTTGCTATCAACACCAAGCTAATGCGCAGGTTTATGAACTTGTAGTGGGATATTGTGCTAACATTATGAAGAAATTGGGAACACTATGCTCAGTATTATGAAATTTAGTCTTGATACTCCTCGGAAGTTCACTGTATTGCTATCAAGATACCAAGTTATCACAGGTTTATGACAGCACGTAGTGGGCACTGTGCTTACATGCATCTGCTCCAAGGTTTCACTCAGCATCAATATTGAATATGAATTTGCAAACCTCATTCAAATACAAAGAAAGAAAACGCAGTTGGCATAAATTTGGATTTGAAAGTGTTCTCTCTGAAAATGAAATCACAAAATTTCATCCAATTGCAATGAGAGAAATCGCAGCTAGCAGATTAATTTAATGGAAGATCAACAATTTGGATTTTGAAAGCGAATTTAACTAAAGAAATAATTTTAGTTCTTGTAGCAAAATGTTGCTGAAAATTCTGAATAATGTAATTAGTCGGATTTGGCTTCAGCCACGGCTTAATCATTTTTTATTTTTTTAATATCAATTATCCGTTTTAGTTAAAAAAAAGAAAGTATAGTCTCTATATAAATTGTATTAATTATTTGTATGTCCACAATTTAGGGCTTAACATGCCCCTCCCCTTAAGACAAGTGTTGTACTCAATGCTTGGTTAGTTGTGGATGCTTTTGCATGAAGGACTCATCTTCTTATGTTGAATCTTCTACTGGTAAATTCTTCCACTTGATGAGGTACTAAGTAATAACCCGATTTTGTAGTTGTTTGGTCCTTGTTTCGATAATGTGTTCAAGTTCCAATATGACTTTTCCTTCTTCATCAAGCTCTAGCAAGATAGTTTGAATTGGGATCTTGTCTCCTATTACCTTCTTTAAGCAAGAAACATGGAAAATTGGGTGTACACTTGAGGATGAAGGGAGCTCCAATTTGTAATCCCATACTACAAATATTTCGCAAAACTTTATAAGGACCATGGTACTTGAGTGCTAATTTATTGTCTTTATTTAGTTACTTGAGGGACATCTGTTGGTAAGGTTGTAGCCTAAAAAATACACAACTCCCTTCTTCAAAACTCCTTTCACTGCAATGTTGATATGCTTGTTGTTTCATCCTATTTTTTGATATAACCAGGTCTCCCTTCAATATCTAAAGAAATTATTGTTGGTGCTCAAGGTGATATTCCATAGCTTGAACTTTAGATTTTCTTTTCAAGGGAGATGTGATAAATGGAGGTTGGTACCCATTAAATGCCATAAATGGGGACATTTTTTATGACATATAGAAGGAAGTATTATACCACCATTCTGCCAAAGATAACCATTTCACTCATTGTGTTTGTTTATCATATGCAAAGCAACTAAGATAGCCTTCCAAACATTTGTTCACTATATTAGTTTTCCCATCAGATTGAGGATGATAAAATAAACTGTGAGCCAACTGGGTATCTGAACCAGAAAATAATCCAATCCAAAAATTTTCAGTCAAAATTAGATCTCTATCACTTACAATAATATTCGAGTTTCCATGTAACTTTTGAATTGTTTCCATGAATGTTTCAACTATTGTGCTTGCGTTAAAAGGGTGAGAGAGTGAACCATATTGTGCATACTTGGTGAGTCTATCAACAACCACCATAACAACAATCTTCCCTTCTGACTTGTGTAGACCTATGATAAAATCCATTGAGACTTCCTCCCAACGCTGATAAGGTATGTCTAATGGTTGTAAAATATACAGGGTCTTAACTGTTTCAACCTTATTTTGTTGGAAAACCAAAAATTATGCCACAAACCTTTGAACATCAGATTTAAGACCTTCCCCAAAAAATGTCTTTTTGTACCTATGGTAGGATTTTAGGAATCATGAGTACCCTTCTATAGGACAGGTGTGTAATTCCAAAAGGACCTTTTGTTTGAGTTGAGATTTCTTACATATATATAAGCGATCCTTGTACCATAGTGAATAATTTATCCACACAAAAGTATCTGATACACTGGTATCCTTTTGTAGCTTTTGAATGAGTTTCCACACCGATAGGTCATTCTTCCATTCTTCCCTTGCTCCTACAATCCAATCGGGTTGTATAATAGAAATAGCACAAAGTAATGCCTCAACATCCTCATCTTTTCTTGAGAGTTCATCTGCAACCATATTTTGCTTCCCTTTTTTTATAGATGATTTCAAAGTCATATCCCAACATCTTGGTTACCCATTTTTGTTGCTCTTTTAAACATAGTCTATGTTCCAAGAAGTATTTAAGACTATCATGATCTATTTTGACCTTTAAGTGCCTACCTATTAGGTAAGGATGTCATTGCTTAAGTGCATGTAGTATTGCCAACATTTCCTTCTCATAAATGGGTTTGTGTAAGTTCTTTCCCTTGATTGGCTAACTTTCAAAATCCATGGGCCTTCCTTCTTGTATTAGAACAACACCAATGCCATTTCCCCGAGGAATCACATTCCACAATAAAGGTTTTTGTAAATTCTGGTGTGGTCAAGACAAGGGATTTTCACATTGCCTCTTTAAGTTGTTTAAAAGCCCGAGTTTCCTCTGGAGTCCAGGAGAATGAATCCTTATTCAATAATGTTATCAGAGCTGCTGTTATTCTTCCATAGTTCCAAACTAACTTGCGGTATTACCCTGTCAAACCTAAGAATCCTCTAAGATTATTCAAGGTTTTGGGAATCAACCAGTCCATCATGCATTTAATTTTGTCAGGGTTTACCTTGACACCTTCATGAAATACAGTATAACCTAAATACTCTACCTCCTTTAACCCAAAGAAACATTTGGAATGTTTTACATATAGTTGTTGCTCCTTTAGTAGTTGTAGCAACCTGCCAACATGTTAAACATTTTATTCTGAAGACTTGCTATAGATTAGTATATCATCAAAGAATACTAACACAAACTTTCTAAGGAGTGGATTGAAAATGGAATTCGTCAAACCTTGAAATGTGGAAGGTGCATTCATGAGGCCAAAACGCATGACCATAAATTCATAATGACCTTCATGAGTTCTGAATGTTGTTTTTAGGATTTCTTCTTCCTTCATTCTAATCTAATGATACCCTGAATGAAGATCCAACTTTGTGAAGTAAACTACTCCATGTAGTTCATCTAACAATTCATCAATGACATGAATGGGAAACTTATCTTTAATGGTTAAATTGTTGACCTCTCTATAATCTTGACACATACACCATGATCCCTCCTTCTTGTGTACAATTACCACTGGTGTAGAGTAAGAAATTTTGTTAGGCCTAATTATGCCAACCTCTAACATTTCTTCAACCATATGTTCAATTTCGCTCTTCTGGCCATATGGGTATCTGTAAGGTCTGATGTTAGGAGGAACACTTCCTGGAATCAAGTGAATAGCATGATCACGATCTCAAGTAGGTGGAATACATTTTGGAATATCTTCAAATACCTTGGAATTCTTATCAACGACCCTTTGGAGATCTAGGGGAATAGGAGGATTAGATGTTTGAACCTCTAGTGAGCATAATTGTGTAATTACACCATGATGTCCCTTTTAAAATCTTTACATATTCCCCCATAGTAAGAGTGATCTTATGGAATTTCCCCAAGCAATTGATAGTTCCTCCATCCACAATCATTACTTGAAACTTCAGTGTTGGATATATAAAGCAATTGAGATCTTTGGCTAATTTACATTGAATGAAATTATGGTGCTACCAGAGTCAATCAACACTGTTACCTTTTTCTTTTAGATATATCATTTGATTTTGATAGTTTGATGGGTGATAATTCCATCCAATGCATGACAAGATATGGTGGGAGTAATCTCATCGAGAGTAATTTCTTCTATTTCTTCGGCTTGAGATAGTTCCTATTCTTTTGCTTCTTCTTCTTTACAATCTATGTAGAATAATTTCTTCTCACCACACTTGAGTCCCTTGCTATACTTGTAGTCATGATTAAAGCGTAGACCTTTTGCTCTTCTTTCATCCATTTGTTGAGGTGTCAACCTTGTAGCTTGAGGTGGGTTAGAAGAAGGAACATTAATCTCTCTATAGGTGTTAGAGGTGGCCCTTTTAGTAGCCATCGCCATGTTTTTACTTTCAACCTTACTTGCCAACATAAAATTATTCTCTAAGGATGTTGGTTCGAAGAGACGCACCTCATGTTGAATGTTATCCTTCAAGATTCTAATAAAGAGATGCAACAATTTATCATCGTGTACGCCTTCCACTCTGAGACTCAACTTTTGAAATTGTTGCATGTGCTCAATTACTGGACCCTTTTTCCCTAGATTTATCAATTGGGTAAAGAAGGAATTTATCTTAACATCATCATGATATGATATCAATTCTTCTGGAAAACTGCACCATGAGATAATGGAGTTCTTTTTGTGTTCACAAAGTCATTGGTACCACACAAACTGCTCAGTTCTAAATATAAAGATGCAATAGTTACCTTTTTTAGATTTTGCACTTGGTGTATCTCAAATAATTGCTCCATCTGGAATATCCATGTTACGAGGTATGTTCCTTGCCATCAAACTTCTTCATGTCAATATTGGGGAGTTGGATACCCCTTGGAGACCTTCCTGGATTACTTCCACTATTAGAATCAAATCCTCTTGGATTATGCTTATTAATGGAAGGTTGCTCAACACATGAACATTATCTTTACCTTCCTGAGTACCTTGGGACAAATCATCACTTTTAGGGAGATTTTCGTTTGGATTTTGTATGAGGTTAGAAATCCTTTCCATATTCCCCCCAATATTATTCATAGGGGGGAATATGGCTACTCACAATTAATCAATGAATGAAACTTTTGTGTATTTGTACGATTTATATGTTATAATTTACAACATGATATGGTTGGCACTTGGACGATTAAATTTGGGTAAATAACTATTTTACTTCATAACCAATTAATGAATGCAAATTTTGCCTATTTTTAGGATTGTTGTGTTATACTTTAGAATGTGTAATAGTTGGCATTTCAACCATTATATTGGGGCAAATAAATATTTTACTTCATAATTAATTAATTAATGAAATTTTGGCTTATTTTTAGTATTTATGTGTTAGCATTTACAATATTTACAACATGATTCCAAATTGGAATATAGTTGGTAGTTAGATATTAGTTGGGCTATATTGGTAGCGGGATTGAATCCCTGGACCCCGTGTCACGTGAGTACAAGGCCCATCCCTAATTGTCGATTTCCCTAATATATATATATATATATATATATAGTTTGAGCATAAAGAAAGACGATAGTGGGATAGATTAATATTAAATAATAAATATGAATATGAATTAAAAGAACAAGATTTAGTAAGGGTGCATGGAAGTGAGATGAGAGCCAAGATTTGGAGAGGGTGCAAGAATGGGATAAGATAAGGTATCTAAATTAAGAAAGGGAAGGGAACGCGATTGATCACTGTAATATTAGGGAACTTTTTGAAAGGATCATAAGCAATAGTAAAATAAGAATGGAAGGTTAAGAGGAACATAAATGATAGATAATAGGTTTCGGGGAATGGCTGAGCTGGTATCCACCCTCTCGATTAAAATTGTTAGGATGTTTTTCAATTTCTAGGGCTTCTTTGATGAGGCAAGAGAAACAATGTGGGGCAGATGCTAAAATTTTATCTTGATCGAAATGAATAAGGTGTTTTCTATTGTGGGAACGCTTTACTATAGTGGCTTTAGTAAGACAATCATGAAAGGTGTTAGAGATATATTTTTTAAGACGGATTTGGATAGGCCTTTCAATTTGGATAAAGCAGTAAGCGTTCTGGGAGCAAGGTATTTGGTAAACATCTTAGAAGAAGAGGGCCTTAACTTATCTTTGACGCTTCAAAATAATTTGAGGGTTTTGTGTAGTTTGAAAATAGGTTTTAGTATTCTTTTCAACTAAAATTTTAGATATATGATTAGTATACCATGAATGTAAGGAAGATAAATCAGGGCTTGGGGTGAGGTATTGGTGAGGGGTGTATTCAATTTATAAGGATGGAGGGTTGAATGAAAGGCTTTGTTAATTTGAGATAGGGAGTAGCCATTGGCTTGTAGGGAATTAGTGAGGTGGGTGCTTTTGTTTGTTGACATGTTGGGAATTAGAGATACGAATAACTCTAGAGATAAGAGTTTTGAGCATGACAAACTTGTGAGCAAGGTGTTGATGGGATTGGGCCTGAAGGTTTCTCTCCACGTGGGTATTTTTGCAATAAATTTGGTGTGAAAGGGAACCATTTATCATCGACAAATCAAAACCAACATTTTGGATTTAGTGGGAAGTTGTTAAGCGCTCTTTTTCTCTTTAATATTTATTTTATTTATTTCTCAATGGCTTTTTTTTTTCTATTCATTTTGATTGAAACTCCACTTTTTTTTATCTCTCATTAAGCTTTTGTTGGATCCCTAATGATGGGTGGAGTGTCCACTTGAAACGTTGGGATGTTTGTAAAATCCAACACGGTTTCAAAAAAATCATATGCAATTGCTTTTTACTATTATGGCTTGCTTCTTTTTTTATTATTTTTCACTTTCACATTAGGGACATACATTAACTTCTCCTTCACTGTAATTTATTAAAAGTAATATCACATAACACATCTCATACACATTGGAATGTAATATGCACCTCCATTGTCTCAATGCATAAATTCGCAATTTAAATAATGCAATAAATTAACTATATATCAAGTAATTAAACACATCAAATTTTGATTGGAACACTTTGATCGAATAATTGAAAAATATAGATTTCGGTCCTACACACACATATAAACATAAGTGTTGATTTGTATTAAAGGGTGTTGCAACTAAGTTGAACAACTAGAAAATACAAAAAATATGACGAGTGAGAAACAATGGGTTAGTACTGGAGGTGAGTCTGACCATCTCTTGGTCCTATTGGAAATCTACGATGATGTAAAACAACCTCCTATCCCCTTCAAATTATGCTCATAATGGTTAAAAGAATACAATTACTTTGCTCTGGTAAATAGCCTTTGGTTCCATTATGATAATTTCATTTGTTGCTCTGCTCAAGGACAATTTAGAACTAATCTGAAAAAAAGTTAAGGAAGCTACTATGGGTGGGCAGCGGATAAGAAAAAGAAAGAGGGTGTCGAGCTTCTGGCAATTGAACATAGTTTGGCCACTCTGTATGAATTGACTGAAGGTGGTTATAGCTTTGTGGCCAACCGAGATGCTTTATTGAGCCTTGAGAATAGGAAAATAGAGATTCTAGCTACAAGGGAAGCGACTTGGAGGTAAAAAAGTAAGGCCATATGGCTTGCAGTGGGAGATGACAACTCAAAATCTTGCCACAACTATGCAAATATGAGAAGGAATGTAAATGCAATTTGGAAGCTCACCAATTCAGATGGAAAGGAGGTTCATAAATATGATGACTTATATAGGCTTGGTGTATCACATTTTTTAACCCAATATAAGGATGAGGACAAGGCACATCTAGCTGATATGGTTCAAATCGCACAATACTATCCTAGAACAATTACATAGGAAGAAAATCAAAAGCTTATGGAGGAAGTTACAATGAACTGCTATAGTCCTTGATAGTTTCCAAAAGGACAAGAGTTCGAGATTGTACGATTGGTTGATTGAATTCTTCCTTGGATTCATAGATCTTATTGAAAAAGACCTATTGCTGATAATTGAAGAATATAGAAGAACTGGCTCAATTATGGCAGCTTTTAATTCCACCTTCCTAGCCCTAATCCCCAAATCTTCTGATCCATCCACTTTTGATGCTTTTTTCCCTATTTCCCTATGCAATTATATTTACAAAGTGATATCCAAAGTTATCTCTTGAAGACTAAAAGACATTCTCTCCTCGTCCATCTCGGAGGAACAGTTTAGACTTCTTGGAGGTCGACATATCCATGAGGCAATTGGGATTGCTCAAGAGACTCCACACGATTAAAACAAAGAAGATTGAATCAACAGTAATCAAAATTGACTCGACAAAGGATTTTGATAGGGTCAGTTGGACCTATATAGGGTTGATTCTGACACATCTTGGTTACTACCTTCGCTTCATAACTTGGGTTATGAGCTGCATCTCCTATGTTTCGATTATTATTCTCATCAATGGAGCAGCTTTAGATTTTTTCATAATGGGCAGAGGCTTAAGGCAAGGATGTCCATTATCACCCTTGTTGTTCCTTATTGTCACAAAGGGACTAAATAGGGATTTCTTAGACACTAAGAGAAGAGGCCACATCAAAGGCATTCACATGAGGGGTAATCTCTATCTTACATATCTTCTTTTTGTAGATGACGTATTGATTTTTGTGAAGGTTATAGGGGAGAGATGAGAAATGCTAAAGTCAATACTATGCATATACTACATAGGGACAAAAATGTTGATAAATGCAGATAAATTGACTATGTCTTTGGAAGGAGTAGCTAACGAAGATCGACCTTTTTTGTTGTATTTATTCCCTTACCACCTAGTAATACTTGACAAAGGGATAAAGCATCTTGGTTTCTATCTAAACCCAAATGCCTATATTGCAGCTGACTAGAAGTGTCTTATTTACAAACTGGAGAGTAGGATCAACACCTGGTGTTACAAATGGTTATCTAGGGGGGGTGATTGGTATTGGTGAAGGCAGTTTTGGAGGCAACTCTAGTATAGTGGATGTCACTTGCGTGGATCCCAAAGGGAACTTTGGAAACCATCTGAAAAATAAGCTTTGAATTCATTTGGCAAGGAAAAGGAGAGGATCAAACCCTCCCTTGGTTCAAGTGGGGAAAGATGTCTAAGCCCAAAGGATTAAGAGGTTGGGGCCTTAAAAATCTATTTTTCTTCTCAAAGGCTTTGGCAACGAAGTGTGGATGGAGACTCATCATAGGAGAAAGTATTTGGTGCTAGTTAGTCACTCATAAATATATACATCCAAAGGGATTGGAGGACTCGGGATCCGTCACCCTAGAAAAAACATACAATATGTTTCATTGTTTTGGAAAGCACTAGTATTGGCATTTCCTAATAGTGGATGGTTTGGATTGGAAGATAGGTGATGGAACAAAAGTGCGACTGGGGGAAGACCCATGGTCGGATGCAAGCGCCCTCACACTTTTCCTGCTCACTTGCTACAAAAGCTTAAAGATCAGGGCCTATATAAACTCTCACATATCCTAGTCCTGCAATCCTCAATATGGGGACATAAATGGCTATTAGTAGATCAACTGGGCCTTGAAGGAGAGGAAGCTAACCTTTCGACTCTCTATATTACAAATTTAAATACCAATCATATAAGAATTGCAAAACTAAGAGATAAGTTGGTTTGGGCCAAATCACCTATAGGGATCTACACACCAAATATTGGATATCAAACTCTAAGTGAGGGAAAAAACCCTGTTGATCCTGTGTGGTGGTGGAAAGTGGTATAGAAATTAAATTGCCCCATAAAAAACAAGATCTTTATGTGGTGCCTCCTGAACAATAGAGCCCTTACATGGGACCGGATGCATAAATGAACATTCCAGGGTCCAAACAGATGCCCACTATGTTGTCAACATGAAGAATCAAATACCCATTTAATCATGAAATTCCCTTTTACATTACAAGTATGGTTTGAGGTTTCCTCTTCAACTGGTCTTACAAATGTATGGTGGGGACAATCTATTGAAGGAGGACTGAGGAGATGGTGTGACGATAAACAAACTAAGAATTATAGACCTCTCTCATTACAAATTTCTTAGGGAATATGGATAGCCAAAAGTAAGTCTATATTCGAAGAGAAATCCTCCATTCCTTTCCTCCGTGCATCCCAAAGCCTAAACATCATGAGTTTCCTCCCATAGACAAAGAAGAATAAGAAAAACAGGCAGCTAACTATGGAATTCATTGACAACACCAATCCTTAGGCAGTTTTTGATGGTGCTGCTCAAGGCATCCCATCCATTGGAGGGGGCGGGGGCAAAGGGGGATATTATATTTAAATGCGGAACATAACTTAAATTTTAAAGCTAGTCTTGGACCTAGAAGCAATAATTATGTTGAACTTCTGTTATTACTTTTTTTATTATTTCTATCTATAAAGAAAGGATTCAACTGCTTAAATGTTTATGGGGACTCTTTGAATGTCATCAGATGGACAAAAAAGGAGCAAAATTGCAGCAATCTTGAACTACTCACTCTTATGGAGGAAGTATGGAGAATAAGCTCTCGGATAAAAAATCTCACTCTAGAACACATCTTCATAGAATTAAATAACATATCAGACAAGATTTTAAAGGAGGGTCTTCAACTCCAGAAAGGGCAGTGTCACATTGAAGAGCAGAGGGAAGGAGAGAGAAATGAATACTATCATCAACCATTTCATGAAGGTTTGTGAGGAGAGTGAATCACTTCCAGCCTATCTTGGTTGGAATTAGTGGCATACTTTTGGAAAATTGGTAAACTCTGGTTTTAGTTGCTTGGACATTCCTAGAGATGTTCAAATATGGTCCCTAGGTTACTTGTTATGTTTGTGGGGCGATGTACCCGTGATCTAAACAACACAAATGGAGGGGGGAGTTTTTACTTGGCTGTCTTTATGACAACTACAATTTTTCTTTTTCTTTTTTCAATAGAAAAAAAGTTGTACCTTTACTATTAATATAAAAAAAAATACTCCTCCATACATAGAAAGATCCATATAAAACACATGTGTTATCACTGTTCATAATCTAAGACTTCATACTCAATTTACATCTTTATACATTGGCATTCTTAAACTTCACATAATGTAAACCTCCAAGATCTCACCATGAAATTAGTATTTAACACGTGTCTGTCCATTTTGAAAAGATCCCACCACGAAATTGACATTTAACACATATTATGAAACTATCTTCATTAACAAACATTTTACTATGAATAAACTTACGTAGATTGTTGCATTTACACACATGTTAAGATAGTTTAATTACAGGGCAGATTCGCTTTCTAAGAGGCAATTCCCCTACAAGAGGGCATGTTGATTGTGCAGGAATCCAGGGACATTACACAACATTTACAACTCTAGAAAATGCATTTTTATGTATAGTATTCTCCAATTAATTGATCTTTTTGTGGCCTTTAGTAAAATCAATGAAGTTTAATTTAGTACAAGAATGTGATGTAATGTAAGATGTAACCGATGTTGATGATGTTCCAACAGTTCCTTGTTGATGATGATGACGATGATGTTGATGATGCTCCAAGCGTTCCATGTTGATGACGACCATGATGATGATGATCTACCAGTTCTATTTTGATGATGATGATGATGATGCCCCAGACATGTGATGATGTTCCAAGACATCCTATGACATACATAATTTCACCAGTCAGTTGTACAGTTGTTGATGTCGATGTTGATGTTTATAGAATACCTTCCTATTTAAGAGGGACTGTTAAAGAAATGTAATCGCGGAAGATATTATAATTGTATTTATTTATTGTATAATTATTATTCCTCCTTCAGGAGATGTCATTGGTGTAATTGATCATGTAAGTTTCATTGAAAGAGTCAATGTAAACCCTAGAAGTTGTGTAGGCCTAGAAGAATCCATAAAAAATATATTTTATTATGTAATTGATAGGTCGACCTAGTAAACTAGGAGAGGTCGGCTCAGTTGGGGTAAAAAGTCACCCAACTGAACAATATAAATAAAGAGGTCGAGTTTTTCATTTGCATCACTCACTCATTTGAGCAAGTTCGCATAAGAGAGAGCGAGAAGCTCGTTGGAGATAAGAAGTAGCTATTTTTGTCTTGGGGCTTTATCTTGTATTGGTGAATTCTATATTGAGAAGTTTTGTCGGGGTTTTATCCCTTGTGGTTTCTTGAGAGACATTTTGTGTTCTTGTGTTGTTGTGCTTGTATTTCTTTCAATGATCCTATTTTTTAATGTTATTATGCTAAACAAAGTAAAAACTTAACAATAAGAAGAAGTAAAATAAAAGCAGTGAAGAACCTCATTAAACGAGAAAGAACGAGAAAGAACTTTCTTCTTTCTAATCCAGGAGACCAAAATGGAAACTAAAGAAGTTTTAAATACAATTTTAAAGGTCTGGAAACAAAGTGAAGGGGTGGCTAAAAATGCTTGAAAATCTTTGGGAGGGATCACATCCTTGTGGGATAATAAAATCTATAGGAAAATGGAATAGGTGGAAATGCAACATTGGATAACGATTGTTCTGGAAAATATGGAATTAAAGGAGCTCATTAGAATATGCAATGTATATGCTTTGGTTAGATGTGGAGATAAAGTTAAGTCATGCAGATGATTTTACACTCTTCTGAACAATGATTTTATAGTTTAGAAGATCATTGTTGCAAGGGATTTCAACACCACAATTTCTCATAAGGATAAAAGAGGAGGCAACCTGATAAAAGACCCCTTTGGGGAATATTTGGAAGATTTAATCTCAAATTAGGACTTAATGGACATATTTCCTAATAAAGGTTTATATACATGGTCTAACCATTGGTATGGTCCAAGGCACATCTCTACTAGATTAGGTAGGTTCTTGGTTCATAGTTCCTTCTTCCTTGATCAATTTTCCTTTGAGTCCAAAATTCTTCCTAATGCAGTCTTGGATCACAAGCCTATATTTATTCTAAATGCTTAGGAGGAGCCATACCTAGGTTCGATACCATTTCATTTTAACCCTCTATGGTTGCAGGAGCAAGAAGCTATAGATATAATACAGGTATCTTAGAACATTTTGGTCAAGGGGTCACCTACCTTTTTGTGGGAATCAAAGCCAAGAGTTGTTAAGAGAGGATTAAAGAGTTGTTCCAAAACTCAATACAAGTTTCCTTCAAGCATAAAAAAGTAATTCCAATCTAAGTTGGAGAATTTACATGTAAAAATGGAAAATCAACCAATCACAAATCAAAGAGCAACTAAAAGAAGAAAATGAGTTAGTTAAAAATATTCACCAGTTGTTCAGGCAGGAAGAGGAGTTGTGGCACTTAACGTTAGGGAGTTTATGGATTTGGGGATATAAATACTACATATTTTCACAGGCAAACAAGAGGCATAATTCAGAGGAATGCAATAAAAGCGATGCAAAATTATGAGGGAAAGCAACTATCTGATGTAAATGCAATGAAAAAATAAGCCTATAGACATTTTAAAGAGTTGTACACATAAAAGGGTAGTTCTATAATGAATATAAAGAGACTTTGTTACACAACATTCCATATTTGATTAGAGAGGAAGATAATCTTATTCTTGAAAGGGAAATATCGAAGAAGGAAGTAGTGGATGGCATTTGGAGTCTAAGGACCTAGGATCGGATGGATTTATCATCCACTTTTTCAAGGCATGCTGGTATATTATTAAGATAGACTTGCAAAAAATGTCCAATTGGACTAGAGGGAAAGATAAAATTGGAGGAGCTACAAATTCTTCTTGTATAGCCTTGGTTACTAAAGGATCGAGATCTACCTCTCTTACTTGTTTTTTTCCCGTCTCATTATGTAATGCAACCTACAATATTCTCACTAAAATTATGGCTTCCTGGGTCAAAAAAATCATCCCACATCCCATCTTTGAAAGTTAGGGGGGCTTCATAGGAAAAAGATAAACCATGGACAATATCATCCTAGTTCAATAAGCTACTCACTATAGCTTTAGCAGAGGGGATAAGGGTATGATAATAAAGATTGATCATGCTAATGATTTTGATCGTGTTAGGCATAACTTCATTTTCTCTATCACAAAAAAAATCTTTTCTTTGAAAACACTATTAGATGGGTTAGAGCATGCATAGGGCGACCACAGATTGGTCCACTTGTAAAATGGCAGGCCAACCCCTTACTTTCACAACTCCAGGGGCATTTGACAGAGGCGTACTCTCCCCCCTTTATATAATTATGGTGGAGGCTCTTATTAGAACATTAAATCATGAAAGGAAAGAGGGAAGGCTTGAAGGCATTACAATAGCTCGAGGGGTGAAGGAAATTAATCACACCCAATTTGCAGATGATACATTGTTCCTCGAAAGATAATCTACTATAAATGCCTTGATATTTAAACATATTCTTGACTCCTTTATTGAATCTTTAGGGGGTTTGGTAAACTCAGAGAATAGTCAAATATTCAATTGGAATATATCCTCTAGGTTGTTGCAGATAATTTCTCGTATCCGTGGATTAAATGGATAGTCCTCATGGTCCTCCTTTAGATATTTGGGCTCTCATATGCCCCTCGAGCCCCCAAAATCTACGGATTTGATGCACATTCTTCATAAAAAAAAGAAAAATGCAATAATGGGGGGGCACAATGGTTAAACCCAATAGACAAGATCATCCTCATTAAGTCAATATTATCTTCTCTCCCTCTTTTACAGTGTTATTCTCTTATAGATCCAATTAATATAGTGAACACTATTGCTAGGGAGATTCATATATTCCTGTGGCAAGGAGGTAAGTTGAATACAAGCAATTTCATTTGATTAAATGGGAGACATTCCAAGCTCCCATTGCTCATGGAGGAGTTAGCATCAAAGATTTTGTTTGATGAATATGACGTTAGGAGCCAAATTGGTCTTGAGACTTATCATGGGCAACAATGGAAATTTACCATCAAGAAGAAATATCTCCAAGAGAGCCATATTCATGCATTGATAGTGCAAAGTGGGAAGGAAAAGGTATAAGTATATGGCATATTTGTAAAGCAACATGACCTCTAATCTAATATAACATTTATTGGATTCCTAGCGATGGGTCAAAGATTGACCTATGGAAAGACATAATTATGGGTTGTGCTCCTTTAGTCACTAAATTTGCTTTGGGAAATATCAAGGAGTGGATGAACTTTGGAGGAATTAAAAAATTTAATGACATCTTTGAATGGAATAGACTTTGTCAATGGAAAAATTGGATGAAATTGCTTGTGCCTGAACATCTCCAATTTCAATATTATACTTCACTCTCTTCGATATTGGTTGTTTCTCCTCTTAGCATTCAATCTAAGGAAATTATACAATGGGGAAAGAAAGGGCCTTTCTCAGTTAAAGAAGGTTACTAGGTTCTCCTACATAACAGATCATTACACCTGTCTTGCAAAGTATGGAAATGCATTTGGTATCTTGAATACATTCCCAAAATTAATTTGTTTTGTTTCGTCTTAGCCCATGGAAAGATCCTTGCCATAGAAAATCTCCTCAAAAGAAATATATATGGCCCCTCTCTATGTATTCTCTGCATGGAAGAGGAGGAAAGAGTGAAGCATTTACCTTTGGAGTGTGATTATGCTACTCAAGTTTGGGAAGAAGTGATGACAAAATTCGAGGACAAAATTGTGCTTCCTTCTCAATGGCCCGATCTTTTCTGTTATTGGAAGTAATACTACCCAGGTTCCCCTCAAAACAAGCATGGTTTGAGCAGAGTTTGGATGGCATTGTCCATATTTATCTACTGGAACATATGGATAGCCATATACAAGGCTATTTTTAGTTCTATTTTATTTCCTCCAATGAGAATTGTTATAAAGGCTTAAGTGTTGATGTTTGAAACTCTTAAAATGTGATGCATTCATGAGATTAAATCATAAAATATCATAATGTAGGTGCATAATTAGGTAATATAGTTATTGGGTGGGATCCCCCATCAATCTAAATATCTCCTCTTTAGACCTCGTTCTCCATTAAGCTGGAAAATAGATCTCTGTAAATTGAAATTTCAATCCTAGATCGACTCTCAGAATATATAATTTTTTTTAATGGATCATCAAAGGGTAATCTAGGGGTGGTAGGTGTGTGGGTGGGTGGGGGGGTCTTAATCGCTTCCAAATAAAGCATAGAATGCACTTATTCACGGGAAATTGATGTCATGACAAATAATTTGGTAGAAGCTTATGCTCTCCTTCGAGGGATTGTTCTCCTTCTTTAGTATCAAGTCAAGAAAGTAATGATTCTTGGTGATTCCCTTTTCATCATAAATCAAGTCCAAAACAAGGCCATCAAAGAACGAACTCTCCTCAGTATAATTTTTTAAGGTTAAGCTCTTTCACGTCAAACTTGTTAACAAAATATTTGCGGATGACAAATCTAATGAAGCTTTGTATTTAGAAAAGTGGGGCCCCATAAAAATTGGGGACACCCCTGAATGGTTTGGATACCATAGTATTAATATGCAAAAAGCCACCTTCATATTTAGCCTCATTAGTCATAATTTAGAGCACGTGTGATGCCATAACAAGAGGAAATCTATAGGAAGGATTAAGCATGTATCCATAGTAAATTTAATGTAGCGTATGGGTGCTTTGGCACTCCTTTGTGCCTCAGAGTCTCTTCGCTCCTTATTCATTGAGTGATTGGGTACTATATTCCTTTATGGCATCTTTTAGTGTTTTCTCTAGCTGCGGTGGGATAATTCAATTAGGAAAGATTTGGGAAGGCAATTGTAGATGGGAGCCAGGGATTGCGTTTCAGTTTGGCGTGAGTCTCAAGTCACAAGTTATCACCCTTTGGAAACAGTAATGTCGTCTAGACATTTATTGGTGTGTATAGTTTTAAGTTGAGTGCATTTATCAATTGGGTCTACCATATGTGCATAGCGTCATTTTCAATGTAAGAGCTGTTCTTCTTAGTCGCGGCCTAAGTGATACCTTCTTGGAGTTTTTAGTTGAGAAGCGTGACTATATTTGTGTTTCTAGTTTGGAAAATATCGGGTCTCTATTTATTGCTACTCTTATAGAATGTTCTTTTTATTCCCATGTGGCCAATCCTTTGGGATTTTCCCTTGTTGAGGGAGAGAATTATGTCGATATTAAGAAGACCTTAAGAAAATTGGAAGCTTAGATGGAAGGAGTGAAACAAGCCCTTGAGTATTATAGTTTGTAATTGGAAAAAATAGAAAATAAACAGGGAGCCATGGAGGCTAAATTAAATGACCATATTAGTAAATAAAAAAACTGCCATAGATATAAATATATTATCCTAGATTTTGCTCGTGGGTCTTAGTCAGTTATAGGGTGCCTTGGGTTTCCATTGGCTTTGTTAAAGATCACCCAAAAGAGGAAACTGTAGTCCAACAAAATGGCATCCTCGGGATTGAGGATCAACATGCTTCAGTGTACATTGACCCAAAACAAGAGGATATCCTAATGGAGGAAGCCCATAATGGGCATTAGTTTGGTTAATGATGTTTGTTCTTAATGGTTCGTACTTGTATTTTTTTTTTAACAAGAACGGTTGTAGTGCTTTTGATTATATAAAAAAATAGAGGTTACATAGAGCCAAAGAAGGATGACAGTTCCCAAAGAAGCACAGTAATCACGCCTTGTTCATCCTTCTCTATTTTGTAGCTTTTCTGAAATTGGCCTAATCTATGGAAGCTATAGCTTCTCACATACTGTCCAAGCAGAAGGACGCAAAAACTAAACATTACTAATGACTAATCTTTTTAACCCAAGGATGGAGCTGCAGAGCAGAAATAACCATCATTACATATTGTTTCATGCTTTCTTCCATCATTCCAGTTTAACCTTGTCTTCAAAAAACCAACAAAACACATTTAAATGCCGAAAAGAAAGAGAGACTTAGACCAACCATCTAGAGGTAGAAGTCTTCATTGTTCTCCATGCTCCATTCCTTCGCAGAGCTATTGCCAAAGTGTAGAGCAGCATTGACTATCTCATTCTCGAACTTGTCCAGATTCTTGCAAATAGACTTTTTGGTGCTATTCAATACTTCTAGATGAGGATTTAGGCAGAGCTCCGGATGAAATGAATCGCTTAAAACGTTTACCCTCTCTTCGAGCCTTCTGTTATGCGTCTTCACTTCTGTGTGGGTTGCTTGAGCTAAAGTATACAAACTGGATAAAGCCCGTTTCATCTCCAAATTTTCATTCCGAACCGATCTGACATGTTGCTCCAACTCCTTTACACGGTTTTGGAGATCCCTTTTTCTACATTGGGACCCCTTCTCTGCCCATAATCTTGAAACCCATAATTATCCTTCTCCAGAATTGTTGTCGACTGATCTTCCTTATCCACGAAAGTCACTTGTCCAAGACTATGTCCAAGGGAATTTGCCTGCTCGCACTTGTGCACAGAACATTGCACTCCCTCAAATACCAGATGAACCCAACTATGTGCGCGCTTGAAACTCCTAATTGACTTGTGACAGAGAGAACAACACCTTCCAGGATCAACAACTGTGTGTTCCATGTTTAAACCAGAGCTCTTCTTATCCATACTCCAACTCCTGTCTGCGAAATTGCAACTGAAGAGAACATTCCCTCTTTCAAATGAATAGGTTCCTTGATGCCGACGCCTCCCCCCGACTTCACACATGCGTCCCATCTAGCAACAACAAGGCGTGAATTGAGGTCAATAAATGCGAAGTAATAGCAAATCCTAAGAAGATTTGAAAGGCGAGAATGAAAAATGTGGGTTGAATACCAGTGTACCACAAGATTACTTTTGTGAATAATAATTCTATACTCAGCCTTAAGAGGCCAAAGGGGACTCAGACATAAAAAGGAATCGACCATTCTGGAATCGAAAAGAAAAGCTTAATGAATCCAATTCTCATCCCTCAGAACATTGTCACATTCCAGAGTTCCAAAACACAAGCCAACCCCCTTGTTTGCCAATCTATCCTCTTGTTGATTATGGGCTCTCAAGACGTGTAGAAAGTTGATCTTCTTGAACTCATCAACTATGCAAAGCAAAAGTTGTTGCATTTTTGTAGTGGGCTTCTTACGATTTCTCGCAAGAATTCTTGCTTCTCTAATGACGATTAAAGAATCTCCTATCGCTGTGATTTCCTCGATTCTCAGTTCTTTGGCAAGTTCAAGGCCTTTGATTAGGGCTAGCCACTTGACATTATTATTAGTTTTTTTTCCTATGCTCCAGGAATAGTCTCTCTGCTTGTTCCCCCCGGGGTCAAAAATTACCCCCCCCCCCCTCTGCATCTGCAACCCTGGGTTCATACTTGTAATTTTCTCCTTGGTCAATATGTTATATATCACAATTTTAGAAATGATAGGAAGAATCTTGGAGATAATCAGTCAAGAGGCCTCTTAGAGTTTTTGTTTGTTTGAAGGCCTAACTTACCAGAGCTTTTTACAATTTTGGACTATTATGTACTTTTCTTGGTTGTTGGGATCTTTTGATGCTTCTTTTAATACAAATTGAACCAGTTTCCAATTTTAATTTATTTTTTTGTATATATTTTATATTTATAATTAATAAAAAATATTTTAAAATTTGATAGTATTAATTTAGATTTAAAACAATTTCATATATATATATATATATATATATATATTCTTTTATAAGGTAAATCAAAATATTTAGTACTCAAAATCTATACAACAATATAACAGAATAATAATAATAATCTATACCACCCACTCTATACTTTTTTTGTTTGTTTTTGTAATGTTCGTATTTTATATTAGACTAAAAAACATAAAGCTTTATAGAGCATATCATAGTTGCTTCCAGTTTGCAGATATCTCCAGACCTTAGTCAAGCTTAAATGTCTATTGTTAATAGTCGAGATGCAAAACAACCCCCAAACTAACAAACTATGACCATGAGTTTCCCATCTTGATAAAGTTTGCACAGTGTTCCACCATAGGCCGGGGGTTATGACCTCATAAAACCAAAAAGACCAGATTCAAGGACAACACCGACTAACTAGAAAGTTTTCCAACTTAAGATAAAAATTAATCATCATCTAAAAAAGATAAGTGAGAGGGACCGACACTTGAATTCTCTTGCTTTGCTGCTTGTTGGACAACTTCTAGACTCCTGCGAAATACTAGGTATGTGTCGATCGACCGACTCGACTGAAAGTTTTCCCAGTGAGAGCATGGGCAAGAGCATAAAGTTTGGCATTAATTTGAGCGACTTCTAATTTTTGGTCTCTTGCCAGTGTGCACATCCCCTCTTCCAGTCCCACAATGCGAGTAGACATGGATGACTTACTGGGGCTATCTTGGAAGTTTCCCTGAATGCAGCCATTCATTACCATACTCATGAGAGATTTCACAGTTTAGAAAATGCCCAATGTGTTAGTATGACGCGTTTCTCAGGTGCGAGTGGAACTCAAGTCCTCTCCCAAACCCCCGAAAACCTTCATCAGCTAATGAGCGTCTGGGTTGTGTCTTTCCCTATGCAATCACTTTTCCAGTCGCTCAGTGTGCTCCCAAGCCCAAGGGTGACCTCCTTCTCAAAGAAACCATGAACTTTCCTTAAATATTTGAGAGCCCTCGACATGTGGGATCTCTGGGGGTTGTTTGTAGTCTTCTAATTGGTAACTTTTGTTGTCACCATCCCGCCCACTTTAAGGGGGAGTAACCAGTGCAAGTATCCTTGTTTCTAGAGCTTGAACTGGGTGACCAATGTTCCGACGAGTAGCTCAACGTCAGGGCTAGGGATATTTCCCAGTACTGCCCTTTCAAAATGATACATGAACTGACGATAATGCTTTTGTAGATCTTGCAAATCCCTATAAACCTTGCCATTATCACGATGCGAACCAACTTGGGTGGCCATGAAGGCTCATACAAGGAAGGGGACATAAAACAATACTTGAAATCTTATGTGAACTCTGGGATTGTACACCTTACGCAACCACTTGGTTATGTTTTCCCTTCGATACTTAATGAAGACCTTGATATGGTCGCCATGCGTTCTTTTGCATGAGCGAGCCCATCTAGTATCATTAGGATCATTCATCACAACTTGTCTTAGCATGATGTAGGCACCTGTCGTGGGGGGTGGTGTCTTTCCTATTGATTCTATCACAGTCCTCTTTGAGCTCCGCTCTTTCATTGTCGGTCCATGATTGGTTGCACTCATCCCTAGGGTGATCCACTCCCCAGTTTTCCAGCTTGTCGGCCAACTTATTGGCTTCCTGCCTAACATGGTGGGGAACAATTGCATGGGAGTGGTCTAGTTTAGCCGCTAATGCTTCCATCTTTGAGGCTAATCTCCAACTAGGATTGATTTTTCTAATGCTAGAACCATTGAGAAGTTTATTCAAGATATGTATCATTAACTTCGAATCTCCTTCTACAATTAACTTGTTGTAGTTCTTTGCTCTAGAAATGATGATTCCCTTCAACATCGCGTATAACTCCGCTGCATTGTTACTCTATATCCCCATCAACCCTAGGAAAATTCTAAGAATCCTGTCGGTATGATCTCTGAAGACCCCTCCAAAGCCAGTAGGGCCAGGATTACCCTGGCTAACATCGTCGAAGTTTAGATTTACAAATCCCCACTCTGGAGGGGCCCAATCATTCGACCTATCAGGGGTAGCTCGTTGCCTTGGGACGCTATTTGGATTGGAGTTCTACAAAAGATTCAAGGCTTTAAGAATATCCTTATCAAGAGGAGAGCCATTCCAATCATTGGGATCCCATTGGGATGATAGGCCTGTTTCATGAATGTCTAATTAGATCTTTTTCCAAACTTATTGGGTGGGAATGCTTGTGTTATGGAAGATTTGTCTGTTCCTCTCTTTCCAGATATCCCATAGTAGGAAGCTGGGAAGAGTTGCCTAGCTCTATTCACAATGTTATTTCTAGAGATTTGCATTCTCCAATTGGCCAGAGTTTCTTTGATGCTTGCACCATTGTGATCAAATTGTCTAAAGGTGCTCGCCCCCCGGTCCCAGAGTTGTTGACTGGTTGTACATGAATTTAGAAGGTGCTCAGAGTCCTCCATTGCAGACCTGCAAAGGTAACATATCAAGGGGCCTTCAAAACCTCTATTGATGATTTGATCCCAGGTTAATATTTTTTTCCATGCCACTAGCCACAGGGAAGTTGAGACTTTTGGCCACAAGTTTTGCTTCCATATCTTGGACCATATGACTTCTTGTTGATCCCATTTGTAATCCACCATGATCGAATAGGTTTCCTTAATGTTGAAAGTACCTTTGCTAGAGTGTCCCCATCGAAGTATATCCCTCTCGTCCTATAAAGTGATATTTCGAGATTGAAGCTCTTCCCATAAAAGGTTCCATTGTTCATATGTGATGTTGTTGGGCCATGTTGGTTTTTCATGCCACCTTCGCCATTGTGGGTCATTGACAATGGTGCTCCAAAAGTGTGAGACCAATAATTTGTTAGAAGAAAGAGTAGCTTGCCGAAGGGGTTGAATGTAATCTATTGAGTTAATCTTTACTCTTTGTTGCCCGGCATCATCCCAGAAGAGAGCAGTTTGGCCATTGCGAATTTCCTAGAAGGCATGGTCTTGGATAAGATTACGATTTTGCCAAGCAACATTCCATATCATTGATCCTTTGGTACTTTCCTACATATGAATGAGATCTTGGCAGTCTATTCTGGTTGCATATTTACTCTACCAAACTCTGGGCCAGAGGGCTTCAGGTGTGGTTAGCCACCTCCACCAAAGCTTGGTAGACATTGCCTTATTTTCCAGATTTGGATCCCTTAGGCGTAAACCTCCCAAAAGTTTTGGCTTGCATTATTTGTCCCAGGTGGAACTTTATCTTTCTTTCCTCCCCCATAAAAAGGTCCTTTGCAGAGATCTAATTTCATTCAATTTTTTTTTGGAGCTACCAATATGGAGAACCGATATGCAGAAATGTACCACGCACTCTATACTTAACTTAATTGACCTTTTTATATATTAAATATTTCCATTTTAATTTATTAAGATACATATATTACATATTTATAATAATAAAGAATTTTTTTTTTTTTTTTTAAATTTAAAGCATGTTACAAGTCTTTTTTTTCCTTGGAAAAGCATGTTACAAGTCTTGATAAGTCAAGATTAAATGTTTCATTTGGTTAGCGCTGCATAACCGGATACTTACATGGGACAATCTTTGCCGGCGCGGTTTTTGTGGCCCGGGCTGGTGTACCTTATGCTGCTCTGAGGGGGAGACGGTTGATCATCTTTTCTCCTCCTGTCCATTCATAAAAGAACTCTGGTCTTTTGTTGCGAACAAATCTGGTATATTCTTTTCTTGGAACTATTGCTCCCTTAGTGACTGTCTTGTTGATTGGGCCCAGCATGATTTCGGGGTTAAAGAGCTTCCATATTTTATGATTTGGGAGGTGTGGAAGGCTCGGAACCTGCTCATTTTTGAGAATCGAGCCCCTTTCTTGGCTGGGATTGGCTTTAAAACTCTTGCTGCACATCATGAATATCTCTCTATCCACGGTCGGGTTGGGGGCAGTGATAAAATGGATAGGAATCTTCGATTTGCCCCTCCGGTGCTGACCTACCCATGTGGCTTCTTTGACGGTGCTGCTGTTAGCAGTTTTGGGGGGGGGCGGTGCTGGGGCTGTAATACACTTTTCTAATGCTGTCTCCATCCATCTCTGGCTAAATCTGGGCTGTGGGTCCAATACCAGGAGCGAGCTATGTGCTCTTTGGTTATTACTTTTCTGGGCCCACCTGCGGAAAATCACCTCACTTGTGGTTTTTGGCGACTCACTTTCCATCATCTCCTGGGCGAAAGGCAAATCCACTCTTAATAATTTGATGCTTAAGCACTGGATGGATGCGGTTCTGATGTTAATAAAGGATTTTCATCACATACACTTTGACCATGTTTACAGGGAAGTAAACATGGTGGCGGACATGCTATCTAAAAAGGCTCTTTACTCTGAGCTTGGGATCATCAAGTGGCAGGAATGGCGGGAGGACTCGTTGTTTTCACAGGGCTCACATCTTCTTCATTGGTCTTGATATTTTTGGCTCTTTTCTTCTTAATTAGTTATAATATGTTGCATTTTTGATATCCTTTGTGAGCAGATATACTTATGTTCGCTGTTAGTTCTATGTGCAGATATCACATAGGGGCTGATACCAACTCCTTGTTGGACATTTTGTATACTTCTTCTATATGCGGCTATATTGACTGGGATTGTCTGGTCATGTTTTGATATACTTAGCTTACTGGACATATATTTATTTTGGATATTGGCAGCCATGGCTGTTGGTTAATATTGTGAACTTTGTTTTTTGACGAGACTCTTTGATGGTTTCTGGTGATCGATGAACCTGTTTCTCCTCCGGGAGGGGTTCATGTTATTTATGTGTGAACATATGGTACATATTATGGTTTTCATGGTTGTGGCTGTTGGCACTGTGGCCAAATGTTTTGACATGACACATATGCACTGCAGGGCAGTGACGAGATGTATGTTTGTTTTGACAGTTGGCAACATTTACTATTTCGTATATTAATAGTAAGTTATATTTTTCTGTGAAAAAAAAGTCTTGATAAGTCTAACTTTAATGTTTATTAGAAAGTGATCCATCTTACTAACATAAAGTACTTATTTGCTATATACTATATACTTTATGTAAGAATAATGGTAAAGAAATGATATATCCTATTAACCATGATCCTGGTGTGAAAAAGGACAATCATAAAGAAACAATATCCATTATATATATATATGTTATTTCAGTTTTTTTTTTATTATATATATATATATAATTTTCTAAAATTCTGAGCCATACTCTATTATACTTCTTCCAAAAATATTTAATAATAACAATAATTTAACCATACAAAAATATTTAATACGAATAATCCAACATTATATTGTATTATATTGTAGTTAATGTGCATTAGAATACTTGTACATAACTAACTACTTCACATTATAGAATACAGCTCATCTAGACGTCATAGATTACTTTAGATTTATGGTGAAACAATCTCAATTAGGAACTTATGGAAACAAACCCTCACATCGTACGAAGGAAAGATTCGGTTTAGATTAACCCCAATTTATGGTAAAAATTTTACGGCTCCAATTCCGCAAAGAAAAACGGCGGCGTCCTTTAAAATCAAATAAATAAAAAACAAAAATACGCCATGCGGAGGCAGGGAGAAGAATTCACAATAGTGAATTGAATTTTCTTGCAGTCGCGAGGAATCGATCGGTAGTCGACCGCATTATCCCATGCAAAGAAAGAGATGGGCAACTGCAGTAACAGCAACAGTAGCAACAGCGGCCATGGCAGTGAACAAGAATTGCAGAAGCAGAAGCAGATTTTCAATCAAATTCTGATGGCGTTCTTGAAAGGTTATCCCCAGGCGCGTTCCAGGCCCTTCCCGGTCTTCATAGCCGAAGGCAAGTGCGTCGATCTTTACGACCTCTCTGCCCGGGTTCGAAACCTGGGCGGTTACGAGGCTGTCACGGAGAAAGGCATGTGGAGCGCCGTGGCCGAGAATTCAGGCCTGGAGCCCTCCTGCGGGCCTATCCTGAAGCTCGTCTTTGCCAAGTACTTGAAGCTGGCGGAGAAATGGATGCACAGGCTCAGGGCTGTCAAGAATAATGGCGAGATCGTGACCTTTCGGCAACGGCCGAGGAGTGGCGGGGCCGAGGCTAATAATGATGTTCTTGCCGGCACGTTGGAATGGATTAGGTGCGTTGCCTCTAGTCCCGGGAGAGGTTTGCGAGGTTGGTCGTACGAGGAGAAGTGGGCCGAGGAGTGTTTTAAGAGAGCTAAAAGAGCGAGGTCCTTGGTTTTCAATGGGGCCGACCACCAGCAGTATTCTCAGGTAAGTAGTGTGTTTTAATCATCATCAATTCTTCTTTAATTAATTTATTTTTTCTTTGGGGAATAGGGAATATAGCACGTGAGGCTGTGCATGAATGTTTTCTTGGACTTTATTCAGATGTGCAGTAATGTGGGTTGAACGAACGTCCTGTTTTTTTTCTTTATATTTATTTGTCTTTGCATTTGCATGGTTGCTTAGAATATATACATGATTTTGGGTAATTATGGCTTTTGATACAGTGAAACCCAGGAATGACCTTTTTCTCAAGAGAAAGAGATAGCGCCACTTGCATTTGTTTGAAACTTTGAAAAGTCTACCTGTTAACAATTCCTCCCCTTGCATACATGCCATGCAAAATTTAGTTTGCTTATGTTTGGTTTAAATTGGCGGAGATGATAGAATTGAATCCATGTCCTCAGGTGGCTACAAGAATTTAAAAAAAATTAATTGATAAATATGAGATAATGGTAAATTTATTTGATAAATTAATAGATAAAAAAATCAAAATAAATTAGCTGATTTTATTTTTTTCTTTATTTATTGATTTCTCACTTTAAACAGGGTGTAAAGTAGGGTATGTACACTTCTGTAACTAGGTAGTCAAATTTCTATGAGTAGGGGTTCCTTCTCTCTAAAATAGAGGGATCTTATACATCAATTGGTGTTCAGCTAGGTTGTAACCTTAAAATTAAATTATTTGTATTATAAGTTAAACAAGGAATGCAATGCCTTATCATAGTAGTTGCAACTTGTACTGTCTAGAATGTGGACTTACTATCATGTACTACTAAGTTTTCCATCTCTAACATCATGGTTGATTGGTTGCAGAGTATGTATGTTTGCTTGCTTTACTTTTTCCACTCTTTTTTGTGGTCAAAAATATATTTTTTAGGTTTTCCATCTCTGATTTAATGACTGATTGATTGTTGAGTAAGAATGCTTCTTGTTTGGCCTTACTCTATTCTCCTTTGTGTGACCAAATTTATAAGAAATATCCTCCCTTCCACATTTTTATAATACCCCTTTCCTATTTTGAACACAATAATAAGTTGGATATGCCAAAGGATGGATGGAGTCTGGAAATGGCAATGCTTTATAGTATCCCTTTCCCATGCTAAACATTAAAAAGCCATTCGCTAAAGAATGATTGGCATCGTGGAAATCTTTAAGTTGTAAAGGTCAGAGAATGAATGGATTTTTGGATCACAATGTTCTATAGTATCCCTTTCTCATGCTAAATAATAACATGTCGGATACATCAAAGAATGAATGGTGCCTTAAAAATCAAAATGCTCTATAGCACTCCTTCCCCAAGCTAAATAATAAAAAGTTGTACATACCAAAGAATCAATGGCATCTTGGAAGTTTTCAAGTCAAATATGCCAAAGAATGAATATTGTCTTGTAATCACAGTGCTCTATAGTACCACCAAAGAATAAATGGCATCTTGGAAGTTTTCAAGTCAAATATGCCAAAGAATGAAAATTGTCTTGTAATCACAGAGCTCTATAGTACCCCTTTCCCTTGCTAACCAACGAAAAGTCAGATATGACAAAGGATGATGACATCTTGGAAATGTTTAAGTTTTATACATCAAAGCAACGAAAAGTCAGATATGACAAAGGAGGGATGACATCTTGGAAATGCTCAAGTGTTATACATCAAAGAATGAATAGCATTTTGGAAATGATAGTGCTCAATAATACCTTTCCATGCTTAACAATAAAAAATCAGATAAACCAGAGAATGAATTGCGTTTTGGAAATGTTTAAGTTGGATATGTCAAGAATGAATAACATCTTGGAAGTGAATAGCAGAGTGGGTGTATAAACACCAAATTCAATGATAGGGTGCTTTCCCCAATAAAGGTTTTGGGGTCCATATATACTAAAAAATACAAGGTTAGCCTTAGCCAAACCTACAAATGTAACGATGATACACAATTTAAAGGTTGAATATGCCTGAAATTGAAGATTACACCCCTATTTTCAACATTCTTGATGTAGGAGATGGATTCAAGGTGGCTTTACAATGCAGAGAAACGGTTACAAAAGAGAGGTCATGACCTAACTATAGGCATATTTTTAGATATGGCACCTTTCTTTTTATGACAGTATTGGGGAAAGATTTTCAATGATTGCTTAACTTGATTAGAGATGGAATCTTAATGACTCAAAAGACATGCAGCTTAAAGGGATCAATGCTATATGGAGATCTCCTTGTGCATTCAAGCTCATAGTAAGTTTGTTGAAGGTTAGCTAGTAAGCAAATGCTCTCCAAGAGAATCCTTACAGATGGTGTTTTTGTGTAGTGGTAGAAAAGATGAAATTAAATATATGTTTTGGATTGTAATTTTGTTGTTATTGGAGTGTTTACTTCCTATTTTTTCTTCTCCCCTCTATCGAAGGTGTTGGCTCTTTTGGATATGCCACTTTTTGTTATTAAGTGCTTGACATTTTGGGTTGGTGCTTAGGATTGACCACCATGACTTTGCTATGTTCCACATGATGTAAATTCACCTTTGAAAGTTGCAAATCTACTTATTATAGAATTGTGCTTTGTAGATTTGTGGATAAATTAGTGCTTTAAAATATTACTAAGTGTTAGATTTTCATATAATTATAGCATAATAATTTACTTGCATAAATTCAATAGGATCACTAGAAGAAAGACAAAGCACAAAAACAATAACACAAGAGTTTTATCCTGGGAAACCTAAATAGGAGAAAACCCAACAACCTTTGTATAGAGATGATAATACCAAGATTAGAGTACAATAATGAAAGAGAAAAGATGGAAATGCTTTCCAAGTAGAAACCCCATAAATAGTCTTCTCCTTTTGTAGATGCGAACTTCTCTCTCCAAGTGATGCGAACTTGTGTGAAGTGGATGAGTGAATAATGAGGTGAACTTTACCTCTTATTTATACAAGTGCCAAATTGGACTTTTCCCTAACCGGGCCGACTTCTCTTGGGGAGCAATAAATAAATTAATTTTAATTTTTCTTTTGCTTGCTTTTCATCCCAAGGTTTACATTGATTCTTTCAAGAGTTTACATAATTAATTACATCAAGTTCAACTCCCTTAGGAGGTACAATCAAGTATAATAAAAATACAATAATAATATTTTCTGAAGTTGCACAAAATCCAACACTCCCTCTCAACAAGGAAGGTATTCTTCGGTCTTCATTAGCATCACGGTCATCTGGGTTTCATCTGTACATCTATACTGTCTCCATCATCTCTATACATACTGAAGGTTGTCAACACAGTCTCAGTCCTTCGAGAAGTGTCATCATGCATCAACTCCACCAATCCTTCGGTGAGTCCAAGAGAGTCTCTCCATCCTACTTGGATGTCCGAGAGATAGGCTTTACCAACTGCTATACCATCTGCTACCTGTCCGTCTCATCTGTCGATGGGATCTTCCCATACCTGACTGAGAACTTGGACGAGCAGATGTGCACGACCATCTACTACCTGTTTGTCTCATCTGTCGATGGGGTACTCCCATGCCTGGCTAAGAACCTGAACGAGTAGAGGTACGTGTGCAATTGCATAGCCATCTACTACCTGTCCGTCTCATTTGCCGATGGGATTTCTCCCATACCTAGCTGAGAACCTGGACGAGCAGAGGCACTTGTGTGAACTCGTCCATCTACTGCCTATCCGACTCATCTTGCCGATGGGATTTCTCCCATACCTGGCTGAGCACTTGGACGAGTAGAGGCACCTGTGTGAATGCAGGGTAAAACATCTCTATGTCATCTTTCCCTCTCAAGGAGGGACACGTTCTCTTCTACTCCAAGTCTTTCGCGAAAGTGTTCAAACTTCATCCTGGAAAGAGGCTTGGTGAGAACATCTGCAGTTTGGTCATTTGTCAAAATATATTGTAACTCGACTGCACCTTTTTGCACCATATCACGAATGAAGTGATATCGAATCTCTATATGCTTCGACTTGTCGTGAAATACATGATTCATTGACATATGCACACAGCTCTAGTAATCACAGTGAATCACGGTTGGCTCTGGAATCTGGCCAAACAATCCTGCTAGGAGTTTATGAAGCCATACTGCTTCTCGAGCTGTTGTACTAGTAGCCATATACTCGGCCTTTGCAGTACTGAGTGCTACTGAGTTCTACTTCGTGCTGCACCAAGAAATCACTGCAGAACCCAAACTGAAGCAACATCCGGAAGTACTCTTTCTATCTGCAACACATCCGACCCAATCTGAGTTTGTTAACCCCTGCAATCTTAGGTCACATTCTGAAGCATATCTCAGGCCATATCCCACAGTACCACGCAAGTATCTGAGCACATGTTTTGCAGCAATCCAGTGAATCTACCTCGGCTCACACATAAACTGACTGAGAGCATTCATAGCAAAACATATATCTGGTCTGGTGTTTGTCAGATACATCAAGGACCCAATCAGCTGGCGATACATAGTAGGATCATTCAAATATGAATTTGAAGTAGAATCTCTCAGTTTCTTCAAATTTGCATCTATCGGAGTAGCCATGGACTTGTAGTCCAACATTCTGAATCTCTTCAGAATATCTATGGTGTATTTTCCTTGACCTAGGAAAATCTCCTTCTGCCTCTGCCATACTTCTAATCCCAAGAAGTAATGCAACAAACCAAGATTCTTCATTTCGAACTTAGAGGTGAGTTTCTTCTAACACCATACGATAAGTTTCTCATTTCCAGTGAGAAATAGGTCACCAAAATTAGTGGCTCATCATCCACAACCTTGTAGTAAAGGTTGGGGTCTGCATCACTTTCTTCACCTTGTAGTAAAGGTTGGGGTCTGCATCACTTTCTTCTTACACCATATGATAAGTTTCTCATTTCCAGTGAGAAACAGGTCTCCAAAATCAGAGGCTCATCATCCATAACCTTGTAGTAAAGGTTGGGGTCTGCATCACTTTGATGCACCTTCCATCCCATGGTTGAAGCAATAGTAATGATCGATCTGATGGAAGTATATCGAGCCATAGGAGCAAATGTCTCATCATAATCGACTCCCTCTTTCTGAGAGAACCCTCTGGCAACAAATCTAGTCTTGTGTTTTTCCAACACTCCCATCTGCTCCATGCTTGATTTTGTATAACCACTTGGAAGTCACTACTGACTTCCCCTCAGGTCTCGACACAACCTCCAACACATCATTCTTCATGATGGATTGGTATTTTTCCACCATGGCATCCTCCCAAACTTGGTGTCTGGATGCTTCTTCATAAGTGGTCGGTCCTGAGTCAATGATGTGACTCATCAATGCTACATAACTGGAGAACCTTTGAGGTCTTTTACTTTCTCGGAAAGTACCATTTGGAGTTTCATGCCCCTCTGCATCTTGCAAGGTCTCTTGTGCCCATCTAGGTCTTTTCTAACCTACTACAATATCTCCGGGGACATCAACTGAATTAGTAGGATCGATGGGTTCATCTTTTTTTGCTAACTCCCTCTCAACTGGAGGGGGAGATGATCTCATCTCCTTTGGTTCTAGCATTTCTTCATCATCGATCTCCATGTCTGATTCTCTGCCTTTCCTAACAACCATCTCTTCTTCAAAGGTCACATCCTGCTGACTTCAATCTGTCTGGATCCTGGGATGTAGATTTTGTATGCCTTTGAAGACTCACTGTATCCCACGAAAGTTCCCTTCTTGCCTGAAGGTTCTAATTTCGTCCTTTTCTTCTTGGGCACATGTATGTAGACTGGACAGCCAAATATCTGAAGGTGGCTCACTTCTGGTCTTATTTCTGTGAAAGCTTCCTCTGAGGTCATCCTTCTAGGCTGAGAGTCGTATTCCTTCCCTTTCTTGGCATGGGATACGAATGCTTGATTGTCCTTAGGTTGAGTGCCATGAAGTCTTTGTCTTACTGCTATTCTTGTCTCTTCCTGAGTGCAATTTGCCCATAGCTTGTCGAATTTAGCTAGCTTGGATCTATCGCTTATACTTTGAATGAAAGACTCCCAAGATGGTGGAAGACCATTTAGAGTAGTTATGACAAGCTCCTTTTCATCAATGGGATCTCTACTGGTACTAAGCTTGTCCCTTAGTTCTCTGATCCTCATGAAATATGAGGCAATGAATTCTGACTTGGACATCTTTATGTTTGATAGCTGATTCCTCAATGTAATGGATACATTGATGCTACTATGTTCAAACAACTTCTTTATGGTTTTGAACATCTTTCTAGCAGTCTTCTTACTTGAGATTTGAGGAACCAAATGATCTCTAATTGAGTCCACCAAAATCCTTCTTGCTCTGGCATCATTCTTCCTCCAACGAGATTTGTCTTCTTTGGCTTCTGGTTCTGGAACCTTCTCATTAATGAACAGCAAAAGGTCATTTTCTTCTAGTAGAAGAAGAACCCTAGACTTCCAAGAGATAAAGTTGGAAGCCCCTTCCAGCCGATATTCAACCTTCATACCAATCATCTTGTCTGCAGATTTGGAACAGAAACCCTAGCAGGAGCTAGGTCAAAAATGAAAGTTGGAATTTTGGAAAACTGACTCCACAGGTAGATGCGACCTAGCAAGGCGAGTTTAGTAGAGGTAGGACTGAGCCAAAACTGTGGAGAAAATGAGTTAAAAACCAAAACCCTAATTTTTGTTGCAGTTGTAGAATTTGGTAAAAAATTGAAAAATCTCAGAATTGAATTCTGTCTTCACCAAAAGATGCGCCCTCCTTAGAGCAAAATTCCCAGTGCTCTTTTTCTTCAAAAAAGTTGAGTGAAGGCTTAGAAAGATGAAACCCTAGTTTCGACAATGTTTCGACAATGGCTTCTTCTAGTACCGCTCTGATACCATGTTAGATTTTCATATAATTATAGCATAATAATTTACTTGCAAAAATTCAACAGGATCACTAGAAGAAAGACAAAGCACAGAAACGATAACACAAGAGTTTTATCCTGGAAAAACCCAAACGGGAGAAAACCCAGCAACCTTCGTATAGAGATGATAATACCGAGATTAGAGTACAATAATGAAAGAGAAAAGATGGAAATGCTTTCCAAGTAGAAACCCCATAAATAGTCTTCTCCTTTTGTAGATGCGAACTTCTCTCTTCCAGTGATGCGAACTTGTGTGAAGTGGATGAGTGAATAATGAGGTGAACTTTACCTCTTATTTATACAAGTGCCAAACTGGACTTTTCCCTAACTTGGCAGACTTCTCTTGGGGAGCAATAAATAAATTAATTTTAATTTTTCTTTTGCTTGCTTTTCATCCCAAGGTTTACATTGTTTCTTTCAAGAGTTTACATAATTAGTTACATCAAGTTCAACTTCCTTAGGAGGTACAATCAAGTATAATAAAAATACAATAATAATATCTTTCGAAGTTGCACAAAATCCAACACTAAGACCCATATTTTTAGATTAGTTTAGCAAAATGTAATCCAAGGAGTGTTGGGGCGAGGGGCATCATCCATAACCCCAAAGTTTACCTTCAAATAGGGATTTAGACAATCCATTACCGTCACCGATCTAGTAGAAATTTATGCCCTCCTAAAAGGGTAGAACTTGGTTTAAGTGCACGAATAACAAACTTTTAGCTTGTAGGAGATCAATCATTACAAGCGAATGATAGTAATTTGGTTAGGATAGGACAACACAATAGATATTCCACATAATACGACAAAGTAGATAGACTCTATGCATAAGGAACTTGATCAAAGATGCAGATAAGTTGGGCAGTAATGTGGGTTGAATGAATGTCCTTTTCTTTGTATTTATTTGTCTTTGCAGCGGGTGCAGGGTGGGAGTACTCATAGACCTTATGGAAATATATAATTTAGTCTTGGGGGATTGGTATCTCCAATGACAATCAGGCTAAGGCCTATGCTTTGTACATAGGAATAGATATATCAAAATCTTGTCGAATTGATAAGGTGATGATTTTTGGTGATTCAGTATTAGTGGTTAAGAAAGTCCATAATGACATAGGGGAAAGGATTCTTCAGAGCAGACTTTCCGATCGAATCAATTGGAATCGTAGTGGGATGGTACAGGTTAGTGTTTACTATGTCAAAACGGCCAAAAATTCTACAACTGATCATTAGGCTAATGTAACGGTTTACCTTGACGAGGGGTCCTAGTAAAAAATGGTTTACCTTGACGAGGGAGTCCTAGTAAAAAATGGGGACCCCTTGAGTGACATTGGATCCCCTAAGTTTGTTATGATCACAACTAACATTAAGAATTGTCAATTCTACCTATCTAAGCAAATCAAAATTAATGAAAGGTGGTATGTAGCCACCAAATGGATCACTACCATGCATGTCATTTTGAATTAAAGGTGCGTGAGGGAAGCATAACACCCCCGCATGCCTCGAGTTCCCTCAACATTCGATCTGTAGTCAGCCAAGTTTGTTCCTTTATGAATTTCGTACACATCATATGGTGCATAGGTGGGATATCAAATGGTAGTTTGAAAGTGTTTATGTATGTCGATAGATTTGGTAGCTTTTGGTCTGGGCCTAGTGTACTCTGTCTCTCTTGTGTTAACGCCCCAGGTCAGGTCCTTTCCCTTTTGTTAGCTTTTTCTGGTCCATGTTTTGTTGGAGGGTTGTTCTTTTCAATTCTGGAGACTATTGAGGACCTTCTTGTTTGGGAAGGGTGGTGGCTTGGTGTTTGTGGGTCGGGGATCTTCTGCTGTTTTGGCACTGTAGTTGCATTTCTTGTCACTATATCAGCTTACAGGTAGTGGTTTGAGGTCTTAATGGATGCCACGCACTCAAGTCCCTTTGATGATGACCGAATTAAGGAGACAAGGCACATACTCTAGCGCATAAACAGTCAATTGGATGGCATGTGTGAAGCCATGGATTAGCTCTGTCAACACTTTAAGCAACAAGAAAGTAAGGAGGAGGTCCTGGAAGCTATTATCAAGGAGCAGGGAGAGAAGATAGATAAATTGATTTCAGACACGAAGATGCATTATAACAGTATACTTGGGTTTGCACATTGTTCTTAGTCAATTGTAGGGTAGCCTCTGGTTTCTTCAGGCTCTGAACACATGGAGGAGACGTGCATCAAACAACATTGGCTATCATACAACAATTGTCTTCTTACGTTGCTCTTGGTCTGGATTAGGGAGATCACATCATGGAGAAAGGTCATAGTGGTCATCACTTACTTTTTCTGCTATATGTTTTTTACATATCTACTATTATTAGGATAGTTCATTGGGATAGTTCATTTAGGCATATTAGCCATAGATACTGCATATATGTAGTTTTTTTCAGTCCTTTTGTAACTGTCGTGGGGGATATGTAGTTTTTTTCACTCCTTTTGTAACTGTTGTGTTAGCTCCATCTGAAAGAGCAATTATGGAAAAACAATGATTTGAATGTAATATTTGGTTGTTTGGCTCATAACCCCTTTTTAATATAATCATATACATGTTTTTGTTATATATATGTGTGTGTGAGAGAGAGATTTTGGGGTAGTCATGACTTGGATACAAAAAAATCCAGAAATGAACTTTTCTTTTAAAAGAAATAGCACCACTTGTATTTGTTTACAACTTTGAAAAGCCTCACTTTTTTACTACTCCTTCCCTTGCATGCATGCCATGCAAAATTTACTTCACAAATGCTTGTTTAAATTGGTGGAGATGATAGGATTGAACCCATGATGACTTCTCTCGCAAAACATCGATCTACTTCCTAAAGACCAAGGATGAAGTCTTTAGAAGGTTTCATGAGTTCAAAGCTCTTGTGGAGAACCAAACCAACAAGAAGATCAAGGTTTTGAGTTTGAACGATGGGGGCGAGTATAGCTCCAATGATTTCAATGATCTCTGCAAGGATGCAAGAATCGAGAGGGAGTTCACTGTTCTCTACAACATCGTTCATCCATCATAGGGGTTCTCAAGGCCATGATACATGACTAGGATTTGTCGATATTTCTATGGGCAGAAGCATGCAACACAACAATCTAAATTCAAAACATGTGACCTCATAGGATTTTGGGGGACAAGACACCAGAGGAGGAATTCACTGGTGTGAAACCGAGGGTGAGTCATTTTTGCATCTTTGTTTGTCTAGTTTACATCCATGTACTAGTTGAGAAGAGGACCAAGTTGGAGCCCTCTAGCAGGAAGGGTTTGTTTGTTGTTTACAATGAGACTTCAAAAGCCTACAAGATCTATATTCTAGGGGAGAGAAAGACAATTGTAAGCAAGGATGTAAAGTTCGAGGAAGACTTTTCATCGGTGAAGTCTCATGAGCCAATCCCAGTGACAAAGGATGAGGCGTAGGACGCTCTGAAGGTTGAGCGAGGGACACTAGCGACTTCAGGTCAGGGCAACAACCTTCAGGTGCAAAGGAGGAGCCACCAACTACTACCAGTTCTGTTAGGAGACCTTGATGGTTCACTTAGACATTGGGAGATGCTCAGGTGTATGTTGAGGTTCCTAGGAGCACATTTTCGAAGAGCGGGCCTGTTATCACACCATAGTAGCAGGGCTACTATTCTTGTACAGCAGATATCTGCACACTCCAGAGCTTCATTTATTCCAGAGCATGGCTATATATTATGGATCACTCATGATCAGAGCAGTATATTATTCAGATTTGTATATGACCTTGTGTCAAGGCTGAGCCTTGAGAGTTCAGTTTGGATGACTGATGTGACCACTTATCCCATTACAGTTTCAGTTCAGTGCCTAGAGATGTACTTCAGCAGTGTTTCAGATGATGCATGATGATTGCTATTATGATGATGTTGTATGATGGATGGATATGTTCTCACTGACAGTGGATTATTAGCTTGTTGATTTAGTCATGATTATAGCATGTGCTTGGTATATTATTCCTGATGTGGCAAACTATTTAAAATGAACTGTAAACCTTAAAATGGACAATTGCTTGCACTTTTAGGTCATCTAACAAAACTTACTGGTATTTCACCTTACATAGACATGGTCTTTCCCGACACCTGTTGTCTGCTAGTGTAGGCTCCATATCCACTTGTCTCCATCCATACATGACCTTCCTGTTTGACTTTAAACCCTGACTTGTCTTATTTGACTTTCTGATACTGAGGACTTCCCCATTTTTCTACCTCTGTGTTTGGACCGCATCCCTGTTTATTCAGTGTCTCGGCTCTGAGTTGGTGACAGAACTTGCCTTTGGTGAGTTGGATTGTAGGCCTTGGCTCGAACTCCCCCTAGTCACTTGAGATGTTGTTGGCTAAAACTGAAAGCTCATGTTCTACCTGTGGAAACTAAATAAATTCGCCCATGGAAACAAAAAAAGGGCAAGAGCAATGAAAAGCTAAAAATACTCCTCGAAGAGTATAAAGAAAGGTCCAAAAAGCAATAGTTCTTAAAAGCTATATCTAAACAATTGCTGACCTTGTGAATATATAAAAAAACATGCCCTGGATGCAAGCTGCAACTAGTTGTGCTTCTCAGCACATCTGAAATCCGAGGGTTATGTAGGCCAAAAAGGCCATGGAAATAAATTGAATGATCCTAATGAACTTGGATCAACTTGATGTAGACATGGTGCCTAAAGTTGAATAAGCACTCTCTAAACAACTTATCCATTTGTGAGGCACAGCCATCCCCCGTGTTCTTTTGTCCAGCACAGAGTTTGTAGCTTCCCCCTTCTCCCAGTCCAAAGTATTTTTGAGTTAAGTTAGACAAGTCAAACCCTTGGCCCAACATTGCTCCTAGCCTTCATCCTTCACTAGCAGTTTGACCATGTCCAATGGGTAAGTTTGTCATTTGAACTAGGGTGCAAGTAATTTTATATTATCACGGAATATGTTAACTTAATTAATGCCACTGAATGGAATTTATACTTTGAGCTTAGCTATGAAGTGATTAAAGAAGCATTGTCTTAGTCTACTGATGTGGTTTATCCTTGATTATATATATTCTTGGGATCCGTGATGATGTGGACCATGTATGATGATTATTGGTGATGATTTATGGTCCCACATGTTTGATGATGATGTCATATGATGGACATATGATACAGATGATGTTTGATCCAGTTCAGCAGGTTATTATTATTACAGATCAGCAGATTATACATTGTCCATATATGGTGGACCCTACAGCTGGCCCATTAGGGCAACCCAGGGTGTATGAGTACTCATTCCTAGTGGATTTGGGTCTTCTGGATCCATTGAGACACTTATCTTTCAGTTCCGGGCACTTCTGGCAGTGATTGATGCAGTTTTACACTTGTTGACCAGATTTGGGGCTGATTTCCCAGCCTGAGCAGCAGGGGCCCCGAGAGGCCAGTTCACCTAGGGCGCTGATGATGGAGGGGGTGGTCCAGCCACTTGTTATTACCATTTATCCCCCCTCCCGGAGAGCCTGGTGGGCTCAGATGGACAGCGCTAGCACCCTAGGAGGCAGTTTTGGCACTTTCACAGTTCCCGAGGCAGTTAAAAAATGGGATAAAGTGGTCACTGAGGAAATCGATTTGGGCAATTGAGGCAAGGTTTTGGCATTTGGTTTTCACAGAGGTCTTCCAGGTTGATCTCACTATCTTCCAGTCATTTTTCACCATGTGGGTATCTCCAGATTGATCACAGGAGGATATTTACTGCTCGACTGTCATGGATTCTGAGGACAGTTTTGGTCATTATTATTATATTGGACATATTTTTATTATTTCATTGTGCCTTGGGGTGAGCTAGCAAGGATTTATACCTCCTAGCCCCACCATGTGCTTATTTTATCATGTCCTAGTCATCATGAGGTGGATTATTGTACTTTATACCCCTCTTGTGGGATGACGTCACCCTCTATTGTACCATTTATTGAGGGCGCTATTGTTATGTTGAGTGATCCATGTGATATTATGTTATGGATTCATCTTAGCCATTGATTATGTTGTGAGATCTTTTAATCTCAACCACTCATTTCAAAAAGTGGTTTTGAGATCTAGGGTTTTGGTCTTTATTATCCTATATAAGGAGGAGACCCCCTCATTGTAAAATCATCTAGAGATTTTTGGCTCTTGGCTCTTGGAATAAAATTTCTATCTTTTGGAGTACATGCTTGGATTGGAGTGGATGTTGGTTGTTTCGATTGTAAATGCTATTGTCCATTGCACTGGAGGATCTTTTGTAGCTTTCTTGCGTATTTGCCATACTTTATTTGCAGGTTGAGAGGGCGACTTTGACAAGTGCGAATTGGTGGGGAGGCTTGCCCTTCAAGCTTGGAAGAAGTCGTTTTGGGTTTGACAGGGAGTGGTTTTGCCTTTGTGTCAACTATTCTATGTTTTTCTCTCTCTTGTTTGCATCTACCTTCAATTTGTTAAACTAATTGATGCTTTGCTCCTTGGCTTGACAGGTTAGAAGGAATCTCATGTGGCTTGGAAAAATCGATTTGGCAAGAGGGCTTCAACAATTCTCCATTTGATCTTTGGCAAAGTAATCCTCGTCTCAACTAGCATTCATCTCTTCATCCAGGTATGTCCCAAGAGGTATGATCTTCTCTTCCTTGAATCTTCCATAATTTCTAGATCACAAAAACCCTAATCAAATTAAAACCCTTGTTTTTGGTATTTCTTAGATCTACTTAGATCTAGCCCTCAATTTGAAAAGATATTGAAAACCCACCTCTATAGCATCCACCCCTAGTTGGATCTATAATTTGGTGGTGATTGGCTAAGAATTGACCCATTTTCTAAGACAAAAAGCTCTCCTTGACCTAAAGCGCACTTCCTTGAGAGAGGCTTGTTGGGCTAGATCTAGCACATGGGTATGTGAGATCCCGCTTGATTTGACAACTAGACACTTGATAACACATACCCATATCCTTACTTTGGTGAAAACTACCTTGTGGACATCTCTCCATGTTTTGAGGGGTTGAAACCCCCCTTTTGACCTTCTTGGCACCTTAAAACCTAGATCTACCAAGATCTACCCATTGGATTCATTTGAAACTTTGAAGGAACATAGATCGGGGTACTAGCACCCCGGATCTACACTTTGGTGGCCATTGGACTTGGCATGGTCCACCAAACCCACTTTTTGCCTCTCCTTGAGAAAGTCGCACCCCTTGGAAATTTTGAGTTGGACCACTTCTAGGAAGTGGGTGTTGGAGATTTTCGTAGATTTGGAATGCCCATGCCTTGAAACCTAGGTCTAGACTATCCTTTTGCCCCGATCTACCTTGGGGATTGCATTCCTTGTTTTAAGGAATTGTGGTCCACTTTTGGTCATCACTCAAAAACCTAGATCTAGTAAGACCTAACCATTGGATCACATCCATTTCACTTGACTTGGCTTCTAGGTGTCCCGATCTACACTTTGACATCTTTCTTGACTCCATTAGCCCACTAAACAAGGCACTAGTCCTTCTCCAAGCAAGGCGCACTTCTTGGGATTAGTGTCCAACCCTAGATCTAGCACATGGGTAATCCTAGAACCAACTCCAACTTATAAATTTATCCTAGATCTAACCTATAGTACCACCCTCACACCTAACTTCACCTTGTGGGTCCATCTAGAACCATTTCACACTTCCCAAGAAACTAGACCCATTTGTGCAAACACATTGGTACTATACCTAGTAATCATACCCCATCATGTGGCCTAAACCATTTATAGGTTGAAACACTTATTATCCATCACACCACCTTCAACCATACCTTAACCTTTAGGTCCACTTAGCCTTGCATTGGTTTCCGTAACTCATCATTTACCTACCCTTAGAAACCTTTGTTTAGGTCCAATCAACTGTGATTGGGGTATAGGGTCTCCCCCTTGGTCTAGTTATACCTTGACCTAAAGGGAAGAGTGCCTCGGTTGACGTGACTCCCACATTGCATTGGGAACCGTGGCATCTCTTGGGTCACCTCTTTAGTTGCCTGTCTCCTCTACCGTCCCGGATGGGATACCTCTAGGGGCAACTACAAGTTGTGTGATAACAGGGCCTCTGAAGAAGTTTCCTAACTACTTGGAATTGATGAGTAGCATCATAGATCTAGAGCCTTCCGGTTTTCAAAAGGCAGTAGATCAATTGGTATGGTGGGATGCCATGGTGGAGGAGTATACAAGATCAAGAATGCAACATGTTAGCATAGAGAAGAACAAAGCAAGGTTTGTGGTGAGAGGGTTCTCCCAGAAAGAGGGAGTGGATTACGAGGAGACTTTTGCTCTAAGTACACTTCCATTATAGTGATGTCTTTATTCTCCAGTATGGGATGGAGTATACATGAGATGGTTGTGAAGGAAACCTTCCTCAGTGGGATAATTGAGGAAGAAGTGTACATAGAGAAACCTTAGGGCTTTGAGTTGAATGGGAAGGAGTCCCATGTTTGTAGGCTTAAGAAAACCTTGTATGGACTCAAGCATGCACCAAGAACATGGTATTCCAGGATTAATGGATATTTGCTTAGTTTTTGCTTCACCAAAATTAAAGCGGATCCTAACTTATATTTCATACCAATGTTGCAAACATCGTTGAAAAATTGGCCACATAACGAAAAATCGTGAGAAGAACTGCAAGCTAAGTTTTCGGTAAAAAATTAGAGGAAAAAATAGGCGAAGAAATCAACAAAAAATCAGTCAGGCTAGAATGAGGGTATTAAAGTCGATTTCACTTGTATTTTTGATCATTTGCAAATTACAGATCGGAGAAGGAGAGCCAAGGAGGAGAGCATCATAACACATTGGAATCAATAGTTGATTTACTTGATTTCATTGTAGATGACTCATCATGATGATCATGAGATACATTTATTATATTTTTTAACGACTCAGGATTTAGGACACAATTCATTTTTTATGTGTGATGTATCACTAGACGTCTTATATATCTTATATATAAGTTTTCTTTTCATATTCATGTAGCAATGTGTTTATTTGATGTTCTTGTTGCTTTTGATGTTTAAAAAATAAAAATAAAAATTGAATATTTTTTGTATTTTTTTAAGTTTGTCGATATATTGCTGATGTTTGCCGATGTGTTCCTGAGATATTCCGAAATGTTGTTTTTTGGACCCCGACGGTCTTTTCGTCAAGATGATGTTTTCAACATTGTTTCATACTTGTTGGGATTGATTTGGTTATTTTGGTGTTGTATGTAGATGACCTGTTTCTTATAGGTGCAGCGAAGCTTATCACAGGGTGCAAAGCAGACATGGCAGCTGAGTTTGGGATGAAGGACATTGACACGATGCATTACTTCTTGGGTTTGTAGGTTCGGCAGAAACCAGGGGAGATATTCCTTGGGTAGGACCAGATATATGTTTTGCAGTGAGTGAGTGAATGAGTGAATGATCCAAATGAGAGAGGCGCCCTCTCTATTTATACGATAACTTTCACTTGACCTTTACCCCAACTAGGTCAGCCCCTAGTTGTATATGACTGGGCCGACTTCTCTAGGAGAGTCTAATAACCCATTGACAACTTAACTCTGGGGTCTAATGCCCTGACTTACAATGGAGGGTTAACCTCAATGACTTTACATGACCCAAATACAATAATGACTTTCCCGAACGTATGAATAAACATCTTTGTCGAAGGTACAATAATAAAATACAAATACAACATAAAATATACAAGTGAATATCTTCCGAAGTTACAATTACACTAACACTCCCTCTTAACTAGGAAGGTATTCTCTTGACACAATCATCAACACAAGTCTTCGTTGCTGGATCAACAATGCTGGAACATCATCATCAACACTGGATCGTCGTTGTCGTTGCTGCTGCAATCCTAGTCATCTTGACCATCAATTGGTGCTATCTCTCAGTTCTTCTCGTCATAGGAAGTTCTACAGAGCCAACCCTTTTTCATGTTGGATGTAGGCCTAGCATCCATGTAGGTCTTTTATCATCTCTGCGAGCAAGCCATCAAGTAGGTACAACCCAAGACTTATTATATTGCCTCTGCAAAAACCTGTGCACATCCCAGGACTTATTATATTGCCTCTGCAAAAACCTGTGCACATCCCAGGACTGATTATATTGCCTCTGCAAAAACCTGTGTACATCCCAGGACTGATTATATTGCCTCTGCAAAAACCTGTGTACATCCTTGGACTGATTATATTGCCTATGCAAAAACCTGTGTACATCCTATGATTGATTATATTGCCTATGCAAAAACCTGTGTACCCTACTGCCGCCTCATCACGTCCAGATCATCTCAATGTCAATTGAGCACGGCCCAGATGCACATCACACAACACTTACATCAACCGGCATGGGAGGACAAGCCTACCACCATTTGGGAAAGGCTCATCACTCACATCAATAGCCATGGGAAGACAAACCTCAACCATGCTGGAATGGCTCCAACCCTTACATCTACACCATGGGAGGACACACCTACCACCATGTGAGAATGGCTCATGTGCATCTGCGTCTTCCGTACACATCACTTCCCCTTGGAAGGAACCACGATCTGAAGTACACCAAGCTTCTCTATGAAGTACTCGAACTTCACTCTGGATAGCGACTTGTTCAACACATCGACTATCTGCTCGTTCGTCGCAACATACTGGAGCTTCACTGCTCCTCTCTGCACCATATCCCTGATATAGTGGTACTTGATCTCAATGTGCTTCGACTTGTCATGGAACATCGGGTTCTCAGACAACTTCACACAACTCTAGTTGTCACAAAATATACAAGTCACATCCAACTGGAAATCAAACAAATCAGAAAGTAGCTTCCTAAGCCATACTGCCTCACAACTAGCCGAACAAGCTGCGACATACTCTGCTTCAGCTGTACTCAATGCCACGCAGGATTGCTTCCTGCTAAACCAAGAGATCACACCTGATCCCATATTGAAGCAACACCTCGAAGTGCTCTTCCTATCAATGGCACTGTCTGCCCAATCCGAATCAACATAACCCTCCAGGTTAATCTTCTGATTCGCATCATACTTGAGCCCATAATCAATTGTACCCTTCAGGTACCTCAAAATATGCTTTGCAGCAATCAAGCGAACATGTCTCGAATCTGTCAGGAACTGGCTCAATGTGTTCATAGCAAAGCAAATATCTGGTCTCGTATTCGCTAGGTACATCAAAGATCCAATCATCTGGCGATACATCGTGGCATCAACTGACTCTGATGAAGCATCACTCAATAGCTTCAAGTTCGATGCCATAGGTGTGGCCATGGCCTTGCAGTCCATCATCCCGAACCTCTTCAGGATCTCTACTGTATACTTCCCTTGTCCAAGGAAGATTCCATCCGCACTGTGCCACACCTCCATACCTAGAAAATAGTGCATCATACCCAAGTCCTTCATCTCGAACTCGGCAGCAAGCTTCCTCTTCGTGTCTACAATAAGCCCATCCTCACCTGTCACAAACATGTCATCTACATAAAGTAGAAGTATCACTGGGTTCCCTTCCTCAACCTTGTAGTAAAGGTTGGAATCCGTTTTACTCTTGGTAAAGCCCAAACTAGTCAGGAAGCTTCCTATCTTGTCGTACCACATCCTAGGTGCCTGTTTCAATCCATACAAGGCCTTCTTCAATTTGCACACATGAGTCTCCCTGTCATGTGTCTCAAATCGAGTGGCTGCTCCACATACACTTCCTCTTCTACTACACCATTCAAGAAAGTTGTCTTGACATCCATCTGGTGTACCTTCCATTTCATTATTGCAGCTAGAGCAAGTACTGATCTGATAGAAGTGTATCTGGCTACAAGTGCAAATGTCTCCTCATAATCTATCCCTTCCTTCTGGGAGAAGCCACGTGCCATGAACCTTGCGTTATGTTTCTCTATGCTACCATCTGCAGCATGCTTGATCTTGTAAGTCACAACAGACTTCCCTACTGGTCTCAAGACCACATCCCAGACATCATTCTTCATGATCGACTGGTACTCCTCGATCATGGCATCCTTCCATTCCTTCCTTTCTGCTGCTTCCTCATAGTTGGCAGGTTCCTTGTCAATGACGCTGCACAACAGGGCTACATAGCTGGAGTATGGCCTAGGTCTCTTGCTTTCTCTGTGCATTCCCTCTGGAGCGCCATACCTCTCTGCATCTTGTATTGCCTCTCGTACCCATGCTGGTTTCCTTTTGTGGGAGCTCTTCTCACGAGGTGGATCCACAGGTTCTTATGATTCTTCTATGTCACGGTCTTCATGGTCTTCAGGAATTACTCCTTCCATTGCTGTATCTCTGATCCTGGGAACTTCAGGTTCTTCAGTGTCTTCATCTTGACTTCATAAATCTTCTTGAATGTTATAGCTGAATCATTGTCACTTGTTCTTCGAAACAAGTCTCTCTTGTAGTACACGATCTTTCCTACAAGTCAATTTAGTTGCATGATTAGAAACATTTCATAATTTTTCAAAAACAAATTCTTATGCATAAAGACATAGGTCACACAGTCATGTAACTATCTTAGCAAGTGATTCAACACAACATTCATCCATATCCTGTATTCATACGGTAACTTCCTAGATGCCTTCCATCTCTACCAGAACATTGTTAAGAGTGTGCACTACTCCCAACATGTCAGTAAAGAGGTTTCATTCTAGATAAGTAGCAATGGGATGTTGTACAATACCATAGGCCACATACCCATAACTTGCATATTAGTAGTATCTTGTTCATTAATGCAACTTTTCTAACATGCATGATATACATCCTAAATCTAGGAGCAGAAGTATGTACATGAATGAGCAATATTATTTAAGTAATCAGATATACAAGAAATGACAATTGAAATACTTATCTTTGTTTGGTTGTTGGGTGGACTCCCTCTCAATCTTTGCTTCCTTGCAGGAACTACTGGAGTGTGCTCCCTCTTGATCTTTTGCTTCCTTAACCAATGCTGAAAATGGATGAGAGATTCTTCCATAGATTATTGATCTTTATTTGTTTTTCGGAGTCCAACTCTGCAGTAGCTTCTTCTACTCCTTTCATGTAATACTGAAAGTCATCTCTAGTTTCACCTTATGAGGTGGAACCTTCTGAATGAACCCATGTAACTGGTTACCTTCATTACAATACATATTCTTCATCACTTGAATATTCTTCACTTTCTTCTCTGGTTCTCTTTCTTGCAGGTTCATCATCTTCCGCGGTGTGAGCATGGTGTCTTTTCTTGTTGGTCTTCTTTTTGGAACATCTGTTTCTGGGACAATCTCTGGAGCAGTGTCCCTTCTCATCACAATTTCTCCATTTTCCACATCTTCTCCCACAGCTTCAAGTTGTTCATTGAGTTGAGAGACCCTTGTAAAATAGGACTGCATGGTCTCTGTATTTTGTATCTTCACATTCTTCAACTGGTTTCACAAGGTCATCTTCCGATTTATGTTCATTCCTTCACATAGCTTGGTTAAGGAATCAAACATCTCTTTAGGTGTCTTTAAGGAAGACACATGTGGGATGAGGTGATCCTTAATAGAATCAGCAATGATCCTCTTGGCCTTGACCAAGTTCTTCTTGTGTAAAGCTTTAGCCTCATCTCCCTCCGGAATTGGAACCTCTTCATTTACATGTGTCTAGTTCATTCTCTTCATGGATTAGTGTAATCCTATACTCCCATGCTCGGAAGTTATCAACCCCTTCAAGCTTATCCTCAAGCTTGGTGTGGTGAGACATCTTTAATGAGAACCTAAAAAAAAAGATTTAGATCTTACCAATTTGAGATGTCTGGGTTGGATATGGAGCTGGTTGGCCTAGGGTTTGTCACAGAAACCCTATTTTTCCAAAGTTGGAATTTGGAACTTCTAGTTGGACAGATAGATGTGCCTCTTCAAGGCGAGTTGTCCAATGTACTCAGTTCCCTAAATCTATGAACAGAAACCCAAAATATCTGATGCCCTAGTTTTCCTCCAGCAATAGTGACGGGCCAAAAAATGAAAATTCTCGGAATTGAATTCTGTTTTCACAGGAAGATGCGCCTGGATGAGGTGAGTATGTTGGTACATTTGGTTTCTGAAGATTCCAAAAATTCACCCTTGAAAATTGACTTGTGAATTTCGGATTTGCAGTTTTTGGCTTCTTCTGGTTTTTCTGGTCCAAAGTCAAACTAAGGTTTGACTTTCTTGGAGTTTCACCCCCTCAAAAACTTCGATCTTGGTCTCTAAATGTCGGTTTTGAGGAGGAGCACTTCCCTATGATGATTGCTCTCCAAAATTCCACTTCTGTGAAAAGCCCTAATTTTTGACAACAGTGACGGGCCAAAAAATGAAAATGCTCAAAATCAACTTTTGCTTTGACAGAAATATGCGCCTTCCTAAGGCAAGTTAGCCTAGCCTCTTTTTGTTGATGATCTGTGGAGAGAAGTCCAAAAAATAAGAAGCCCTAGCTTCCGCAGCTGCACAGTGTCGTCTTCTCAGGTTAGCTCTGATACCATGTTAGTTTTTCACAATTTAATCAATAGTTATCTAGGATATTACTGAGAGAATAACAAACACAACATAAACACAAGAGACACAAGATTTTCCTCTGGGAAACCATAAAGGAGAAAATCCCCCAACTTCCTCAGAGATAGAATGATCAACAATACAATGTCACAAAAGTAAAACCCGAAAATAGAAAAGGTCTTCAGCAGCTTCTCTCTTCTCCACTTGTGCAAACTTGTCCTTCTTCTCACTAATGCAAAGTGAGTGAGTGAGTGAGTGAATGAGTGAATGATCCAAATGAGAGAGGCACCCTCTCTATTTATACTTCAACTTTCACTTGACCTTTACCCCAACTAGGTCGCCCCCTAGTTGTACCTGACTGGGCCGACTTCTCTAGGAGAGTCTAATAACCCATTGACAACTTAACTCTGGTGTCTAATGCCCCGACTTACAATGGAGGGTTAACCTCAATGACTTTACATGACCCAAATACAATAATGACTTTCCCGACCGTAGGAATAAACATCTCCGTCGGAGGTACAATAATAAAATACAAATACAACATAAAATATTCAAGTGAATATCTTCCGAAGTTACAATTACACTAACAATAGAGGCAGAGTGTATGGCAGTGAGAACATCTAGTTGTGAGGCCATTCGAGTTCACAAGTTGCTTACAGGTTTATTTGATTAGGAGTCAGATCCCACTGTGATTTACTGTGATAATAATAGTTGTATCAAACTCTTTGAGAATCCAGTTTTTCATGATAGGTCCAAGCACATTGAGATCATATACCACATCATTCGTGACAGGATTTAGAAGGGAGATGTAAAGCTCCAGTATCTTCCCATAGATCAACAAATTGTTGATATTTTGACCAAGCCCTTAGCGAAAAGGGAAGTTTGAAGCATTCAAAGACGAACTTGGATTGGTACAAAATTCCTTCCTCGCTAAGAGGGAGTGTTGAAAAATGTAGCTCAGGCAAGATTTTCTTGCACAAGTTGGGTGTGAATGTGTGAGAAGAAGCTCGAGGCAATTTCTGAGGCAATTTCTTAGTGACCACTTACTAAAAGTGGGAAATAATACCATCCTGTAATTTCACTTAATAAATAAAAGGGAAAGTCTAAATTCATTTGATCTCTTAGTCTTAGAAATCTAAATGAAATATTCTAGAGAGGTTCTAGAATATTAGTGAGTTGGATTAGATATAATCTTAGCGATACAATTCATTGTTTATATAAGGTGGTTGTTAGGATTAAGGAGATTAATTGAGATTGGTTGCTAGAATCAAGGAGTTGGTTGGTAGAGTCAAGGAATTTGGTTGCTAGAATCGAGGAGATTTAGTTATTTCTCTCAAAGCATAAACAAAACAAGATGGGAGGAGAAGTTGTGTAAATAACACACCAAAGAAGTCGTGTAAGTAACACTAAGGAATTTGTGTGCACACACAAGTGAAGTCAAGCAGGAGAGAATGTAGATAGCAGGAAGAGGATCGACCAGCAAGGTGGAAGAGTGCAAGGATAATATCGTACAGAGTCGTACAGGTACAACAGTTTATTATATTTTTGTGTAGGCATATTGTCTATTAGTAGGTCGTAAAGGGAAATGTTGTGCAAGTGTCTCTTGGTTAATTTTAGATTTATTTATGATGTGAAACTTGTTTAGAGAAAAAGGGGGAAACTCTCGATATACCGTGAGGTACAGGGAGGAATGTCGGGAAATCAAGATTTGGTGGCTCCGTACAAGGACATGTGGGCTGGCCGGAGTCTCGAGAGCGGTGTTCAACACTACACCAACAAGGATGTAGTCTAACTGGTGCTCTGAGGTCTCGTCCCAATGGTTCCTGCATCCCCAGGTAGAATTTCCCCACACAAAAATTGTCGAAGTGCCAGATTTTCACTTATCTTAAGGGTAGTTGATTTTATTAAGTGACTATTAGTTAAGTGTGAAAAATTAAATAGTGCTTCCAACTGCTTTTGGTATCCCTCAGCTCAGATGGACTGCTGGTGGGTAGAGCATACGCAGTGTAGCCAAATGGTTTATTCAAATTTAGGAAAGAGGACCATTGTGCTCTCCGATAGAGAGTGCTCTTGACCTGCTTTTCAACGAGGTTCAAGAGACTTTGGATTCCTTTTATTAAATAGAGTTGTAATGTGGAAAGTAAAATGCAAAACTGAAAGAGATATAAGTCACCAAGCTTATGCGTTACTTTCTGACCAACCTCCACTAATCGACAATGCCTTTAGGTGGAGGTGAGAGCATAATTCGTGGCGACGAAACCAGTTTTATTTCTAAGTTACTTTTGCAAAATAAAATGAAAGTTATTGAAATGAAAATTAAAGCATACACCCTGCACTTCCAAAGTGAGTTTGTGAAGGTTGTGGAGTTAGAAAAATTCAAATCTCAAAAAATTGTCAAAAGCAAACCCCCCAAGGGGGATGGGGTGTGGGCGTTGAGTATCCCACTGCTCTCGTTTAATATTTTTACAAGTAAAGCTGAAAAAGAAGTGCTTCTTAGTCCATTTAACTTGGATCTAAGAGCTTACAATGATGGAATTGAGAAACTGGAAGAAAGAGGTCCTTGGAAAGCCTTTTTTGGTGTTTTCTGGTGAAAAATGACCAGAGTTTCTTTCTCTTTTCTTATGGACCTGCTAAAAACCAGCAAACAAATTTTATTAGAATGTGATGGAAATGAATTTAAAAGAATAAAAAAATTGAAATTTTTTTTGTACTTAGAAAAAAACTGATTTTTTTTAAGCATGCAAGTAAAAAATGAGATCTAGATCTACTAATGAGTATGCTTTATGAATGTAAATGGCTAGATCTGCTAAGAATGCCTAAAATATATCAGATCTGAAATAAATGGAAGAATGATAGCTCCAGATCTAATATTTTAAGCATGAAACAAAATTGCATGGGAGAGAAAATTTGTAGAAATGAAGATGGATGAGCCTTTTAGATCCCAATGCTCTTGTCTCTTGCCAATGTCTTTGAGAGATCTCTGCAATACACTTGTGTTAGAAAAAGTATGGTTGCCCAAGAAAAGGAAGAACAACCGAGTTTTCAATCCCCTTGAGCTTTAGATCTGCAGCTAAGCAATGCCAACACTTGCGATACAAAATGTGAGACTTAGTATGTTAGAATAAAATGAAATAGAATGAATCTAAGTATAACCAAATACAATTGATTACATTCAAATCTCCTATTATCCAAGCATAAACAAACAACTTATCAACAATAAATGTTTGCTTCTATACCCAATAGACTAGATCTACAAAATGAAAGCATGAAATATCAAATACGAAGCAACAATATCACCTCATAGATAGAACTCCAACACAAGATGCACTCGATGGACCTCCAAAGTCTTTCAATATATTACTCAACAATAGCAGTGTACAAAATAACAGAGGTTCAATGCATCCATGTGAATAATGGAGCAAAACCCTAGCTTTTATAGCCTCCACAGAGATGAATTCGAATGGGTGAGGAGAGGTGAGTTAGGGTTGAGAGAGGACAAATGTTGATCCAAGTCCAAGCTTGGAGTGATGGATTGATCTTCAATCCATGGGATGGCTGCCACCTAAGGTAGGTGCCTCCCTTCCACTCCTTGGGATCTCCTCCAACCATTGTGAGAATGCCACATCAAGGAAGCTGCCCTCCTTGAGAGAGGGTGCAAATCTCAAGAGAGAACACCTCATGCCAATCAATCCCTTGATTGATGGAGCTCAAATGTGATTGGAATCTTCATTAATGTCCAATGCCAACTCAACAAAGCCAACGCCCCAGACAAAAATCCATCAAAATAGGAGTTTGATTCTCTACAATTTATTATATTTTGAATTAAATAATTCTCTTTTATTAATTTGGAGAGAATAATTATTTAAGTGAATAATATTCACTCAATACTTAGGAAAAGTGGGTTTAGGAGTTTTATGTGTGCTCTGGGTTAGAAAACGAGCACCCCCATGCCAAATTTCACCTCCTAACCACACTTTTATCACTTTTTGGGTTTTTTAATTAAATTATTAAAAAATCTCATAAAATGAGAAAATTTATTTTTCTCAGAATGACTCAAAAATCCTAGGGGACCTAGTGCATGTCCATATGACTCAATATTGATGTCTAGCATGTTTAAAAAATACATACATATAGGCTTTAATAATCTCCCTAGGTTCGACCACCATGGAAAATACTCCAGCTTTGGAGGTATGAGTGAAAAACTCAGGAGTTATACACCACTGAAGCGCAATGCATAATTCCTAAGGAAAAAACACTCTAGAGTATCCCCTTGATGGCAAACCTAAGGTAGACCAAGCCTCTTTAAAAAAGAACTCATGCTAGACCAACTTATTACAATTTCCCCGCAAGGGTTTGGACATGCAAATTATTACAAAGGGCAACATATTTTGCCTGATGAACATTGAACTCTGGCAAATGAACAATGATATTGTTCAAGTCTTCTATGGTTCACAAGTTGTCCACCATGGTGCAACTTCAGTGGACAACAGGGACCATAGATCCTATTTCACGAGTTAAAGAGGGATGTTGTTGTTAAATTTTTTGAACCCTAGGTGACTACTATCCGTATGTTCTCAACTAAACACAAACTATGATGCGGAAATTAAATTCTTTCACACATTAGTTATCACACATATAGGTGGAAAGTAAACAACAAAGCAAAACACAACACATTGATAATTTACTCCTTTAAATCAGCCTCCAAATCAGGGAAAAGTAAACAACAATTATTCTTTCACATAGCAATTATCACACATAGTTGGAAAGTAAACAACGAAGTAAAACACAAAACACAGATAATTTACTCCTTCAAATCAGCCTGTTATTACTATTTCAAAGTTTGCAAAGAAACTTGCATAGATTGTCAAACTAACAGCTATACGATGCAGACAAACGAAACAAATGTGCACACTTATGGAGGAAAATTGCTTACCAAAAATTGAGAAAATTGCTTGTTGTTTGTTGTTTGATGTACAAGTTGTATGGTTGTATGGACTTGTCTATATGGTTGTACTGAATCCGTGCAATTGTACGAAGCTGTCCATACTATACAAACCTACACATTGCTCTCTGCTTGGTTGTTGAACTTGGCTCCTCTTCGACATTTAACTTTGCTCCATAGATGAAATCAATCACCTCTTGTCCAACTTGTCTTTGAGTGAATAATGAATGTGTCCTAACCCTCTACTTTGACTTTCCTTTATACGTGAGGTGAAACCCTAATCTACCAAAACTCTAATCTCTCAATGATATGCATGGTTGAGATTAGTCTAAATCACTAATGTATTAAAAATACACTTTATTAGACTCGAGAGCTAAATTTAAGACTTCCACTTTATTATTAAAGTGAACTATAAAAGAAAATCGACTTGAATGACTTTCGACACGCTCAATACTAAATCTGTGCAGAAGTTCCTATCCGAGCTACAATTTTTAACACCACTTAGCAAGGAAGGATGTCTGCACCAATCCATGTTTTTTTTGAATGCTTCGAACTTCACTTTTGCCAAGGGCTTGGTTAGATTACCAACAACCTACTGATTTGTGGGTACATACTGGAGCATTACTGCTCCCTTCAGGATCTTGTCTCGAATGAAGTGATATCTTATCTCAATGTGCTTGGACCTGTCATGAAAAATTAGATTTTCAGAGAGTTTGATACAACTTCAATTATCACAAGGAATTACAATGGGATCCAACTCTTGATCAAATAATCTTGCAATTAACTTGCGAAGCCAAATGGACTCACAACATGCTGCATTGGTTGCCATATACTTTTCCTTTTCTAAGCCGAGTATCATGGAAGTCTACTTTTAGCTGTAATGCCGCTGAAAACACACCTAGGGGGGAAACACAGCAGAAACCTTCAAGTTGCTTGGTGTGTCCCTGGGGGCAAGTCGCGAGTTAGGTGCTGTCACCTAATCCTGACTCCTCCATTTAGGCAGAACTCCTAACGAAGCCAAGGGGGGTAGTCCCTAGAAAAGAGTTGCTAATGCTCTTATTAGTTTGTTAGTTGTGGATGGGATTGTTTTTTTAGGAGTTTCGAAATGGATTATTGAAACAAGCTATTGCAAATGTGGAATTTGTATTCACCAGCATAAAAAGATATACGACATTCATAACATATTTGACTGAAAGCAAATAATGATAATAAAATTGTACCAATGCCAATGGAGTCAAAATAACAGAATGTTGCTGAAAAATAGTAAATGTTTTGTGGTGTACTTGGTCAGTTTTAATTTATTAAGATGATGAGTGGATTAAGGGGAAGGGGATTCCCAATATACCGTGAGGTACTGTGAATATGTCCGGATTATGACAAAGGTTGTTCCGCACTTGGAAATTTGGGCTGGATCGGAGTCTCTGGGAGGTGTCCAACACTACACCAATCGAGGGTGTAGTCTGACGATATCCCGAGGTCACTATCCAGTGGTTCCTGCTTCCTTTGAAGAATTTGCCCACACAATATCAAAGACTGATATGTCGGATTCTCATAATGTACTGGGGAAGTTGTTTTTATTAAGGTGAGTTATTTATTACATGTGGAAAGTTAAAAAGTGCACACTTCCACTTTTGGTTATCCCAAAGATCAGCGCGAACCCGCGATGGGCAAGAGCATACACAAAAGGGCGGATTGTTTATTCCAATTGAGATTGTAAATGCAGAAAAGGAAAATGTGAGACTAATTACTACGACTAAGAGTATCTTTTCCCCAATCGAGCAAGCTCTCTTGGGTAGTTCGATAGAGCAATGTCGGGTTAGTATTCGTTACTTTACAAAAACCATGCAAGAAAAGTTAAACTAACCAAAGCAAGAAAAAATAAACTAATCTAAAGCAAAAAATAATGATATTAGAAAAGCAAACCATCAAGGAGGCAACACGAATCCCCCCAGGGGGGATGGGGTGCGGGTGCTTGGAAATCCCACTCGCTTTTCTTATTATTATAATATTAGAAGTGAAAACGGTGGCCGCCTTTGGTCCTTAGAGATATGGATCCAAAGGCTTACAGGTTTTTAGAAATGAAGAAAAAAGAAGAGTGTTGCTCTAGGAGGGCCTTGGATGGCCCAGATCTTCAATTCTTCGGCAACACTTCCTCTTGTCATGGCGAGAAAAATGTAAAACCAGCCACTTGAAATGCACCAAATGTGCGAAATCAAACGTTAAAAGCATACAAATTTGAGTACTTAAATGATAAACAATAAGCCTAAGTACTTAGTCAATCTAGATCTACGAAAAATAAAGCTTTCAGATTAAGATCTAGTATTGTATTTAAATAAATCAGCCTTTGAATGTTCTTTTTTTAAAAGGGAACTAATTTACTTAAGCATATTCAAAGTAACCGGAACCAAAGAGGAAGTTTAATTATAAAAGTGAAGGAGAGAAGGAAGAAGGAGTTGCTCAAGTGTTCAAGTCGAATGCTCGAATCTAAGGAGTCCAACGGTGGGAAGTGGAGGGACTATGTCTTTCTTGAAGTGTTTGAAGAATGGTAGATTCAACCAAGATCATCCACTCCAATCAAGCTAGGAAACCTGCATCACTAACAATACGTGCACAAAAGGGGATCAAATATGGTATTTCAACAAATAAAGATTAAGAGAACATTAGTACAACCTAGTACAGTTTGCTACTCCTAGATCTTTACAAGTAGAGAATAGTAAATAAAATCAAACTAGAATCATTTACCCTATATGTTAACAACAATCTTACGGCCAGATAGATTACTACAAGAAGCAATGCAAAAGAAAGGGCAACATTACAGTTACCTCATGAGCCAGTGACAATATTCATCCACACACAAATGCAACACACCCTGGACCTCCAAAGTGGACCTCCAAAGTCTTTCTATTAATCAAAATAGAGTTACAGTATAAAGCTTCATAACGTGGGAGGAGCCTTCGGTCCTTTGACCATGAGCAAATGAGAGCCCAAGCTCTTGCTTAAATAGAGTTTGGAGAAGGAGGGGTGCATCCTCTCACATTGATATACTCCCCCACTCTATGATTTGACTTTGAAACACAAGCCTTATGCCTTTAACTAAGTCGCCCATCACTTAGGATGAAATGCCAAGTCATTTGGCACATGCCAATTGCTTTATTTTTTATTTTTTGATATTTGGTGTCATTTTGTCGCATCCTTAGCATTTCTCTACCATTTTGTCGCCCCAATAAGAAAAAATGTTCCAAGTGATGATTTAATCACTTGGAACATAGGAAAAGTTGGCTCTAGGGTAAAGAAGATGCTTTGAGCATGAAAACAAGCACCCTCGCACCAAATTCTGCCTCCATACCATACTTTTATTATATATATAAATTTCCCAATTAAACCATTAAAAAATGGCCTAAGTTTACGAAAAAAATTATTTTTGTCGGAATTGACCGAAAATCCCAAGCGACTTATTGCATGTCCATACGACTCATTATTGATGGCTAGCATGTAAAAATACGTAGACACCCAGGCTTTAACAACCTCCCAAGGTTTGACCGCCAAGGAAAATACTGCAACTTTGGAGGTGTGAGTGAAAAACTCAGGAATTATATGTCACTGAAGCGCAACGCATAATTCCTAAGGAAAAAACACTCTAGAGTATCCCCTTGACAGATAAACCTAAGGTTAGCCAAGCCTGTTACAAAAAGACCATGCCTAGACCAACTCATTACAATTCCCCATGGGGGTATGGACATGCAATTTAAAAAAAAAGCCATAATCTGGCTTGATGGATCTCGGAACACTGATGATGAACAATTTGATTGTTCAAGTCTTCGATGGTTCACTCGGAATCCACTAAGTGCAATTTAGTGGATAACAAGCTGAACACATATATCATTGTTGATCCAAAGCTAAAGCAACACCCTGAGGCGCTTGTCTATCTAATGCACTGCCTACCCAACTATGTTGTTGGGAGCAAGAAGCGGGAGCAGAGCAAAAAGCGAAATTTTCAAAAGCTCCTGTTTTGGGAGCGTTCCGGGAGCGTTTTTTATATAGTATATATTTTGATATATTTTGATGGATTTATATCTAAAAAACATGTAGGATGTTGAATTAGCTATAGAAACATGGATTAAACCATATAACATCAATCATCTAGTAGTTATAACTTATAACATTATCATCAAATGATCAACCATAACTACTTTTATATGAGCTTAGCAATGAAGGGAGGTACCATAACATTGTCATCAAATGATCAACCTAGTATAGGAGATTTTAGGAGCGTTCCGGAAGCGTTTTTTATATAGTATATATTTTGATATATTTTGATGGATTTATATCTAAAAAACATGTAGGATGTTGAATTAGCTATAGAAACATGGATTAAACCATATAACATCAATCATCTAGTAGTTATAACTTATAACATTATCATCAAATGATCAACCATAACTACTTTTATATGAGCTTAGCAATGAAGGGAGGTACCATAACATTGTCATCAAATGATCAACCTAGTATAGGAGATTTTAGTATAGGAGAGGTAGGGAGCGCCTTGGGAGCGTGCTCCCAAAACTGGGAGCGTTTTGGGAGCGAGTTTTCGAAGGAAGCGAGCTTCGGGAGCGGATGCGAGGGGGTGGGGGGCGCTCCCATGCAGCAGAGCTACCCAATATGAGTCTGTATACCCTTGCAACTTCAGTTACCATCTCCAAGATATTTCAACCCATACTCCACTATGCCCCTCAAGTATCTGAGTACATGTGTTGCTACTACCCAATTCTCATGTCTCGACTCCACCATGAACTGACTCGAGGTGTTTATTGCAAAACATATATGTGGCCTAGTGTTGAACTGATACATCAAGGAACCTATCAATTGCCTGTACATAGTGGGATACACCATATCTGAATTTGAAGTTGTTACCTTCTTCATATTAGTGATTATAAGCGTGGCCACAGGTTTGCAGTTCTACATCCAGAATCTCGATCTTGTCCAAGGAAAATCTCCCCTAGTCTTTGCCAAACCTCCAGCCCCAAGAAGTCCAATGTCCTTCATCTCACTGCCATATTAGCCTTGCATCCTGCATTGAGCTTCTCTGAACCTATAAGAAACAGGTCGTCTACATACAACATCAAAACAAGCAAATCCGCCTCAGTAAATATGAAATATAAGTTGGGATCTGCTTCACTTTGGGTGAAGCCCATATTATGTAGGTATCCATTGATCTTGGATTACCATGCTTGTGGTGCTTGCTTGAGTCCATGAGAGGTCTTTTTCAACATGCACACCTAGGACTCTTTCCCACTGATCTCAAAGCCTCAAGGTTGCTCAATGTACATGTTGTCCTCATTATTCCATTGAAGAAAGTTGACTTCACATCCATCTGATATATCGTCCATCGCATGATGGAAACTAAAGACATCATTGTTTTAATGGAAGTGTACTTGGTGATTGGAGCAAAAATCTCCTTGTAGTCCACTCCCTCTTTTTGGGAGAACCCTTTCGCCACAAACTTCGCTTTCTACTTCTCTATGCTTCCATCTGCTACATGTTTGATCTTGTAGAGCCATCTATAAGTCACTTCTAATATCCCTTCCATCCTAAGGCATAATGTACCATACATCATTCTTCATGACAGAGGTGTACTCCTACCCCATGGCATCCCTCCAAACCCATTGGTCAGCTTCCTTTTGAAAATTGGAAGGCTCAGAATCTATGATGTTGCTCATAAATGTGATGTAGTTTGGAAACTTCTTTAGAGGTCCGCTCTCCTTGAATGAGCTCCTAGGGGCCTCAACATGCTTTTGACAATCCCTCAATGTCTTTGTGAACCATCGACGTCTCCTGAATGAATTGGTAGGAGCTGGTGGCTCTTCCTCTGCACTTGAACGCTACTGCCTCAAACTAGAAGTCATTGGTGACCCTCGCTCAACCTTTCTTATTGGAATAGGCTCATGAGACTTCCTAGATGTAAAGTCTTCCTCAAACTTTACATCCCTATTCACCACTGTCTTTCTCTGCTTTGGAATATAAACCTTGTAGGCCTGGGAAGTCTAACTAAAACCAACAAACAAACCCTTCTTTTTGGAGGGCTCCATCTTGGTCCTCTTCTCAATTGGTATATGGATATAATTGGACAACCAAAGATGTGGAAATGATTCACCTATGGTTTCACACTACTAAATGCCTCCTCTGGTGTCTTGTCCTCTAAAATCCTATGAGGACACCTGTTTTGAATGTAGACTGTTGCATTGCATGCTCTTGCCCATAGAAATATCGACAAATCTGGTCTTGTTTCATGTCCTATGATGGATTGGTTCTTTTGCTCTACAACCTGTTTTGTTGTGGGTTGTATGAAACAATGAACTTTCTATTGATTCCTACATCCTCCTAGAAATTTTTGAAACCATTGGAGGTATACTCAAGCCATTGTTCGATCTCAACACTTTGATCTTCTTCCCTCTCTGGTTCTCCACTAGAGCTTTAAACTACTGAAACTTGCTAAAGACCTCATCCTTGGTCTTTAGGAAGTAGATCCAAGTTTTGCAATAGGTCATGGTCATCAATGAAGGAAAGATAGTACATGCTTCTTGTGATCGATGCTATTGACATCGATCCACACACATATGAATGCACTATTTCTAAAATCCTTGCAGACCTATTCCCGCTGCTTAGGAAAGCAACCTTGGCATGCTTGCCAAGCACACACCCTCAACACACACCCTACTACTCAATGCTGATCTATAGAAGACTTGTGACTATCTCCCTCAGAATAGGTAACACATTGTGATACAGGTGCTCCATCATATTGTGCCATAACTCGCACAAGTTATCTGTGTTATGCACTAGGGCTCGAACATGCACACCTTGCAACTTTTATAAATTGCCTTCCTTAACCTTGATCACTTGAGCTAATCTTGGGGTAGAATCCTTTGGTCTTACAAGGATTTGTTGGTTCTTAACCCGTACTGCAAAGCCCTTATTTTCCATGATTGAAACTAAAAGCAAATTCTTCTTGAGACTTGAAACGAACAACACATGATCAAAGTCTAAAGAGTTACCTGACCAGAGTTGGAAAGGAATGGTACCAACTCCTACTATTGGATACTTGGCATCATCACTAAGCTCGACCTAAGCTCTTGAGACTTGTGTTTTTAGAATTGAAAATAACTTTTGGGATGATGTCATATGCCTAGATGTTCCACTGTCCACATACCAAGCGTTCTTTGGAACCATTCTAGAAGAAAGGCAAGATACCATCGAGAAATCCTTCTCAAACTTGGAGGCAAACTCGTTCATCCGAGTTTTAGCTGAGGTTGCTACTTGATGTTGTTGTTGCTTCCCTTTACCTTTCTTCAACTATGGATGTTGAGGTTGCTACGGGTCATTTACCTTTGCCTTTCTTTGTTTGACCAAATAGGGCATGGTCACTATCACCTCCCTTCTTGTGGCCTTTGACTCCATCTGAGTCTCCTCTTGGATATAGTCATCCCATAATCTTTCCCATGAGTGAAGATTCTCCGGAGCACAAACACCTTGGACAAATGTTTTCCATTAAGATGGGAACCCATTTAGTGCTCAGTTCACTAGCTCTTTGTCTTCAACCTTCTCCCCAATTGCTAGAAGTGGATCAAGAATTTGTGTGACCTTCATCAGGTAATTGCTGACAATGTTTGATTTAGTCATCTCTACAAATCTAAGTTTGTTGTGTAGTATCTTCATATTTTTGTGCTTGCCAAGGTGAAGGCTAACCAGGGCAAGCATCTCCTTTGCCATCTTCTTCTCGGTTGTGTGAGGGATTGGATGATCCTTTATAACATCCATGATCATTCGTTTGGTCTTCACTTCTTTCTTCTTGTGAGCTGTGAAAAGTTGTGGATTTGTCGATGAAGTCACTACATCCTTGATGATATTGTTGAAGATTATGTAACTTCGGAAGATATTCTTGTATTGCATAAACCTTAAAAGAATAATGCTCAAGACATACTCTCAAAGAAACCAAGTGAAAATAGACAAGTCGGCCCCACAAAAAAATGGGTAAAACTGCCCCAAACAATGGGCAGAACTACCCCCAGTGAAATCGACTCTATAGTAAAAAAGTCATCCATAGAAGAGTATAAATAAAAGGGTCGCATTCCTCATTTGATACACACTCAAGTTCGCTCAAGCAAGTGAATAAGTGCATAGGAGAGTACTTGTTAACAGGATCTATATTGAAGAAGTTCTGCTGGGTTTTCTTCCCCAAGAGGGTTTCCTAGGATAAACTCGTGCATGTTGTGCTTGTCTATCTTTTAGTGATCCTATTGCTTATGTTTATTGTGATATAGTAGAATTTGTTTAAAGATCTAACATAACTACTATTCAAGTGCAAATTCTAACATGGAGTTAGAGCCATACTTAAAGAAGCCATTGTACAACTAAAATTACTGGAAGTTGGAAACTAGGGTTTATTGTTCCGATCACTTCCCTCCACAAATTAGCTTGAAAAGGAGGTCAAATCAATTCGCCCTGGGAGGGTGCATCTTGTTGTGGAGTCAAATCGAAGATCGAAGAATTTCCAATTTTGACCCTATCACTGCTGCTTGGGAAAACTAGGGCATTAGATTTTTGGCAGTTCTGTCCACAGATCCGAAAGAAAAGAACCTTTGCTCAACTTGCCTTAGGGAGGTGCAACCTTTCCTTGGATCATAATTCCAAGATCTACAAGTTGGAAAATTAGGGTTTCTCTGACAAACCCTAAGTCAACAGATTTCAGAAGGACCTGGAAGAATATCTCAATTGGTAAGTTCTATAATCTTATTTCCATTTGAGGTTCTCATATTAAAATTACCAAGATGTCTAGCAACAACAAACTTGATGGGAAGCTTGAAGGAGCTGATAACTTCCAAGCATGGAAGTATAGAATGCTTCTCATTCTAGAAGAAAATGATATGGAGAAGTATGTCAAGGAAGAAGTTGCAAAGCCAGAGGGAGAGGAAGACAAAGCAAGACATAAGAAGAATATGGTTAGGGCTAAAAGGATTATTGTTGATTCTATTAAGGATCACTTGATTGCTCATGTTTCATCATTAAAAACTCCCGAGGAGATGTTCGATGCATTGACCAGATTATATGAAGGGAAGAACATCAACCAAAAGATGACCTTGAGGACTCAATGCAAGAATGTAAAGATGCAACACTCAGAGACAATATAGTCTTACTTCACAAGGGTATCTCAAATCAAAGAACAACTTGAAGCTATTAGAGAAACAGTTGAAGAAGCTGAAGTGGTAATGACCACATTAAATGGTCTCCCAAGGTCATGGGAATCATTTATTCAAGGAATATGTTCTAGGAGGAAGCTAACAAAGTTTAGCAAGTTATGGGAAGAATGTACCCAAGAAGAAGCCAAATTAGTAGCAAGAGAAGAGAAGTTAGGTAATGATGAAGATCAAGCTTTAGCAGGACATGCAAAGAAATAAAAGAACAAGAAGGAAGATCACTTCCACAAGAAGCATAGGAAGTTCCAGAAGACTCGCAGGCCCCAGAAAGATTACTCCAATGTCAGATGTTAAAGTTGCCAAGAGATGGGACATATTGCAAGGAATTGTCCCCATGCGAAAGACCAAGCCAGAAATGGAAGGAATAAAAGACATCATGCTCATGCCGCGGAAGATGATAAACCTCTTCATAAGAGATCAAGAGAAGACGATTCAAGTGAAGAAGAATATGTTTTGATTTCCACTCTTACAGGTACTGTCACTCATGGGAGTGATACTTGGCTTGTTGATAGTGGTGCTTCCAAGCACATGACAGGTTTCAAAGGCCCACTCATTATCTTAATAAAGGACTCACCTCACAAGGTTAAACTCAGAGATTATCAATATCCCATAAAAGGGGTAGGGGAAGCTTCTTGCAAGTTGGACTAAATCTATAAAGATGAAAGATGTCTTGTATGTACCAGGCTTGAAGAAGAATCTCCTTTCCATATTAGCATTATAAGAGAAAGGATCCATAGTTGTTTTTGTTGATGGCCAAGTTCTTATGTGTGGCCAAGAGGAAAGACCATTGATGATGCAGTTGTGATTGGAGAACAAGATGGAGGCTTGTACAAATTGAAGGGTCAAGCAGAACAAGCCATGATACATAACACAATGAACTCGTGTGAACTTTGGCATAGAATATTTGCTCATATCGACTACAAGGCTTTGCCAATTATAAGCGAGATGGTGACAGGTATACCGGATATCCAAACAAACCACGATGGTATATGCAAGGGATGTGCACAAGGAAAGAATGAGATCTTGGATCTAGTGCATGAGGACCAAGGATGAAGACTTCAACAAGTTCCAGACTAGACGAAGAAGAAGATCAAGGTCTTCAGAATTAGACGATGGAGCAGAGTACGCTTCTAGAATCTCCAGTGACTTCTGCAAGGAGGCAGAAACCAAGAGGGAGCCTACAAAACACATGGAAGATAAGTATCTAAACTGTCATTTGAGTTCTTTCTTACATCTCTAAGTGTTAACAACAATTGTATGCGCGTTTGTATTCCTAGAATCAGGAAGTGTATTATGCATGTTATAGTGAATGCATTGATATATCTAGTATTAGTGAATAGTATACTCTTAATGTGCATGTAATGGGTAAGTAGCCTATGGTGCTGCACAATATTCCATATGGATGAGTGTTGTTCTAAAGCATCGACTAAGATGGTTACATCATTGTGTAAATTATGCATAAGAATTTGTCATTAAAATGTTAATATGATTTGATGATTATGAAATGTTACTAATCATATGACTGAATTTGACTTGTAGGAAAAGTCGTGTGTTATGATCTACAAGAGAAGGATGATAATTGTTCCGAAGAACTAGTGATGATTGTTCAACAACGACCTTCAAGAAGATTTACAAATTCAAACATACTACAGAAGTACAAGGCAAGGTTCATGGTTTCTCTTAGAAAGAGGGAGTCGATTATGACGAGACGTTTTGCTCCTATAACAATATACACTTCAATTAGAGCTATACTTGCGATAGCTGTAGTGATGAAGTGGAAGATACATCAGATGGACGTGAAGACAACTTTCCTGAATGGTGTAGCCACTGGGATTCGAGACACAGGATATGCAGGCATATGTGTGCACAAGGCCTTGTATGGATTGAAGCAGGCACCCAGGACGTGGTACCGCAGGATTGATGGTTTTCTGATGAGCTTGGGTTTTACCAAGAGTAAAGCAGACTCAACCTTTACTACAAGGTTGAGGATGGGAAACCAGTGATATTACTACTATATGTAGATGACCTGTTTCTAACAGGAGACGAGAAGCTCATTGCAGAACCCAAGAAGAAGCTTGCCATAGAGTTTGAGATGAAACACCAAGGTATGATGCACTATTTCTTAGGTCTAGAGGTGTGACAAAGTCTAGATTAGATTTTCCTTAGCCAAGGAAAATATGCTATGAAAATCCTGAAGAGATTCGGGATGTTGCATTGCCATGGCTACATCGATGGCATCAAACTTGAAGTTGTTGTGTGATACTTCTTCAGAGACAGTGGATGCCACATTATACTTACAGATAATTGGTTCGTTGATGTACTTGACGAACAATAGACCATATATATGCTTTGTGGTGAACACCTTGAGTCAGTACATGGTTGAGCCAAGATGTGTTCACGTGATTGCGGCAAAGCATGTGACGAGGTATCTAAAGGGTACACTTGATTATGGGCTCAGTTATGTGTTAGATCAAAAGATTAGCCTGCGAGGCTATATTGATTCATATTGGGCCGGGTAGTGTCACAGACAGGAAGAACACTTCAAGATGTTGCTTCAGTTTGGGATCAGGCATGATTTCATGTTTTAGCAGGAAGCAGACTAGTGTGGCACTTAGTACAGTCGAGGCAGAATATATGGCAGCGTGTTCAGTTGGCAGTGAAGCAATATGGCTTCGAAAGTTACTTGCAGGGCTGTTTGATCTTGAGTTAGAGGCGGCTTGTATTTTCTGTGACAACCAGAGTTGTGTGAAGTTGTCCGAGAACCCAGTGTTTCATGACAAGTCCAAGCATATCGAGATCAGGTACCATTATATCAAAGATATGGTACAGAAGGGAGCAGTGAAGCTCCAGTATATTGTGACGGATGAGCAGACAACCGATGTGTTGAACAAACCTCTATCGAGAGTGAAGTTTGAGTACTTCAAGGACAAGCTCGGCGTGATGTAGAGAGATGTCCCTCGTAAGAGGGAGAGATGAGTCACATATGCGATTCAGGGGGTAGTAGCTATATAGTGTGGTAGCAGCAGGTGGTCATTTTTGGGCATGTATTACTAAACTCTGTGAGAATTGGAGAGAGTGACCAACTCATGATGACTGGAGAGCGTGACCATGCTTTGTATGTGTATCCAGTCGAGCTGCGTATCCAGTTAAATCTAGTATGTATGTGGGGATTGGAGAGAGTGACCAGCTCATGAGGACTAGAGAGCGTGACCATACTTTGTGTGTGTATCCAATTGAGTTGCGTATCCAGTTAGAGCTAGTATGTATGTGTGGACTGGAGAGTGTGACCACCTGAGGAGGATTGGAGAGTGTGACAATGCTTGCAAGGGTTGGAGAGTTTGACCATACTTGCGAGGACTGGAGAGTGTGACCATACTTGTGAGCGCTGGAGAGAGTGACCATACTCATGAGGACTGGAGAGCGTGACCATACTTAGTATGTGTATCCAGCCGAGTATGTGTATCCAATTGAGATGTGTATTCGGTCGGATGTGTGCATCTAGATTCTGTGTGAGCTAGACGAAGTCCCGTAATGACGTAATGTGTGTTTTTGGCTTGCTGATGTGTTGCTATTGTGATGCCCCCAGATGTATGATCATGACTAATGCATGATTGAGATGATGGCTTGCTCGTACAGAACTTCTAGTGATGTATAGATTCAAGAGATGTCACAAGTTAATGGTCAGAGTACAAAGTTGCAGCAGCCGTGATGATGATCATGTTAGAAGAATACCTTCCTTGTTAAGAGGGAGTGTTTGAAGATTATGTAACTTTGAAAGATATTGTATTGCAGAAACCCTAAAAGAATAATACTCAAGACATACTTTCAAAGAAACCAAGTGAAAATAGACAAGTCGACGACTCGACCCCACAAAAAATAGTGGGTAAAACTACCCCAAACAATGGTCAATCTGCCCCAAACAATGGGTAAAACTACCCTAGTGAAGTCGGCCCTATAGTGAAAAAGTCAGCTAGAGAAGAGTATAAATAAGAGGGTCGCATTCCTCATTTGATACACACTCAAGTTCGCTCAAGCAAGTGAATAAGTGCATGGGAGAGTAGCTATAGTTGGAGGAAGCTTATGTTTGGGGTTCTATCTTACCTTGTCTTTGTATCTCCTATTCTTGGGGCATTTTTGTACGAGAGAGCCATAGCTCTTCGTTGTATCGACATTGTACTTGTTGATAGAATCTATATTGAAGAAGTTCTGATGGGTTTTCTTTCCCAAGAGGGTTTCCCAGGATAAACTCTTGTGTATGTTGTGCTTGTCTATCTTTCAGTGATCCTATTGCTTATGTTTATTGTGATATAGTATAAATTGTTTAAAGATCTAACATAACTACTATTCAAGTGCAAATTCTAACATGGAGTCAGATCCATACTGAAAGAAGCCATTGTACAACTAAAATTGTCGGAAGTTGGAAATTAGGGTTTACTGTTCCAAACCCTTCCCTCCACAGATCAGCTTGAAAAGGAGGTCAAATCAATTCACCCTAGGAGGTTGCATCTTCCTGTGAAGGCAGATCTCATATCGAAGAATTTTCAATTTTGACCCTGTCATTGTTGCTCGAGAAAACTAGGGCCATCAGATTTTTGGCAGTTCTGTCCACAGATTCGAAAGAAAAGAACCTTTGCTCAACTCGCCTTAGGGAGGTGCATCTTTTCCTTGGATCATAATTCCAAGATCTATAAATTAGGTTTTCTCTGACAAATTCTAAGTCAACAGATTTCAGAAGGACTTGGAAGAACATCTCAATTGGTAAGTTCTATAATCTTATTTCCATTTGAGGTTCTCATATTAAAATTATCAAGATGTCTAGCAACAACAAGCTTGATGGTACAACAAACTTGATGGGAAGCTTGAAGGAGCTGATAACTTCCGAGCATGGAAGTATAGAATGCTTCTCATTCTAGAAGAAAATGATTTGGAGAAGTATGTTAAGGAAGAAGTATGATCAAATCTGCCCATAATATACTCTTCCTTTGCCTAGAACTCTGATCTGAATGCATGGAAGAAATCAGAGGCATGAAATCCATAAGGAATGACTACTCATACCATATATCCACCCGTGATGTGATCTAGAAGGGAATCCATCTGCAATAATTAAAATATATGGCGTGATAAATAAATAATAAATGTGCAACAAGGCAATGATCCACTGACTGGAGTATGAAATGGTCCAATGGATATCCATGGGCATCAAAGTACATGAAATGATCATCCGTAGTCACACTCGCTCTCGGGCCCCATTGGTTGACCAAGTCAAACTTGGTCAAACTGGTAAAACATAACGAGTGAACCAAAACGGAGTATCTCTGTATGCATAAGGTGTTAATAGTACTCCAAATTATATTAGTAGCAAACATAAATAATAAGTGGCATGTAGCAGTGGTGATCATAATAAACAACATAAAATATGGACCAAAAATTGAAAGTTGCATAGCAGTGGTGAAGTCCTAGATATATGCTTATTTTCACATTCACTCCCATGTACAATTTAGGCCACCCCTCACTTATTATGGGTGAGGTGGAAACAATGAAAGGCTAGGTCCAGTGAAGTTTGACTTATGTGGACAAGACTAGTGATCTCTCAGAGTATAAGGTGAAACAAGGACACAATGACATGTACTAGGCAGGTAGACACTAGGGAATGGCAATGTCTCACAGATGGGTAGAGTGCTTAGAAGTGCTCCAATAGAGTCTAACAAGTACCTTGCAAGACTTTCTACTTTCACTCTGGCCTACATCCTTTTAGACATAGCATTAAGCTCTGATACATTTTATACTTTGCTTATGGCCTTTTTTTTAATCTGATGACCCTTTGGATTTTACATGTGTTGAGAAGCACAACTAACTTAAGCTGTCATCCAAGGTTTATATTTCATTTCATTTCATGGCCCTTTCGGTAATTTTACGTGCGCTAAGAAGCACAACCAATCGTGGCTTTCATCACGGGCACTTTTCATTTACAGACGAAGACAACTTGCTTCGAAGACTAAGGGAGACACTTCCGGTGGACAACACAATCCTAACTGCACCTCAACATCCGGGGTAACAGGCAGGAAGCGGATCGACGGGACTGAAAGTGCAACTACACACTCTAGAGCTGAGACACAAATAACATGGAGGCCATACCAGTACAGAGGTCAAAGTGGGGAAGGTCTTTGATCTCATAAGTCTCATCCAAGTCCAGGGATATAATTTGCATGGTGGATAAACGGATGGATGGAAGACAAGTGAACAAGTAGTTCCAGAGATGGGTGGGGAATAGGCTAAGTTGTACAAAGGGTAACCCTACTAATGAGCATGTGTATAAGTCTTAACATCATGCTATTTAACCATTCAATCGTTAGTCCAAAAGCAACCAATAGATACAAAATCGCCATTCTGCTACCACATATGACCAGTCACATCTCTACTAAGATAATTAGGAAAGACAACATATACATGCAAGCCTCATGCCATATACCTGCTTAGTCATCACTGTGTATGGATCTAAAGTGCCTCTGACAGTCTGGAAAGGTAAAGCAAGCTATATTAGCCATCTGCTCTACTGCATTGCTAAAGTGAAACCATGGTCTAACAAGTCTCTCTCTGGGATCATGAGGCTCAAAATTAACATGGGCAAGCTAATGACAATACACGGGGGACTCTGACTACCTCTATGGGTACTTTGCCATTGATCATAACTATGTAAGAAGTAGGCTCATCTCATTGTAGGACTAGCTCATGTTTGGGACAAAACTGCTCTGCAACATCATGGTAGCCTGACTACTATGGATGTGATAACAGAACCTTATGCTTGGAGGGCCATTGTTACACATCTTTCTGTGCATGTTTGGAGGAGCATTCATTTTGGATGGCTACTTTCACACTTTCCTAGCATGAATTGTTGGAATGCTCTCCCTTGAAGAATGCTAGCACATCATCCTATTCCCTATTAGATGGAACATCCCACCTTTGAGGATTTGCTACACATTTTGGAGGGTTTGTATACCATTTTTGGAGGAGTGTTCTATATTTGGAGGTGCCTTTTTCCCATTTGATACCTTTTGGAGCTCATTCATAGAGGGCATTTACCTTGGAGGTGCCCTATTTGCCTTTCCAGGCCATATTTTGTTGAAATATTGTAACTTCTAAGAATATTCTATTTGTACTTTATCCGGAGATGTTTCATTCCTCTGTCGCGACATTATTATATATCCGGAGATGTTTATTCCTCCGTCGGGATGTTGTAACTAGGGGTATTAGACTTCCCTAGTGGGGTCGGCCCTGAGTTAAGTGTTTAGGGGTTATTAGACTCTCCTAGGAGAAGTCGACCCAATTAGGGTTAAAAGTCAAGTGAAGTAAAGTATAAATAGAGGATTTGTGTTCCTCATTTATTACACTCATTCACTCACTTGTGAATTGCGCATAGGAGAGAGAGAGATCTGCGAAGGAGGAGAGGGAGCTCTTGTTTGGGGTTTACATCTTTGTATTTGTTGGTCATCTATATTGAGGAAAGCTTTGCTGGGATTTCTACCCCATGAGGGTTTCCCAGGATAAATCTGTGTCTATCTTGTGATTGTGTTTCTTTTCAGTGATCCTTATTATGCTCTTGTTGTGAATTTTATGCTGAACTTAACACATTTGAGGGGGCGTTCATCACTGGAGGGTCTCTTCCACATTTAGCAATATTGTTTTGGGGCTAATATTCATCAATGAAGGACTTAATGCACACTTATTCATGGTTTGATGAGTGTTTCACCATTGGAGGATGTTTCCACTCTTTGTAGGTCATATTTGAGGGAGTGTTTCACTCTTGGAGCATTCCACTTTGAAGATGCCTTGATCCCTTATTTGGAGGTAGTGTTCCATTTCGGAGGAGTTCTACCGATGTTTTGAGGAGGTCGTTGGCATTGGAGAAGGTTGAGGGGGGTCAAACCCTAGACCTAAGGTTTCATGCACCTTCATTCATGATTATTGAACCTTTCTTATTGGAGCACTAGTACTTGATGAGCCTTTGAAGGCTAGGGGGTGGTTTTCTACTTGGTCTTTGTTCCTTGTTTCATGGAGGTGCCCTCCTTCTTGGGCCTTTTTTTTCTTGAAGATTGTACTGGAGGTTTTGACCACTATATTTAATATATGTTGTTAGCGTTTGTTGGAGTGTTTTGATTTGTTTACTCCATCCTAGGCTAGATCTAGGATTTTATTATTATTGTAGGAGGAAGAGGAAGTTTAAAGCTATATAAGGCTTTGCTCTCTCTTTCATATGTCATGGTTGGATTTTGAGAGTTCTCTCCCTTTTGGAGATTAATGGACATATCTTTTCATTTTGCAAATTGAAGTGTAGGGTTTTCCATTGAAAGCGTGGCTTTCTTGTTCCTTTCCATAAATGTTGCTAATGGTATGTAGAAATTATTGGACTTGTCTTTTTTTTTTTGGGCCAAATGAAAGTGTATACTTACCTCATTGGAAGGGTTCTGTGTGTGAATTATTTCCTCATCTTTCCTTTTGATGTCTTTATGCATTGATGTATTAACTTGCTTCTTTAATCTTTCTAGACTTGTTGCTCTTTAATGCTTCTTTGTATAAGACACACTAATTAACAAGGTTTTGATGTGGTACCTTCTTGGGACCTCCTAGCTAAATTCTACCTTTCATTTTCTAGCATGTTAGGGCTTCATCAAAGCATGTGTATGTAGCCACTAGAAGTTCCTAAATCATCTATGTAGAAGTTTCCCCTAAATTTTAGTAAACGTCGAGGGGATGTCAGGGTCTTCAACATAGGGGACCCCGCCAAAAACATTACAAAATTTATATAAGAATACATACAAATTGAAACATAAATCATTGAAATTTCATTATTTTAAAAATTATAATCTAATAGACTAATACAAACATGATCATTGATAACAATGTAGCATAATAAATCATAAATGATCTTTCTACAATAGACTCTCACCATCATCATCTGGGTACATATAGGGCTTGGTGCTCTTGATTAAACGTTAATTCCATACCCTCATACATGATGGAATCCAATGGAGATGCTGCACTTTATCCAATCTTGAAATCCTAAAAACTGTTAAGTCTTCTGAATTCTGAATGGGATATGAATTTCTACTTTCTCCATATGAAGTTTGATAAGGTTGGAACCACTCAAACATCATGAAACAATTAATGGTAATGTTAAAAATTCAAGTAAAAGTTGACATTATCCTTTCTTTTCTTTTCTGTCCCCTACCATTGGGAACATCCGAACATGTCCCTATGTAACACTGAAAATGACAAATGAAAACCCAAAAATCGCCCTTTAAGTGGGTTAACACACGGCATGGGTGATGTTCCCTATCATGGCATGATTTTTTCTCTATATCATGATTTCCAATTTTTTTGGGAGAAATTGCGATTTTTTCGGGCCAAAAAATTGGCACCCAGAAAAAATCACAATTTCTTGCAAAGTGGCCTATTTTTCAGCGATGTTATCAACACTGGTATTTACAGCTGTCATAAAGTGTATTTCGGATCTGTTTTATGCATGTTAAGATTGCCCTAGAGGGCTGAAACTTGTTGGCACACTTTGGTATCTTTTCTCTTGAATTGCCTAGTGGATTGGGGTTGTTAAATATTGCCTGCTGTTGCTGCTTTTTTATTCATATCAAACCAACCCCAAAGCTGAAAATTCACTAGGTTAAGATCCGGGAAAACTTTAGGAAGGAGGTGAAATTTTCTGAGTTGCATTAATTGCGTTGGTGTGAAAATTTTCTACAGCAGCCAACCCAAAATTAGGAATGGGGATTTAGCACCCGAACTATACTTTATATATATATATATGCTGAAGAAAAAGAGAAGAAAGTTTTGGAAAAAAACATAAAAATTACTTCATCTTTCATACACATAATTTAAATTCCAGATTCGGATTCATCATTCATAGTCATACATAAACGAAATTCAGAATTAAAATTTCTGTTCTGAAAGATAAACTTTGAACTTCTAACAAAAATTCAGATTCCTACACAAACACACAAATTTTCAACTTCAATTTCAGATTTTCATTTTAGATATGTCAAATAAGGACTGAGAAATTACATCATAGATTCATAAATTATAATCATAATCGTGGGGGGGTTTTCTGGCTGAAAAAGGATTTCTAAAGATGTTGTAGACCAAACTTACCAAATGACAGTGCTGGCAAATTTGCTTGCCAAATGCCTGCTGTTACATTGTCACTGTCATTGTGCTAATGCTTTCCCGATCCCTGTTGCTGTTAGTGCTTTCAGGTCTCAACTGTTCACAGTTTACAAACGAAAGTGAAAAATGATGTCGTTGAGGTTTAAGTTTTGGTTTCTAGCGTTTAGGTTTACTTCCTGTGGTTTTGCCCTCCTTCCCCATTTTCTTTCCCACCTTATGTTCATTTTTCCATGCAGCTTTGTTATTTTTACATTTTTATTGGCCTCTTTTTACAAAGGATTTGTTTCCTGTTCCTGGAAATGGATCCATCACGTGTCGATACAGGGAATGGTTCTGATACGGTTCCAAGATTTTGAGATTTTCATTCACTGATTCGATAATTTCGCACCTTCCCTAGGTGTTCCAGTAACTATGTTTTGTCATATTTGTTGTTTCTCATACTTAACCAGCATAGATCCATCTTAAACCCAGATCTACCAAGGACCGAGAGGGATCCAATTTCTTGAGGTGTAAATTTTTCTTTTTATCTTAAATTTTTTACACATGAAATTTTTTTTACACACCAAGATATTTGATCACATGTTTGATATATCTAAGTTTAAGATGAAATCATTATAATTTAATATTTTTTGTTTAAGCCGACATCATTTGCATTTTTTTTATGGGAAAGGCATGTTACATAACATTGCACAATGTTATGTGTTACAACATCTAGTCCATACTGGGCTGTGGAGCCACTGCGCTACTCTCGGTGCAACTAGTGTTAAGGTTTATCTATGTACTTTTGTTATCAATTAACATATTTTTCTACAATGAGTGATACAAAAATATATTGATACGAGACTTCACAGAGAGGACAAAAGACTCTAATTAACAAGGAAAAATATCTCTGAACAGACACAAGGGACCTTAAATTTTTAATCAAAGCTGTGAGAAAAAGGAAGGGATCTTGTGCCCCCCATGGAAATATTGTAGGTAACAATACTCCTTAGGGACCAAGGTTAATAATAACCTTCATGCACATTTTGGTGATTATGGTTGCAGGACAACTTAACTTTTATGATATTTGAGAGCTTAAAATATCCATTTCTCTTTTGTGAGGCAAAGGCAAAATTGCTTTTTGTCCTTGTATGGATCAGATGCTTGTTTCCTTCTTCTCTTTCAAGTTGCTATTTTGCTAAATACATTTTAGTATGTTCTGTATACCTTGCATTTTAGTATGTTTTTTGCCCTTCCTTTTTAACTAGATTGTATTTTTGACATTACTCATTTTTGCAGTAGTACAAATTCTAGGAACCGTATGCAATAAAAGTGAAAACTTTTTAATTATCTTTTGAAGCTCATAGTTGCACGGCAGTTTTTCCAGTGATTTTACTGTTGATCAATAGTGATTAAGATCAATCATATATTTACAACTGTGGAAAAGCTGACACTTTGTTGCTATAATTTTCAATTGTGAAGTTTAATCTATGGGAGTATCTTCTTGATCCACCTATTGTGACACAAATCAAGTCCTAGTTCAGGATGTGCATGAATGTGTTCCGATGGAGATAAAACTCTTTACATCAACCAACAGAGTAAGGTTATGTATACAGATTTACAGATCAGGAAATCTAGTTCCTTTTATTGCCTTTTTTTTTTAAGCCCCCATCTACTTATCTCTTTACTCATGAACCAAGTCCCTCGAGAATCTAGAGGCTCAAAATAAACTCTTTCCCCAGAGTTTAATCAACTATTTATTAGAAATACTATTTTTCAATTACAAGATTTGAGAATTACAAGAGTGCCCACCTGTCTTAGTCTTCTATGATGAATTGATTATGCTTATTGATTGGCTTTGAGGTTGTTATCCATTGTTGGTGAAACTGTTTTCTCACGTGATGCCCTTTTGCGCTAGATGTATTTGCACTATTCTTATCTTGTGCAATGCCTTTGTTGCACATCCTTTCTGGAATGGCATTGGGGCTGCTTGCACAACTTATTTTCTGTCGTGGCCTTCTGTTGCATACCCTGTTGTTGTACACGAGGCTTGCATATTGCCCGTGAGATGCAGTGCCTTGTCCACTGTTTGTTCCATGTTATGCTCAGTACACTACATCTTGCACAAATGAATTCAGCACTACATTGTCCACTTGTTGCAAAGTGTTATCTGGTTGGGATCACTTCACCACCTGATAATTGTTTCAAATTTGAATATCCTTGATTGTCAAGGAGCCACTCTGGAATCATTGTGATTGACAAGCACGTAAAAGTACCATGAAATTAATGATGTATAAAATTGGTCATGCAAGGTTTTTATTTCAAGTAATGGAATACTCGAGAAAACATTTTTATCAGGCTTTTTATTGGCTCTTTCACAGTGATAGATGATAACAAGAATGTCTGTACTCCCTCCTTCAATCTCTATCTTTATCTTTGATGTTGAGTAGTGTTTCTGCTGTTTCTGGGTTTTATGTTTTTGGTTCACCATGTCTCATTGAGTCATTACTTTTCTGTGTTATTCAGTTTGAAGTTAAACCTCTTGAGCTTATGCCATGGAACCCAGTCTCTTGTATTGGAATCGAAAATGACCATGACAGTTTTGATTTCCCTTTTGTAGAGCCCGATGGCTGATCCCTTGTAAGGCCTGAACCTGAACTTTTCCATTTGTCACAAAGGGGTTCTGCCTGAATATGGGTTTTGATAATCTCTGCCTTCAAAATTAGACCAAGCCTCTGGTAGGTAGCATGCATGCCTTTGAATAACAAAACAAATTTATATTGTTTAAACTCTAAAGTTGAAAAGAGTCCAATCAGATAAGATATGAATATCTACTATTAGATTTCCTCTCTGTTCTTGAAGATTTCAAGGCACCTTTTAGCAGGGTAACAATTCCTGCTTCAAAATGTATGTTCTATTAAATGTTTTACCTTCAGGCTTTTTGTAAAGCTACACTCCAGAGATTTAGTTATTTGATTGTTGTAATAATTCTTTCACATTGTTTACTGTACAGAAGAAACAGAAAATTCATCCAACACATGATATGGAGCCTGTGAAGGACGAGAGCCAAGGGTTTGAAGTACAAATGATTAATGAAATGCCTGTGCCAGTATATGATTTCCATCATCAGGCACATTGTCCCTCTTCTTGTGTAGATTCATCTTTGCTTGGTGTTCATACACAGTGCAGCATGGCTACTTCAATCCCAATGGATCGGCACATGCAACAACATTATCAAAATTTGCCTAGTATTCTCAATGTCCCAGCAGGTTGTGGATTTAGCTGTATTGAGCACTTCCCAATGAAGAGAGTTTCAATAGGACCAGAATTCCAGGCTGAGATACCTGTTTGGAATGGCCAGCAAAAGCACTCACAAACTCAAACCATAAATGAAGATTCTAATTTCAGTGAGAACATGGATGATTCTAGATGGCTCCTTACCCCAATTTGGCCCATGAAAGATTGTGAAGGAATAGTCAACGAGGAGAGGATTGGGAAAGGGAGATCTGATGGTTGCTCTTGTTGCGTACAAGGTTCTATAGAATGTGTTAGGTTGCATGTGGAAGAGGAGAGGGAGAAACTCAAGGAAGAATTAGGTGTTGCTTTCTCATCATGGAGATTTGATGATATGGGAGAAAGTGTTTCAAAATCATGGAGCTCAGAAGAGGAGCAAAAATTTTGGGCTTTGGTGAGATTAAATCCTGCCTCTCTTGAAAAGAACTTCTGGAACTATCTGCCAACCTGCTTACATTCAAAAAAGATTGAGGATTTAGTTAGCTATTATTTTAATGTTTTTGTTTTGAGACGAAGAGGCATTCAGAACAGAGTTACACCTGATAATATTGACAGTGATGATGATGAATCTGAGGTGGGTTCTGTTGACAAAGCAAATGTACAGATAGTGAAAGTGTCAGGAACTAAAAGAAAGATGTGCATGCCCAGGATTAATTATTCAGGAAATGAATCTAGCAATGGGGCTTGCTGCATAACCACCCAGAATTGTGATTTGAAAAGATTTCAGGAAGGGGGGGAATCGACATTGAGCCTACCTCATTTGGAAGACCACAATTGTGTTGATGTCCAGAAACAGCTTGGAGTGGCCTCTTTGAGCCACAATATGGAATACCTGCGTAACTTGCAGGAAAAAGATTTTCATGGTGCTATCACTGTAGAAAAACTGTGACTAGAATGCCATTTCAAGTCACCGGGATTTGTTTTCTTAGGAGAATTCAGTCTTAACATGCAGATATTACACAAAACCCATGGTTTTTGCATTCCATATATTAAGGGAAAATGTTTCTTGTAAGAGCAAGAATATTTGGAAACAGTAATTGTTATGAAATGGGGTTTTTGATAAAGTTCTGCTGGCAAGGTATTCCGTCCATGAATGAACTCTCCATTTGCTGAACAGTTTCATCCAACCTATTTTTGGTGTTCTCTTTGAAATGACAGCGGGCTTCACAATGTTGGATAATGCAATGATGGCTACTAGCTACTTGATGGATAATGCAGTCTTTCTTTCTTGAGTGGATTGGTTGAAACCTGCCATCAGTTTTCATCTCTGGTCGTGGATTGTGGCTTCGAGGTTGCAAGAACTCAGTGTGAATATTTAACAATGTATATGCGGTAGATGTTGGTTCTTGACATCTACATGTCGAAACTTGAAAGAGGACAAATTCTTCATAAGAATGGCAGAGGACCTCTTTTTGTTTTTTCAGATGTTGCATAGTCATCTCTATGAATGCAAGAGCCTTACTAAAATTCTGTAGTAAATGTGGTTGAAGCTTGTAATCATCTATTTATTTAAGTGCCATGTTTTTGTCTTCTTCGGCAACAGGTCTATCTTGCTTTAAAATAAGGACTGATCAGAGTTTTTAGTATCAGATTTGCTTTACCTTTATTGACTAGTTGCTGCAAGTTTAAAATGAGATGTTTTTTCCAATGCATTTGTTCTTTGAGATCCCTCTTGTACTCAATCAATCCTCTCTGATTTACCTTTCCACTATGGATTTTTTTATTTTGCACCCCCAAAAATCCATCTGGTGATTTTTTCTTAGTTCATCACCCGGTGGATCGATGTTAGTATCTACAAAACAATCTATGGGCCAGGAACTTCTACTCTTTTAAATTATAAAAGACTAGTTTGAGCATCATCGAAGATCTGCAATATTCAGTGTCAGAGTTTTGAATCAGATAGTCTATTACTGCGGAGCACAATCCTTAACAAGGGATATTCCACTCTGAGAAGGGTTTGTTAAGCCTTTGATTGGACCATAGGTCTTTCCATCAATGGTAGTATTGGATGACATTGGAGTTCATGCTGCCCTGATTCTGCCCACCAAGTTTGTTTCCTGCTACCAAATATTCCTCTTCAAAGTAGAACCACCTGAAATTTGATAGAATACAAGATAGCAAGGAAACCATTTCTAACAACCTAAACATTTAAAAGATATTTGCAAAATAAATCTGAAGGGAAGAAAACAACAGGGTGTGGATATCTGTTATTAAGTACAAATTTAATATACTCAAACCATACAGAAAAATTGCTTCAAACAAGATTTAATCAATAATACATCCAGGTATATGTAACCTGATCTGATTTAGTTATCAATTTATTTAAATAATCAGAGTCGATACATTCAGCCGTTCTTCATATTTCAAAATGGATTTAAACAACATATGAAAATTCATTGCACCTGGAGGCACTTTCTACAGCCTCGAATGAGGGAGAAATGTAATTCTGTCATGTGGCACTCTAATTAAATAATAACATATTGACTAAATAAAAATTTGACAGTGTCATCTCTAACCTAAACTTTATATATATATATATTCTTTAATAAACTAAAATTATATAATAAATTGAAATAGTTGTATGAGAATATATATATATATATATATATATATTCTTTAATAAACTAAAATTATATAATAAATTGAAATAGTTGTATGAGAAATGTGGGATCGGCCTGCATTAGAGATAACTTTTGTTTGTTGGTCTCACTATCCAGGTATGAAGTGCTTACTGTTTGCTCCTTTTTTTCTGTTTTTGGCTGTTCCCTCTGTTCGTTAAATTCTCTGCATTGAAAGCGAATAGCTAGATAGATATTTGGGCTTACAAGTGAACCAATTATAAGAACAAAAGGAACTGCACCCTACCAGATTGCCTTAATAGTAGAAGTTGAGTCCTTGAAATTGTGAATTTCTTCGAGACTTCTACCTTGTCAGAGATCAGCAACATATTATTCAGTTGGTGACAGACTCCATAAACGCATCTTTTGCTGCCACATTTCGCGGTGCAGCAAAAACCACAACAAAACATGAACAATTTGTAGCCTTACCAACTTCAAGCTATAGTGGAGAGCCATCACAATTTGGTTTGGATCCAAACTAAAATCTTTTTGGTTTTTGAAAATAATACATTTTAAGATATTTTTTTGAACTTGAATTTAAGTGTAATTTTATAATTTAAAAACAAAAAATAAATATGAATTAAGTGTATTTTAATAAGATTTTGATTTTTAAGAAAAATTATATAAAATATCAAAAATAATCTTTATACATTGAAATTGTATTATAATTTTCCCCAAATGATAAGGTATATTTATTTAAGTATATAATATGATTCTTATGGAAAGTGCAATTAAAAATAAATTTAATAAACACTACCTGAAGTAATAAATGTATATGGTTCCGGCACCACTACCTTGCGCAGAAAATTGGCATAATAAACACTCCTGTTACCTGTGCTATTAGGGTTTCAGATGATGACCACCTTGAGCAGGAAGCTTGTAGGGAATCTCGAAGACGGAACAAGAGCACAAGGATGAAAGAAAGCAAGGTCACCCTGCCATACAAGGTCACAATGGACATATTGGCAAAATTATTTGAAAAAAAGAAACATTAAAGTAGCCTTCTCCCGCAACCTCTATTGGCAGAATGCTGGACTCATCAAAAGGTCCCATCGATACAAAGAAACAGAAAGGTGTGTATTGTATCCCGTGCTCATAGGGGAGCGCCTTATATTGGGAAATTGAATGCTCAATACAAGTTCGGCTTAAAGAGCACATTGCAGATTTGATGCATAATCCACTCTCGCTGAGCATGCTTATAAATCTAGCCACCATATTTATCTACCATGTTTGTATTGAAAGGGCAAGGAAGACCATTATAGGAGAAGAAAGATACGTGAAGCGATTGAGATAGAAAACATTCCTAAAAACTTAAATAGGGACGATAGACTCAAGTTAAACCATTGTTGACATCCCATAATTTAGGGTTTGAAAAATAACAATAATAGGATGGCTGCCACCCTGGGAGAAAAAGAGGGTTCAGAGATTTACTGCTCATATAAATATAGGCTATCTATCTTTCTTTAGTCATCTGCGAGGTTCTTTTCTCTGGATGATGAGCCCAACTTCAACTTAGTGGCTTGAAACGTCAGAGATACAAATATCACAACGCAGTTTCCTCTCATTTTGATATATCCCTGCGTATTCATCATAAACAGCGTAATTGAATCCCTCCACGGAAGGGATGTGCTAGATAACGTGAAATCTTTTGAGAAAATGCGAGAGAAGTTGGCGAAGAGAATAGCTAATCTGGAATTTTTAAAAGTGTCAGGACAGAAATGTTATTCTTAATTTTGCAGTAATAACACAGACTGCAGGCCAGAAATCATCGTATATTGAGAAATGCAAGTGCGTCGATAATCAAAGCAGAAATCAAGAGGGCGCGTAGGTTAGCAGAGATATCATCCAGAAAACTGTTTTCTTGCATCTGGAATTGGCAGGCACTATCAGGCACTCTCCACGTTGACATCTGGATGAGAATCGAAGCTGCGTCCACTGGAAGAAGTGAAAGAATTCTCTGCACGATATCAATGATAAATAGAGCAGAAAATTTGCTCGGTTATTGAAGGTGCAAAAGTCAGATAGATAATGAACACCAATCGTTTGTAGTTAACCAAACCTGTGTTGTGAAGTTGTCAGAGCACACGTTGGACGTAGACTAAGCCAGCGTAGAGCGTCGTCTAAATTGCGCAGTTGCTCCTAAAAGACTCCCGGTCGAAGAGGTTATCTGTAGGATTGAAGATTCTATTTGGAACCTTCCTTCCAATATAGCAGAGGAAGTTTGGCAAGAGTGTGTTGTAGCGTTAAGAAAATCTAAACCGCCCAAGAAGCAGTGTTAACACGACTAAAGAGTAACAACAAAATAATTGTGCTTAGGGCGGATAAAGGAAACGCCACCGTTGTCGTGGATAGGGAGTACTATGAACGCAAGGTAATTGAACACCTGTATTCTAGTGGCAGCTACAGAAAGTTGGTAAGTGAACCCAGCAAGAAAATAGTTAATGAAATAACCAGAGCCATAAAGAAGTCATTGCTCAATGATAATACGAAAAAGAAGCTAATTCCGTAGAATTCTATTATCCCTCGCATTTGCAGCCTTCCGAAGATTCATAAGAACAGAATTCCGATCAGACCCATTGTTAACACAATAGGGTCCCCATCATATTTTCTGGCAAAATTTTTGACAATAAGATTGAAACCCATCGCAGGTGCACCGACTCCTTGATCAAGGACTCCACGCACATGGTTAATGAAATAAAGAGCCTCAAGGTAGACGAAGGAGATATTCTAGCTAGGGGAGGGAGGCCATTAGTGGTGTGGCCCCCCTTGAGCCACCTAGATGACCATGTGGCAGTCCAAATAGACGGTATGTCACCTGGCCACGTGGTAGCGCCACGCGTGCGGTAGGTGGTGACCTTTATTGCGCTTTATGGTGTCTCGAAATGCATGCACGGGGTCCTTTCCTTGCAGCCCCGTTCATTTTCGCTCGGGCCCGATGTGTGGGCGTTTGCCCACCCTAGTAGTGGTGCGCCTTGGCTTGTTTGGTGGCAATGCTTCATGTTGTTGTTGGCATGCAAGTGGTTCCATGGCGGTTTATTGTGGCCTCTGTTTCGGATTGATTGTGGGTTTGACGTTTCGTGTGGTTGTTGCATGGTGGTTCTTCACGGTCTGGTCTGTTGGTGTTGTGTGGACCCTTTGCTGCAGTGTTTTGGCGTGCGTGGTTGAACATGCGAAGCTATTTCCTGGTCCAAAAATGACCTCTGTACTCACGGTTTTGAGCCTTCTCTCCCACATGTCGTCCATTTTACTGGTTTTCGATAGGCCCAGTTCAGCTCATGCTCCATTTTGGATGTTTGGCTGTGGTTTGACCTATGCAATCAAGGTAATGAGCCTTCTTTGCCGCATGTCGTCCATTTTATGGTTTTTCACAGGCCCTGTTCGACTCTTTATCGGTTTGGATGTTTTGCTGGTTTTTGTTGCAGGTAGCAATAGGAGGGAGGTGATAGCATCCGTTGGATGGCAACGTGTGCTCGGTGTGGATGGTAGCGCGTGTTCTCTGGTAGGGTTACCCTGCCAACTTCTTCATGCCTGTGTTTTTGAACACACTCAATTCCTCCATGGATTTTTGTTGTTGGTTATTGAAGCTTCGTCTCTGGTTTGGTTGGAGGTTATTACCAGTTCGATGTTTGTCTTTTGTTTGGTTTGGTTGGAGGTTATTACCAATTTGATGTTTGTCTCTGGTTTGGTTTGGTTGGAGGTTGTCTCTGGTTTGTTACTGGTTTGATTTTGATCTTTTCTCTCTGCATCATTGTTGTGGGTGTTGGGATAGGGTCTTTCGCCCATTGGATAAGAAATCATGATGGCATTGTTTGAATGGGAGGGTTTGTCCCTTGTTTAAATTGTTGGGTTGGGGTCTTATGCAGAGGAAGGGTTTGTAACTATTTGTCGAGCTAGGGTTTTTGCTGAGGCATTTGTCAAGGTAGGGTTTTTGTTGAGATAGGTGTTTTTTTGCTGTGGTAGGGTTTTGGTCCTATTCTAAATTGCTTATGTATTGGGGTCAAATTTGATATGGCAAAGACTGTTTGTCGTTTTTTGTTATGTTGGCAGATTTCTCTCACTTCGATATGGATTGTTGTTGTTATTGGCACTAAGAATTCGGGCTTATCGTGACTGGTTATAATTTTGTTTATGGCATTGATAAATCATGCAATCACTAATGGCTATGCTTTGGTTGCATGGTGAATTTGGTAAAGTATATGGATATTGTTATGTTGTTGTTGGTGAAGTATATGGATATTGTTAATGTGTTGCTTGTTGAATCTGGTGAGATCAATGGTGAAGTATATGGATATTGTTATGAATTTTTGGTAAATCTGATCAGTGAATTTGAAATCTTGACAATTTTGATCATTGAATTTGAATTCTTTGTGTGATTATGAATATTTTTTATTGCTATTAAGTGTTTGGTAGTTTTAATATCTATAGTTTGCTAGTCTTAGCCCTAGTTAGTTTGCCATTCTTAGCCATACTTGAAATCTTAGCTGGGCAAGGCCCATAGGGCATGAGCTTTAGAGCCATGGCTCTTATACCGAATTTAAGCAGAGTTTGCAGATACTTTACTCTTTTACTTACTGCATTTAGTTTGTTAGACTATGGATATTGTTAATATGTTGCTTGGTGAATTTGGTGAAGTATATGGACAATGTTATGAATTCTCGGTAAATTTGATTGCTGAATTTGAATTATTGGTTTGATTATGAATTATATTTGGTTTTGTAATGTGTTTGGTAGTTTTGATATTTGTAGATTGCTAGTCTTATCCCTAACTAGTTTGCAAGTCTTAGCCCTGCTCGAAATATTACCTGGGCAAGGCCCATAGGCCCTGAGCTTTAGAGCCATGGCTCTTGTATAGAATTTAAGCAGAGATTGCAGTTACTTTACTCTTTTACTTATTGCATTTAGATTGTTAGACCATGGATATTGTTAACATGTTGTTTGGTGAATTTGGTTAAGTATATGGATATATGGTGAAGTATATAGATAATGTTATGAATTCTCATAAATTTGATCACTGAATTTGATTTCTTGGTCTGATTATGAATTATATTTGTTTTTGTAATGTGTTTTTGTAGCTTAGAGAATGTAAAAATTAAAATATATATATTAAAAAGAAGAGTAGGAATTCTTACCCAACTTAGAGATTTTGTTAGAGTTTATGAAGAGGTTGAAGCAAGGTTTCCATGACTTTAGAAATAAGTCATCCTTATCCATAAACCAGGAGCTGCTATCAACAAGTTAGGTTGATTGATAATCCACATCACCTTCATGTTAGGTTGATTGATAATCCACATGGCATGGGGTTGGGTTGAACATCCAACATCTTCATGCTTGAGAAGGATGGGTATATTCATTGCTTGTGTATAAACAACACATGCCTTCTGGTTTGGATCTTCGTATTTTGATAGTAGGTTCTGTAGCAGGTTTCTTTTATGTAATGTTGGTGCCTTCTTGGGAAGGCTTAAGGCACTTTTTTGTTATTTTATGTTGCTCCCATTTTGGGAAGGGTTATGCCTCTGTAGAAGATTGATGCAAATCAACAAAGTTTGTGCAACTGAGATTCATTCTTGAATATCAATTTGTTGTGATTGTTTTTTTTTTTAAATTAAAAAAAATAAATCCTACTTAGAAGTACATGAATAATGATAAGTGTTTGCTGACTAGAATCAGATGGTGACCGCTACAAATTTGAATGCATGCATGCCAACTTCAGATTTTGTTGCATCCCATAATTGAGACCCGGTTTTAGGTATAACCAAAATTCATATATATTAATAGGTAGGTAAATACATTGCCTCCAAGTCTGTAGCAAAAAAAGTGCCAAAGATTTAGTCTATCGGTATCTAACATATAACATATAACAAATATCATCCCTGGGCTAAGCATATGACATCCCTAGGGAAAGCATATAACATCCCTATAGTTGACGAGGTTTGACGAGGTTCAATATCTTTATATTGGATTCAAATTGCTACTAGCAGAAAAAACAAAAATGCCTATATGACATAATCCACATTGCTTGTGGCTAGGTTAAGCATATGACATCCTTATTGTCGAAGAGGTTCAGAATCTTCATTGCCCGACATTGTTGAGTTGCTTGCAGTTGCTTGAACCAAGTGGCTTGCGATGCCTAAGGTTGCTTGATCAAACTGATTTGAGCTTCCCACATTTCCATGAGGCCACCGTGTTGCTTGTAGGGAAGGAGGAATCGAGATACCATAGTTTTGATTGGTGTTCAATAACCTTGGGTTCAAGGAGGCCTTGGATAAGCATATATTGGATTTCCCCCTGCACTGGTAGGGATAAAATGGGGAGGTAGACTTGCTAGAGGGTATTGGGGAATTTGGATGTTAATAAGGTCTTGGAAGAATCGTGTATTATTTGCAATCCGATCCAATGAGTTGGACATCATCCTCCTGTGCTCGATCCTGTTTGCAGCATTGTCCACCTCTGTCATACCTGTGCCATTTTGAAATATCTGTTGCGCCTTTCTTTGTTCCCTTTCCTGGCTTGCCAATTGTTTTTTACGCTCTTTTTTCTGCCCTTTCTTTTGCTCTCTGAAGCCTTTCTTGCTTTCTTTGTTTTGTTGCAACGATCCTTGTTGCCTTTTCTCCTTTGCCAAATCCTTCTTCCTTTGTTTTACTTCCTGCAACTCCTTTTTCTTCTGTTTTGCCTCTGCCAATAGTGTGATGTAGTCATTTGAAGTGTGTAATTGTGAACTCCTGCTTAATTGAAGATGCTTTGCAGTTGTTATCGATATTCGAGTTGCCACTCTTTCCATTGGCAACTTCAGAAATCGACCAAGTGTTGGTGAGGTACTTGGTTCATTGGCAGGGTCAGTTAGGGGTAGTGCTCCATCCACATTGTCTTTTGGTGCTTCAATGTCTACAACCTGCTCTTCAACATCCTCAACATCCACATAATAATGGACAACTTCGTTGTTCAAGGTTGCTGGCATCGAAGGCATGTTGAGGCTTTCGTCATTCGTGTCAGTGAGAATGTCCCTGTTCATATTCATCGTGGCTTCTCCCAGCCACTCAAGGGGTGATGGTTGGCTTGGCAATGTCAATTCCTCATTGCTTGATCCTAGTGCCTGACCACCTTCAACGACATTCATATATGATGCCTGGCTTGGCAATGCCAATTCCTCATTGTTTGATCCTAGTGTCTGACCACCTTCAATGACATTCAGATCAACAGTTACATTATGGATGTTCCCAGCAATTTCTGCAACTTACATGTTTTCTTCAACAGGTTCATTGTCATACTGAGTATCACTTACCTCTTCGTCATCGTTGCCCAATAGCTGGCAATGCCCTTGAGAGAGGGACAACAGGTTGTCTGCAACATCTGCATCATCTTGGCCATGTAGACCAAAGGATTGGATGCAACCAGTATCGTGTAAAAGGGCATCATTGTCTAATGGCCATATTCATGTTCGCCTAAATCCAACCTTGATGTTTGAGGGGGTGAGAGCCCTTTTGAAAGCTTTGCTTGCATGTTCAGCCAATTCAAGTCTTTTTACCTCAATCCCTGGGTTCTTTCCCATCCATGCTGCTCTCTCAGAGCTGAAGTAAATCTTGAAAGGCTCAAACACACTCACATCAAGAGGTTGCAACTTGTGAGTGGTATGTGCAGGCAAAGTCAACAAGTCAATGCCTATCATGTTTGCCTCCCCAATAGTTTGTATAGTTAGGTGGCTGCCATGGCCATCGAAAAACAATACGGGTTTGTTTTGAGGTGAGACACAGCCAGGTACAGAAGCAACAAAGCGAGAAATGCAATTCAAAAACAATTCTTTGGTCATCCATGCATGCCCCTAGTTCACAATTCTGAATATAGTTTTTTAGTTGATTCTTTCCTTTGAACAGAGAACCCAGGGATTGATGCACCTATTATGTTTACACAACACATAATTGTTATCCACTCTTTGCTCTTAGGAAAAATTTTAGGCACATTCCTGCTCCCTCTCTTGGCAATCACCCACATGGCGCAATTCCTTCGTGCTTGCAACCCAGTTTCATCACAGTTCCAAATGTGGTATGGACTATATGAATGCTTTTCATATATGTTGGATAAAGTGTCATGGAACCTCGACACAACTGCAGGGTGCAAATTTAAAGCTTTGTCTCTGTCAAGCCCCTCAGCTGTTCGTAAGACAAGCTCTGGATGCCTTAGTTTAAAGCTTGCCCACCATGATTTCTCGAGGAATCCATCTCTGAATGGATTTGGCCTCCCTTGAAAAATTTGAGTAACAGTGGATTTCAATTGAATCAACTCCAAACCATGCCCCAATTGAGCCATTTCCTTACACCAAACAACCACCTCCTCCTCTTGTTCAGTCAACACTGTAAGGGCCCTTTCCACTTTGTATGAGTGAGGCCATTTATCCAATAATGCATGGATGTGGGTGCAATCCCAAGTTTTTTGGAAGTTTCTCTAACATAATAACCATTGAATTCTACATCATCTATTGAAGCCAACATATCCTCTTATGCCCATCCTCTAATGGCACTAATGTTCTTGGTTTAAGTTGGTCCTTGAATTGTGGTTGATGGTGGAACAACACCGGCAACCTCTGCCTCATTTGCCTCTTCAACATCACTGGGAACATTGTTGTTAGCAACATTATGGTCCGTGTCCTCCTCTGACTCAGTGCAACATCGTTGGGCACCCTTGGCCCCTCGCTTCCTTGCCCTCGTTGAACGAGCGTTGGAATTTGGTCTTACCATGCTTGTTAACACCTATAGAACAAGAACATAACCTCTTCAGCCATAGATATGTTGTATGCTTCCCTATCGTTCTATGTAAGTTGAATTGAACAACTTTGTATTGAAATGCATAGAAGAGACAACAGACAAAAAATCGTCTAGGAGTGTGTTTTGGTGATTCTTGTTTGTGTTGTCTACTATGGAGTCGATTTTATAGGCCTACTTTTCTAGGAGAGTGTTGTCTATTGAGGACTCTATTTTCTTTTGGGGTAGGTGTAAGACCCAGAACTGGGTCTCCTTTAGCTTTAATATACAGTCAGAAAATTCACTTATTGTCAAAATTTCTGTTCTGTTCTGCTTGTGCTCTATTGTCAAAATTTATGTTCTGTTCTGCTTGCGTTTTGTTCCTTAAAGTGTTTACATTTACAAAATTAAACAATTAGAGTTCTGTTTTAATTTGCATGTTTTCATTTCTAACTTTTGCTCATTTACATGCCTGTATACGATATAAAATCTGCAATTTCATTCTTTTCAGATTTGAAAATTTATAAATCTGTTTTATCTACTTCTAACAATTTATTGTTGACTGTGCAGGTAGCAAAGATAATCACAGCATATAAACCTTTGAAATTAATTAAACAGAATTTGCCAAGGTAGAAACGATAACATACCTGCTGAAAAATACCTGTAGGTAGCTTGCAGATTCCCTTTGTTGCTGTCCCCGTTTGCCGTTTCTCCTTGCTTTTCCCTGCAGTCAAAAGCCTTCCCCCACAGTTCTGAAACTCAACCAACCGAACCAGTTTTGCCACCCTACCAACTGGCGAGGTCTCGCTGACCACCCAGCTCCAAAGGTACCCCTTTGGACCCCCGAGCCCAAACCGAGTACAAGTCTAAGTTGTTCTATCCCTTTAGAAAAACAACTCCAAAGAAAATCTCCTTCTTGCAGCTCTCCTCTCCCAATTTCTGCTCTGCTAAACTTCTCCAAAATCCTAAGATAGAAAAGATGATCCCCCTCCTCTTCCTCCTTTCTCCATCTTATGCTGGGTTTTGCCGACTCTTCTTCCCCTCCATTAATGCCTTATCCTCCCATTAATGGAGTCCCAACCCCCTCATTACTACTCCATCAACTCCCTCGAACCATTCCAATGAAATAATCATATTTTAATAAACAGTCAATTCAATATTCACCTCTCTTTATGAGGTTTACCGACACCAATTACAACAATCATTTTCTTTTAACCATTCGTTTCTCATTCAAGTTTAATAATTTTATTAATAATCACTGTTATATCATTTTATAATAAAGGTTGGGGTTGGGGTTGGTTCACCCATCAACCGTAAGAGTTTTAAACTTACACGTTTCACCAATTTAATTTAATTAACATTAATCGTCAATTGATTAATTACAATTACCTAATCATTTAATTAATGGTTTCTAATATTTATAATATGTGAATTCCCTCTAATTATAAATTTACTAATTCAATTTATCTTTTATGAACAATACTCCTATTAATGTAAGCCATAACATTATCAATGTGTAGTTATACTAATTAACTAAAATTAACTAAGATTTAATCGACTTTACCTGGTTCCATTTTAATTACACCTTAGTTGTATTTAAACTACTTAACAGTCAATCAAGCATCCTAATCAATTGCATTAGTCACTACCTAGGTTAACCTTAGCTTTGCTTATTAATCAACATTATTAACTCTAATCGACTTTATTAATCTTAATCCACAAAATTTAATCGTTAATCTACATTATTAACATTAATCATCATTATTAACTTTAATCGACACTGTTAACATTGATCAACAATAGTTAATTATTAAATGACAGTAATTAATCATTAAGCGACACTAATTAACATTATTACTCAACAATATTTCCTGTAATTCATAATATGTAGGCAAGTTATGTAAGCGTAGCTACTGCTTACATTCCTTACGTAGGTACACTACAGTAATAATTCACATACATCAATCATAATTAAGGAACTTATTATTTACCGACACATGTTTTAACACAGTTTACAAAGTACAAATCCATTAACCAACATCCAAATTACGACAATTCAAACATTACTAATTTATGACACATACTAACCAAGGGTTTTACACACCTACAGTTAGATCTTGTATTCACCCCTACTTCACGCTACACCTATCTACCTACATCATCACTAACTTCCACATCCTATCCTGTCCTCTGCTGGACTACCCTGGAATGTCAAGTCATGACCGGTTCCAGCTAGAACCCGTAAGCGGAAGTGTCGACTACATCGACCAGCTTCCCCAGCAGGCAACCACCAGTCATCATCACACAACTTGGGGAGCGCGCCGTAGCACAGCCCTCCCATGACTCTGGGTTTCGGGGATAAACGGTGGGTAAAGCCTCCACCCCCCTAATGGAACAAGGGATTATGTCTACTCGACATAACAACAGCGTTGCACTTGTACTCGGTTTGTCATCGTATAACTGATCTGGGCGGTTGAGTTTCCTGAAACCCTACCCCACCCATGTCATAACATACATCATAATAAACAACATAATAACCATACGAAAGTAAATAATGCATCACTCGCATACCATCTTATCTTTCGAAGTCCGTGTCCCCAAGGCCCTCCCACCTCGTAGGATCCATCTATCACTTAGTCGTTTCAACCTGTAAGTCAGTCCTCGACATACAATATAGAATATCGTGCATAAATCCTCGATATGTACACACAATATTTCATCATAACATAACGACAATAAACTCATTCATTCGCCATGCACCTGGCATAACATTCATTATTTCAACATATAACTGTAACGGTATCCATGTACCCATCATTTAGTAAATTTCCATATATTTGACATAATTAACACATGATACATATCTAAACATGACTACTGATCATCATACTATCATCACACACACACATATATATATATCGGCAAAATAATAGAACCATATGTCCACAGTGTCGTCAACCGACGAGGTCTCACAGTCAAATAAATACAACATATAATAGTAGTTCAGGTGGTAATGTCAAAACGGGGTGTTACAGTAGGCTAGTGTCAATGGCAGCCTGTATGTTTGATTTTGAAGGTCAGCTTATAGTCAATGGAAGCCTTCCTTTTTTATTCTGAAGGGTAGCCTATAGTGAATGGTAGCCTTTGTGTTTGATTTAGAAGGGCATCCTGCCTATTTCATTTTGAAGGGCAGCCTAGAGTCGATGGCAACCTGTATTACTGGGTTATCTCAGCAGATATGAGTTGAAGTAGCCTGCAATATGCGTTAGGTGTTTTTATGAACATCATGTTTTGTCAATGGTCAATCGTATTGCATAATAAATAAACAGTTTACTCCATTCACATTCATTCTTTTGTGTTTAAATAGAGGCTTAAATATAGGCATAACAATCCAACATTCCTTTCATAACAGTCATAGAACATATTTCTCTTAGCAACATGTAGCATACAGTCATAGAACACATACAAATAGTCATAGGAAAGATAGAATAGAACATACCAGTAGATTGTTGACAATACTGATAAGCTTAATGAACTGTTATGAAAGGAGATTTACAATGGAGATGGTTTCGAATGACAAATTTGTTCTACGATGGAGATTTACAATATCACATCATCCAGTGTGGACCTTCCTTATACGGTGATGATGAACTTTCAGGTTGTGTATGGAACACTTGTACATTTGAGAGAGAGATGATTGGTTGTACCCCACCTTGGTTGTTCATCCTTGGTCTTTACACCTTGTTGATTATTGGTCTTGTGGTACCTTGTCTTTGACTTGTGGTTAGTAGGGTCATCTACCCACCTTGAGTTGTTTTGATTTGTATCATAATAACCTCAGATTATTATGATATGCCTTCTTAACTGTAGAATCTAACAAATCTCATTAAAAAGATGAAAGCAACATTAAGTATGGGAATAGGATAAGTATGGGAAGAAAGGTACATAAAGTACTTATCACTTTCTGTTTTACAGTGAGAGCGTCTACAGAAATTTCCTTCATCATGTCTATCATGTTTCTCAATTTATAAATCTCCTTTGTTACCAACTCTTGCGAATGACAAATTTGTTCTTTGAAACCATCTCTTTGCCGAATAAAACAACTGTTGAACTAAAATTAGATATATCTCTTTTAGACAGTTGCAGAAAAGCTGCTAGGAAAGTACAAGTGTAAGTACCAAAGACCATCTCAAAGTGTGAAGGAATTTACAAAGATATCTGTCAGGTGCACGAAAAGTGCCACATCTCAATTTCTCAAAACATCTACGAGTTGCCTACTAAAGACCAACGTTTAACATAATTAAAAGACAACCTAAAGGAAGACCTGGAGTACATGAGGAAATTGGACGTGCTTAATGAAGAAGATCTCGAACAACATATAGGGAAACCATTTGTGAATGCTTATTTTCTGGAAGAAAGTTATAAAATAGTTACCAAATGATTAGTAAATGTGGGGAAAGAATTATCTATCATGAGGTCTCTTTAAAATTATTGGAGCCTCAACAATGTAATGTAATCTTTTATGAAATGATCTGTGGGACAATTATATTTCTAGTTTAGAGGACCCACCGACATAATAATGTAATTTGTAAATAATTATCTTTTTTTGCTGAGCAAACGCAAAAAACAAAAATTTAGCAATCTAAGAGTTTGAGGGTAGGTGAAACAATTGGTCATGTAAAGACAAATTCTCTTGTAAGATAAATAGAGGGGAGAACGGATTAGAAAGGGCTTTTGTTTGGTGTTATAGAAGCTGGAGAAATTCTGTATGAAAACTATTTTTCTGCTAATGAGAAGGGACTATTTAGTGGGAAAAGCTTACATGGGATTTGCGTGGAATGTTATAGATAACAGATCATAAGTATTTATTCTTGTGTTCATCTTAATGTTGTGAGATCTTTCTTACTTTATTGGACTGTTCTAATGGTACTGAATGATTTTGCTAGTTTATGCAAATGTTTGCGTAATTAAGAGTAATAGACAGACCTCCAATTTCATCAAACATAGACAACTATCTTTGTGTATTTTTCGTTTTGATTGTAAGTGCTTTATTTCAATGGTTATCTGTTGAATTTGTACAAACATTCTCAGATATTACTCTTCTTTAAATTTCGCTCCTTGCAAGATAGATTAGTTAAATTAGAATAATGTTAGCTGATTGATAAGGTAGAAGTGGTAAGACGAGAGGTAAGAACATGCACATCACTTGTGAGGCTTCTACCTGTCAATTATAGGTATGCATAATTTAGATTAGGGCATCTGCATATTCATAATTTAAATATATAAAAAAATAACTGGTGGACCGGGCCGCAACCAGTAAAGCTTTTAAAACATACCTACGGTAGCCGGACCGTTAACCGGACGGATTCCCTATTCCAAATAGTGAATGATCTAATTGAGATTATTCATTGAGGAGAATCCCTACTGTCGATGCTAGGATTTTCCAGGCATCAACAAGATTGTACCTTTTATGTTGGGAAAGTGGCCCCACCTCTTGAGCTAGCTTACCTAGACTGACAAGAAGATTATCCCAAATTATGTAGTACAATATTACAAAACCAAGGATTTTTCATATTTATAACTAGGACTAGTTAGTGGGGTCTTGCTTGGATGGTTAAAGGATGGGGTTGTTATCATCCACACTCTAGTTTGATTCCCATTTGTTACATGATTGCCCCTCATGGGCCGGTTTGCCTCCATAAGGCCATTTCATGCCAATAGAGCAATGTGCTTCCTGGTTGACTTCAACAAAATAAATTTGTGGCTGGGACTGTGATAATACAAGCTCTAAGTTTGTTTATAAATTGTTTAGTCTAGTCAGCTTTTAGATTTCAAATGGTTTCAACTCCATTATTGTTCTGGATCTTAATATAACTCGCTTACCGAGGATAGTAAATATATCCTCTAGGAAAGAAAATGTAAAGGGAAAAAAATTCAAATGCAAAATTGTTGCTTTTGGAGATGTTGCATAAGTAATTTCAAGAACTCACCATTGAACTTAGGTGAAAGAGATTGGATTAGGCAAAATTAAGAACCAAAATAAAGCCCATACTTTTCATTCTAATTAAATAAAGAGTGTTGAAAACATGCTAGAGAGGAAAGGCATTTTATCTGTATGTCAATATTGTCAAATGCTAGTGTAAAGTTTAGTTCTCCCTCTTTCTATGAAGTCTAGCGTCAACGTGTTTGTCATGACTGGAATTTATTTTAACACAACACTGTAAGAGCTTCCCTTCAGAAAAATAACAGAGTAATGAGAGACAAAGTTCAACAACCCAAACTGCAAAAAACTATTGAGCTACTTTACCTTTAATGTTGTCTCCACCTTCTCCACATAGAATGCCACCTTAAAAAACTGTACCAAATGCAACAGTTTATATGGTATAATGAGAAGTGAGGTAGCCTCTACCAACCATCGAGGCTAATTAATTGGAGTTAATACAGTCTCAACTTGTAATCCTCGCAAGTGAGCTTGTCACAGGAAGAAAACCCATGAAATTAAGCCTTTGGGATCAATAAGACTATGGGTGTACTTGAGCGTTGAAGCTCTAGGATACACCGGGGTGTTACAACCCGACCTGGAGTATGTCGTGATAGGTCGTCGATCACGACACCCCCCTAATTATTGAACGATCTAATTTCAGGATTGCCAACTACAAGTGGATTCGTCCCAGCTTAGTTCTTCCATTGCACTTACTGGCTTTGACGCGCACTTGATCTTTGGAAAAAGAAAGAAGATAGAGTCGAGGCTTTGATTTTTGCATCGCGCAGTGTTGATGTACTTTAGTTACTTAATATATCAAATTGACTCAGCAAGAGCTTGGTTACTGGCTCACCATAACTAGGCTTATAGAAATAAATTCATTGCCACCCAGTCGAGAAATAGTGTAAAAGTAAAAGACAATTTGCAAAATGGTGTGGACAGAATGGCAATTTCACACATGATAGAATTGTGAATAGAAATTAAGAACCAGAGTTTTCTTCAATTTGAAATATTAACATGTTCAATTGAATTTGTATTCGGGGGGGTCTTTGTCTCCCCTTTTGTGACAATGTAATCACTTCATAATAATTCGTGATCATCCCACTCCAAGGCTCTCTATGTCTACGTACTAACTCTCCTCATCTATCAGTGTCATTACTTCTTCCTTTAGCGTCTGGAGATGCCCTTGAACTGGTGAACGAATCCCTTGTTTTCCACCACTTGAACAATCATTTTCTTCACTTTTCTAGCAATTTTCTCTGCAAATCCTTGTCCAATAATGGATGATTCATAGCAAATCCTTGTCCAATAACGGATGATTCAGAGCAAATCCTTGTAGAAAATCCATTATTGTGTGGTTTTCTTTTTCTTTTCATCTGAATAAAGTACCCAATACTAACCTTTTTTCTTGTCTTTATCAGGATCTTGGCTTGGGTAGGCCTGCGAGTTCTTATGCCTCGCCTTCCATCGATTGCGAGTTCTTTTGCCTCGCCTTCCATCGATTGCGATTTCTTTTGCCTCGCCTTCCATCGATCACAAAAAAACCCTCGTGATATCGACCCAAACCCTAATAGAAATAGAATCTTATGTCAGTACTTTGCATTGTCTGTAGGATTTTGACGTAGATGTAGTGGAAGGAAACTTCAGGAACACACAAGAACAAACCTGCGTTAAAACTTTATCTCAAACGTCAAACGTGGCAATTTCTTACTGGCGATACCTATGGCATCTTTTCATTCGCGGGAGGGATTGCAATTTTGGAAAAATGTTCCAAAAGCCCGCCCTCGAAGAAAAACACCTATCAAGATAAATATTCACAGAAGTAGTAATCAATAATAATCCTCTTATTAACCATCGTTAATTAATTACTAAGTAAATATATATTCAATTTATTACATTCACAAAATAAATAATAATATTTTTGAAAAAACATTTTACCAATATCATATATATTATTAATTTTTATTTTTAAGATTTAAAATCTTCCTATTATAAATTTCAAAGAATCTTATCATACATATTATTAACTTTTATATTTAAGATTTAAAACCTTCCTAATATAAATTTCAAAGAATTTTATTCCAATGATTTCAAATTTACATGCATCACATGTTACCGATATTTCATATGTTTGAAATCCTAAAACATTATATTAATTGTGCAATGATTATTGATCTCTCTTTTTCACATGTTCAAATTTTGTAGCAAGATGCGTCCAATAATAAAGAGATGATGTGTGTAATTGATGTATAGTTATATATATTGAGGAGTTTTTTTAGTATCGTTATGTATTAATTTTTATTATTAAGTTTAGAGGTTCTTTCTAGAGTTTAATGTGGATGAGATATGTTATGTTTGTTATATGTGATTCCAAATTTAAATTGGTTAGATTATAAAATACATTTGTATAAATATATATTGAATTTCAATTTCAATTTACATTTATGCATTCTCACATTTCAAATAATTGAAATGTTTTTCATAAAAAGTTACAAGAATAACTATTTTACTTCATAATCAATGAATGAACACAATTTTTGCATAGTTGTAGTGTTTATGTGTTATTGTTTAGGATCCCAATTTGAAATAGTTGACACGTGGATGAATATATTGTATTATGTATTGTTAAATTAATAATAAAACAATAAGTAAGATGTCTATAGGATCAACAAACTTTAAAATAACCAGAAATTGAGAAATGCAAGTAAAAGCTATAGGTCTGGATTTTATGTAAAAAATCTTTCAAGTTTAATTAGCTCTGTCAAGGAGAAGAATCAATTAATTTTGATGCTAAAATGAAGCTATAATGTAAAAATGTCTACCAGACTTAATATTTTGTGGATATTATTAGTATTTTTGAAGAGACAAAATAGTATAGAATATTATCAAAATGATGATAAGTGCAATCTACACATTATGTATGTGTTTTATTTTCAATATGAGGAATAAAATGCAAGTTTTTTCTATGGAAAAAAGTAAGATATTGGTTTTGTGATAATTGCAAATTAACCAATATTTGGGTAAATTGAAAGCATTTTACTTCACAATTAATCAATGAATGCAACTTTAGTGTATTTGTAGGATCTATATGTTCTAATTTACAATATGAAATAGTTGGCACTTGACGATTAAATTTGGGTAAATAACTATTTTACTTCATAACTAATTAATGAATGCAATTTTTGCCTATTTGTAGGATTGATGTGTTATACTTTAGAACATGTAATAGTTGGCACTTAGACCATTAAATTTGGGTAAATAACTATTTTACTTCATAACCAATGAATGAATGCAATTTTTGCCTATTTGTAGGATTGATGTGTTATACTTTAGAACATGTAATAGTTGGCACTTAGACCATTAAATTTGGGTAAATAACTATTTTACTTAATTAATTAATTAAATTTTTGTTATTTGTAGTATTTATGTATTAGCATTTACAACATGATTCCAAATTGGAATAGTTGGTGGTTAGATATTAGTTTTGGGTGAATATCTATTTTACTTCATAAGTAATTAATTAATGCAACTTTGGCCTATTTGTAAAATATCTAAATTGGAATAGTTGGTACTTGAATGATTATAACCTAAAATATATTAGATTAAATGTATTTTTAAGTTGATAATATAGCAATGAGTTAAATATTAGTTTTGTAGAGTTAAAGATGGATCTATGCTAGTATGAAAATTTAGTGAAAGTAAACCATATAAATGTGGTATGATTAACTTATTTTTTATTGTTTTTAAAATCATGTTTTATGCGTTTAAAATTGTATTTTAGAAATCATTTTTTTTTCAAAAACTCTAAAATATTATTAAATATTATAAAAATTTATAAATATAAATGATTTTTCTAAATAATATATTTTAGAAATTTTTTATAGATTATCGATTTATAAATAGATTATAAATAAATGATTCACAATCAATTTTATCGAAAGCAACAAATTTTCCTCACAACTACTCAAACTACACTCAATTAACAATTTTTATAAATTGTTATTTATTTTTACTTACAATTAATTATCTGTTCAACTAAAAACAAAAATATTCTTCAAAATACACTTATAATGTGACTACTATCAAATACTAAATAAAATGTGAACATCATAAGAAATCAAAACCAAATGGTACCATACAATGTTGTGAATATCCATGCTACCTTTACGAGTCTATTCATAATGAATAGTATGTTTAACAAATACTTGGATAAGTTGTCTTTCAACTTGGAATACTATTTTAATTTGCATAAAGAACAACTAGGGCTTGGTCTTAATGTACTAAGAAAAACTAACTTGATGCTAAGCTAAACAAATATTAAGTCTATTGAAAATAATTACTATCATGATATGTGTCCTTTTTTTTTGAAATTGCTTCTCATAGTATAGTGGTGCAAAAGAAATAAAAAAAATTGAATGGATCATTTATTATGATTAAGGTGTTTTGTAATGTGTCCAGAGAGGTTAATATTATAATATTAAATATCTAGAGAAGCACTTAAGGATTGTAATTAATGTAATGTGGCCGTAATCGTGGAATATGCTTACTAGGTATTTGTTGGGTAATAAATGTAATAATGAGGTAATGAGGGGTGGTTGGCATAGGCCCCGAGGAATACTCATGAGAGAGTATCATTGTTTTTTTTTTCTTTCACAAAAACAAATAGGTTTGTATTTATAAAAAAGGTATTGGAAATATCAACAACGAAAAGAGTACAAGGAGTTCAAAACTTACACATATTTATTATACCACTTGTTCATAAAAAAAATCAAAGCCTAATCTATGTTTATCATGCCTAGTGCTATATTGCCGCATCAAAAAATTTGCTTGAGTATTTTTTTAATCTCCTAGGTGTTGTTGTGTTCCATCTCGAAATGCAGAGAATTACATATGAAACAAGCAGACTAGCTACAAGGTTACTACAGTCATAACCAAGACAAAGTTCGATTTCTTGGACTAAGTTGCGGATCATTTTAAAAGATGGAACAAATCTGTTGTGGAAATGGAGTTGACCATTTCAACCTTATACTCTAGTAATCATTCTGATGTTTTTCTAAGGGAAATTAAAAGATCTTGTAGAGTTGGAGGCAAATAAGTCAAATCTTTTGTGGAATAGAGAAATTAACAATAGGATGAAAAATCGAGCATTATGGATGGATTCTAGGGATGAGAACATAGGCTTCTTCCATAGGTATGCGAATTAGAGAAAAAGTCAAAACACCATTTGAAAATTAAAAGGCCCATATGGGGAGAAGGTAAGGTGTTTTAAGAACCTAGCAGAGTTAGGGATAACTTATTTCTCACATAAGGATCCCTAGGAAACATGTATAGTAGAGGTGGTTAAGATTTGTACTTATTTTCCAGGATTGGTACCGAAGGAAGACACTGAAAAGCTCTTCATTGAACTCTTGTTGGATGAATTGTTGGTAGTACTAAATTCTTTTTAGAAGGACAAAATTCCAGGGCTAGATGGTTGGATGGTGGAAATATTTATTAGTTTTTTGGATTTATTGGGGAAAGCTCTTCTAAGGTTCGTGAAAGAGGATAGGTCAAATGGGAAGGTGCTTAAATTGATGAATTCCACCTTCATGCTCCTATTATGAAGATTGATAAACTAGCCTCTTTTGATGAATTTTGACCGATCTCTCCTTGCAACTGTGTTTACAAAACAATTGCTAAGGTGCTAGCACTCATAATAAAGCAATTATTGTCATCTACAATCTCATAAAAACAGTTTGGGTTTTTGTCAAGAAGGCAGATTCATGATGTTGTATGTGTGGCTCGAGAGGGTCACCACACAATTAAGTCTAAAAAGATTAAGGCAATGGATGTAAAATTGGACCTTTCAAATGCATATGATAGGACCCCTTGACCTTACATTTAGATTAGTGTTGACACATATAGGTTTTTCATTAAATATGGTGAATTGGATTATGGGATGTGTGATGTCAATTAATTTTGTAATGTTAGTCAATGGGGTAGCCTCGCCTTTCTTCACTCCCTTGAGAGGACTTCGCTAAGGTTGTCCACTCTCACCATACCTCTTCCTATTGGCAGAGAAAGGACTTAGCAAATCTATTTTGGATGCATGAGGGGAACAAAGATTGCAAGGTATTCAGACCGGAGAGGATATTAATCTCACCTATCTTTTGTTTGTTGATGATGAGCTCATTTTCAGGAATGGTTCTCTATCAAAAGGGTAGGTTTTAAAGGATCTCCTAGGTATTTTTTGTAAAGGCATTGGATGGAGGTAAACATAGATAAGTTTGCACTATATTTTTTGGTGTCCCTAGTGGGGTGGAACATGAATTGTTGATTTTATTTCTTTTTAAATACTCAGATTTCAATGAAAGTTTAAGTACTTGGATTTTCTTTTAAAACCACATTCATCTGGTAAAGTAGAGTGGGGTTGGCTAATATATGGGATTGAAAGAAGAATTAATGTATGGTGTGATCGATGTTTCTCTAGAGGGGGGATATTGACTTTGCTTAAGGCCATCCTAGAGGCAGTTCTAGTGTATTGGCATACACTAGCTCGTAAACCAAAGGGAGTGCTAGAAAATTAGGAAGATGCACGTTAATTTTCTGTGGTGTGGTGAAGGTGGCAAGCCAAGGATGCATTAGACAAACTGGTGCTCTATTTCAAAACCAAAATGTGAAGGTGGATAGGGGTTAAAAGACATCCACACTTTTGGCATTACTTTGGTGGGCAAGTCATTATGGAATTTGATAAACAGGGGGAGTCTGTGGAGTAAGGTGATTATCAAGAAGTATATGGAACCAAACTTGATGTTAAGATAGATAAAGAGGGAGGCAAAATCTCACAAAAATGGGTCAAACCATTGGAAAGCTTTAGTTAATTCTTTTAAAATTATTGGGAGTTGGATGGCTTGGAAAATTGGAAGTGGATTAGAGGTGAAATTAGGTGAGGACATGATTATGGGACATGGGAATCAAGTTTTTAGTCATCTTGATTTGGTTACTTCTCTTTAAAACAAAAAAAATGATTTTCTTAATCAGTTTGTTGATTTAGAAACGACCGATATCTAGTCTCAAGCTTGGAATTAAAGCTCGGGGATGTTGGGGTTATTTGAGGACTTGGTGAGATGTTGGGACTAATTGGTGGTTGAATTAAAAAAAGCACATGTAAGGATCAAATAAGAACTTGATGATTTGTTATGGATGGGTAACGAAATGGGGGGTTATTACTCGATAGATTTGGGTTAACATGTTATGATCACTATAGATCCACAACCAAATGTGTGGTGGTGGTCGAAAATTTGGAAAGTCAAAGTGCCTAAGGAAATAAAATTATTCATGTGGTTGGATTTGAAGAATCGGGTTCTTATTTGGGATAAGATGTGAATACGACCTATTTAGGGCACGAGTCTGTGTTCTTTGAAGTAAGGGAGCTAAGGAAGCAATCTCACACCTATTGGTATCATGTCCTTTTTCTAGGTTCCTTTGGAATGATATTAGCAATTAGTTGAAGATCAGGGGGATCTAGGAAGGCAACAATATTGAAGGATGCTTAAATCCCTGGTTTATCAGACCCGAATTAAAGCAATATAGGTCTCTCCCTTTTATTGTTCTTTAGGGTTTGTGGATTGCTAGGAATGTTCAAATATTTGATGAAATGCTTTTAGGTCTTTGCTCATATTATGTTTGTTTTTAAATACTACAAGGAGGACCAAAACACAAAAAATCCAAGATAGGTTGGGGAGTTACAGGTGGATAAGATCCGATGCTAGTATGTTTTTTGATGGCGCATGCCAAGGTCAAGATAGGATTTGTGGCATTGGGGGTGTTATAATGTTATTTACTTATATGATGAACATTATATTACTTATAAAGACAACTTGAGAGTGGGCACAAATAACTTGGCATAACTATAGGCTCTAGGGACCTTTCTAAAGTTGGTGTCATAGATATCCAGGTCTTTGGTGACTCTTCATTGGTTGTAAAGTGGTCATTGGATGAACAACAAATCCAAAATACTTCTCTTTGGTCTCTAGTGGATAATATAAAGGAAGTTGTTAGATTGTTTAAATCCTTCACAATTTGCTGTACCTTCTGGGAATTAAGCACATAGGTGGATGCTCTCTCAAAATGTGGTTTGTAGGCGACACTCAGTTCCTTGTTAAAATATGAAATCAAGGAGGGCTCCTTCCATGATGTCCTTGTACCTTTGGTTTGAAGTTAGTACTTCATCTATTTGTTCTTAGGTTTTTTACTTTTAGTAATAGGGGTTTGTATCTTCTTTTTTGGACTCTCGATTATGTGGACAATTTGTTCTCTAATTTTTGAATTAGTGTGGATGTTGTGGAGATGAAAAATGAATGAACAATTTACAAGTTGATGCTTCAAATGAAGATATATTTCCCATTTGATGTAATTTTGCTATAAATATTATAGAGATGAAACATGGGTAAACAATTTACAAGTTGATGTTTTAAAAGGAGCCATAGTAAAAAAAACATTTTTATGCTCTTATAGAAATCAAAATATAATTTTTTAAAGAAACAATTTTATACTTTTATAGGAACCTAAATATAATTTAACAAAAATATAGATATATATATATGAATCACTATATAAATTCAAAGTTCATAAAAATTATTTATCCCTCGTCGAGGCTCCCTCCTTCCTCTGGCAAATTTTAATTTCAAACTTATTTGGCTTTTAACGCTGAAATATGGAATCTCGATCACATAAATTTAGTGATAAAACCCCCTTTGGACGGTAGTGCTCTCCGTGCCTTAACCTTGTTACAGGGCTCAAAGATGCGGACAATTCAGTGTGGGAGGGTCTATCCCCCTTCTTATCCATTCTCACGGGTCATCCACAACTCCGCCCTCCGTGCCTTAACCTTGTTATAGGGCTCAAAGACGAGGATAATTCAGTGTGGGAGGGTCTATGCCCCTTATCCATTCTCACGGGCCATCCACAACTCCGTCCTCCATGCCTTGTTATAGGGCTCAAAGACGAGGACAATTCAGTGTGGGTGGGTCTATCGCCCTTCTTATCCATTCTCGCGGGTCATCCAGAACTCCACCCTTGGCAAGTCTGTTAATGGATAGATTATTGAAACTGGTGTTTCCCATGCACAAGTGCTCTGTAGCACCATAATCCCCATTGCCATCGGCAGTGCTTCTCATTCAATCATTACATTACATGTGAGCATACAAAAACATAGATAGAGGCCCACCCACATATACAAGTACGCAGAAGAAATTGCATTATGGATGTGAGCAGCATAGGCAGGCAGAATGTCGTCGAATTTCTCAAGGAGAAGGGACTGGATGATGTAGCTATATCCAAAATGATTACAAGGTGCAGGAGGCTAGAAATGGCTAATGTGGAGGAAAGAGCAAAACCCAACTGGAATTATTTACAAGATATTGGCATACCGCCAAGGAAACTTCCCTCCATGGTATGTAGATGTCCTAAGCTCTTGGTTTTAGGTCTGTACGAGAAGCTTCAACCCATGGTTGAATGCCTTGGAGCCTTGGGGACCAAGCCGAAAGATGTTGCATTGGCTGTAATGAGGTTTCCACACATACTGTCTCACAGTGTTGAAGAAAAACTGTGTCCATTGCTCGCATTCCTCCAGACTCTGGGGGTTGCAGAAAAGCAGTTGGGTAGATTGATTTTGGTCAACCCAAGGTTAATAAGTTACAGCATTGAAGGGAAGCTTCAACCCATGGTGGAGTTCTTTTTGAGCTTTGGATTGAGTAGGGATGGCGACCTTGGTAAACTCCTAGTTAGAAGCCCCCATGTAGTGGGATACAGTGTGGAAGGCAGGCTGAAGCCCACATTGGAGTTCTTGAGGAAAGTGGGCCTTGGAGACAAGGAGTTGCAGAGAATTGCGGTGTATTTCCCCCACATTCTGTGCAGGGATGTAGAGAAAGTTTTGAGGCCTAATGTGGATTTTTTGAAAAGGTCAGGCCTTAGTGCTGGTCAGGTGAGTAGGATCATAAATGGGTTTCCCCCTGTTCTGACTAAGAGCATTAAGAATTCATTGCAGCCCAAGATCAGTTTTCTGGTGGAGATCATGGGAAGAAGGATTGAGGAGGTGGTAGAATACCCGGATTTCTTCCATCACGGCCTGAGGAAGCAAATAGAGTTCCGGTACAAGCGACTTGAACAGATGAACATCCAATGTAGCCTGGCTGAGATGTTAAGTTATAGTCAAAAGAAATTTGTTATCAAGTTTGGGTTGCAGGAGAGAGAAAGAAGTTCTAAGTGCACTATGGGACAGGCAAGATTGTTGAACTGAACTTTTGCTATATGTAACATGACCTTGTTTCACATGTTGTTATGAAATATATTTATTTTTTAATGTTCTGTTATGCTGTTCAAATAAAACTTCGGCCCTCTTTTTGTGTTTTTGATATTGCATTGGTATGTTCGAGTTTGAAGTCAGTGAAAACATATCTGAACTTATCGAGGTTAGAGACTGTATTCCATTATTCTGTTTGTGATGATTTAGCATCAGTGGATTGCATGATTTCATTTCATATAAATGTTTTTGACATCCAACGAAAAGGTCTATGGGGTTTTGTTGTGATCGAATTACTGGGTGAGCTTTGACACACATGTTGACGAAATGTAGATATAAAAAAGCCTAGATCAAGTTTCAGAACCGTATGCCTGGTTTACCGTCTGCAAATCTTTATTCTTACATTCTCGGTTGACAGTTTGCTGCATCAAGCAAACTTCTTTTCATCATACATTAATCTCGAGTCTTGATAAGGTTAAAACTTAATTCCCGGCCAGTTTACAGGCCCAATGCTATCTGTCTGTCTACTTACATGCTATATGCACTGATTCATAGCATCTGTGGGAAAGTAGATAATATCAATAAGAATCGATTTACAGCATTTATGAACAGTAGATAACATTATATCGCAAAGGTCCATTACATTTGGTCCTTTCTCAGCAAGTTCTGTCCCAAAACATGATTCAGTAGATTTACATTAAAAAATTTCAAACACACTTGTCTTTTATGAGGCATCTTTGTCAAGAAGATGCTTGCTTGCTATGATACCCCCTAATGACTTCATTTCGTGTCCTCGTCCCCTTATAAGTCCTGGATGGTTATGGGGAAGCACTTACTGTTCTATTTCATACGACAGGTGAGTGTTTTGTTGTTGGCTGAATGCTTGGTCTTCACCTTTTTATGTCTAATCAACTATGGATCACATAGTGGGCCTTTTGGTAATTCTGATCTGTCTTACTGTGGGAGCTTTCAAACAGACCCTGATAATTTCTGTACTTCTTGCTGAGTGCTAATAGAATTACATGAATTTATTCAATGCTTATGCTTCTCAATATGATATATTCTACCCTTGCATGCAGGTAATACTCTAGCACAGAATCCCTTCATTTGTTTTACAATTATTGTAACCAGTTGATCTTTTATTCATCTGTCATGTTCTTTGATAAAAAAATATCTTATGTTGGAATACATACCTAATAACATAATGCTCTTTGGATGATTTAACATTCGAGATTTTTTTTCCCATTTTATATTCTATTTCAGGAGCAAAGACACAAAACTTGTTATTGGAGCTTCGCATAAGTTCCATTTAGACAAGTAGTACTGCAGGGCAGGCTGTCATGATCAGTTGTTATTAAGCACCGTGGATTTGCTTTCACAAGCAATTTTATATGTATCCCTGTTTATGTACGACGATCATCATAGAATTGTCAGCAATGTTACCAGACTCAGCACGTGGAAAAACTTGGCAAGACAGAAGATCCAAGAGTTTGACTCGGCTGGGGAAAAACTCAGCAATTACAAAAAATTAAGAATATACACATTTTATGAAAATAATAAATTTCATTTGCATCAAATTGATCTAAAAACATATGATGCAGAATATAAATAGATGTCCAAAATATTACGTGTACAAATCTCATATAGAATGAGTCAAAAAATTGATCAGGACCAAAACAGTGCTGAGGACTGGAGGTATCTACCCTCTGTAATTAATAACTAAGTAGAACTATCTTCTTTGCCTTGGGTTGCCTAAGCCTCAAGGTTATCAAAGTCCTCCGGTTGAGTAGGGGAGTATGTCCATTCACTTTCCAATCTGATGCAGGGTCCACATCGTGCAGGTCAACTGTTGCATGATCTATGCCTGTCATTCATCATGAAATTGGATTTCTTTAGACTCTAGAGTCTATATTGTACCAACTACCACCAATTTAATTCAAAACATCAAATTCATAAACCTAGATAAATTGAATTTTTTAAAAGCCTCAAATTTCTTGCCTGGAATCTGCCTGTTGTGGAGATGAAGATTATAATGGATAAATACTAAGTCATTCAAGTGCTTTTGTTCTAATTGGTTGTGCTTTTTGGAATGGATTTTCTCAGACAGACTCCAATTGTGCTCGCAATCGGATGAAGTGCGTCTGACTTAGGATTCAGATGGCAAATTTCTTCAGTTCAGGGTTATCAGTACCAAAATTTTATCACCAAACACCTAGCAAGTGGCAAGGGTATAAGAATTAAGATTCAATGTTCGACATTGAAGATGACAAAAAAATAACAATCTGTATTAAAAAAAAATTCATAAATTTAGTGAATTGAATCATTGATCAAGGGTACCTGGCAACATATTCTTCATCTCTCTCATAGAGCTCTCATAGGCAAACAATTTTGATGGTGCCCTATAGAAGCTTCCCAATGACATGACTTTGGAATTCTTCCTCAAGAAAGCACCTCTCGATGCATGTCATAAGCCCTCCTCCAAAGTCCAAACTACCCATCCTCATTAAATCTAGTCTTATCATAAAAGTATGCTGGGTTTATAAAGTACCCAAAAACATGTAAGGGGAAATGTAACTGCCTATCCTATTTCTCATCAATAATCTCTCAAAGAGGCATTTATTTGGCCTCATCATCTCCATATTTGCATTTTATAGCTGCCTTGTATATGTTAAGATATAAGGCTACACATGTAATAAAGTCTCTTAGGTTAAATATTAGGGTTTTAGATGCATTAGGGTTTTGGTCTCTCAAGCTCTTTATAAGAGCGAGGAGTCAGGACCCTCAATGTATTGTTGTATCGTCTCATAATAATATTGTTTCGTGTGTTATTGAGATCATGTGTTCGGTGACGTAACATGCTCTAGGGTTTCTCGTTTATTGGTTCTCGGAATATGGTATCGGAGTGGGAGAGCACCTTGGACTAGTCTGTTGAGTATGCTCTTTTCTTGCATCGCAAGATGTTCTGGAGAATCAGAAAAGCGTGATTGGTTATTGAGTTAGGAATTTCTGAGTTTGTTCTTGTTCTTGTTTTGTTTATCATTTGAGCCGCCTCCCATGGGTTAAAACTGCTGTTCATAGTTCGCTGCCACATTGTAAATCAAGCAGCTGTGAGGGATTTGTCACCAGATTAAAGAGAACCATCGATCTGTTTTTATTTTAAACCAATTGCCGCATACCCAGGTTGCCTTTTCTTTTGAATACATCAAGATTCGGTGCCCAATCAGTCGATTTGTTGTTGGAGTTGCAACATATATCCATCGATCTTGATATTGCACAATAAAGAAATCGCCCAAAAGGTAAAAGGAGTTGACATGAGCCGTCCAACCATTGAAGGAAGAAGCTGCCACAGATAAAGTAAGGATCAAATTTTTTTATAAATGGAGCCGCCAGTTTTCCAAGTTGACGTCAATCATGCAGCCGTAAAGATGAAAGTCAAACCAGTCGTTGATTTCATGATTAGTCTGTCTAGTCTGTTAAAATTCACATTCATAGCATAATAATGTAAATGCATAACCAAGATCACTAGAAGAAAGACAAAGCACAAAACAATAACACAAAGTTTATCTTGGGAAACCCAATTGGGAAAAACCCAACAACCTTCACATAGAGATGATAATCCCGAGAGCAGAGTACACAAAGATAAAAGAGAAAATGTGAAAATGCTTTCCACAAGTAGAAACCCCAGAAAAGCTTCCTTCTCCAGCTTGTGCGAACTTCTCTCTCTCCCAAGTGATGTGCAATTGTGAAGTGAGTGAATGAGATAATGAGGTGCACTTTACCTTTTATTTATACAAGTGCAAACATGAAAAATCCCTAACTGGGTTGACTTCACCTGGGGGCAATTAATAAATTTAATTTTAATATTTTTCTTTTGCTTCTTTGCACCCCAAGGTTTACATTGATTCTTTCATGTGTTTACATAATCAAATACATCAAGTTCATCTCCCTTAGGAGGTACAATCAAGTACAATAATAATATCTTCTGAAGTTGCACAAAATCCAACACTCCCTCTCAACAAGGAAGGTATTCTTCGGTCTTCATCTGCATCACGATCATCTGGGTTTCATCTTGTACATCCATGCTGTCTCCATCATCTCTATACATACTGAAGGTTGTCCACACAGTCTCAGTCCATCGAGAAGTGTCATCATGCATCATCTTCACCAATCCTTTGGTGAGTCCAGGAGAATCACTCAATCCTGGATCCAGGAGAATCTCTCAATCCTGGATATCTTAGACATCTTCACCAGTCCTTCGGTGAGTCCAGGAGAATCACTCGATCTTGGATCCAGGAGAATCACTCAATCCTGGATATCTGAGATTATCAGCTGTGCCATCTTTGCTATACCATTTGCTACCTGTCTGTCTCATCTATCGATGGGGTCCTCCCATACCTGGCTGAGATCTCAAACGAGCAAATGAGCACGACCATCTACTGACTGTTCGACTCATCTGCCTATGGGATTTCTCCCATATCTGGATGTGTACCAGGACTGTAGAGGTACCTGTGCAATCACACGGCCAACTGCTGACTGTCCTACTCATGTGTCGATGGGATTTCTCCCATACCTGGTTGAGTAACTGGACTACAAAGGCACCTGTGTGAACCCGACCAATTGTTGACTGTCCTACTCATCTGCCTATGGGATTTCTCCCATATCTGGTTGAGTAACTGGATTGCAGAAGGCACCTGGGTGAACCCGACCAACTGTCGACTGTCCTACTCATCTGCCTATGGGATTTCTCCCATATCTGGCTGAGTAACTGGACTGCAAAAGGTGCCCGGGTGAGCCCGGCCAACTACTGACTGTCTTACTCATCTGCCTATGGGACTTCTTCCATATCTGGCTGAGTAATTGGATTGCAGAGGCACCTGGGCAAAGCAGGGCAAGCATCTCAATGTCATCTTTCCCTCTCAAGGAGGGACACGTTCTCTTCGACTCCAAGTCTTTCACGAAGGTATTCGAACTTCATCCTGGGAAAGGCCTTGGTGAGAACATTTGCAGTCTAGTCGTCTGTCGGCACGTATTGTAACTCGACCACACCTTTCTGCACCATATCATGAATGAAGTGATATCGAATCTCGATATGCTTCGACCTGTCGTGAAATACAGGATTCACTGACGTCTACACACAGCTCTGGTTATCACAGTGAATCACGGTCGGGTCTGGAATCTGGCCGAACAATCCTGCCAGGAGTTTACGAAGCCAAACTGCTTCTTGAGCTGCTGTGCTAGCAACCATGTACTCGGCCTCTGTAGTACTGAGTGCTACCGAGTTCTGTTTCCTGCTGCACCAGGAAATAACTGCAGAACCCAAATTGAAGCAACATCCGGAAGTACTCTTCCGATCTGCAACACATCTGGCCCAATCTGAGTCTGTAAACCCCTGCAATCTTAGGTCACAATCTGAAGCATACTTCAATCCATATCCCACAGTGCCACGTAAGTATTTGAGCACATGTTTTGCAACAATCCAGTGAATCTGCCTCGGTTCGCACATGAACTGACTGAGGGCATTCACAACAAAACATATATTTGGTCTGGTGTTGGTCAGATACATCAATGATCCAATCAATTGGCGATACATGGTGGGATCAATCAAATCAAAATCTGAAGTAGAATCTCTCAACTTCTTCCAATTTGCATCCATTAGGGTAGCCATGGACTTGTAGTCCAACATCCCGAATCTCTTCAATATATCAATGGTGTATTTTCCTTGTCCTAGGAAAATCTTTCTGCCTCTTCCATACTTCTAAACCCAAGAAGTAGTGCATCAATCCAAGGTCTTTCATTTCAAACTCAAAGGCGAGATTCTTCTTACACCATGCAATGAGTTTCTCATTTCTTGTGAGAAACAAATCAACATATAATACCAAAATCAGTGGCTCATCATCCACAACCTTGTAGTAAAGGTTGGGGTCTGCATCACTCTTGGAAAATCCCAAGCTCACCAGGAATCTGTCTATTCGTCCATACCAAGCATGGGGTGCTTGCTTGAGTCCATAAAACTCCTTTCTTTGGACAATAAAACCATCTGTCTGTTCGATGTAAACTTCTTCCTGAATAACACCATTGAGAAAGAACTGTATTCACATCCATCTGATGCAACTTCTATCCCATCGCTGAAGCAATGGCAATGATCGATCTGATGGAAGTATCTTGAGCCACAGGAGCAAATGTCTCATCATAATCAACTCCCTCTTTCTGAGATAATCTTCTGGCAACAAATCTGGCCTTGTATTTCCCATATGCTCCATGCTAAGTTTGTTGTGCTCATCTAGGTCTTTTCCGACCTATTGCAACATTTCTAGGGATATCAACTGGATCTATGGAATCGATAGGTTCATCCTTTTCTGCTAACTCCCTCTTGAACTGGACGGGGAGATGATCTCATCTCCTTTGGTTCTAGCATTTCTTTACCATCAATCTCCATGTCTGATCCTCTGCCTTTCTTGACAGCTATTTCTTCTTCAAAGGTCACATCCCTACTGACTTCAATCTGTCTGGATCCTGGGATGTAGATTCTGTAAGCCTTTGAAGACTCACTGTATCCCACAAAGGTTCCCTTCTTGCCTGAAGGTTCTAACTTGAGCACATGTATCTAGACTGGACAACCAAATATCTGAAGGTGGCTCACTTCTGCTTTCACTTCTGTGAAAGCTTCCTCCGAGGTCATCCTTCTAGGCTGAGAGTCATATTCCAGGAAGCTTCTTGCTGAACATCAACGGGATTCATGTGTCCATTGGAACAAGTCTTCTCTTGTAGGCCAAATCACATGGTCTTTTCCCTACAAGTCAAGTCCTGACTGATGATCAGTGACATTTCATAATCAAATATAATGGCAATAGTTTACACATGCATCTTAGCTAATACTTTAGCACAACAATCATGAACATGTATACACATCTGAGAACTATCTAGATGTCTGCTATTTCCACTAGAACATGCCATCAAGAGTGTGCACTACCCTAAGCATGCAGGAAGGAGATATCATCTAGACTAGCTCCATTATGTTTAATGAAGTGTTGTGTAGCTCATATGCATAATAAATATAACAATGTAAACTATATCAACTGCTCAATGCACTTCCAGATAGATCTGTATATAATGAAGATAGATAAGACAAAACAGATCTATGTAAGCAAGAAAAACAAATACTTATCTCTTATTGTTTTTGTGTGTGGGCTCCCACTGCCTTCTTGTGGGAACCAAGAGAGATCTTTGTTCTTGCAATTTGGATCTTCATATCTTCTAGAAGAGGAACTCTGAACGATCATCATTCCTTGACTTCTTGTGAGGAGTATTTTCTTCAACATTAGCAGTGAATGCTTCATGCTTTCTTTTACTTGAACTTCGACAGCTATTGGCGTAGTGTCCATATTTTCTGCACCTATAGCATTGAACTTGAGATATGTCCTTCTTCTCCTTTTGATCTGGGCGAGGACTTGGTCTCCTATCTTGGTGCTTGTGTTTATGGAACTTCCTACCTTTTCCCTTACCCTTCTTGGCATGGGAAACAAAAGCTTGGTTCTCCTCAGGTTGAGTGCCATGGAGTCTTTGACGTGTTGCAATCCTTGTCTCCTCCTCAGTGCAATCTGCCTAAAGCTTATCAAAATTTAGTAGTTTGGATCTACCACTTATGCTTTGGATAAAGGACTCCCATGATGGTGGAAGACCATTCAAAGTGGTGATGACAAGCTCCTTTTAATCAATGGGATCTCCACTGGTACTAAGCTTGTCCCTTAGTTTTGTGATCCTCATGAAATATGAGGCAATGGATTCTGATTTGAATATCTTCATATTTGAAGGCTGGTTTCTCAATGTCATGGATACATTGAGGCTAGTGTGTTCAAACAACTTCTTTAAGGTCTTGAACATTTTCCTAGCAGTCTTCTTTCCTAAAATTTGTGGAACCAAATGATCTCTTACTGAGTCCACTAGAATCCTTCTTGCTCTGGCATCATTCTTCCTCCATCGGGGTTTGTCTTCTTCGGCTTCTGGTTCAGGGACCTTCTCATTTACAATTTGTAATAGGTCATTTTCTTCTAGCAGTAGAAGAACCCTAGACTTCCAAGAGATAAAGTTGGAAGCTCCTTCTAAACGATCTTCAACCTTCATACCAATCATCTTGACTGCAGATCTGGTTCAGAAACCCTAGCAGGAGCTAGGTCAAAAATGAAAGTTGATAATTTGAAAAACTGAAACCACAGGTAGATGCGCCTTGCCAAGGCAAGTTGAATTGAGGTAGGGCTAATCCAAATTTGTGTAGAGAAGTAGGTCAAAACTGAAACCCTAATTCTGCTGTGGCCATAGAGTTAGGTCAAAACTTGAAAATTCTCGGAATTGAATTCCGTCTTCACCAAAAGATGCGCCTTGCCAAAAACAAAATTCCTAAGGCTCTTTTTCTCCAAAATGTTGGGTGAAGACTTCACAAGATGAAACCCTAGTTCCGGCAGGGTTCCGACAATGTTTCGGCAATGGCTTCTTTTAGAACTGTTCTGATACCATGTTAAAATTCATTCATTGATAACATAATAATATAAATGCATAACCAAGATCACTAGAAGAAAGACAAAGCACAAAACAATAACACAGAGTTTATCCTGGGGAACCCAATTGGGAAAAACCCTGCAACCTTCGCATAGAGATGATAATCCCGAGATCAAAGTACAAAGATAAAAGAGAAAATGTGAAAATGCTTTCCACAAGTAGAAACCCCAAACCAACTTCCTTCTCCAGCTTGTGCGAACTTCTCTCTCTCCCAAGTGATGCGCAATTGTGAAGTGAGTGAATGAGATAATGAGGTGCACTTTACCTCTTATTTATACAAGTGCAAACATGAAAAATCCCTAACTTGGCTGACTTCACCTGGGGGCAATTAATAAATTTAATTTTAATATTTTTCTTTTGCTTCTTTGCACCCCAAGGTTTACATTGATTCTTTCACGTGTTTACATAATCAAATACATCAAGTTCATCTCCCTTAGGAGGTACAATCAAGTACAATAATAATATCTTCCAAAGTTGCACAAAATCCAACACTCCCTCTCAACGAGGAAGGTATTCTTCGGTCTTCATTTGCATCACAATCATCTGGGTTTCATCTTGTATGGATACCTGGGATAGAAATGTATGGATGAAATACCTTGAAGACCAACTCCAAATTCAATAGTTGAGCAACCAACGAGTTTCTTTGGGTGTTTGAGCAACTAAATGACCAACTGCGCCCTGGGTACCTGCCATAAACAAGGGTAAATCAGCATGTGTAGCAAATAACCAAGCAAGAACAGAAAATGAATGGCTGAAAATGAAGAAATTGACAAGCTAAATAGCAAAGACAACTCCCTTGTGAATATTTTGACGAGAAGAGCAAGAATGGAGCTCCCACTCCAAGTGTTGCGCCTCCCTTGAAATGGCCACTCTCCTTGCAATTCGCATTAGCCAAAGATGGGCAGAAAACTCACTGAAATCACTACACAAAGCTATGAAAACCAGTTAACAATCAAGACCATCAACATCCATACATGCTATCTCAAGAAATCGGGAGAAAAATGTCTCTATATCAGGCCAATATCAAGTGCATAATGTGCCAAGAGAGATTACAAATGAATGAGCTTCTTCTCTTATAGAGATGGCTCAAAACTCAGCTCCCTTCCCCCCAAAACGAATGGCTGGGATTAAAACCCAAGGAAGCCAAATGAATGGTGGAGATCAAATCTAGTGAGGGAGGGCGAATTTACCCTCATGCGCCCAAGTGAGAGATGGGGCCCTTCGTGGGGCCCATACAGTGTGCAAATACATGTCTAGGGGGTGTCTATGGGCTGTTTTAGCCCCCTAGATAATACAACCAAAGTCTCACATGATAAAAATTACAAAATGTGGATTTTTACTAAGTGAAAAACGCCCCTCTATGGGCAAATTCGCCCCATGTGTTGAGCTGGGCATAAATGAGGGCCCCACATCATAAATTAAGTGTCCAAACATTACAAAAATGACCTTAAGGGACCCCCTTACCTTTACCAACCATTGCACTTACCATTTCAATAGTTACCTTAGCCAAATTTGATTTTCCATATTTAATTAATTGCTGGTTTTGTTTCTGAAGATGTATTTTGTGCTTTTGACCCACTTATATTGCCCGGATCGACGAACCGCCTGCTGCAATGCGATCGTAGACCCCAAATGTACTAGAGATGGTCACTAGAACGACTACAATCCAACAATTTACCACTGTATGCTCAAGATCAAAGATTTTTAATTAAAACAGGTCCCTGGTGACCAATAATAATTAAAAATCTCATCAACGCTTCAACATTTTCTGAATCTGACACGTGGAGGCGCATATGGGATCCCAAGACATGATAAATGACCAAAATCGAAATCTTGATCGCAACTTTTTTTCGGGGCCATTTTTGGCCTAGTCAACCTGGTTTGACCAAGTCAAATTTGGTCAAAATGGAAATGGCTGAAACCTGTATGCGACATGAAGCGCCAAGGCTTCCTTATTTATGTTAGTACACTACTAAAACAATATAATGATGACATGGTGATCAAAATAAATAATATCTCAATAAAATAGGCCCTAGGTGAGGTGGGCCCACCACCTCCAACAAAGACTCAAAACTGCTATGCACAACTTATAGACTTGACCACTTAGTTAAATTTGGGTGAGGTGGAAAGACAAAGTGAAGGATGGGGGAAAGACAAGGACCAAGACCATGTGACCCTTCGGATAAACAGGGAAGGCGGGACCCACTGACATAAGCATACCATGATAACACAAAGGGAAGGGCGGTGCCTCACAAATGGGTATAGTGCAGGGAAACCACCACTGATCATCTAACACACACCTTGCAACTCACATCTGTGCCTTCAGAAGACTCTGTGAGGATCTTTTCTAGAGCCGTCATGACTGGGTGTCCGGCAAACCGTAACTTGAGACTCTAGGGGACAATTCGCATAGCTGTACCTTACTCCATTTCACCTCCTTGCCCCGCAGGACTAGGTGAGGAAATAACCAATACAATGCTCTGATATATATGGCTGGCCTGTGTCCATGTGTGTTCAAAAACATTCTTGGACTTTACATTTAACTTTCATACTTAGCCTTTTTGGCTTGATTTTACATTCAGATAGCCTTTTTGGCTTCATTTACATTTCATTTCATTTCATTACATTTCATGGCCCTTTTTGGGCTACATACATATCTCAAAAGATATAATAAGGCGCTCATACTGCAAAGTAATGGGGGCAAGTGTACATGCTTCAATGACCAATGGGGAACACCCGATGAGCCTACACAATCCTATACTACATTGCAACATTGGGGGCAACCGACAGGAGCAAATCCTAGGTTTGAGAATGCATCTCACACACTAAAGAGCCGAGGCACAATAAACAGGGAGTCATGGCATACTTAGAGGTCAATGGGGAAGGGGATCCTCAAGGCCACAAATCAAGGTCGAAGTCAGGAAAGATAAAAAATGGATGAGTCGGATGGGTGGAAGGAAGTGACAAGTGGAACCAAAGTTAGCTTCCTAGGAGGAGTAATGACCAAGTCTATACCGATAATGGGGAATGGGAACTAGTGTGCATAAACAAGAGCCTACTGAAAGAAGTGGACTGACATCACCAAGGGCCATACACATCATAATGAAGACCAAGATCACCACATCAAACATCATATGTCAAGTTCATGTACTATCATAAATAAACAAGTCTCAAAACAACAACATGAGCAATAATCCATAAAGTGCTATACCTGCCACACCATATACCTGCTGCCGAAGTTGAACCTCTGTTGAGTCCGGGAAAAATGTGGCAAACCAACAATAACTCTGTAGTGCTCTTATCATAATATGGCTAAGTAACTCTCTCAATGGGATCATGCAAAGCTCGGCAAGGAAGGGTGACCCTGTAATCATTGCTCTGTAATAGCTCTGGACCAATACAAAACAATCTGTCCCCTTTGATATCTCTGCTTGGGGCAATTTGAATACAATGAATGCCCCCTCCGAAGGCATCTGATCTCTGATCTGGAAAAAAAAGAATGTAGTATGGTCCCCTGACCACACAATTTGCAGCATGGTAGCTCCAGCTAACATGGATGTAATAATAGTTTACATTGATTCTTTCATGTGTTTGCAAAATCAAATACATCAAGCTCATCTCCACTAGGAGGTACAATCAAGTACAATGAAAATACAATAATAATATCTTCTGAAGTTGCACAAAATCCAACATAGTCAAGCCTAGTCACTGCTTTTTTTAGATAAACAATTTAAGAAAAAGAAAAAAAGGAAGAGAACCATTGCAGACCCACTATTTTTTTCTGAGCCATTGGAACAATTTCAGAGTTGCTAGGGTATTGTCATTTGGTTAAGCTGCTAAATAGAAAGAAACACCTGCATCTAGAACCGCCAACCTCTTGAAGCTGCCACAAGATTCTGTCCATTCGAGCCATAGAGTCGTCACGGTGTTTGGAGATACATGTGACCCAGGAATCAAGCTGCCTGCGAATTCTTTGAGCCGGTTTGTCAGCACTAATGAATCGAGCAAAGATCAAATCGTTGTGCCATAGAGTAGTCGTGGATCGTGCTGCTATTTATTGAAAAAAATCCGTCACGAGGTTTTTATTTTATTTTAAAAGAAGCTACCTTTCAAGTCGTTAGTTAGACCCATACACGTTTTAAACAGTTTCTTTAAATAGTTCGTATGCATCCGTATGATCTTCGTACAACTAGTATTCTGCTAGCAAGGAGATCAGATTTGTTAAAGCCATGAAGATGTCGTGGGAAATAACAGAGCCTTTTTCAAAGCTTAAGTACGCAAACTTTGTTCCCAATGTGCTCGATATTGTCCATGAGTTTTTAATGGAAAAGGAATTTTGAGGTCGAAGATGGGTCACACAACTCGTGTTGTTAGGTTTATCAAAGAAGAACCACCATACATTGCCCAAGGTGTTGTTGCTAATGAAGAAAACTAAGTTTTGTGCATTTTAGGAAGCCTTTGCTTTGAAGACACATAAGGGAGTAGTTAACAACTTAATATGGATAGTTGCCCAGTTGGTTCAGTAGTTGTGGATCTAGGGAATGATCCCTCATTGGTTGAGACATGCATGTGGATTGCAGTCTACTAATGAGGTTATGCGACATGCATGTGGATTGAAGTCTACCAATGAGGTTATGCGACATGCATGTGGATTGCTGTCCAGTAATTGAGTTCGGGGGATCTGTGATTTGGGAGTTTGGGGAGGTGGAATCCAGGAACTAGGGAATTCAACTCAGGAACTACACCTTTTCGAGGGTTACGAGGAAGCTTGATGGAGCTCAACCTGGTCCAGGAACTGTGTTCAAAGAAGAAGCTTCCAACATATGTTTTATAATGTTTAAACTTTAGCTTTCAGTTTATGTGTTTTCATTCAAGTATATGTATTTGATTTCAGTTTGTTATCTTTCAACAATGTATGCCTTATGAGGTGGTGTTTAGATATAAGGCTACGCATGTAACAAAGTCACTTAAGTGACTTAGGTTAAATATTAGGATTTACTATTAGGGTTTTGGTTTCTCAAGCTCTTTATAAGAGCTAGGACCCTCAATGTATTCTTGTATCGTCTCATAAGAATATTGTTTTGTGTGTTATTGAGATCATGTGTTCGGTAACGTAACTCACTCTAGGGTTCCTCGTTTATTGGTTCTCGGAATAGTATATGTAACCCATGATGGGTTTTTACTTTTTCACCATTAACTATCCTAAAAGTATGAGACATTCAAAATTGAAATTAAAATTAATTATAGATTCTAGAGTCTAGACTAAGAATTTCAAAATAAATGAAATGCTATGAAATGAAGATTGAAAAAAATAAAATACAACCACAGGTTCTTGAGCACATTGATAGGAGTCTCACTAATATTAAGAATCTCCTCAGCATTGTTCTAGAAACTATCATTGAATAGAAGGGCATTGATTTCCATGCTTTCCATGGTTTTGGCATATTTCAATGCCATTCATTCTGGTCCAAGAAGTATCCTCTTTAAGATTAATATTTTGGGCAATCATAGGTTGCAAACTTGCAAGGAGATGTTCCCTTCTAACCTAGTGGTTGCAGGAGGAACAAACTCCTTGCCTTTAGTGTATGTTTTCATGATGGAAAGGAGATTACTGTGATTATAAAGGTATTTGGTTATGGGTTTGCTTTGTCCACAAACTCCTTTATCCAATCAGTTTTACTTGTGTCCTCTAACATCAAATCTATGTAGTGTGCAACACAAGATGTCAAAATATGGTGGGGTGCCTAATCATAAAAAATTCTACCAGCAGCCATATAATTAGCTGCATTGTTCGTGACAACTTGTAAAACACGTTCTTCGCCCACCTCCTGAACAATTTTATCTATGAGATCACAAAGCATTTGAGCAGTCTTAAATCTATCTGAGGCATCGACAGATATAAGGAACATTGTTTCCTTTGGACAAGAAACAAGGAAATTTATCAGGGTCCTGTTCCTGGTTTCTGTCCAACCATCACTCATGGTGGTGCAACTTGTCTCTGCCTGGGAGTTATGATACTCTACAAGCACAAGGTTGACATCATCAATAGTCTCGACTAACAAATCAATCTTGAGGCTCTCACATGTAATGGCTTTGAACCTTGGACCTGCATTAGCAACAACATCAATCATACCTTGCCAACAAGGGCTCCTAGCATCTTGAATTGAACGTCTGAGTAAGACCAAACATTGGCAATGGACTTCCTTGCCCAGGCATGCACATTCTTTTTCCAACTTGTGCCCTCTGAACTAGATTGGGACCCGGGTTGTGTGCGGAGAGAAAAAAGGTGTTTATAGCAATGTTGCAAACATTATCTTGGCAACAAAATTGGTAGGTTCCAGAAAATATTGTTTCGGAATATCTCGGGAACACATCGAACATTATCTTGGCAACAAAATTGGTAGGTTCCAGAAAACATCGTTTCGGAATATCTCGGGAACACATCGGCAAACATCGCCAATATATCGGCAAACTTAAAAAAATACAAAAATATTCATTTTTTTTTCAATTTTTTAAACATCTAAAGCAACAAGAACAAATAAACACATTGCCACATGAATATGGAAAGAAAACTGATATATAAGATGTCTAGTGATACATCACACATACAAAATGAATCGTGTCCTGAATCTTGAGTCATTAAAAAATATAGCCCTGCAAACCCTTAAATATATAGTGCTGCAAATCCTGAAATGGTGTGAGTGTAAGCATGCTTCAAATGATGATTTTCTCTGTTAGTAGGGCTGAACGCTACCCTTATGCATTTGCCTCCAAGGTTGAATGTTCCACAAATAAAGAGAGAAGGCCTTCCTCTAACAAAAAACAGGTACACCAAGGTAAACCATAATTCAGCCCCCTTTAGTGCTGTTGTTTTATGCACAAGGAGTCAGGACTCATGACCCCTGATGCACAACAAACATGGAATTTTAGGGCTGACTGTGATTGCTATTTCTCTTGTGCACAAGCTTGGAGATTTTTCGGGCCGTTTTGTGGCTGCTGTTGCAAGGAAAACCACCTGGGACTGTTATTTGCTACTGATCTCCTTCAAGAGACTGCCCAGAATCACCTAAAATTAACTCAGATCTGTTTTTAGGGTCTGAAATTAACTCAGATCTGCTTTTTTTAGGTCTGTTTGCACCCCTTTTGTGGAGAAAAAGCGCCCAGAATTCATAATACTGCTGTAAACTGCTGATTGGGAGGTTAGAACAACTGTTATTTGCGCCCAGAATGAAGGTTTGAGGCTGTTGGAGTGCCCAGTTCTGCTCTTTATGTCCATATCCATGCCCATAATTGTTTCTTAATGCCATTTCAACCCTCAAATTCAACCCGACATTCCTTCAAGCCTGTTTTTTACCGTTCATCACTTTTCATAAGGCTGTTCATGCCCAGAATTGTCTTTTAAAATTTTAACCCTCCAATTTGGTCCAGATTTGATGAACAATAGCAAAAAATAGGCACTCTCCACCCTCCATGAAGTCAAATCTCCTTCAGAAAAAATCGGGAAAAATTCAGCAATATCTCGGGATAAATCGAGAAAAAATCAGCAATATCTCGGGATAAATCGAGAAAAAAATGGGAAAAAATCAGCAATATCTCAGGATAAATTGAGAAAAAATTGGGAAAAATCAGCAATATCTCGTCAAAAAAATCAATGATTTTTTGACAAAATCTCGGCACTCAGAAAATCGCACAATTTCTCAGACACATTGGTGATTTATCGGCAATGTTTGCAACACTGGTTTATATTGCCACCCCCAGAGCCAAGATTTGTAAAAATAGGAGGGGGAGGCATTTTGGGTTTCTGACTTTGAGACCGCTGGGCAATAAAGCTTGGGCTTGGCATTGTGAATTCTATAGATGGGGGCGACAAGGGGGTATCAGAACAAGTTTGCCCAGCTGCAATTGCTGCCTTCTTTATTTATTTGTTCTTTCTTGGCTTTAGACTTGTCAAGGGCTTCAAGCGCCAACCTTGCTTGATGCCTAACATCTGGGGGGAACACTAAGGCAGGGAATGCCATGCTGGGAATTTGAGCAATGTGGTATTTGAATCTGTTTATGCCACAATGACTTCCATTTTTTAAAAATTTACACAACAGCTTCAGTTTTCCAGGAATCTTGTCACAATAAGCCCATGCAAAGTCCTTCTCCCTTGGTATTTTCAAGGTTTTGGATTCATTTTTTGCTGCTGTTAGGGTTTATGGTAGTTTAGTTCATGGTTTGCCGCTGTTTGGAATTTCTGAACTGTGTTTTGTTCCAGTTTAGGGCTGTCATGTACACTAACAATACAAAATTAACAGCATAAAAACCCTAAAATAAACACCCTAAACAAACCTTAAAACACTGAACCTGCCCCCCCCAAAAATAGAGATTCTAACCTCTAAAACCCCAACAGCATATAAGAAAGGAGAAAACCTGCTTGGAAGGGTACCTTTTGGCCTCAAAAACAAGTTGTAACAGTAGAGTACCCCCCTCCCTCCCCCACAAGCTACTACTGTTATGATGCCCTACTTGCTTCAGTGTGCTGTTCTCGAGTCCTCTGTCAGTTTTGGTCACATTCACTGAAGGTGAGAAAAATTCAGGAAAAATGAGTATGTCGGAGGGTTTCTGGGCTTTTATGGACAGCCTGGTGAGTCAAACTTGGGTTGACCAGGTTTGACTTGTGAGTACTCATGAGCAAACTTGCTTCAATGTTTTGAAACAGCTCGTTTTGTGGCCGAGCTGAGTCATACTCGCAGACTTGCGAGTTTGACCAGCAAGCCTGGTTATGCTGATTGTCAGTGGTCACAGTTTGATATCATTCCTTCCCCTTCCTTAAGCTTGGGGCTCTCAAGGGTCTTTCTGCATCATAATAGAGTCACTTCAATATCAGACATCAAAGCTTGAATTGAAGGTTATCTGAAATCTTTGTCAGTCATGAAAGTGATGGAGGGCATTATGAGCTTCTGTCTATTACGAGTCATCAACTTGATGTGATTTGAAGGACTTGTTTTCAGTAAGCACTTGGATAATAGTCACGTGCTAAGCATATTGCTGAACATCTTTTCACTTTTGAATAATTTCACATACAGTATACTTTAAATTTTCTGAAACAATATATTTTAGGTTGTCAATATCTACCTGTATAAAACGAATATTTTCTTTTCGTTTTTTCAGAATGTTTTATTATGAGGCAAGGGGAGTGGTAATCATGTTATTGTAATAAGGATCTAGGAGTAGCATGCATGAAATCAAAATCCATTGAACTGAGAAAAATGAGTGCTTCCCGACTATTAACCCACTATGTCCCTGCTCAAATCCTCCTACAATAAAAGATTCATGGTAATAATAATTATCTTCTCCATAATTATCTTCATTTGTTATTTTATGTTCAAGGCTACTCACAATTATTCTTTTTAACCTTTTGGAATAGAACTCATGACAAAACTCCAGTACTATGATATTCATCAACTGATAAAATACTTATTGCTCTGTATTATTGGAAAACTGAAAATCATTGTGATTGATGAGCTTAATTTGAGAAGGCTAAGGATGGAGAAATTGGATGGCTTCATAGATAAGTCTATTAGGATCAGCCCTTGTTCCTTCAAATTCATTGTTCTTGGTTGGTATGTTAAAATTTCAATACATGTTATGCAGCCTGCAAACTACAAACCCTAGAAATATGGAGACTTAATGAACTCTCAAAACTGCTGTTTGTATGTTAGATCTACAAACATATAGCTCACTGAAAATATGAACAGCAGAAGCTATAAGAAATCTGAAGCACTCAAAATTACATCTGTTTTGTTAATTGAAAACAGTAAATACATTGCTACTAGCTCAACTTCTAAACACACTCACTCACCGAATATGAATAACGCACCCACGCTGCATTATTTAAAGATGAGAGGCTCTGGTCAAAATAGACTAAATCAACTTAAAATTAGCCTCGGGAAAAGCGCCATGATCTGCATAGGTACTCTCCTAGATTAGAGTGACTGGAGGAGTGAAGCATGCATGAATGCAAGCAGTAGTTTCCTAGGGGTTTCTGCCCTATCCTAAATAAGAGATTACTTCTAAATAACGTGCTGGGCTAATTCTGGAAATGCCAACTCAAAAGAAAAGCACCTATTCTAATTCTGGAAAAACTAAAACACGAAATTGCTTTCTAATAGTGGCACATGCATGCACAGTTTACTATAGGTGATGTAACTGCACCTTCTCCACACTCCAAGCTAGTGCTTTGCCATCTCTCTGCCAAGACTGCTGCACAGAACCTTAGATGATCGGTGCTGAAGGAATTGCTGCTGTATGGATGTACATCACTGCTTGTGCGATGCTGAGGAGAATACTGTCTGAGCAACAAGGTAAAAATCTAACATTGTACAAGCTAAGCTCCATCTGTTAAAAAAAATATTACATCTGTTGACCTAGGGGCTATACCAGAGATGCTCGCTCTTACTTGGGAAGGGAGAGGAGGCAAAACTCTGTATAGCCTGTCACCCCTCATATTGTATGAGGGGTAAACTAGTGATTTTTACCACATGACAGGATTTTCAGGATAACATAGATGGAATATTGGATGGACTTGGGGTACACACCTTCCAAACAGTTTTGGCTTACACCCATATGCTTGGCGATGCTGCTTTATTTGACTGGGTTGGTGTTTTTGTGGAAAAGGCTCATTTTAAATTTTTTTCCTTGGTGGGGTCATGGCTTGTCTATTGGTTTCCTTCATGTTGGATGGATCACCCTCTTGGTATATGTTTGATGTTTATGGAGCATACTACCTCATCATGGTTTTGGCTTGGTATACTTGTTCATCATGCCTAGAGAGTTCATGTATGATGGTTCTGGCCCCCAAGGGGTTGGAAAATGGTGATATGTGGTAGTGACATGGCATATTTCCTATCATGGTGGTGTTTCATTTGTTGGTCACGAGGAGGGGAGTGTTCCACATGGTTCCCTTTTCTTATGTTGTGCGAGTCATCACTTGACCAGGTGGTTGGGCATGGTTACATGCTTTTTAGTAGTACATGATGCTTAGTAAATGTGTGTCCTAGTACTTTGGAAGATTATATTTAATATTACCTATGGATTGCACCTTAGAATGGTTGATATTACTCTCTTGTTACCTCTTTTCACATAGTTCCAAGCATTTCAGTGGTTATTTTAATATGATGTGGTTGGAGGCTCTTAGTGTGAGCGGCCCAATCTATTTGAGGGTTATTAATACCTGATACACTTTATTATAATGAGGATTGGAGTGATCCCCTTGTGCACACATGTTGAGGTTAATTATAGCTTTTAAACGATTAGGTTGACTTATTTTTGACTATATGGAGGCCTAGTGCTTGAGTGCCCTGGTTCATTCGCTTGATTTCACACTTGGATGAGGTTATTTGGAGGATGACTATGGTTTAATTAAAGTGCTCAACTTTCTTGGCACACATGTTGAGGCATGCATTCATATATTATTATTTTATTACTTGAGATGATGTGGCCATCCATTTCCCTCTATGGAATTAGTTGAGCATTTGCACTTGGATCAAGGACCCTCATCTAATGGTTGACTCCATTTTCCTGAGACCTAACCACTTGCACACTTTTTGAGGAGGCACTTTGAGCATATTTTTTATTATTATTTGGAGGGTTTGACGTGTCAAACATGACTTGGTTACACATTGGAGAGGAAGTATTTCTGTTTTGAGAATGTTTTGGGGATCCCAAGATAGTTGACTTGTCAAGGGAGTGAAGCACTCTAGCTATGAAGGTTCTCTTGCACACTCATTCATAAATTAGTTGATGGGGTGCTCCTCTAGTTGGCATCATGGCACATTTATTCATGTAACTACTATTACTACTACTACTAATAATCTATTTTTAAGGTCAGAAGACTCAGGTCGAAATACCAAGTGAGACTATGTAAAAATACCAAACAATGCATAAATGGTGCCATTTTCCTACATCTTGTTGTGAGATCTTGAAGTTGTTTTATTTTGATTTGTATCAGCTCATATTTGTGATTTTTATGATTTATGGAGTCATTAATGTCCTGAAGAAGTTTCATATGCATTACATAAGTCTTTGGAACATAAAATCGAATTTCATAGCAAGTAGTGAAGTTTCCTATCATTTCCCCCTATGTGAAGACATGTCCACAAACCTCTGATTTATGGGAGTTGAAGCAGCCTTTAGAAACTGAATAATGATGCATTTTTGTGCCCATTGAAGTCCTTTAACTAATACATGTCTCTTTTCTAAAATTTGGGAGGGTCGTACTGCATTTGTGAAGCCATTAGTGACCTCTACCCTTGGGGGTTTGAACCTCGAAATTGCTAGTAAAATTCCCCAATTTCTCCTGAAGTTAAATGAATGTTGAAGAAGTATTTTGAGAGTGTCCAAACACCTATCAGCCTCATTTTTATGTATTAATACCTTTAAAATACATTCAGACCCAATTTGGAAGCATTGGAGTCATAACTAGTCTAAGGGTCGAATTGGCCAAAAATTTTCCAATTTTTCCAATTTTTCCAAATTTCTTGAAAAGGGTCACTACAATTGCTTCTGGTCAATTATCTAATAGTAAAGCTATAATAACACATAGTAAAAAGAATCCTAATAGAAGTTTTAATAAACCTTCTAAACCACATAGTCAAGGATCAACCTCTTCTAATGATGACGCTTCTAACATGGTGTCTAATAAAAGGAAAGTGTATAATCCTTATAAGTATTGTGGGAAAACCAACCACCTTGAAAATATTTGCTTTAAACGAAGAAGTCTTCCAATGACCATCAGGTATCCCTGTGTGCCTATTCTGTTCAACCTAGTAAATCTTCTTCTAATGTGTAATGGATAATTGTAGTTTCCCATTTTGGATGGTCTAGCCTATGACACCCAAAATAGGTGCTTTTTTATGAATCAATGTATGGGTTATATGTGTCAGACTTATGTATAGGCCTATATGTTGCATACATGGTTTGGTTCATATGAATTATGAGTGCTTATATATATCGCTCTATCTCTAATTATGTGTATAAGATTGATTTTGGTCATGTACATGTTATATGCATGTTTCTCTTCCCGCATCTGACAGTTGACATAGGTGTATAAGATGGATGATTGTGACATACGGACCTAGGCTTGGTCATTATTGATTGGAATTAATGATGAATAATGGTGTGATTAATGATAACTGATTCGTATGATTATGCATACTTAACCTTGTAATGAGAAGGATTTGGCAGGGAAATTGATTACTTGCCAACATGGATGCTGGAATCAGAAATGACTGTGGAAGTCATATACACATCTATGTAAAATGTGATTAGAAATGACTAGAGAAGTCAATTCTTCAGAACTAAATGGATGGATAAGTCATATACATAAATGGGGAAAATGTGATTAAGTTAATTTCATTATGAATTTTATTTGATGTTGCTAATATATGAGATTGTGATGTGTGCAAGCCTTGGGACAAGACCTTGCCAACGAACCATCAAATGGGTATCCCTCACAAATCAGTGTAACTTGAGGGAAACATGGAGTTTCAAGGCTGAATAGATGAGAAATCACGGAGGTTAGGGAACAGAGTCCTGAATCCATGAAAGATCAACACGTGGAGTCTTGGATCTATGGATTAGATCAGTGTGTGGAGTCTTGAATCTACTAGAGCATGGAGTCCTGGGTACATGCAAAGGGCACAGAGTCCTACTAAGTCTAGGGGGTGCACAATACGGGTGTGGAATCCCTATTTTCTAGCATAAAAACACCACTCAAGGGCATCAATCAATCGGGTAGGCAACCTAGGTTAAACCCTGAATTAATTTAATTCCAACTTCCCCACTTTGGAGGGAATTAATTATAATATTATTATAATTAAAATGCATAATTATTTAATGAAAAAAAAATAGAAATGATTTTAGGATGACACATTGGTAGGGTGATTATTAAGAAATAAGTAATTAAATAAATAATATAAAAAATTAGAGATTGCCACCTTAGTGGAGGGTGGTGAATAATAGGAAATTATTCAATTAAAAGAAATTAATTTTGCATGAGAAGGGATGAGGTGACACCCCACCCAGAGGCTATAAATACATAAAAAATCCCATTGTTTTTTTTGGGGGAGACTTGGAGAGTACCTAGATGCTGTCGGAATGGCTTTGGGTTTTCAGAATTAGATATCTAGGCTAGTTTGGTTGAGCGAGATCTGAGTGGTGTTGAAAGGAAGAGAGAATTCCTCCTTAACTTGTATGTATCACTTCTATTGCTGCATTCAGATAATGGATCACTTCCTTAACTTCCTTAACTTAGGGATATTATTGAGCATTTATTATGTTCTATTTTAGCAAAGAAATTTTCATGTTGGGTTTCTCTAATTCTCTGTTGCATGCTACATATTTTACATAGAAGCAATGATATCTTTCAAAAGAGTATGAAAGAAGGCTAAACCGATATGTTAGTTAATTTATGCTTATTATAGAATTTCTAATTTTTTGTTCATAGAATGCATTTCTATTATTGGTGTTATCTGTGAAGTTCAGATAGAAGTCCAGTATATTTTGGGATGGTATTATCCCTTGAATGGCTGTAGGTGCTACCCTACATGTTGTGATTGACCAATTATGCAAATAAACATTGTAGTTTTCAATATAGCATCGTTTTAGTAATTTGAGTTTTTCTACGGTTCTGTTACGATTTAGATAAACATCAAGGGGTATCCGTAGCATTTGAACTTGGAACCCCCATTTTGATTTAAAAAAAATGGTTTCCTGAATTCAATTCCAAAATCTAGGCAATTTCATAAAACACGCCTCATTTTGTGGGAAGGGATTTATGGCCCAGGTTTGTTAATTAATAGTCAATGCATTATTCATGGTCAACATGTAATACAAGGTAGTGGTTGAATCAATTTAGGTGCGTAATTGTTTACTATGTGATGGTTCAAATCACCGTAATGGCGATAGAATTCATGATGACAAACTGTTTGACGAAATGCCTGAATGGCCGTAGATTTACGTTTGCAAACTGTTTGTGAAAATGCCTCAATGGCTGTAGCTTCATGGCAACAAATTGTTTGTTAAAATGCCTACATGGCTGTAGCTTTCCTTGTTTGCAAAGTGTTTGTATAAATGCCTAAACAAACGTGGAAAAATGTCACTATGAACAATTTGATGATTCTAGTTATGTATCATGTATAACTTGCACATGAAATTTGAATTATGGAATCTCCCTCTCCTGTAGAAATTGTATTTTCCTTTCAAGCACGTTAATTCGTGAACTAGCATACAATCAAATTTGTTGTTATTGAATAGATTTAATTGCCAAATGAATTAACCATTAACTTGTTGGAAATTATGGTTTGAAAGCTTGACATATACATTTAGTTTGTTGGAGACTCTTTCTTTTAATTATGTTAATTTTGATCTTAAGAAACAAGTATTGTGGTTGTAGCTTTTGGATTCTTGATGAAAATATTATGTTTGTAGTTTGCGATGGGAAATTGAATTACCATGGGTTAGTTAGTAGAATTTAGTGCACATTTAAAATGATATCAAATGAGAGAATACGACTCAATATTAAAAGTTATGTCTTGTATGTGAAATGCTTGTTTAAGTCAACAAGTTTGTTGAGTGTCCATTGATTATCATACACATGTATGCAATTTCTATAAACCAAGGAACATGTGATACAAGCCTAAGTAATTAATGTTTTTGTGGCATATGTTGTAGTTTATGTTAAAGAGTCAATAAGTGGATTCTATTGAGCAGAGGAGCAAGAGGGGATCCTATCAATGCATAGTTTGAATTTAATAGATGGTGAAATAATTCCACAATCAAGAGAAAGGGATTTCTATGGTTGACAAGTTCTGTGTAAGCCTTAACCTTTTTAAGGATGTTGGTTCGGGACTATTGTCGAACTAGTGGCAAATGTTAGATATAGTTTTGATTTGAATATGGAAAGGGTTAATGATATCTCCCCCTCGACTTGTGATCAAATATGTGCTTAGGATTAGTCTTAAGGGAAAATTTATCTCTTATTTCTTATGCTGATTTCATGTTTTGAAGTTCATGGAATGTATACGTTTATTGATAAGCTAGGCTTCATGGTAATATAATTATCTTAAGCCTTGTATGAATACGATCTCTTGTGATAAATGAGTTAATAATAATAATAATAAAACTCAAAATTATATTTTGAGTTCAACTTCTGGATCTTTTGGTAGCTGGTATGGTGGGACATTACAATAATGGACTTTGGTGCTTTGAATCACATGACTGGTTTAACTTCTTTATTTAATTCTTATGACACTCAAAAGCACATAACACATAAAATATCTATAAGTGATGGTAATCATCTTTTAGTTTTAGGATTTGGTAATGTTGATGTCCCTAATGGTACTTTGGAAGATGTATTTCATGTTCAAAGAATGCCCATCAACTTGCTTTCTGTTTATTGTGCATGTCAGAAAGGTTATAAATTTGAATTTTGGCTTGATAAATATGTGTTAAAAGATATCAAACATAACTTCAAAATTGCTTCTTCTGGTCTTGTTGATCATAATGTTGGATTATATAGGTTTAATAGTTTTAATTCAAGGAAAAACCAATCTTTTTATTCCTATGTTGCTTAACAAAGTAAACTATGGCATGAAAGATTAGGTCACTTTAATTATGGTAAAATGCAAATGATGTCTAATATGGTACTTGGATTACCTTCAATTTCTTCCACTAAAGGTGTTTGTGAAGGTTGTGTTCTTGGTAAACATTATAAGGAAATACTCGATAAAGGTAAAGTTTGGCGTGCTAAAGAACCATTGCAATTAATTCATAGTGATATTTGTGGTCCTCTTGAAACTCCTTTGTTTTCTTGCAGTCTATTTTATTAATTTTATTGATGACTTTAGTCGCAAATCTTGGGTTTATTTTTTGAGGCATAAAAGTGAAACTTTTGGTAAATTTCAAGAATTTAAATCCATGGTTGAAAAAGAATATGGTAAAAGTATTAAGACTTTGAGAACTGATAATGGGGGGGTGAATTCACTAAAAAGGAATTTCATGCATATTTATCAAAGCATGGATTTCAACATCAAAAGACCGTTCCTTATACACCTCAACAAAATAGGGTAGTTGAGAGAAAGAACAGAACTTTGGTTGAAATGGCTAGATGTATGATTTATTCTAAAGGATTACATAAATGTTTTTGGGATAAAGTTATTTGTTGTGCTAACTATATCTTGAATAGAGTCCCTACTAAAGCAGTTTGCAGGTTACTCCCGAAGAAAAATGGAATGGAAGCAAACCCGATATTAGTAACTTTAAGATATTTGGCAGTGAATGTTGGGCACATATTATAGATGAAAAATTTAGAATCCAAGTCTCACAAATGTATTTTCATTGGATATTGTGAGGATTCAAAAGAGTACATGTTGTTTGATACATCTACCCAAGGTATTATCATTAGGTGAGATGTTTAATTCAATGAAGTCTCTCCTCCTCGTGAGTCCGTTGAGCCTCACGTTACCTTGAATTTGCCTTCATCTTCTATCGCTCCTATATATGTTACCCACTCCTTTACTTTTGTGCCTACCCTAGATCCTAGTTCACATTCTTCTTCAAGTGCTCCACCTGAATGTCTTGAAGATACTTGTGTGTTCCTACAACTACTCCTCTTCTTGTTTGGGCCCCCAAAACTCTTGAATTCATAGGTTTTGAGATTGGTATTGTTATCACACAACTTGTAGTTGCCCCTAATGATGATCCTATTCAGGACGGTAGAGGAGCTAGGCAACTAAAGAGGTGACCTAAGAGGGCCTCGATCCCCAAGATGGATTGGTTGTCATGCCAATCGAGGCACTCTTCACTTCTTGCTACCCAAGCCCCAAATAGCAAAGGGGGAGACCCCGATCTGCTCCCGACAGGAGAGATCTAACCAATCACCAAATCAAGATATTCAATAGGGTACGTAAGGTGAGGGGTGAAGAACCCTATATCTAAGGAATACGGTCATTGTGGAGGCTTAAGATAGATGAGATTCAACCTTAAATGTATTAGACACAATGACTTGAAGATTAAGAACAAATCCAGGATTTAGGTGCTAGGGTAAATGATCAAAATCAACAACCTTGGGAAACATGTACTTAAAATATGGAAAATGGTCCCAAGGAGTAGATCTGAAAGGATTAGGGCTTCCTAGCACGACTTGATGATAGATATGAAAATATCTAAGCTCACAAGCCAAAAATAAACTCAAACAACCAGTAAATACAGGAAAAATCAAGGAGGGTGCAATAGTGAGTGACCAGTGCCTAGGGATTAGGGGCAGATGGAGTCTCCCAAGGGTGACGCCCTTGAGGACCCACTTTGGGCTAGGCCTAAAGTGTAAAACCCAAAAATATTTCGCCAATATTTCAATTTAAATGAGCTAGAGAATTTTTATAAGATTTTTCAGTTAGGGTTTGAATGTAAATGACATATGGGTAAGATAAAGGAATAAAATTCGTACCTTGTAAGCCTAACTGGATGATGAGAATGGATGTCGGTATGACGAGGAATACTCCTGCAAAGATCAAATGAAGATTTGTTGTGTTCTCTTGCTCCCACGATTTTTCCAAGAACACAAGTGCGCCCCTCTCTTCCTGCAAAACCAAGGAGATCAACTCAATCGGTAAGTAACAATGAGGGTGAATTGCAAGCAAAGAATTAAACACAGAATAATTGGTACAAAGACAAAAATACTCCCTGACTAAACTAGATCTAAGAGAGAGAGAGACAAGGTGAGTCTCCCCAGCTAGTGTGCCCTTCTTCCAAATCGCCCTCTTCACCTGCAAGTAAAAATATGGATCAAATATATGCAAGATATCCACCAAATTATTTCAGTGCAATGGAAAAGAAGTTTCAATCACCATAGCCAAACATCCAAACCAAGATCACAAGAGTTTCTCCCAAAATATTTTTTGTATTCCAGTAGCCAAGAGCCAAAAGTCTCTTTACAATGAGGGGGGTCTCTTCCTTAAATAGGAATAAGAGAGACCAAAACCCTAACCACCTTTTGAATGAGTCACGGTTGATATTAAAAGATACATCAATGACAATCAACAACTAAGATGAGCTCGAGTACAATATACATGGATCACTAAAAAATAGAGGGGCCACACTCACTAAGACGCACTAGGGGGACGCACCACATGATAAGTAACTAAGACACATGACATAAGCACATGGTGGGGCTAGGAGGTGTAACATGTCCTTCTCTAGCACGACTCCATGGCACAATAACATATAATAACTCAATATCATAATGTGACCATATGACCAAATCGTGGCCCCTCAATGACATAATAAAAAGGCCCAAAATAATAGCCCGGAGTGTATGTGGACCCCATTGAATGCTGCAAGCTGTGCCAGAAGGTGTGGGATGCATCAAAAAAATCCTCTGAACAAACCTCATTCCAATTCCTTGCCTCATTTTCCCAATTTGATTTCCTTAGTGACCATTTCTTCCATTTTTTATTCCCGGAATATTAGCTGTAAAATAATAAAATGCCTATGTCTCTCTTGTTGGTACCCTGGGCACAAATCCGACTACACCAAAATGTATGGGAGCATGGTAATATGGTAATAACGAGTGGCTAGACCCCATAATCTCTTTGTAGCACCCTAGGAGAACCAAAAAGATCTCAAAATGTGTAGACATGCCATTTTATATGGCAAATATGCAATAAAGTGATAATCTGACCATAAAATTATCTGAAAGTCCCTGAAAATGATATCTGAGTGTACCAATGGACTCAAAAGGCCCAAATGTAGTAGATATGAGTACTCATACATTATGTGACCACCTGTATAATCATTTGTAAGCTCAACCATGCCTAGACAATAAAAATAACGGTTTGTAAATAATAATAATAATAAAAATCCATCAAACCATCACATGAAACCCGTGTATGATGCATGGATCCATCAAATGGGCACCATATGATCACAAATAATCAATCTCGAACATCATCAGTCCAACTCATCCCAGATCCTGCGGTTGACCATGTCAAAATTGTTCAAAATAATGACCTAGGCTCAAACTGACTGATGCTGCAAGTGAAAATGGATAATATATGCCCCTTTAATTATTTCAATAGCAAGACTAAAGTACAACGTAGCATTTCACTGGTTATTAAGCAACAATACATCAAATATAAGTCTAGATTAAAGCAATCAATCACTAAGAATAAGACCCTCAAGTGTATACTCAGTTTATGGACGTGACCATTTTGCTAGAAATGGGTGAAGGTGGAAAATACGAGGCAAAGACAAGGGGATGACTTTACAACTTCAACACTATTACACTTTGGATAAAGGGAAAGGGAAAACCACCTAAGCATATGTTGGTCATAAAACACACAAGGAACGACAATGTCTCACAAATGGAATATGTTGTTTTTGAGTTCCCATTCAACTTTAGAAAATGTCTACAGCTCACATCCAAACTTGAATCAAGCTCACTGAGGATCTTTTCTAGAACCACCGTGACTAGGTGCACAATTAATTGTAACTTGAGGTTCTAGGGGACACTTAGAATTAGCTGTCCCTTACTCCATCTCACATCCCAACCCATAGGCTCCGTGATGAATTAATCATTACATTTCAATCATGGCTAACAATCTTTAGATTTAACATATATTTAACCACTACTTTTTAGGACTTTATGACCCTTAGGATTTTGCATGTGCTTAGAAGCACAACTAATTGTAGCTTTTATCCAAGGTGCTTTGCATTTCATTTCATAACCCTCTTTCATTGTGATTAAAAGCACAATTTTAATTTATAACCATGGGATTGCATAGAAGATATAACAATGAGTCACATATACATGTAATGATGGTAGTACAATTTGCTTCAAGTCTACCTGACACAACTTAGACAACTAGGGGGATCATCCACAATCAAGACCAAACATTGGGGGCAACCGACCAGAGAGGTCAAAGCTTCAAATCCAACTCACCTTAGCTCAGGAAGCAACACTAGCAGGTTCTCTTGGCCCAGAAGGATCAAGGCTTCGATAAGTTTTATTGCACAACTCAGAGCCGAGACATAAAACAACATGGAGTCTATCCAACATAGAGGCATAAGTGGCGAAGTCCTCCATATTGCATGATGAAGTGTAAGTCAAGATAGAACCAAATACGGAAGAGAACAGATGGATGGGGAAAGGTGATAGGTGATGCCATAACTAGAAAGCCATAAATGCTAGGAATGACCAACTCCATACTACTTAAGAGAGTAAGATCAACAAGTATACAAAAGAAATTATGATTCCAAGTAATTAGACCACTTTAATTCTAAATAGTCAACCAATAAACATATCCATATATATATATATCGCCAGATCATGACCACTAAATACCTAGTCTAGCTACTAAGATAAGTAAAAGAGCACAATAAAGGTATCCAATGCACAACCATAAACCTGTTGGGTCATATACTTGTATCCATCATCTGAACCATCAACTGTCATTGGAACATTGTTGCTGCATAACTCTGGGCACTATCACACTGCATTGTATGGAAGGAAATGGACACCTCAGTCATCAAATTTGAGGTCATGAGGCTCAATCATGGCATAAGGCTGTAATGTCTGCTCTGGGGATGCTGAAAATATGAGTGATCATAGAATAACTACTCATCAACTGCCGATCTCAAGCATCTCATAGTAAAGGACTAGCTCAAAAAAGCATTGGAATTTTTGGTCTGAAGACATGGTAGCCCTGACTACTATGGATGTGATAACATGTATTCTTTCCGATACTCGTCGAACTAGATTTGACTTTTCTCTTATGACTAAAGCTCTGGCCACAAATGATCCCTCTACCTATGCTCAAGATAAATATAAACCTAAATGGGAGAAAGCAATGATTGCTGAGTATAAATCATTAATGAAAGACAAGACATGGACTCTTGTGCCTCTTCCTCCTAGAAATATTTTAGTTGGGTGTAAGTGGATATATAAAACAAAGTTTACTGCAGAAATACATATTGAAAAACATAAAGTTCGGTTATTAGCAAAAGGGTTCTCTTAATAAGAAGGTATTGCCTATATTGAAATTTTTGCCACAACCACATGGTTTTATTACTGCTAACACTTCAAGTTTAGTAGCCCGCATGGGTGTGTCTCATTGGCGATTCAGTTGTTATGAAGTCACAGTTGTAAATGGAGGTCACAAGTTCAAATCACACCCGGCTTTACCTGTGTCCCATGCTTGCGGGGTGTGTGGGGCACCTGGGGGTATAGTGGTAGCGGGATTGGATCCCCATACCTCGTGTCACGCGAGTACCAGCCCAGTCTCCAGCTGCCGATTCCCCTAGTTACAAAAAAAAACACTTCAAGTTTAGTATGCAAATTGAACAAGTCTTTATATGGTCTCAAACAAGCACCTAGAGCTTGGTATGAGAAAATTGATGCTTATTTCTTGAAGAATGGTTTTAAGCGGTGTATATCTGATCAAAATCCGTATGTTAAGAAATTTGATGGCGATGTCTTCACTGTGGTACATTGTGTGGATGATCTTATCATTATTGGCAACCAACTTACATTTATACAGGAAATGAAGAATAATCTTAAAAATCAATTTGAAATGATCGACTTAGGTCTACTGCATTATTTTTTGGGTCTGCAGATTTGGCATATGGATGATGGTATATTGCTTTCTTAGCCTAAGCATGCAACATATTTACTTGCTCGGTTTTATATGAGTGATTGTAAGCCTTCACCTACACCATTCCAATGTAGTTTAAAGTTAACCGTTGATTGTGAAAATCCTCTTATTCTTGCCATTTTGTATCATCAACTTGTGGGGTGTTTGACATATTTGACACACAACGGGCTAGATCTCTCTTTCTTAGTCAGCATGGTTTCGAGATTTATGTAAAAGATTCATGAAATTCATTGGAAAGCAACAAAGATGATTCTTAGATATTTACAGGGACAATGCATTATGGTATTTTCTATTCTAGCAAGACTACAGTTTCATTTCTTGGTTATACAAATTCTAATTGGGCAGGGGATGCTTCAGATAGAAGGTCTACTATAGGGTACATATTTAAGCTTTGTTCATGTCTAATTTCATGTCTAGTAAGAAGTTGATAACCATTTCTCATTCTTCTTGTGAAGTAGAGTACATGGAACTAAGGAAGCAACTAAAGAAGCACTGTGGATCCAACACGTTCTTACAAAGCTTGGACTGGTTCAAAAGCCTCATAACGAATTAATAGAGTGAAATTCAGCTTGCGTACAATTCAATGTATCACTCCAAGACTAAACATATTGACTTGGATACTCATTACATTCAAGATCTTGTTGCGGATGGCGTTATTTGTTTGGAGTATTGTCCCACAAAAAAACAAGTAACTAATATCTTTACCAAATCCATGATAGAAACAAAGTTCATGTATTTTCGCAGTTTGTTGGGAATGAGGGAAGTTGTCATCAAAGGGGAATACTAATGTAATTCCATCTTCCTCCATTTATGTGTTGTTCTCCTAGTCATCATTAAGGGGGGTGTTAGAATGTGTAATTTTAATATTACATGTGTAATGATGCCTAGTATGATATTGGAAGATGTATTATCTAGCATTGGAAGACATAAATAACTATAACCTTATGTAAAAGGAGTTATCCCACATGCATCATGGTGAAATATTCTCCTATTACCATTCATTATATAAAGACGTAAAAAGTCATTTATCCCACATGTATTTTGGGAATATTGTAAAGCTGTGAAGCATATGTGGAGAGAAACTCATTTGTAAAATTGAAGACTCCTGAAGAATAAGAAGACAATACCTTCTTGTACATGTTTCTCCATTTGGGGTTTTACCATGTATATTCAATGTATCGTTCTTTTCTCTTGTCTCTTGTTTCTTACATGATTATTTGTTGTTTGTATAGATAGAATGATTGACTAGTAGATTCATGATTTTCATGTTAGCAAATGTATTTTTGTATGTTTATGCATATTCTCAATATTCTAACATAAGGAACATGGTCTAGATACATATGCAGATGCACATGATCAAATTTAGTGGGAGAATGCTATGATTGAAGAATACCATTCCTTAATTAAGAATAAAACATGGGATTCAGTTCCTCAATGTCAAGGAAATATAGTGAAACGTTGATGGGTCTATTGCCGCCGGAACACGCATCTCAGGGAAAAGGGGTTAACACGAAAAAAATATTCAAGCGGCTTAAGTGCGTTCCTTGGGGGAAAGAAAAGAGTTGAGATACTATCACTCAACACTCAACTCCTCCATCCAAGCCAAATCCTAGCGAATCCAAGGGCGGTGGTCCCTAATAAAATAACTAAGGCTTTTAAAATAAGTTATAGAAATGAAAGTTAACCTAGGAGTTTGAAATGATTACTGAAAACAAGAGAAAGCAACAATACATGAATTTAAAGACATCAACTTAACCATGACAAATAAATTGACTTAAGCAAATAACCAATTACTTCATCAAGATAAGAATTAAATATGCATGTAATTGTTTGTAAACATAGATTAGTTCCAATGGAGCCGAAAAATAGTGATGTTGTTTTAGGAAAGTATTGCAGTTGTATCGTTGGTCAATTTTAATTATTATGGATGTGTGACTAAGGAGTGGATTAATTCTTGGTTTGGCCCAACTCCAACTTAGTCCTTCGAACTGAGCGTAATGACAACTATACCAAGTTTCCAACAGGGCGAGGCATAACCTGCTTAAAGTAGCCCCCTGACTCTACAGTAAGTTTCATGTGACCTCCCGAGTTCTTGTGATTAAGGGATTGCCCTATTAAGCTAGTCACTCAAGTCCCTTTCTGATGTGACCGATTGTTTAAACGAGCCGTAGTAGTCCAAATCACACAAGAACTTGAGCCTTGATTAGTTTTAAGAATTGATTGATTGCAAATTTGTTTAATTAAACTAATCAAGATTTATTACTTTGCGAAAGGAAAAAGTAAAACTAACTATACAACCCGTTAGGACGGATTGTATGCGTGTGTTGATAAAATAAACGGAAAAATAGTTAGAAAAAGGAAAACCACAAAAAAACGAGACTGTGAGTCCCCCCAAGTGGGATGAGGCATGGGCGCTGGGTATCCCACCTGCCTTTTATTATTAATTTACAAATTATGAAGGTGGATGCCTTTGGTCCTTATAATTCCAGAGCCAAAGGCTTACAAAGTTTCCAGGATGAAGCAGATTTGAAGTAAGGTGCTTCGGGAGCTCCTGGATGGCCTAGATCTTGAAATTTCCAGCAGCACCTCCTCCTACCTATTTGTTAAAAGCAAGAAAACAACGACCTGAAATGCACCAAATGTGCCAAATAAAGCGTTAGAAGCATAAAATATTAAGTACTTTAAAGATGGAAAATTAAGCCTAAGATTTTAAACCTTAGATCCAATAACATACCCAAATAAATCAGCCTTTAGATATTCGTTTTAAAGAAATTAATTTAATTAAGCACGTGCATAATCGTAACCAAAGGAAATTTAAATTTAAAGTGAAAGAGAGAGGGAGTAATAATAATGCTCAAGCCGAATGTCCGGATCTATGGAATCCAACGGTGGGACGCAGAGAGACTATGTCCTTAAAGTGATTGAAAAGCAATAGAGTCAAACAAGATCAACTACACATTCAAGCTAGGAAACCTGCACAACTAACGATACTTGCAAAAAGGGGATTAAATCCGGTACTTCCTACACAAGAGGTTAGAAGAGCATGCAAACAAATAAATTATACATGCAAATCCTAAATCTCTAAGCATAGAAGAATAACAAATGAAATCAAACTAGAATAATTTACCCTATGAGTTGATACCAACTTTCATCAAGGCCAGACTAACCACCACAAGATGCAAAATAAAAACAATAACAGAGTTACCTTATACACCACATGAAAATGATCATCCACACACAATTGCGACACACCATGGACATCCAAGGCCTTTCTATTTAATTAAAAAAAAATTACAAGCAAGTTCAAAGCTTTAGTAGGGGTTCCACCCTCTGACCATGAGAAAATGAGAGCCATGCCCATGCTTAAATAGAGCAAGAGAGGGGGTGGGGGGCATTATAGAAGAGAGGGTGCAATCCTTTGATGGAGGAGAAAATCATGCCTTAGATCAAGCCTTGAATCACTTGATTGAAAGAGGTGGAAGCCACCTCATAAGAGGGGCGCCCCTATCTACCTTGAGATCTCCTCCAACCAATAATAAGATGCCAAATAGGAAAGTCTCCCAACATAAGGAGGAGGGCGCATCCTCACTGGAGATTCACTCACTGTGACTCGATTCGATTGCCAATCAACCCAGATATGATTGATTTGCTCTCTGATATTGATTGCTCAGATAATTGCCTCCAGTGGGACCAAATTCCTCTAATTTAGGAATTTGATTTTCTCTCGTATCTTTATTTTTTGAATTATTTAATTCTCTTTTAATAATTTCGAGAGAATTTTTATTTAAGTGCAAAATAATCACTTAAAACTTAGGAAAAGTCAGTTTAGGGGTTTAACGAGTGCTCTGGGTTAGAAAATGAGCACCCCCATGGAAAATTTCACCTCCTAACCACACTTTTATGATATTTTTGGCTTTTTTAATTAAAACATTAAAAAATGACCCATTTTACGGGAACATTTTATTTTCTCGGAACTGAATGAAAATCGTAGGGGACCTAGTGCATGTTCATAATGACACAATTTGATGTCTAACATGTCATAAACATTGACACATGAACTTTAATAACCTCCTAAGGCGTAACCACCAAGACGACCATTCCAACTTTGGAGGAGCGGATGAAAAACTCATCGATTATACATTGCTTATTCAACATTGCATAATTGACAAGGGAAAAAACACCATGGAATGATCAGATTTATGTCTAAGTCCTAGGAAGCCAAGATATTTACAAAAGATAGTCATGCTAGCACATTTTTACAATATCACTAAGGGGTATGAACATGCAATTATTTAAAAAGGGGCCAAAATTTGGCCCGATGGACCTCAAAACACTGTTAAAGAACAATTGGAATATTCAAGTCTTTGATGGTTCACTCAGAATCCACTATGTGCAATTTTAGTGGATAACAAGGTCTACAAGACTAAATTCACATCTCAAGGTGTTGTTGAAAGACATAAGGCTTGTTTGGTTGCAAAGGGTTTTTCTTAGCAAGAAGGCATTGCTTACACTGGAACCCTTGCCCCTGTTGCAAAGATGAACTCGTTTCAACTGAATGTTTCACTTGTTACTTGACTTGGATGGGAGGTACATCCGATGGATGTTAAAAGTGTTTTTTTTTCATGGATATTTTAATGAAGAAATCTATATGGAGAAAACCCATGGTTTTTACAAGGAAATTTCCAGCCTTGTTTATTGATTGAAGAAACACTTGTATGGCTTGAAGTAGGCCCTTGGGGCTTGATATGAGAATATTGATCGTTTCTTTGTGAATCTTGGTTTCAAACATTCTAACTCAGATCATAACATCTATGTTTTACATGTAAATGGCGGAATCTTAATTGTTGTATTATATGTAGATGATTTAGTCATTACTGGCAACAATACAAATCCAATATTGGGGTTGAATAAACAACTGGATGATACCTTTTAAATGACCGATCTTGGTCTCTTAATTTATTTTTGGGCATTCAAGTTCTATAGATGGATGACGATATCTTTATTTCTCAACCTAAGTATGTAATGGATCTTTTGCAAAGATTCAAGATGAACGACTACAAAGCTTGTGCCACACCTTTTCGGTCAGAAGTAAAGTTGATGAAGAGAAATGACACACTGTGTGTCTTGATGTAAGTCTTTATTAATAGTTGGTGGGTAGTCTAATTTATTTAACTCACAATTGACCTGATATTTCCTTTGTTGTTAGTGTGGTTTCTCCATTTATGCAGGATCCTCGAGAAAGTTACTAGAAGGAAACAAAGATAATTGTTCATTATATCAAGGGCACTATGCAAATTAGTATAAAATATTGCACCAATACCATAGGCTTTCTGGTTGGTTAGACCGACTTGGATTGGGCTAGGGACAACGATGATAAGAAGTTAATATCTAGCTATTCGTTTTATCTTGGTTTAGGACCCTTGGTTTGGTCATGCAAGAAGCAAAGGGTGGTCTCTATTTTGACCACAAAAGTAGAATATCATGATGCAGTTAATGCTTCCACATAAGCGACATGGATTCAACAGCTCTTGAGAGAGACTAATTTTTTAGTTGACTCAACGAATTTATCTTTTGTAATAACCATAGTGCAATACAAGTTTATGACAATCTTGTTGCACACAATAAGGTGAAGCATGTGGAGCTTCATGCTCATTACTTGAGACAGTTGATACATGATTATGGCTTGTCTATTGCAGAACATATGATTAGGTTATTGATACCTTTACGAAGTCTTTACCAGAAGCTAAGTTTGTCAAATTTAAAGCTATGCTTGGGCTTCAGGAAGTTTCAATTATGGGGTAGTGTATAGAAGTAATTTTACCTCATGAATATCCATAGCAATGTACTGATGGGGGGCGTTGGAATAGTAGGCCTTGCTAGTTCATCACACCTCTATATATTTTGGAGGAAGACAATCGATTGTTGATAATCGACTAGGAGAATCAACTGAGTGGTCAACTAGCTAGTTGACTAACAGGTCAAATAACATCTCAACTATTTGGACCAACCAACTAATAGAGGATTTGACTAATTGACAGACTAGTCAAGAAGTTGGAACATAATTATTGACTATGGCACAAACATGGTAGAAATCAAGGAGGACATTATATGTTATGACCTAGTATGTGGACACATTCTTCCTCACTTCAAGGGAGTTGATTACATCTTGGAGCTATAAAAAGATGACCCTATAGGTTGAATATGTAGTGTATTGTAATGAATGCGTGTTTAATGAATAATACATTTCGATGTATGGTTAATTGTGATGTGTTGTGCTTAAGTGCTAAAATGGTTACTATCACCACCACCTCTTCTTGGAATAATTAGCTGTCCGATCTTTCTAATTCCCTGGTTTCTCCAACAAGAAAAAATTGCCTTTCATGACGAGGAAAACAAAGTGTAGCTCCTTTTTTTACAATTTCTTGAACTTTTCCTCAAATGATGACAACTACAAACATTTCACCAACTATAGAGAAAAAAATTGTGGCTTAAATAACCATCTTCTCATCTCAAATTTCTCTTTTAACTCTTTACGGGTTAAAAAATCCTCTTCTTTCAATCCCACTCCCTAATTTTTTAATCTCTTTGAGGGTTAAAGAATCCTCTTCTTTAAATCTCCCTATGTAATTTTTTAATCAATTTGTCTTTCTTTTTTTTATATTATCTTATGAGTTAAAAAACCATTTTCTTTATTTATTAAGAAATTACTCTAAAGTAGTTCCTCTACCCCCTTTATTTGTTTTTATATTAGGAAACGACTCTAAAGCAATATCCCTCTCTATTTCTAACATTGTTGTTTCAATCCCTACCCAAAGCAATCTCCTTCCCCACTTTTAATCTCTCCACCTATTCTAATTAGTTATCTAATTCCCTACCTTTAAATCTCTCTACATATCTTATTAGGTACATATGGTGGAAATTTATCTAAATGGGCAATTAATGCAAACTCGTAAATTCCACCTCGACCTTGAGGTTTCTCGGATGTATTTTTTTCTAAACTTTCATCCTCAGGTTCTAATCTGAAATATTAATTTGCTACAACAACTAATTCACTCTTCTTCAATCCAATTCACAAGGCAACACAAGAAAATAAATACCAATAGAGTGTTCTTCATTACCACAAAGTTTCAACCCTTAGGGCACACTTTCCAAGTATATAATAGATCTGAAAATACTTATTACAATAGATCATTATAACAATAAAATTTCCCATTTATCTTCTAGATACGTGTTGAATCACTTCACAAATTCAGCTCAATGTTATGTCAAATCAACATGCATAGCCGACACTAGAATCTACTCAATCGTGAAGATAACGCAAGTTGAAATTGAAATTTGCAAGTACACAAACTTTGGACAATTGGAACACTCCATATATATATAGAAGATGAAGTACATGTACATACCAACAATACAAGTCAAGCTATGCAAACCCTAGCTAGGGAAACCACAAGAAAACCTTAGATACCAACTCCTTCTAGCAAGGAATCACTCCCAACCAAAGCTGGTCACTCCACCAAAGATTGCCAACAAGCTAACAAACACAACAACACGTCCTCTTGGCACCTACACTTGCATAACACAAATGTACACGATTCTTTCTATTGATCTCCTCCACATCAAGCACTCCAAGTAGCATTAGGGTTTTTGAATGCCACAAAACCCAAGTGCTCTTTTGTCACAATAGCTACAAGATCAATAAAACAGGTAAGGGGAAGATCAATAAAATAGGGGACTATACAAGGCATGATCTATGATTGAATTTCCTGGAATCTTCAAGGCCTTAAGGATGTGAATTTTATTCATATCAGGCGCCATACCAATCTTGTTTCCAACCAACTTGCCAATGAAGCAATTAAGCTAGGTAAAGGAATTTTGGTGCAAAATGGAGGGTCATTGGGGAAAAGATGGCTACCTTAGGATCTATGTTAAATAAGAATGAGTATTAAATTAAAAAAGATGGTAAATTTATGCTTTTTGGAGGCATGCTTGGAATGCGGTCCAGCTAGCGACTTAGCTTGCTCCATATTTTAATGAGTCATGTTGCATTTATCTCATGTGAGGGAACCTTTCCTTCTGTGCATGCCTTCAACTCCCTTCTTTGTTAGTAGTCCTGTTGTGGGAAACTCTGAGGTTCTTGGGTATGGGAAATTATGTTTTGACTCATGGATAGGTGAAGATATTTCCAATTCGTTGAATAGGGATATAGCTTGGGGGCAAGCCATCAGTGAAATAAGGGGCATTAAGAGTGCTTCAAAGGCTCAATTCTCAAATGGATGGCATGAAGCAGTGCATTGATCATATCAACTCACATATGGAGCAACAAGACATTAGACAATATGAGATGGAATCTAGGGTCAAGGAGTAGAGGGTTAAAATGGAACAACTAATCAATGAATATGGTATGCAATTTAACATGATCTTGGCTTTTGCTCAAGGAACTAAATCCCAGTTTGGACAATGTGTGGAATCGAAGGAAATGGAAGAGGAGATAATACAATAGATTTCCATTGGGAAAATTGAAGTGCTAAGTGAATAGGGACATGCTCAGAAGGAGCAGTTGATGGATGAGGGCCACAATGGCCATGCATTTTCTTAGATTTGATCAGATCTATGTTTTTAACCTACACTGTTATCTTAGGAAATTTTATTAGACAATATAGTTTTCGAACTTCTTTGAACATATTGTACTCAATCTGGAACATATATGCTAAGGGAACTTTTGAAGGATTTGCTTTTCAAACATCAAAATTTTTGTATCTAAATTCTTATTGTATACTTTTGGTTGCTAAGGATTTCCTCAACCACTTTAGAATATAATACCTTTACTTGTTCGCGTTTAAAAAAAGCACAGTTGTTATCCTCCCCATCAAAGTTCAAATCCTACTTGTGTCATTTTTCCTTCTTGTGTGTTGATTAGGTTTGGCAAGGTACCAACAATCTCACTCTTGCGTCATTGCTTTTGGATTTTAACTGCGTTGCAGTTTGGGAACCAACATTTCAAGTGGACATTCCACCCATCTTCAGGGAATAGAAACAAAGTTGCTTATGGTTAGAAAAGAATGAGGCGGAGTTTATATAGGTAGTGGAGAAATAACCGTTAGAAAATAGGTTAATAGGTGTGATCATACGCAAAAATGGAAAAAATAAAATTTAATGAATAAATTAGGTAAAATGATAAGGTTTAAGATAATTTTGTCTTATGAATACAATTATGGGGGGTAAACGAGAACTAAACTATATAAATTGGAGAAAAAATTAATTAAGAGACCAATTAATTAAGATAACCAATTAAGGATTGGGATGAAATGTTTCCAAACATTCCAATCCCAATGGGCTAGGTCAAGTGGTTGAGTGCTTTGAGCTTCATGCACAAGGTCCTAGGGTTGATTTCCTTTGGTGCATTCCTCACTTAATGTCCCCACCAGGTTTGGTGCCATAATCATTGCTATTGAAACATAATCCGTTAGGGTTAGGTGAAGATGGAGAGTAATCTCGAAAGTCCAAGATCCAAGAGACGGTCATGGAATATATATTTACATGCACATTACCATTAACGAAATGCATCTCATGCTTATCATCTCTTCTGTATTTGGCTTTGTTTAGTCAAATGATTGTCTGCCCTATTGGGCATCCCAACAACGGTATCAGAGCGGTTATGAGCCCCCTGGCCTTTGCTTAGATTTCCATAATTATCGCTATTGAAACATAATCCGTTAGGGTTAGGTGAAGATGGAGAGTAATCTCGAAAGTCCAAGAGATGGTCATGGAATATGTATTTACATGCACATTACCATTAATGAAATGCATCTCATGCTTATCATCTCTTCTGTATTTGGCTTTGTTTAGTCAAATGATTGTCTGCCCTATTGGGCATCCCAACAACGGCATCAGAGCGGTTATGAGCCCCCTGGCCTAGATTTCTGCTACATTCTCCAGTCTGCATGCTAGCTCTGTCAACCTTCAGACCTGCACACTAAGGTAATATTTATCTGATTATTCTCTGCCACGTTTTCTCTCTGTTTGCTGGGCATATTTTTCTATAGTTGGCCGTTTTAATCAGACTGCCTCCAGTATGCTCCTAGAGATCCTCTGCTGCAGCATATTCTCTACTTCAACCTGGGCATTTAGACATTAAACACGCCCTAATTTGAGCTATCTCTTTTTGCGTGCTCAGATATGCATATTGCCTGCCTCCTCCGTCTGCCTTTAGAGTCTGTGTTGTGTTTTACCTCTGCGTGTTATTTTGTGGAAGGTGTCTGTGCCTGAACTCTAGTAGTGTTAATCAAAATGTTTGCATCTACCATGATTCCAGCGACTACACAGGCGGCGTGATCATCGACCTTGTACATTTTCTTTGTGGATTTGGAGGTATGTAGAAGCTTGGAAGTAACCCATTTCTCCGTGGCCATTATAACCCCGTCCTTTGCCAAAATTCCATTAAATTTTCGGCATTAGTTACTGCCGCTGTAGTAGATCCTAGTAAATATGTCTTTACGCTGGATGCATTGATGGCAGAATATACATTGCTTCCTTGAACGTTGGAACAACATTTGAAAACATACATGGAGATGATTACGACCGGGCTGTCATAGAGCATTGGCACTTGGCATGGATGGAGTTCTGTTAGTTTTTGGGCCTGAAGATTGCACATAGTGTTAATTTTTCATTTATTTTCAATATAAGAGAGAATAGTAGCAGAGAGAGCGAGTGAGGATAGGTCACTGCAATGCTCTCTACAAAATAATAAACTAGCTCTTTGTCACGCTGTGGTAGTATGTTGAGTCTCTAAGTCACATAAGCTTCAAGCAAATTATTATCGTATTGCAGAGATAGTGGGGAAGTTTTATTGCGTATAGAGGAGGTTGGCTTTGTATTTGCTTCTATTTTATAAAACGCACTCTTGTGTTTTGACAATTCCTGTGGGGTGAGGCGTCTGAGGCAGCTCGTGACCTTCACATGATATGGAAAATACGTTCAACGTTTATATTCCTTCTATATATATATATATGTCGATTGTTGCTTGAGGTTCTTTTCACATATCCATTTAGGACATCAATAGTTAACACAATTACTTTATAAGTCAATGGCAATCTAAAGAAAGCCTCTCTTCGAAGTCCTTTCAAGCTACAATGCTTTGCAATATTTTGGTTGTTCAAGTTGCACTAACCGATCAAACTGTTTGTTTTTCTACGTGTATATAGTTCAGAATCAGATTTCGAGAGGAATATTTTCCAGTCTTATTACAATGAATTGTACAGGTACATATACAGCGATGGATCGACGCCCATATCCTATAATTCAGGCTACAGATCCTAAACTCAAGCTACAAGATAGGAAAGAGCATTTACAAGATGGGAAAGAGTCACACGAGAGTCGGAGAGAATCAATCCATATCGCAACACTCCCCCTCAAGTTGGTGCATAGATGTCACACATGCCCAACTTGCCCAAAAACTTCGAGAACACTCGACTTGAAACTGCTTTGGTGAGAATATCGGCCAACTGATCCTCTGATCGAATCTTAGGCAACTCCACAATCTCCTCATCCAACTTCTCCTTAATGAAGAATTTGTCTACCTCCACATGTTTTGTTCGATCATGTTGAACCGGATTATGAGCAATATCTCATGTTGCTTTATTGTCACAATATAGTCGAATTGGCTGCCTAGGCAGATAGCCCAAATCTCCGAGGAGAAGTCTCAGCAACAATGCTTTACATATTCCAAGTGCCATACCTCTAAATTCAGCGTCTATACTTGATCGGGCAACAACATTCTGTTTTTTGCTTCTCCATGTAACAAGGTTACCTCCTACAAAGGTGAAATAACCTGAAGTAGAGCGCCTATCATCGACTGCATCCACGCTTTGACAATCTTCATTTTTAGTGAATAAAATTCCTTTTCCAGGACCAGACTTCAGATACCTCAAAATGCACATAACTGCATTCATATGTTGCTCGCCAGGATTATGCATAAACTGGCTAACAATACTCAAGGCATAGGCAAGGTCCGGTCTTGTGTGTGCTAAGTACATCAATCTTCCTACGAGTCCTGGTATCTCCCCTTATCAACTGGTACCTAATCAGACTCAACACATAACTTCAATCCTTCTTCCACTGGTGTATCAACGGGTTGACATGCTGACATACCAGTTTCCTGTAACAAGTCTAAGGCATATTTCCTTTGAGACAGAAAAATCCCTTTATCAGATCAAGACACTTCGATCCCAAGGAAATATTTCAATGGGCCGAGGTCTTTCATTTCGAATTCTTTGGACAAGTAACCCTGTAGAGCCTTCCTTTCTTCGAGATCATTTCCTGTAACCACCATGTCATCCACGTATACAATAAGTGCAGTTATCTTACCTTGCTGTTTCTTCAAGAATAAAGTGTGGTCTGAGTTGGTCTGATGGTAACCAAAGGCTTTCATAGATTTTGTGAACCTTCTGAACCATGCTCTTGGAGACTGTTTCAACCCATACAGTGACTTCTTTAATCTACACACCTTCCGACTATGCGTTTCTAGTATCATGCATCTTGGTGGGAGTTCCATGTAAACTTCTTCGGACAACTTGCCATGTAGAAAGGCGTTCTTCACATCAAATTGTTGTAATGGCCAACCCAAGTTCGCAGCAAGAGACAACAGGACTCGTACTGTATTGATTTTAGCTACCGATGCAAATGTCTCTGTATAATCGATCCCATAGGTTTGGGTGTATTCTTTTGCCACCAGTCTCGCCTTAAAGCGTTCAATTGCACCATCTGCTTTGTACTTCACAGTATAAATCCACCGACATCCAACTGGTTTCTTTCCTAGTGAACGGTCAACAAGTTCCCAGGTTTTATTCTCCTGAAGGATTTCATCTCTTTATTCATAGCGGCTTTCCACCTTGGGTCAACTAAGGCTTCCTGCACATTGTTAGGAATAGATATAGTAGATAATTGATTTACAAATGACTGATTTGATTCTGACAAACGATGGTTAGACACATAATGACTCATGGGGTATTTAACTTTACTAGAAAGTTTGGACTCATATGTGGGTTTAGGGATACCTCTAGTGTGACGCTGTGGTAGCTGTCTTCTAGATGGTTCAGGAGCATCCTCAGCAAGCGATTGGTTTGGTGTATCAGCTACCTGTGGTGTGAGAGACCCGGACGACGGTGGAGCCACAACTTCAGTTTCTAGGTGTTCATCACTACTTGGATCCAAGGTCAAACCACCCACATCCAATTCACCCACTTCTTGACTCAACGCATCAGAGAGTTCCCCTACTTTCGGGATGGCCAAGTTTTCTTCCGGGATGTGAACAACCACATCTTCAGAGATGTGATCATCATGGTCTAGAGTCTGAATTTCCTTCTGGTACTCCCCCTGAAGTTCAGGCTCAGAGGAAAAATACATCGAGTGTTCATGAAAAGTTACATCTAATGAATAAACATTCGTTGGGTGGGAGGATGATAGCATCGGTACCCCTTTTGATAAGCAGCATATCCGAGAAAGACACATCGCAGCACTCGAGGAGACAACTTGTTGCGCTGATGCTTATGGAGGTGTACAAACGCTACACAACCAAAGATGTGAGGAAATAAATTTGGGACGGCTGGAGCAACAATCGCTTCAGTGAGAGCCTGGGATGGTGTCTGGAAATCAATAATGCTGGAGGGTACCCGATTGATCAAATACGCTGCAGAGGTAAGTGCTTCTCCCCAATAGGATAATGGCATATGGGCTTCTATCAACGAAGCACGGACAACCTCCAACAAGTGGCGGTTTTTTCTCTCAGCCACCCTGTTCTGCTGAGGTGTATTGGAACAAGTAGTTTGATGAATAGTTCCGTGTGCTTCCAGATACTGCTGAAGTTCAGAACTCAAGTATTCGCCTCCATTGTCACTACGAAGAACCTGAACCTGTGCATTGTACTGAGTACGAATTATTTTATAAAAAATTTGAAATAACAAATTCACTTCTCCTTTAGACTTCATCAAGCACACCCAAGTCATCATGGTACAATCGTCAATAAAAGTAACAAACCAACGTGATCCACCAAAGGTAGTGACTTTGGACGGACCCCAAACATCAGAATGTATGACCATAAAAGGAACTGGACTTTTATTCAAACTTAATGGAAACGAAGCACGATGGCTTTTTGCAAGTTCACAAACGTCACAGCGGAAACTAGAAACATCAAATTTTGCAAATAAACTAGGAAATAATTTCTTCAAGTAACCAAAGGAAGCATGCCCCAGACGTCGATGCCATAACTAGATTTCAGATTTCTTCTTCTCCCCCTCAGAGCCATCCACTGTTAAAGCTTGACGCAACTTGTCCGAACTCTTTGACACCAAATCCAAGTAATACAACTTCCCTTGCCTAACACCACAACCAATCGTTTGCCTTGTTCAAATGTCCTTAAACACACAAAAATCAGGCCAAAAAATTACAACACAAAGTAAGGTAGTGGTGATTTGGGAAACTGACAACAGATTATAATCCAAAGACGGAACAACTAAAACAGAATCTAGATTCAAAGTATCAGTGAGAGGTAAAGACCCCTCTCCAATAACTGGGGCCGAAGAGCCATTGGCAGTGGAAACAAATTTTTGTGAGGACGGTTTAAGGGGTGAGACCTGTCTAGAATCAAACGTCATATGATTCGTAGCACCGGAATCAATTATCCATGCACTATTGGAAACAAGTGTAGACATATTTAAAACCTTACCACCATTACCAGCTGTTGCTGCTAATGCCGAGATCTGACCAGCAACACCATCTGCCACGTCTTTGTTTCGACAACTGCAGCACTGGAGGTCCTCTTGGAATTCTTCTTCCGTGAATCGCGGCTATGATCCCACCATTCTGGATACCCCACAAGTTCAAAGCAGTGGCTCTTGGTATGACTAGTTTGATTGCAATGAGTGCATTTGTAGGTGGATTTATCGGTACCATTAGTGTTCTTAGGCTGGCTTTGAGAAGGCCGGTTCTGATTAGACCGGTTTCGAGTCACCATGGCTGAGGCTTTAGATTTTTCTGGTTCTCCATTCATCGTTGAGAGTCGAACAGATTCACGGCAGACCAAAGCATACCATGCTTCCAATTCGGGGATAGGATCCTTTCTCAAAATTTCACCATGGATTTGTTCGAATTCACCATCTAATCCAGCAAGAAAAATATGCACCCTTTGTCGCTGAACTGATTTTCGGTAAGATTCAATATCGTTCTCACTCTCCATGATCACCTTATCACGATGATCCAACTCACAAAAAATCTCGGTTAATTCTCCATAATACACCGAGAGTGTTCTGCCATTTTGTTTCGCAGAGAAGGCCCTCTGATTCAAGACAAATACCTACAATTCATCTGCTCCATCATAAAATCTTTAGAAAGAGCTTTCCAAATATCTTGAGCGATGGGTAAGCGAATATATTGCTTCATGATTTCTGGGGACATAGACATCAACAACCATCTCTTGACCTTTTGATTGTCTGCATACCACTTCTCATATCCATCATCCTTCTCAGTAGGTGGCTGTGAATTACCATGAATGAAAAAGAGTTTCTCCTTCTCAGCAATATGCATTTCCATGATTTGAGACCACAAATCATAGTTTGTTTCATCGAGTACAATCCCTGCCTTGAATGACGAACCTTCAGATTGAATAATAATGGGAGCAGATTTATTCCAAGTTCCAGATTCTGAATCGGCCATGGTTCAATGAAGAGTACTAACAATTTAAGCTTCGAAGCTCTGATACCAAGTTCAGAATCAAATTTCAAGAGGAATATTTTTCAGTCTTATTACAATGAATTGTACAGGTACATATACAGCGATGGATCGACGCCCAGATCCTATAATTCAGGCTACATATCCTAAACTCAAGCTGCATGTTCTATCGGACAGGAAAAAGCATTTACAAGATAGGAAAGAGCATTTACAAGATGGGAAAGAGTCACATGAGAGTCGGAGAGAATCAATCCATATCGCAACATATATTTTATGAGATTCAAACTTGCCTCCACCAGAGTACACGACTTCTTGTTATAACTGTAGTGGTTGGTGAACAATGAGGGGACGATCACTCTGTTTCTTGTAGCTCTGGAACACGGGACCTCCACATGAGTCGTACACACCCTCTTGTTAGTCTGCACACAACTGAGAAGATGATGTGAGGCCATAGGATTTCATTGTTGGTGAGTTAGCTCTCCAAAATTAAAATTGACTCACTATTTGCCATTGATCATTGGAGTGGTTTGAGAGCTATCCATTTGGTTAATTTCAAAGTTGTTTAAAAGTTTCTTCTCTTTGTATTGGAGAGATTTACCATTTGAATGAGGGTTGGAATACCAATCCATTATGAACAAGATACGGGCATTAACTGTTACTCACTTAGCCATCCAATTGGGTACATATATAATTGTTTGTATGTTTATTTGAACAACATAATATGAATTCAACGCGAGGGCAACATTTTTTATACTTGTATTGTTATTGGATCGATCATTGCTAAAACAACGTCTCATATTTTACTGGTAGATTGACATCTTTGTTGGGGAGAACCGACAACTCAAATGGAAAGATTGTTATTTAAGCCAAAGACATGTATTAGGCATTGCTTATATTTTTGAAGTCTTAATCACTGGTATTGAACAGGATCAATTGTAGCTTTTAGTTGCTCAAATATTGTGTCAAGGGGCATTTCCAAGGTAGAGAAGTCACATCTAGAAGATTGAATTCAACATCATCAAAGAACCCACAACATTCGAATCCAAAGGCCTATTTTTACAAAGGTAAATCATTCTTTTTGAAGATCAATTCAGTTACAGATTTTGCAACTTGGAATTGTAATCTGGTGCATTTTCGATAGAAGCCGACGCCCTCCAGTTCCTGAGTTTGAGACTTTGATTGTTGAGTCTGTTTGTAAAAGGGCGGAGTTGCAAGAAGCCCTTCTTTATTTGAGTGAGTCTTCAGTCACAGTTTATCAATGGCTTGAATCAATGGTTTAGTAGAGTTATTGAACACTCTACTTCTCTCTTCTATCGACAACACTGTCATGGTCGACAAGACAACTCGATCACATTCGAAATTGTGTACAAGATTCACAAGACACACTTGAATTTCTACAGCTTGAGTCGTAGCTCCAACAAGAAGAAATACATTCTAATCTTGTTCCTATTTAGAACATTATTCTTTGTGATTCCTTTTAGAGCTTGCACATAATGATGCCACTTCAGAAGCACATAATCAAATCAGTGGCTCCACTTCAGAAGCAAAAGAAAAAGAAGATGATGTTTTCCATACACATGTCCATCTTGTTCTTTCCAAGCCAATCATCAGACCTCGGGAAGAAATTGTACACAACAAGCATAGAACCGGTCTTTGATACGACAAGGAAGTGGCATTTCACATTTATGATTACTCCAAACCAATCCAATTTTAGAGTGTTAGGTTCTTAAAAGAAAGTTCATCTTTATCTACTCTAGTTTAGAGTTCAAAATGCCAACATTGTGATTGAGTTGGTCATATGAAAGATCATTGTTTTGATCTTCACCCTTGCAAGCATTGTGGAAAGCACACTCATTCTTCAAACATATGCTTCATGTTGAATAAACCTGCAAGAGAGAAGATTCACTATGGGTGGATTGCTTCTTGGCAATGGTTGTCAACAATCAAGAAGATATATATGTCATACCAAAGAGTTCTTTCTCGAGTAATGACACATCTTGCAGTTGAGAGATTTTCTTCTCCTCAACTTGCTCCTGACAAGAGGGAATGATTGGCGGTAAAAAACAAGAGAGCAAGAACACGCGAGCCTCAACTGGTGCCACAACCATAACCAGAACCTTGTGCTAGTTGCTAGAGCCTTGAGCTAGAGCCACCTAGCCAGAGTTAGAGTTGCGACTAGAGCCAGAGTGAAAGCCATGTTCCACCTGAACATGATTTGGTTTGTGGTCTTCCTTAAACCACCATTTTCCAGAGGGAACCACTGAGACTTCATGCCAATTTCTAGAGAGAACCATTGAGCCTTTGTGCCAAGTTCTAGAGTTTGTGGTCATCCAAAACCAGCCATTTAATAAAAGACATCAGCTTATGCTAACCATTTGGTTTGTGGTCATCTCAAAACCACCCGTTTTAGAGATAACCTTGTTTTCACGTCTTAGTAGAAGACATTAGCTTCTAAGCTGAATATCTCTAACTTGACAATCCAAATTTGCCAAGTAAGCTGTCCACTTCTAGTTTTTTCAGTTCTTTGCTTGGACTCCTATACATCATTTCAGATTAAGGGGGGGAATGTTGGAACCTAATCCGTTAGGGTTAGGTGAAGATGGAGAGTCATCTTGAAAGTCGAAGAGACTCCTCGGAACATGGAAACCAAGGGTCATGGAATATGTATTTATATGTACATTATCATTAATGAAATGCATCTCATGCTTATCATATCTCTTGTGTATTTAGATTTGTTTAGTCAATTGATTATTTATCCAATTGGGCATCCCAACAATTGCTAATAAGTTTACAGTAAATATCATCCAAAAAATGCGATGAAGTACCCAGGGGTTTCTCCACAAGGTTTTAAGTACCATTAAGTTATTTCATTATATGTTGTTGGTTGTTGCCAAGGTTTATCTTTCATATGAGATGCATGAGTTTGATATATCATTTTCATATAAGAAGATTCTCTTTCTCTCTACAACTCTAGTACAATATGTAAAGCATTATTCTTTGGGTGCTCCACAATGATATAGAGTAATAAGGGCATGGGTCTTATCATAAAATCATTCACATATGCGTGGAAGTGTTCATGTTATTAGTCTTATGTTATTTTCATTTCATATATATATATCTATATTAATGTCAATACACGTGTTAGTAGAACTTCTTGATGATGTATGAGAGATTTTGCATTATATTAAGGTTACACAAATATATCAAAGTTAATATACTTGTTATTAGAACATGTTGATGATGTATGAGAGCTTTGTTTCTAATATAACATGCGGTAGATTAAGGTTATTTAAATAGTAAAAGATTTGAAAAATGTAAGAAATAAACTTGTACTATATAAATATATAAATAAAGTCATGTTTTCCATATAGTTTGATTTTATAACCATTTTAGACCTGAGTTTATTTAGCAATTATGGAAGATATAATTAGAATTTATATTTTTATAAACTTTTGAAAAGTTTTATGATGATAATCTTTCAAGGATTTATTACCGGTTAATCTTTTTAAGAAAAAATTTGCAAAATTTACTCTTTCTTGGGATATTCAAATGGAGGGTAACTCAACTCTCATCAACAATAACGGTCAATAATGGTCAATATCCCAAAAGACTCAATGAATTCGAACCTATGACCTATGGTCTCCCCAATGGTAGCATATCATGGATGGATGGTTCAATCAATTGAACTAACCTGGTTTCATTATTAGCTAATCTATCAAAAGTCATCTTAAGTAATTTATATTTCTTTCTTATAAAAAAACACAATGTGCAAAATAAAATTTCCCTTTTATATGAAGAGTTATTTAATATCTATGTAATATATTTTATATCAAACCAAGGAGTTGTCAAACTAGCATTGAGGATAGTCATTATTGGTTGCTATCCGCAAAGGCAAGTTGACTCATCACTGTTATTCAAGGAAAACCACTCCACTTGAAATAACTCATTGGTGGTTCATAAGGGGTAGACTTGCACTCTTTCTAGATGCCTTTGGGTCTTGGGCCATTAACCTATTTTCTTAGGTCCAAGGAAGACAAGCTCTTAACCAATCATAAGCATATTTAGATCTTACATCAATACCAAAATGACAGTTTCAACCCCCTATAGTATCCGTGAGATACCTTATATCCCTTGTTCTCCATCATCATTGAGACTAAACAGAAGACATCTAGTATCAAGTATCCACCAAAACTTAGCTCCATATATGAAGTCATGATACTATACCCACTTACAATTTTACCTCATTAAAAAAATCAAATAATAAATTAACTAAATATATACCTACTTTACCTACTTTTAATGAAGGATGTGGATAATAATTTAAAATTTTGAAATGCAACAAAATATGTCATAGGATTTCGATATTGCAAAGTAAATATATAATTTGTTTAATTTAACAAATCTTTTTAAATGAATATTTTCATTTGATTGGGTATAAATTTTATTTGTAATATTTTCCTTAGTAATATATTATTTTTTACAAAATCCAATATATATATATATATATATACAGTAATATGGCTACCTTTTACATATGCGTTGCATGGTTGAATAATGTGAAAAAGTAGAGAAATTGCTTCTCAAAATCTTCAGACTCCAGAACCAATATAATTTAGTGAGCATATGTTGCGATCCACTATTTGTGTAAGCAATAAACAAGCTTACAATTTCTTTTGCAGCATGAAGGTGTTTTAGTATCGCCATTATTTCAAGTCAGATCCGCCAGTTAAATTTTCAAATTATCAGAAAAAATAGCTATCCACTGAATTAGCATGCATGCACAATTTTCAAGCCTAGGATTAGAACTCTCAGGCAAGCAATCTGCTGGGTCTGTATGTTCAATCCCCTTTGCCCTAAATTGCAGAAAGTTTACACTTTAAGAATTCAGGTGCAGAGGCCTTGAATGACTTTTGGATAGATGAAAATACATAGTTCAAAGCTGTTTCCCACAACTTTATAACTTACGTATTTAGCATATCAATTGGTATTACATTACAGAGACTAAACCACTTAAACAATTCAACTTGGATGTTATAGAACATTGTGAAGTACTTTAAGACAGTGCAGTAGAATCTTCATAGCTTTTGTTTGATACTTTATGTGTTCACTTATGACAGACTTCTCTTTTTTTCTGAAATTCTCGTTCCCATTGAAGTCTAGCATAGCTAGTATAGGAAGAATTATAAAGCAAAGAAATGGTGGACATGCATTTTGTAGAAGCGAACAACTGAAGCATCTCCAAGGAATTTAATGTTGAAATCTGATTAGTGAAGGCTATTTTCTGTATAACGAAATTTTATGGATTTCTAGAAAGACCTTTCTATTATATGGACTGTAACTATCTTATACCAAGGTGTATTACAGAAAACGACTTAAAATCTCTGTTTTCTTATGGAAATGCATTTTCAGAATGTCAAAGAAAGAAGAGAAAAGATTAAAATTCTCTTCGAGGCATGCACAGAACCATTCACATAAAATATATGGATAACAAAATGAATGCTCGTAGCTGTTCAGTTGTTTTCTGAATGTATAAAGCTGCTTACAAAATTCATCCAAGGCCTCTTCACGTCATATTTCAATACCTTGTAGAAAGTGTTTCTGAGCAATTTTGATTGCACTCCAATAATATATGGAACAGCCGCTTCATGCCTTGAATCTTCTCCTCTAAGACCATTTGTAGAACTTTTAGCCTACAGAGTTACTTCAGTTTGTATATATTTTATCGTTTATTTGTAAGAAGGTTCTTTGCAGCTGGCTTACCTGATACATTCCCCTTTTACGTGTCCCCAATTTGGTATATCGGGCACACCAACACTTCCTCCGAGCTGGACACACGCAAGGCACCTGTGCAGGGGTTATGCCATGTCAGACTCGCAGGAAGGACGTGTTCCGATATGTCGGACACGCAGGATGGAAAACTGGGTGCCCAGGCCACTAAAACAGCAAAATAAAGAGGGGTTTGCTGCTTTTCACGTACCATTTGTTCATGAAAACCCTAGTAGAGACTGCAAAGAATGAGGATGGAGATTTCTTGCATTTGATAGTATTGATACATGTACAGGCTGTCATTATTTTCTTGAGTTCATCATTTCTCGAACATTAGTGTCTTTTATGTCTATTTAGTTATATTTAATCTGTAATTTTTACTTTTAAATTAAAGAGGCGTTTGCTGCATTTCACACACCACTTGTTCATGAAAACCCTAGTAGAGACTCTGCAAAGAATGAGAATGGAGATTTCTTGCGCTTGATATATCTACAGGCTGCCATTATTTTCCCGAGTTTATCATTTCTCGAACAGCAGTGTTTTTTTATGTCTAGTTATATTTTATCTGTAATTTTGATTTTTTAAAATTATATATATATTTTTAAAAGAAAACTTCACAAGATTTCTTCCTCTTCCCTGGAAATTCCAGATGGAGAATGGTGTCAAACTCAAGCTGCAAGATCGGTTGGAACCTGTAACCTCCCCATTGACAACATGCTCCATCTGATTGAGCTAACTAACCCTTGGGACTTCTCATTGAGCTAACCCTTGGGACTTTTTAAAATTCTATATGTTCCTCCTTGTCCAATTTGAGGGGCCTACGTGTATCGGATACTTGAATCCACGTGTCCTGTTTTTAGGGATCTATGTGTTCTGTATCGGATACTTGAATCCACGTGTCCCCAGATCCCCATGTCAGGTGAATTAGCTTTGCAGGAATAAGATTAAAACAAAAGCAAAAGGAGGTAGTATTGAGAAAAAAACTTGAAGCTTAATTCTGGATGGTTGACTATCCAACCTATAGCCAGAGCTAAATTTCGGCACGTTTTTAATACCTCTACAGTCCAAAATCATATTGTGTGATAAAAAATACTGAGCACCTTTGAAAGTCGTTTAAAATTTTCAACTGATATAATACCAAAAACTGATGAACATCCATGGATTGACCGGTTGATTTCACTCCTGCAGAATGCAAAAATACTCTTCATAGTGAGAAATGCTTATCATTTAATCAAAAGAATATGGAATACATGTTTTCTAGAAATTTATGTTTCATACCGGTGGCCACTGGAACTTACTCTTCTGTGCAAGGCCAATTATTTTGTTCATTTTATAAGGTCGGATCCTCTTCAAATCATTGATATCAGCACGACTTTGGAGTTGGGCTTGGAGAAGCCGGTGGTTTCAAGTCCTCGTACCTACATAATATTGACAGTGGATAAATTAAGCTCAAATTTTATTAAAATTGTACCAAAGACATTGAATACAGGGAAACTGTTTGTTTTCTGGGATGAAGGTGGTCTTAATTTTGCTTGCAATGGCCTCGGAATCCAGCTCTATTTTCATAGTTTACATGATGGACTCTGTAATAACATGTGATGCAAAAGTCTACGTAGCATTACTTTCTTTGCAGCAAAGTGTAGGACCATATGAAGTTTAAGATGTTGAAGGCATGAAATCCTCAGAATCAATCTCTCAAAGAAGATGGCTTATAAGAAATGTATCTGTAGGGCTATATAAAGTTAGAGAAGTTGGGGGCATGAAGTCCTCACAATAAATCTATCATAGAGGATCGCTTACAAGAAATGTATCTGATGAAGTCTACTCTGACCTTGTTCCTGGTTTGACTACATTAAGGTAGAATGCTATACATTTTGTACATTTCTGACTTTTTCCTTATAATATAAGCAGTATTTTCTCCAAAAACCAGAAAGAAGGAAAAAAAAAAATGTACAAAAAGCACTACTCTATTTAAAACTTACATTGGATATGGGGAGAGTGGTCTTGATTGTGAGTAAGAAATCTGGAGCTCTCCCTTCTGTGCAGCACCAGGCTCATATATGCCAGTTACATTTGAGAACAAATTCTGTGGAGGTAATTCAACAGCCTCTGTAATGGATCTTTCATTGAAGGACAGGTTTGGAGTACTTGGACTTGGTGAAGCTGGTGGTTTTAAATCCTCATACCTGATAAATTATAATGAATTTAATATCAGACAGAAAACAGAAATTCAGGACAGAAATCAGGTAATTTTGTCCTTCCACAAAATGTGTTTTATTACATTTATTGTAGTTGGTTGACAGTGGTAAAACTCTCTCAGCTAGCTGTGCTAACTAATCACTAACTAATATTTTATTACTTATCAATACAAGGATTGACAAGTTAATTTATTGCTAAACCAGCACAACTATGGATTTACAACCCAACGTGTCACTACCAAAAAGAAATCCTCTTTTAGGTTTCCTAGGTTCAACAGTGAATGAACTTAGACTAACCAAGGGAGAGACCCTAACCAAGCTTTCTATAAGGTTATCTAGAATAACTTAACTAACTCCAAATATTAGCCTAGCTCTGTTTTACTTTTTTATCAGCAAATGTGTCTATCTAAGATATTTAATTAAATAAACAAATCACAATTCAATATCCAATAACGTGCTATGAACAAATAAAATCTATGATACAGAGATAATAAAAGCATTCACAGTAAAATAGACAATATGAGCTTCTTCAAGTAAATACCCCCAAAACCAAGGCTTGAAAGTCACAAGGATTATCTAGCAACTTTAGCCCTCCGATCCACCTGTGAGATCCAACGATGATGCTCAGCCCAATTTTTTAGAGCACCAACCAAGGATGCTCGACTGTATGCCTGGGCCCTGGACACACCACCCGACCTCTCACTGCTCAGGTGCATGAAGAATAATATTCCAGAATGTTGTTTTCGGTACACTATAATGACTAGATGGCCAATAGGTTGGTTTCAGGATTCCTATGGGGTTCTCGATATACTCAAGGTGTGTGGGGTCCAAGTCCTTGCTTAGTGTTGTCTAATGTGGTACTACTTGAATAGGGGTATTAGACCGGAGTCAAAGAGGATGTCCAACGTCTTGCACCTAACGAGGATGCAAGGAGACGTATCTCATCAATGGTCATTGTACTAGTATTGTTCCCCTAAACCTCAATTTTATCCACTGAACGAGATTTTTAAAAACACCGGGACACGTCTACTACCCAAGATTCCCAATTGTCATTTGAACCATATATGTAATTGAATCAATGCTTCCAGTATGAGATAATCAATGTATCATTTAAATTCCACTACTCATAGCATTCATATAAATTTTAACAATGACATAAAACAAGTAATTATTCAAGATCAATTCAATGAACCATTCTCAATAGCAAAACTTATATCCAATCAATGAAATAGGAAATTAATAGTTACTTGCCCTAGTAGCTTAATGAGATAACAGAATAAACCAATCTTAAATCCTTGTCAATAGATGTTGTGACCAATTAACACAAGATGCTTATAAGAGTATGATCCAACACATCAATCAAAAAATGTTTCATGGTCCTTTGTCAAATCAATGACTACTTAAGTTACCAAGGCACTCAAAAATCTAGGATGCAAATATAAGTTTTGATTTAACATCCCATCCAAATATCTTATGACCATGAGTTGACTATGTGTTGTCCGCCAAAATGCACACCAGCAGTAGAAATCTTTCGAAAGCTGTCTCTTCACTACAAGTGAGAGAAGTGTGGCCTTGGGGGCAAGCAATGAGCTAGGTGCTGTCACCTAAATCCCAGCTCCTCCGTTTAGGCTAACTCCTAACGAAGCCAAGGGGGGTAGTCCCTACAAAGAGTTAACTATGGCTCAATGTGTTTTTAAATGTTTTTTAGTGTTTGGTGATGCGGATGGGTGTTTTTTAGGAGTTTTTTGATGACGATGACCACAATTACAGAAATGAACACAAGATAACGAGCAATCCACGTTGCGTTATAAGAGTATAAGATCAACAGTATATCAAAGACTTGAAAAATGAGATAGCATCCACAGATAAATGATTTTAAAAGGACAAATGGCCCAACAATATAGATATATGAAAAATACAACAATTAGATCAGTGCCTTATGGAGTCCAAAGTATGTATAGTGTTGGAGGATGCTGAAAAGTAAGTCTTTGAATGTAGCTGTTCGTGAGATCGTTGTGCAAATTATCTTTGTAAATTGTAAGTTTTAGGTGGTCTTGATTATTAGGTTAAGAACAAGAATATCAAAAGTCCGGAAATAGTTTTGGTAACCTCTTAGTTGATAGGTCGAAGCCACCCAGATTGCAATAGGGTAAGTGTTCAATTGGCTCGACCACCCTTGAGTCTGATAGCGGGATTTCGGCACCACCTGTTTCAGGAAACAACTTCAGTAAATCTCGAAAGCAACGCTGGTTCGTTGGTTGGGGTAAAATTTTATTAAGTTACCGCTTATGAAATTTAGCAAATCCAACACCTTTCTGAGTACTAGCCCAACCCTTTCAGGTTGGCAGAGCATACGGGTGTTGGATAATCGACCAAGATAAATTAATTATGAAGGGGTGTGAGTTGGAAAATTTTATTATTAGAGCACAGTTCAACTTTCCGACAGAGAGTGCTCTTGACTTGGATTTGGCCAAGTTCAAGAGACTTTAGTTCTTTTTATGAAAAATAAGCAATTATAACTTGAAGAACAAAGATGAAGCTTGAATAACTGAAAATGATGATAACAAGATGCTTGAAACAAACTGAAAATACATTTAGTGTTCTACCAAACAAAATTGATCTAAAAGTGGGATCTACCTCCGAACAAGGTTGATCACTAGAACCACTAGTCCTTGAGACTTTCGAGCTAGCTGAAACTTCGGCAAGGAGGCTAATGGGGAACGAGAAGCTACCACAAAGCTATGTGGTCTTTGGGATGCAATCCCAAAGTTTGCTTACTCTAGACAAGACTTGGAAATGGAGTATAATAAGATAAGAGTCTAAACTAAAGCATGAAAGAAAAAAGATCTAAACTAGCAAAGCACAACACTCTTCCCCAAATGGGGAAGAAACACCCAAAAAAGTGGAGGACTCCTCCACTTTGCCTTTTATTTATTTATTACAAGTGCTTTTGGGAATGAGACCCCTTGTAAGGACTTTTCAAGAAACTAAAACAAATTTATGAAAAGAAAATGCTTGAAGCCCTTAATGGCTTTTACAAAAAAGGAGGGTATGTTTTGAAACTTTGTCTTCTCTTGGTTTGAAATTTCACAGTTTGGATCTTTCTTGGTTTTGGTACTTGGTTTCAACTTTTCTCTTTGGTTTGATCTTGCTTTCCAAAAGCACCCTCCCTCCTTCAAAGTAACCTACACAAGCTCAAAAGAGATCTCAACAAACACCCATTAGATGTTAGTGAAAATCAAAGAGAACTTGAAACTACTTAGATCTAGGATTTATAAAAAGACTTTTAAAAGCTATGTGCATGAGATTTTATTTCAAAAAAGTGCACAAAATGTAAAACGGACCAGCAAACAACATATGCCTAAAAGATGCTAGGAATGAGATCTAAAACATAAAAAATTTGAAATATTTTTGTGTAAAAAATCTATCTTTTGAATGAGGAAAGAAAATTCAAACAAGTGCAAGCTACATGCAATATTTCACTACCCTATATGCTCAATAAACTTTTCGAATGCAAGATCTAAACTTCTAATATGAGTTTTAACTACTATGAGATGCAAATAAAGAGATCTAAGATTAAAACTTATTGAACAATTGCAAAACTTAGATCTTGAAATGAGATTTCAACTTATCGCAAAATTACAAGATCCAAATCATGAAAATCAATTCTAACACTAAACCATCTTACTCTTTGTTTTTTGTTGTGTGATTTTGTAGGTTGATGGAAGGGAAGAAGGCCAAAGCAAGGGAGAAGGAGGAACAAGATGAGGAAGAGGACGAGAGGAGATAGGAGAGGGAGGACGAAATGAAGAAGAAGAGGAGGAACGAAAGGGAGAAGGAAGATGATGAAGAAGAGGACAAAAGCTAGGAGGAAAAAGAGGACGAATGGGAGAGGAAAAAGTGGTTTTGGAGAGGCAAACGAGAGGGCAAAGACCAAGTGAGCCGAAAAACAAAGGCAAACATGGTGTGATCTCAAACTTGGAGAAAGGAGAAGCTTGGAAGTCCACAGTTTGGATGGGTAGATCTAGTAACCAAAGTAGAAGTTTTGTTGAAGTTTGACGGGAAGAGCTAGATCCTCTAGTTTCTTTGAGTTCATAAAGCTTGAAACCCCTTTAGCCTTATGTGGAGTGAAGATGTACCCGCAAGAACCTTAAGCTTTGGGCAATATATGTGAAACAAGAATATTTAAGCGAAAAGAACTAGATACATTGTTTACTTGTGCTAGATTGTTAGCCCTCTTGAAACAAGATCTACAACTTAATAATCTCAAATAAAAATGCAAAAACAATATCACCTCGTTTATAAGGTGAAGCAATGGCCACCAAGAGCCTCCACGTTTTGACCTCCAAAGTCTCAACTTTATTAATAATCAAAATTGTTTACAAAATCTCCAGAGTTTCTTTGCTCAAAAGTCCATGAGAAGAGAGCCAAAATGGCCTCTCTTTATAGCAAAATAACTAAGCTGAAACCCTAATTCGAATTTGGCACTAAGGAAGCCAATAATACCTGACAAAACTCCAAATTCCAGTCACCAACCAATCAAAATGTGGCTTGGAGTGATAACATACCAACTAACTCGAGTTTGCAATGAATTAGGGTGGGGAGGTGGCCTCCACCTAGGCAAGGTGCCCCCCATCCCTTCTTGTAAACTCCATCCATCAAATAGCAATCCTCCACATCACAAAAACGTCAAGCTAAAGGAGAGGGCGAATTTCTCAACTGTAGATCACTCACAGTGCTCCGAAACCGATCTGAATCAGGTGGGTGAAGATTCCAATCATCATAAATGCTTTTTGTCATGTCATTTTGACCTTTACTTTATTCAATTTGGCATTTTTTGGAGAGATTTAAATTATCTCCAATTTATTATTTTTTGAATATTTTAATTAATATTTCTCATTTTTTGATTTTTTGAGAAAATATTAATTATGAGGCCAAATAATTGTCTGAAACTTAGGGTTAGCTGGTCCGGGGATCATGAATGATTTTTGGCTTAAGGTTCAAGCCTTCAATCACTGAATTCGGATCCCGGATGACTGACATATTACAAAATGAAATTTCTCCATTTAAACTATAGAGAAATTTATTAAAATTTAAAAAATAATTAAAAACCCAAAACCGGAGGACCCGGTAAAATTTTTTTGAAATTTTTTCTGAGGGTCCTAGGGACCTAAGACATGACCAACACCTATTCTAATAGTGTCTAGTAGGCTTATATACATAAGTTGGACTCTAATAACCCTCCATGGCTAAAATTTTCAAAATCGGGCATTCCAGCTTTGGAGGAAGCGGGAGAAAACTTCATCGATTATAGCTCGGCTGTAGGCAAAGTATAATTGACAAGGGGAAAAACTCCCTGGAATACCTTAGTTGCTTAATCAAGTCATGGGGAACCGAGACACTCAGAATCCTACTAGCACACTTTATTACAAACCCCCAAGGGGCCATGGTCATATCGACTAAAAACAAAAACCGGCTAGTCAAAATTGGCTAACTGCTGCAATCTGAAACCCAGATACTCTGGAAGTGAACACTGACGTGTTCCGACACTAGCGGCTCAACAAGGTTTCAACTATTTGTACAAAGTAGGTGATAACACTATGAATCCTATTGTGACCTTAAAATCATTAAGATGTTCAAGCAACCTTGTAAATATTATTGAGGTTTCTTAGATCATACAAGCATAGCGTATTGCAACTACCGAACTCTTGTGATAAAAAAGGATCAACAAGTTATCAGCTCAAAGCAATGTGTTATGAAGCAACCAGTACTGAATTCATTTTCTTATGATGCTAAGTATCAATGAAGTGAATGCTGATTCTTTTCCCTTTGAGATACAAATAACATAAGGTTGAATCTCAGATTCCAAGAGCACATATCAACACTTCGATTTGTAGACAACGACACCTAAAGTTACTTCAATATGTCAAAGGTACAAGAGATAGAGACATAGAAGCAGCAGTGATCCGTATTCAAGATTTATATCAGATCTAAGTGTGTTTTCAGTCCTCAAAACAAAAATGGATCTAACCATGAATGGGCTGAAAAGAAAGCTAAAAAGATTAGTGACAATAGTGATTTTGTTAATCCAAGATAGGAGTATTAAAATGATCTCAGTATGGTGTCAATAAAGAGGTAGATCATAAACAGAGGGCTGTCAAAAGAAAGTTTGTGAAGTAGTAAAACAAAAGTGATAACAATTGATCAATTTTTCCTTCAAGTAATTATCCAAAATGATGATTCAACCAGTGAGTGATATAGGTTTGAAGATCATCAGGCTATATAAGATCTGAAGTATTTTAGGAGTCTTGATACATATGATCAACAGGGACACCATAGATGTATGGATGATCATTCAACAAAGTGACCCTGATAAAACTTTCAAACCAGCCCAGATTGTTTTAGATTTTCGAGGAACCTTATCAACAGCTGAAGGTTTATTCTTTATTGAACCTAGACCATCAAGAGTAATACCACCAAGAGATTTATTAAGTGATTTGCAAGCATGATTTGATCAAGTTATACTGCTGATAAGGGTATATGTAGCAGGGCTTGTGAAGAAAGCAACACCGATTTTGATCTCAATGAAGTATTTATCAATGATCAATACCAGACTAATTAAAATCCTTCAAATTTCCAATTTGTATATTTGATTTCAGATTACCTTCAACGCATAGGCCTTGCAACCAGCCTGACAGTGACTTAGGGCATATTTTGAAAGGAATCTTGTGACAATTAGTTTGCCAATCCAATGAGGCTTCAAAATACCAATTACTACAAATGAAATATCATACATATCATATACCTGTAATATATCAGAGTTGGAAAAATACCAAAGACCTTTGACCAATACGTTTTTAGGATGCCAATCTAGTTAAAGATGTGATAAGAGATATACTGAATAAAAACCACCGGTAATATAATCTTCTAGATCTGAAATATGCCCTGAGATAATACTTGAGTGAAATGGAGTATTAGATATTGTTCAAATGATTGCTCTGAAATATACTAACCAAGCAGTTAGACAAACCCCAATCGAATTTTTCTTTGATACAGACGATTTAACCACTAAGTAATGTAACTCAGAAATTTAGGCAGATTAGTACTGAATATTAAAAGTATTGTTAACCATAGTGAACATGCAAAGGATTTGGCCTTGGAAGGTTAGATCCTTTGCACAAGGTTAATGTTGTTTTTTAAACACTTATTCAACACTAATATTTATATATAACCTAATATTCAGATCTAAACCAGCAATTAGGAAAGATTAGGTAAATGAAGATGTTCAATAAAATTTTACGTACGAAGAAGTACTTGAATGTAAAGAACAAGAGCCTTCACTTAGAGCTGGTTTATTGTAGGGTTTCTTAGCTCCTTAGGGTTTTACAAATGGCAATTGAATGTCTAAGGAGAAATTTGGATTTGTATTAAAGCCTCCCTCTTGAGATTTCATTTTCTTTTCGGCCAATTCATGGTTAGAAAATGAAAGAACCTATTATCACGCAAACACTAGCTACCTCTAAATGTATCCCATCCAGGACGGTAGAGGTACGGGTAGTGAAGTTGGTGACACCTCAAGCACCAATGCCACCACTCCAATGAGCGGTTGTCACAATGGACAATGTACATGTCGTTTTAGACAAGGCACAAGGCCGAGTCAAGGGGGAGACCCTAGTCAACCAATGAAGGTTAACGACACAATAAAACACCAACACTAAGGATATAGATGAATCAAACAAGGGTGTCTTGAGTTGGTGACCCCATACCACAATGAACCACTAATTGTCAATTGAGCCTAGACCAAAGGCCAAAACAGGAGATAAGATGCTTATATCAAATCTGAAAATTGTGTTAATTATGCTAGACTCACTAATGGTGGAGTTTGGTACAAGTTTGGAGTGAATTTAGAGCTAGAAATTAATTGTGAATATGTTTCTCTAGGGGGAATTAGTTTCAAAACTCAAAATATTCTAAGGAAACAAATTTAAATGGTTTTAAATCAGTCCTAACACTTCAAAATGCTTGGGAAAAGAGAATGGAAGAGTGTGGGATGTTGAAAAGTTAACCAGGGAAGTTGTTATCTGGAGGGCATGCAAAGTTTTGCATGCACAACTACATGCAAAAGTGAGTGTTTGCATGCACTCACTTTAGGATTTTGGTAAACCTAATTAGCCAGTGAGGTATTATAAGAAGGAAGGAGGTCATCGGCAGAGGAAATTGAGCAAACTAATCAGAGTTAGATCTGTTTGAGAGGTGGGCTACTTTCTTGAGAAAGGAGGGTGCATTCTCTGAGGAGAGAGAAGCTCATACTGCATCCGATTGACCGAATGAGCAACTGAGGCTTTCGTAGTATCCTTGCCTCAGTGTTTGAGGAAGGACTGTGATGATCAGAGCTCAGAACTGTTAAGTTCTAATTCCATACGAGCATCTGACATCTGGAGGGAGGGCGCACTTTTACATGCAGAGAGGGGCACATTCTTCAGATCTAGAAGTTGGCCTTCTTCTTTGGCTGAGCAGATCAGAGTAGTGTTGTGAGAGAGATAGTATCGACAAAGAGTTACCTGCAGACAGATCCAGATCCAGTTGATAGTCAGGGCACATTTCCTCTGTGCATGCATCAGCTTGTTGCATGCAGATCTAGGGTTTTGACCATGTCAGGTTCGATTGTTCCTTCTGAGGTATCTTGTATGTACTTGTATTCTACTTATTTTGCTCTAGGATCGAGATAGAAGAAAGCCCCACAGATAGTCGGTTTTCCCCGTTTGGGGTTTCCAGGGTACATCATGAGTTGTGTGATTGTTGTGCTTTATTGTTGAAGTGTTAAGGGAACTACTATGTTTGTATCCTAAGTCATTATTGCATTTTGATTTATAGAGATTCAAACTACTTGAGTTCTCAGGGAATCTAGAGGGAGTAGTGATCTTTGGATAAATTAACATGGTATCAAAACCCTAGTAAGGGTCAGGGAGAACAATCACACTCAGATCTGCGAGCTATACACCAGATCTATGTGGTGATCTCTGTTGGATATTAGATCTGTGGAGAGGATAACCAAATCTATCAGATCTGAAGTGTAGAGCTCAGATCTACAGTTGCAGAAGTTAGATATGTGCTTTTAGGAAAGTTTGAGATCAGAAGACCATGACTACAAGTTTGAGGGATGATCAGGTTGTTTGCACTTCATGCTCTTCAACAGATGTAGATAAGCATTCTACTGACGAGATTGACAGGGAGTTGGATCTTAACAAATGCCAATCATTAAGTGCTTCTACTTCTAGTGTATGGTATATAGATAGCGGAGCCTCCAGCCACATGACAGGTGTTTGTGGGTACTTTACAGATCTTGACGAGGATGGGATAGATATTGAAATTGTACTTGGAGACAATTCTACTGTCAAAGCAGTAGGACGAGGAACAATCTCTTTCCAGAGAGAATCAAGAGAGTCTATTTGAGTTCGTGATGTTCTATATGTCTCGGGTCTAAAGAAGAACTTGACCTCTGTTTCCACTATTAAAGATCGGGGATTGTGGGTGATGTTCATAGATGGGAATGTTCTAGTTCATCCCAAGGGATCCAACGATACCTTTGCTGTGAGGATTGGAGTCCACAGCGGAAAAATTTACAGGCTCAACTTTTAGCTTCATCATGCCTTGACTCATAGCAACCGGGATGATGATTGTGATCCCTGTGAGCTTTGGCACAGGAAGATGGCTCATCTACATCATCCAACTCTGAAGATCCCGAGGGAGATTGTGACAGGAGTGCCTGAGTTTAGCACAGAGCACAATGATGTGTGCAAAGGATGTGCTCTCGGTAAGTACGTCAAGACAATTTTACCCAAGAGTGACAGCAGATCTACAGGAGCACTTGATTTGATCCATTCTGAGCTTTGTGGTCCGATGTCCACCACATCTTTGAAGGGATACAAGTACTATGTATCCTTCATTGATGACTACTCTAGGAAGACTTGGATTTATTTTTTGAAGAGTAAAGAATCAAAAGAGGTATTGCAGATGTTTCAAGAATTCAAAGCACTTGTGGAAAATCAAGATCTTTAGATCAGATAATGGAGGTGCATATACCTCCAAAGAGTTCAATGAGTTTTGTATCTGTTAGGATATTTTAATACTCCATCCTTGTCCTACCTAGTATTATTTATTTGTCCTAGTTGTTGATGGTGTCATTTTCCCCCTAGTGGTGTGCAAATGTCATCCATGATCCATCTACCATCTTCTGAGCCCTGCATGCATCATTTTAGGACCACTTTAGTTAGTTCCTTATTTTATAGGAACCAACTGAGTGTTCCAGTGTAGTCCACCTGAGTTAGCTGAAATTGTGGTGAACCCACCTGTCCAGCTTAACAAGAAAACAAAGACAACAGCCGAGAAAGACAATAATATTGCCTTGAAGTTTTTAATGGATGGACTCTCAAGCCCTATCAAAAAAAGAGTAAGAGAATACACCTCTGCCAAAAATATTTGGTTCAAGCTGGAAGATGAGTACCAAAGGAAATCAAGACACAGAAAATGAAACAGAAGTCAAGACCTCTGAAGATGAGAAGCAAGAACAAAAGGAGGTACAAGCTTCAGATGTAAGTGAAGGTAAGGACTCTTCTGTTGGTGATAATTATGAATGTGATGATATTGAAATTCTACTTACAGAAGATGAAAAGGAAGATTTGTTGAAAGTCAATAATGCATTTGCATGTACCCTATTGGATATTGATCTCAAATTCAATCTGAGGCTTAAGAAGAAGATTTTGGGGTCAATTGAAAAATACAAAAATGAGACAAAGACATTGCTAATGAGATTGAAACTCAAGAACAAAGATTTACAAGAGGAGCTAGAAGATCAAAATGATGAAGTTAGAAGATTGAAGACTGAATTAGCAAAAGAACAAGAAGAGACTGGCAAAGACCCTAAAGAGATTGAAGAAACAAGAAGGGATAATATTGATTTGAAGACTCACTTGGAGAAAGCCAAAAGAATAGAAGAAATCATGAAGTTTCAGCTGGAAGAAAAAGAGAAGACAAACCAGAAGCTTGAGATGGAAGTTGTTGATCTCAGAAAGAAGATTGAAAAGTCAAATGCTCATGTGAAGTTCAAAACAGTTCAGTTATCTTAGATGAAATACTGAATTGTCAAAGGTCTCCTTTTGACAAATCTGGTCTTGGGTACAAGAAGGAAGAAGAAAAATCTGAAGATGGCACTTGGTCCCCCAAGACTCCTGAAGTAGGATCCATATCCTTCAAAGGTGAAAGCAAAGCTCCTCAACAAGAACCTGCACAACATAAAGAAGATTTCAGAAGATCAAGAATGCATCAAGAGGTTGGTCCCACTCCTCAAAGTAAATTCTTCAGAAGAGAGACAACTCCAAGATGCAATCAAGCACTCAGGTATGATAGTAGCTTTAATGGTTATTGCTATTCTTGTAATGGTTTTGGTCACAAAGCTATGGACTGTGCGTTTCATGGAAGTCGAAGTGAGATAATTAGATGTTAGACATGTGACCGAATTGGACATGTTGCTGCAAACTGTCACACTTTGAGATGCTTCACCTGTGGTGGTGTTGGTCATAAAGCCTAAGCATGTGCAAGTCCAAGAAGACAATCCATGAGAAGTTTTTCATATCCATCAGCAAGGAAAGTAGATGAATCTTGGAAGAAGAATAATGCAAAAATATTTGAAGACCAAAGGACAAATGATCACAGCCAAGGACAGTCTCAGGTATGGATGAGAAAGAATATTTTGTTAAACCTAAATGAGGTTGATCATAGCACAGTAGATGGCTGCCATATGGCAAGCCAAGCTTAGGATCCCTCAAGGACCTAAGCACATCTCGAGTTCATTAATGTGGAGGATGGACTCAAGGGTAAATTATGGATACTCCAAGTGAATAAACAGGTCCAAGGATCTTGATTGCAATGGAAGAGAGATATGCATACTGATAGGGGGAGCAGTATGATGATTGTTGAGTATGACTCTAAATTTGGATAATGATTAACAAGAATGCATTCAAGAAACAAGTGCTATATCATAGATCAAAATTTTTGTTTTTGAAGCATTTTTGGACAAAGAAGTTTAGTGACATATTTGAGCATTGTTTTATGAAAGAAGTGAAGCAAGGGTTCGTGCAAGGTAGTGATAGAAGCAAGTCAAAGGTTCGGTTACAGTAGTGGAGAAGTTTGGTAAAGGAAATTTGGTGACAAGAACAACAATTGTTAAATAAAAATTTGCATGAGTGACATGAGTAAGTTGATTCGGACTGAAGCAGGTATAGAAGAGGCATAAAAATTGTATGAAAGAAATGATCTCTAAAAATCGGGTAGCTGAAGGTGTTATTCTATGATGAAGATGTTCTTGAATACTGGAGGAGTTGACCTCTGAACACACTCTTAGGACAGTAGTAAAAGTATTGTGAAATCTTTGGAAATTCTATCAAGGAACCCAGATTAAGAATGTTGATTGATAGGGGGAGTATGGTGAGCAAATGAAGTGTAGCAATATGCTGATTGTCTTTATGCTTACCTTTTATGAATTTAATAGTTAATTGTTGATGCATTCCAAGGACTAAACAAAAATGTCAAGCCACACTCTATGTGCACAGTAAGAAGGAAGGAGTACATTTGAAAGGAGGAGCAAGAAAGAGATTAGGGGGAGCTTGTTTAAAGCAGCTACATCAGCATACCTAATAGGGGGAGTAGACAACTCAGTAAGTAAACTCTATGTAGGGGGGAGTGTGTATACTTATGAACAATTGAAGATGGCAAGTGAAAAGGTACAAGGATGATCTCCAAGACACAATACCAAGCTCAGTCAAAGGGGGAGATCAACCAATGAAAAAGGTGACATGAGAGCAAACTCTTTAGCATGATTTCATGAAGTATTCAAGGATACAATTTTTTTGGGCATTGTGAAGCCTTTGATGGCTAGGTGATTGGCCCTTTGTCATTAATATCAAAGGGGGAGAGAAATGAAAAGAGAAGGTTGCCATCAATGACAAAGGGGGAGATTGATGAGCATAGTTGTCATTGATGACAACACATTAATGACAAAGGACAAAAACATGGCAACGGACAAAGGACAAGGACATGGCAATGGCAAAGGACAAAGACATGGAAAATGACAAAGGACAAGGACATGACATGGAAAAGCACAAAGGACAAGGACATGGCTGTGGCAAAAGACTTGACAAGGATTGGTGGCTTGGCAAGCATGGACAAGGAAATGACATGGCGAAGGACAATGCCATGAAGGACAAGGACAATGAAGGACAAGGCAATGACATGGAGGACAAAGTTTGGTGCCTTTGCAGACATTTGGAGGACAGCCTGCGGGCATTTTTATGGAGCGCTGCAGACATTTACTTGGGCCCTTGAAGGCATTTACTTGGGCCCATGCGGGCATATTCTGGAGCCTCTTAAGAGCATGTCAAAGAAGCCTCTGTGGGCATTTCAAAGGTCCAATGTAGACATTTTCTGAAGCCCTTGCGGGCATTTTATAGGAGGCACTAAGGGCATGGAGAAGGAGCCCTATGCGGGCATTTCCAAAGGCCTTGTGGACATATTCTGAAGCCCTTGCGGGCATTTTATAGGAGGCACTAAGGACATGGAGAAGGATCCCTATGCGGCCATTTCCAAAGGCCTTGCAAACATTTTCAAAAGCCCTTGCGGGCATATTTGAAGAGCCAATGTGGGCATAATTTGGATCCCTTGTGGACATCCTTAAGAGCCCCTTGCGGGCATTTAGTTAAGTTAATGCGGGCATTTCCTTGGGCACTTACGGACATCACAGTTTGACAATTAAAGGCCCTTGTGGGCATTTCTAAAGGACCAGCTGCGGGCACATGAGGGCATGTGAATAAGGCCCTTGCAGGCATATGATAGAGCAAGGGTTCTTGGAACCCACTCATGGTGGTCATTTGAATATTTGATGTGCTGGAAAATCCACGATGATGATATGGCAAAGAAGGTTATATATATATATATATATATTTTGAAGAAGATAACATGGACATAATGGGGTCAGCTACTTTAAATAAATCTTAATTGATTTATTTAATTATTTAATGATAAAAATAAAATGAAATTGACATGTCGACCTAGCATAAGTCATGGAGAAGAAGAGTAGAAATAAAGGCCATCCGCTTCATTCTAAGTGTGGATTTAAGTGGTGAAAAACTCAGGTGGAGAAGAGCTCTGATTTTCGGGGGTCTGAGATTTTTCAGGGTAGCAGCAGATCCGAGGAGCAGCAAATGATTGAAGTTTCTTTTTATCCTCTACCCTTTTAATGGAGAAACTGAGGCAGCTCATGAATACTACAGGGAGCAACAACATGTGAGATTGTTGAACATGAAGAACTTGGGCATTTTAATATCATATCAGCAGTGACAGGGAAGATACACCTACAACAGAATTTTATGAAGAGACTTGAAGGCTTGAAGTGGACAGAATGATGTCAATGGTCTTATTGATCTGATTGATATGATGAGAGTGATGATGATGTGCTAGTGGACAGAATGATGATGTGCTTGTGGACATAATGATGATGTGGACATAGTGATGATGAGGATGATGTGCTTGTACAGCAGAATTGGCAGGAGGTCAATGATTAGTTGATGACAGTGATGACATAACTGTGTTAACAAGGGCAGATTGATGAAATGTAATGTGACAAGAATTTGTAAATACAAGCTAGGTCTTGTACATATTTTCTTAGTTGGATCTAAGAAAAGACCAAGTTGTGTCTTGGAATAGAAGTTGTTGCTTCTCAATCAGTTGTAGTTGATAAAGCCTAACGGTTGTAGCCGATTGAAGAAATATAAAAAGATTACAAAGCTTATATTGTGATGTGTCTCTAATAGTGTGAATTGATGTTGTGAATGACATGTTTAAGTTGATGTATAGCTTAGAGAATATTGAAAGTATTGAAGAGAAATGTAAAATGATATATGTGTGAGTTTAGAAGAAGTTGAAATTGGTCTTAAGGGCTGGCCCACTGATTCACCCCCCCACCTCTCAGTGAGCCATTGTGTCCATCAGATATGTTAGGACAAACAAACAAATCAGCTCTAAGGTTCTTGATAAGACCATGTGAGTTGATCACCTTGGATTCTATCCCACACGCATTTCCATAAGGTCTAGTGACTTCAAGGCCTAAGGCTCTCATGACCTTAAGAGGCATGATATTAGTGGCAGCTCTAGAATTCACCATACAATTGTGAAGAAGCATCCCTTCAATGACTAAGGTGAGGTAGAAGGGTCAAGGTGAGGTAGAAGGGTTTATGACCCCCATTCTTTCCTTCCAGAATGACAGTTTGTAAGTTAATGGGAGGGTAATTCTTAAGCTCCTCACTCCAATTGGGATTGAATTTTTTTTGGATCTTTTCCCTTTCCGGAGGGATCTTAGCTAACTCTTTAAGAGGAATAGGAACAACAACTTTTCTCAATGCCCCTTCCACATCTCTATGATCTCATCACTTAATCAAACATGAGGGAAATGTCTCACAAATGGGTGATTGTGTAATGAGATAATCCCCCACCTAACCATCAACAATCAGACTTTCCCCCATTTGACTTTTTGATTCAGCTCCTTCTTGGACTTGGTGTTCTTGGACTAGTCTTCATCTATTTCTTGGACTCTTCAATCTTGTATTTCTTTTGTTTCTAGAGTCCTTGGCCTTTGATTTACTTGGAGGCCTTCTTCATTGGCAAGTTTTCTACTTGCCACTTTATTTTCTCGATTTTCTCTATTTAACTTGGTCTTCAGTTCATTGATTTTGACTTTACAAGTACAAGGAGTCTTGGACTGGGAGCTTCTTTTCATGCCCTCATTTATTTTTCGAGCATAGGAAAGGGAAAGGACTTTCATGCCAACAGTCTAGGAAGATCATTGCTTCATGGAAACTCTCTTTGCTTGATAACCAATTAACCCTAGGGATTTACAAGCAAACCTCTTGAACTGTCACAAGATTGCTGCAACACAACATTTCTCGAGACACAAAGGGAAAACTGGGAGGCCTTCATGGTGAAGGGGTCATAGAGGGGAGATCAAGAGCTCAACTTCATCAACCTGATACCAAGGATGCGGACCAGAATTATGTAGTGAAATGGACGGATGGATGGCCATAATATGGACCCAGAGAAGGGGGTACAAGTTCTTGCAAGACACTTAAACATTACTGGTTCAATGGTACATAAGTAAATCAAGGATCTACTACCCTCATCAACTTGAAAATGTGGTACTGCCAGCTATACTTATCAGACAGTTAATAAATCTATCATAGAGGATCGATTACAAGAAATGTATCTGATGAAATCTATTCTGACCTTGTTCCAGGTTTGACTACATTAAGGTAGAATGCTATGCATTTTGTACATTTCTGATTTTTTCTTTATAATAAAAGCAGTATTTTCTCCAAACCAGAAAGAAGAAAGAAAAGAAATGTACAAAAAGTACTACTCTATTTAAAACTTACATTGGATATGGGGAGAGTGGTCTTGATTGTGAGTAAGAAATCTGGAGCTCTCCCTTCTGTGCAGTACCAGGCTCAGATCTGCTAGTTACCTTTGAGAACTGATTCCATGGAGGTGATTCAACAGCCTCTGTAATGGATATTTCATCGAGGGACAGGTTTGGAGTACTTGGACTTGGTGAAGCTGGTGGTTTTAAATCCTCATACCTGATAATGAATTTAATATCAGACAGAAAACAGAAATTCAGGACAGAAATAGGATAATTTTGTCCTTCCAAAAAATGTGTTTTATTGCATTCATTGTAGTTGGTTGACAGTGGTAACTCTCTCAGCTCGCTGTGCTAACTAATCACTAACTAATATTTTATTACTTATCAATACAAGCAGAAGAAAAACAACATGGACGAATGTATACTGTATAAAGCTCTCGATGACATACTTAGTTTTAATCTTACATTATGTATGGAGAAAGAGGTCTTGTTTTCTCTGAACACATCTGGAGTTCAGCCTTCTCTGGCACAGCACTAAAAGCAGATTGCAGAGTGTCCTGTTCCACTAAAGATGGGGGCTCTGAAACTGATTCAACAACCTCCTTAGTAAGTTCTTTTTCCTGCGAATGGCAAGAAGAAAGTTCCTTCGATAAGTTTTGAACTATAATCTTCTCTTTTGTCACTGCATCTAGAAGCAATTTTCTTCCCTCTTCCTGTCACCTTATACAACTTGCTAGTTGACTTCAATTTTCAACAAATGATTTCCCACAGTTCTCTTGAAAGTTATTTTCCCTTCTATCGTATGCTTAACAAGAACACATCCACAACAAAGAATCATTTTCCCTTCTATACATTGTTTGAAGAGTAATTTTTTTTAAACATAATGGGTATTGTATTAGTCAAAAGCAGTGACATTTTCTACAACAATATTCTATCATCCATAAGAGTTTGAAACAGGTTGGAATAAACTAAAAAAATAAAAATAAAAAATTCCCGCCAATAACTCTGCAGCTACACTGTCTAACAAACTGTTCTTGTAATAAAACATATTGGGAAAACATAGATATATCAAAATAGAAAGAGAGTTACAGCCCTGTTAACACTGGAAATTACACCCTCTGTGATTTCAGTGCCAACTTCGAGATTCAGTTTGCAGCAGACAGGAACCTGTGGAGAGTTCATTTAGTTATCCAGCAGGTCCACTTGAGGATCCAATATCCTTGCATGCATGATGATCTACAGATTTACTATTTTTAACCAGATGCATGTCTCCGTTTGCATGCAATATATGATGATTTAGAGGTTGTTCTTGATGCATTCAGGGTTCATGTGTATATGTGGGGGGTTAATGGTAGTTTGCATGCAGTTTCGATGCACTGCTAATTTTAGCAGTTGGCTTTTTCAGAGTATGCATTTGGATTTAGTGATAATATTTGGACTCTTTGTCTCCATGCGAGTCTAATCAGACCATTTCTGGTGACATGCGAGGTGTTTTGTGAAATTGCTATTCTTAGCAGTTGGGGCCTATAGGGCTTGTGTGGCAAAACAAAGCACATATACAGGTTCCGTAGAGGCAGACAAATCTGATGAACCTATTTGCAGTGCATGCGAGGTGGTGCTATTTTTAGCAACATCTATTTTTAGACATGTTTTTTATAGTAAGTGTTCCCAGGGGTAGTATCTTGACATTCGAGGACAATTTGGTGAATTACTAGTTTTAGTAAATTCTATTTTTAGCAAGTACTGTTGCAAGTGGGCACAAGCATGATCAAATTTAGTGTTGTCATTCTTGGTTGGCATGTGGTTTCTTGAGGAGTTGATATTTCCAGTGAATTTTCAATTTGTCCAGAAATCTATTTGCAAGGGACAAGAATAGGAGCATGGTGACACGTGGTGCCTTGAGGTTGGGTCCCGTGGCTTTTCAACAGTCACCGGCATGCTTTTCAAGGCAGAAAAAGGGTTGAAACTGCTGCTGTAAATTTTTGACGTACTGTAGCACGCATTAAGGCAGCAGGTGGCTGCTCTGATTCTGGCACGTGTGGGCAGTCTGAAAAGGTTCCTCCTGCTTGGCACAAATTTCCAGAAATGAACAGTAAGGGAATAAGATAAGTCTGAGTTTGTCTTTGTAATTTGGAAGTGAATTTCTGAATTGTGACATTCAAAACTTGCTCTTCTTAATAAAAATCTCTCAAGGGTTTTACCAAGGTTGAGTTTTTCTCTGGTCAAGGTTGACAAAAAATTGACTGTGTACAATGTGAATGTTCAGTACTATGAGTTTGAAGAATTTTGGCTTGGTGTTTTAAATTCTTAAAGTCTGCAAGTTAATTTTTAATTTAAAACCTAGTTGCTAAAGTGTTTGACAAATTGCCTGAAAGAGAAACTTTATAATTTTGTCATTTTTCTTCATGGTATATAAGCGATACTGAACAAGGCAGTAAGCAAGATTGTCTCACAGTGTGTTGAAGTTTTCAGTCTAGGAGTTAACGGCTACTAGCTTCAAATTTGAAGACCGGTTGGATGGAAAATCCAACTTCAGTCCATGGAAGAAACATATTGTTTTACTGTTAGAAGAGGTGAACTAGGGGATATAGTTGAGAAGGCAGTCACCGTACCTGATAAGACTACTGATGCAACAGGTTATGCAGCCTATCAGAAGAGAAATGTGAAAGCCAAGAGAGTGATTCTTGATGCTGTCAAGGATCACATTGTTCCTCATATTGCAGGGAAAGCAAATGCCTTTGATATGTGGGCATCCTTGACAAAATTATACTAGAGCAGTAATGAGAATAGGAAAATGGTACTTAGAGAAACGCTGAGAGACATTAGAATGACTGAGAATGAGAAAGTGGCCTCATATCTCACAAGAATCACTCAAGTTCGGAATGAACTTGGTGCAGTTGGGGAATTGTAACTGATAGAGAAATGGTGAGAACTGCCCTGAATGGTTTTTCAGGTTGCATGGAACACTTTTGTAAAAGGTGTGGTCTCCAGAGAGAATAGACCCAACTGGGAGGGACTTTGGGATGTGATTTCATCCAAGAAGAGACTCGTGATGAGGCTCTCAAAAGACATCAATCCAAGGGTGGTGAGATTGAGGAGAATGTGGCTCTTATTGTTAAGAGCAATAAGAACAATAAGAAAAAGATTTAAGTAAGATCAGGTGCTTCCAGTGCAATCAATTTAGCCACTATGCTTCAATGTTCAAAATGTCCAGAGAAGAAGGGGAAGGTGGAGAAAGATACAACAACATTTGCCTGTGGAGGAATATGCTCCAAAGTTCGAGCGGGAGTTTTCTCTAGCTTCCATTGATTCCAGTGTGGGAAGCTCTGTATTTTATCATGTTTGGATAATTGACAGTGGGTCAACTAGACATATGACCGGACGGTATGGTGTTTTCCAGATCATTACAGAGTTGGGCCCAAGACATTTTGTGCAGATAGATATTGATAGTCCTCAGGTAGCAGTTCGAGGTATTGGAACAATGAGGTTCCAACTGGACCTTGGAGAGGTTTTGGAGGTGCATTGGGTCCTATTTGTTCCCGGGATGAGAGTTAGCAAACTCTCAGTTTCATCCTTGTAGGATGATGGTTTTGGATTGATGGTTAGGTCTGGTCATGTCTTCCTTTATCGAGCGGAAGAACTAGTTGGTACCACTATCCTTCTCGGCAATCGCAGGGACAGGTTGTATGTGTTGAGGGGACATGTTGTACATCCAGGACCAGGAGGTTGGTTATCTGAGTCAGATTCTGAAGATGGGCAAGAATTGTAGCTGATCAGTCATTATCTTCTGATGAAGAGAGTGGATCTCTTCAGAGCACTGGTAGGAGACTCAGCCAGTGCAGTGATGATGAGCAAGTTCAGGAGGCTCAGGTGGAGTCTCAAGGTTTATAGTTTTAGTTCAAGTTCAGGCACTTATCTCCGAGGCATATTCCAGAGCATGAGGGAGATGCTTCAGGGAACAAAGATGGAGATAGTAGATACAGTTAGTTTCGGAAGGACCTCCCTCGTTAGGAGGGAGTGTTGAAATATCTAAGTCTGGATGTCCTTCCTCATAGTTTTTGGTGTGTTTGTAATGAGGGGGACAAAGAATTTTGTTCCTTGTGTTTTTTATTTATGTACAAAGTGACCTTATGTAAATAAAAGTAAAGTTTTGTACTTTAAGTTGTGGGTCTCATTTAAGTTGTGCATTTAATATTTAACTTTTATTATTTAAATGTGCATTTAATGAGAACCCTAGATCTAGTGAAGTAATCCTAGCCATTGAAATGGTAGTTAGGAGTTAGTTACTAGAAATAATGTATAAAATGAAGTGAAGGGACAAAGAAAGACACCAAGGTTGAGAGACCGAGATTGAGAGAAAGGGCACAATTTCCAAGAGGAGACAAAGACACAATTTCCAAGGAAGCTACATGAAGACATTCAGCAGGGGCACGATTTCCAAGGTAGCGGCTGAGTACATGATCGATTGCCAAGGAAGTTTGAGAGTGAAAATTTCTACATGAATTCTGTATCATTCTGAACAGCCACTGGCACGTTTTTCAAGGCAGAAAAGGGTTGAAACTGCTGCTGTAAATTTCTGACAGGCCGTACAGCAGGCCATACAGTAGCACGCATTCCAAGGCAGCAGGTGGCTGCTCTGATTTTGGCACGTGTGGGCAGTCTGAAAAGGTTCCTCCTGCTTGGCACACATTTCCAGAAATGAACAGTAAGGGAATAAGATAAGTCTGAGTTTGTCTTTGTAATTTGGAAATGAATTTCTGAGTTGTGAGATTCAAAACTTGCTCTTCTTAATAAAAATCTCTCAATGGTTTTTCCAAGGTTGGGTTTTTCCCTAGTCAAGGTTGACCAAAAATTGACTGTGTACAATGTGAATGTTCAGTACTATGAGTTTGAAGAATTTTGGCATGGTGTTTTAAATTCTTAAAGTCTATGAGTTAATTTTTAATTTAAAACCTAGTTGCTAAAGTGTTTGACAAATTGCCTGAAAGAGAAACTTTATAATTTTATCATTTTTCTTCAGTTAGGAGGTGAAATTTGCCATGGGGGTGCTCATTTTCTAACTCAGAGCACCCACTATACCCCTACACCCACTTTGGGATTAATTTGAGTGATTATTTATCACTTAAATTATTTTTTCCTTCAAAAAGGCCAAAAAGTCCAAATAAATGGCCATTAAAGACAAAGTCATTTCCTAAATCAGTGGAAACATGTCCCAAACATGTCCGGAGTTCAACTGAGTTAACTGGCAATCATATTGGAGTTAACTGAGGGTCAGATTTGGTGGATGGGTTGTCTATTCAATTAAGGCGAGTTCACTCTAGATGAGAGGGATGCACTTCTTGACAAGGCACTTGATTATTAGTTAGTGAAGAATCCAAGGAGGGTGCATCTCCAGAGCAGAGCTAGCGCTTCTCACTGATGTTAACTATCTCTCGATCCCAAGATTCTCTTCAGAGAACTCACCCAAGTCTCCTCTTCAGCTCTAGTGCACCCTAGTTCATCTCCAGATGGCCTATGCGCCCCCTTTGCTCTCATTTTTCTATTTAAGCAAGGTCCTTTCACTCATTCCAGATGGATGGGTGGAACCTCTGCCCTTGTAATCAGTATGAAGACTTTGGACATCCACGTGGTGCAACTATCTACTATTGTGCATGTTGTGCTTTTACCGAGGTGATATTATGCTTGTTACATTTCTTTTGTCATAGGCTTGTTAATCTATCTAGCTTAGAAGGCTGCTACTAGCCCATATTGCTTGTTTATGCTTTATTATTAGAGATTTAGGAGTAGCAGACTGTAGTCAGTTATACTTATGCTCTCTTAATCTCTTTTAATAAATCATACTAGATTTGATCTCGCTTGTACAAGGTTTTGTAGCTGTGCAAGTTACCTGTCTAAAGGAGGAAGTTGAGTTCGGCTGCATCCTCTTCTTCCTTCAGAATTTTTTTGGATCTAACGTTTTGTTTCACGCAAGCACCCCTTTGTCTTCATAAAGTTCAAGCTCGGTCTTGGTGTTTCTTCCTCCATCTCTCAAACTCAAATAATCTCGGTTACTTGTTTCTTTCATGCTTAATAAGTAGATCTGATCTAAACGTTTCATCACATATCTCTCTTATTTTGCATGCATTAGCTAGATCTAAAGGCACTTAGATTCTCATTTTAAGCTTAGATCTAGGCTTGTTTTGTTAGTACTTGCACTCATAATTTGTCCAAATTTTTTATGTTTTATTTGACTAACGCATCACATTTCTTGTTAATATGGTTGCTGATTTTTACATTTTTATGAATAGGTAAGCAGAAGTGCTAGCGAAAATTTTAATGATCTAAGGCTTTCAAAGCACCATCTTCCAGCACCTTTGCTCCTAGTTATCTCTGTGTATATTTGTAAGCCTATCTGATCCTATTTTTCAAGGATCAAATACATTTCTCATTTAGCATTGTAAATATCATGATAAAAAAAAGCAGGTGGGCTACACAGCGCCTGCATCCCCCCGAGGGGGACCCGTATAGCCTCTTGATTGTGTGCATGCTTCTCTTTTTGCTTTTCTTTCTTGCTTGATACTAATCCGTAGAGCAGAATTTATTTGATAGATTAGATTTTAATTTGATAAATCAAGTTGCTTTTACTATTCATTGTTTTCATCATTCGCAAAAGTAATGAATTTGTCCTACACTTTCCCGAAGTACGCCACTAGTTGAAAGGGATTGCCTGAGTAAGTAGTGCTTGGAAAAGAGATTCGTAGTTAGTAATTAGCATAACATTTATTTTCCGTTTTTACTTTCTGTTACAATTTTATTTTTTGTAAGTAACAACTGCAATAAACATTCGGCTGTGTATTCTCGAAGTAAATCGAAAGAGCATGCTCAAGTAGGTGAAATGAGATTCTCATCCATTAATAATTTACTTCACAGTTTGCTTATTGTAATCGTAACGAACCTCGGCTTTATCCCCCATATGCCCTTATCCATCGCAGGCTTTCCTGATCTTTGGAGCAATACAAAAGGGGATATTAACTGCTAGTCCAATAGGAAAATCCATTAGAAAGTTATTCTCAAAATAGGGCGGTTGTACTGGACACACTACGGAGTCAACGGGTTGCTCTAAGAAAGTTATGCCTCGCCCCGTTGGACACTTGGCAGTGTTGCGGTGCACTCATTCTAGAGGATAACTTCTTGAGTGGGCCAAACAAGAAATTAACCCATTCCTTAATCCACTCATCAATAATAATTAAAAATGACCAACAAGACAATTGCAATACTTTCCCGTCACAGCAGCATCATTTGACTCCATTGGCATCGGTCTACCTGAAACAATCATAAGACACTTAAGTGAGTTCATGTGTTAATGGAATATTTTTATTATATGTTGTTGATCTAAATCTATCTTTGCATTTTCTTGTATCAGTATTTGATTTTAAACTCTTAGAATTAATTTCATTTCTCGTAACTTAGCTTAGCAACCTTAGTTATTTTAGTAGGGACCACCCCCCTTGGCTTCGCTAAGAGTTGGCCTAGATCGAGGAGTTGAGTGTTGAGTGATAGTATCTCAACTCAAGACTTGCCCCCAAGGACGCACCTAGTGGCTTGAATATTTCTGCCACGCTAACCTTCTCGTGGTGCGTATCCGGCGGCAACAGGTCCAATGGATTTTTGTGATGATGTAATTGCATTTCTTGCCGTAAGATAAAAGAAAAAAATTATTTACCAAAAAAAAGAAAACATCTTTTGTATTCTCAGCATTGTGTAGTACTAAGTTACTTGTCAAGCTCCCATATGAGAAAAAATATTTTTGTTAAGTTAGTCTATTCTATGCTAAAATCATAAAAACTCATGGATTATCTCATCTTCAATGACCTTTATAACAGCTTTTTATTATAAATATGTAGGATTGAGTAATGCAAACAACGTTTCTATGAGCGATTATTTCTCCTTCATTCTTTTACTATGTGCTCGTATTAAATAATCAAACCCAACACTGATGTGGGGGCAAAAGGAAGAGGGTAAGCATGTGGAGATAGAAATACACGAGATCAAATACAAAAATATAGAATCAGTAAAACTTAAAAAGGTAAAAAGGTTGTCGATTAAGGATAAGTCTATCCACAATTCAATTTACATCACGTCTTACATATCATATGCCTTATTGGTTGAGGGGATAACCTACCATAGTCAACATTGCATTAAGGTTTAGTTTCATCCTCAATAATCAACCCCTAACCCTCGATGTGTAATAGAGAACAATATTTTTTACATTAATTTATTCAATAATTTTTACGTCTATGGAATTAGAATCATTTTGTTTCAATTAAAGCATTTTTTACTTTTTCGTCTTTAGATAAAGTATGCCATACATGGTTTTTTACTTACAAAATATACATAGGATATGGTTGATATCTGGATATAAGGATCCTAATTCTCACTGAATCCAATATAATGTTATTGATGTAGATGTATGTGGCTTATGGAGTTTATTTTCTGTCATTTGAAAGATACCTGGGAGGAAAATTTTGAAACACCATTTGCTGATGATAGACTAGCAAGAAGTTCTTTCATAGGAAGCAATGGAGCAGTTGTCTCAGCAATCACTTCAACCACCTTATTTATGGAAATCTCTCTATTTTTGGTCATGCATGCAATGAGTTCTGCAACCTGGGAACATGTGAAAAGTCAGACATATTATTTTACAACTCAAATAAATGAATTCAATAGCTAACAAACAAAATATCACTAGAGGAACAACTAGGAAACTAAAAGATAAATATCTTTTAGAACTAAACAGATAATAAGAGAAGGAACATCTTGAAAACCACATGAAATGTTTTTGAACAAGCTAATGTTCTCACTTCATGGAGAAAATGATAGCTTGCAACAAAATTACTATAAATTCTAAAGGTTAAGCATAATGTCCTAATACATTTTGAGGGCCACACTATAGTACATGGACCATACTTCACTACAGTTCTATTAGAGTAAGCCCGACATTTTGCTACATCGTTATTTGTTAGTCTACTTCCAACTATTCTCTTTTCTGCTTCTCTTATGTTTGATAGGCTTAGCTTGCAGCGCCTTGGTGATTTGATTGTTTTTCAAGTGCTTCTTCAAAAATCTATTTCAGGTTCTTTATAAAGTCTCTAAGGAATTGCAACAAGGAATATGGAGGACAACTTAGATAGTGTTTCTGGTGCAATAAATGCAGGGGAATTAAAGATTTATGATTTTCAATGAGTTGTTAATTGTAGATATTAACTTTATGTATAACAACCCTGATTTTTCAACAGAAAACCTTGTAGTGAAAGTCAAGGAATGCTTCCCCACATTTATGGATGGCATCCCTAGTAGACCCATTGGTGTAGACTAGTGTGCCTCACCCAAGGGCATTCAAACTGGGCACCTACTGGCGCTGAACTAGCCAAATGCCTAGCAACATTGATAACAACCGGTTGAGGTAAGCCGTTAGGCTAAATCTTTAACAACCCTTGTCAGTAGATGGGGTTATTTGATGAATTATAATTATAATAACAATGAGAAAGAATAATAGAGAATGGTGCACAATAGGTATGTGATTAATTATGGAAGAGGTAATAAATACACCATTAGTGTGTCTAAATCTTTAACTACATGATTAAAGCCTAAGTTACATTTGTACTTTTACTATTTGACTTAGACTTACATTATTTCATAAAGTTAACATTAGTCTATATATTCTAACACGCCCCACCACCCACCCCCTTGAGGACTAACTTGTTTACTTTTACACCATGTTTATCACTAGATTTAAAAAAAACATCCTTACATAATGGATTGGTGAATATATCAATTTATTGATCAGAATCTCAGATGTTCCATATCAGATGTACCAAAGAGGAGGGGTTCTTTTTCATTGTGAAGGCCAAGTTGGGGTTTGTTTTATGTAAAAGTGTTGGTCTAGTGGGGGTCAAGACCCTTGATCTAGTTATGGCAGATCTTCTTGGTTTTCATGTCAAGGAGTATTGGCTTAGTGGCTTTGTTGACTACCCCTTGATGGGTGGAAGCCCCCCATCATGTTGGGCATTTATGCCCTAGGTTGGTGCTCCGGTGCTTCTTGGGATGACTTCATTAGGACAAATGGATTAGGGCTCCCTGCCACACTTATGTTATGCTATGTATGACGTGATTGCGCGTGTAACGGTTGTCATACCCACTTTAGCACACCTCCTAGATACCTCCTTGGACCTATTTTCTTTGTACTACCCCTTCCTTTTGGTCATCTTAGTCATCTTGGACAACGTCCACCTTCTTTGCAAGCTTCAAGAGGTCATACCACCTAAAGAAGGAGGGCGTTGAGGGAAAATGCACAATATTGGGGTTAGATGGGGCATGGTGTCCTCCTTCCAGGCTCAAAGTTTCATCATGTTGAAACACTTCATCATTTTTATCATTATTTTATGTTTCATGAGGTTTAATCCCCGGATTGTAGGTGACAAACCCTAAAAATTCATTTTAAGTCATTTTAAGATATTTTAAGACATTTTAGGTAGGTTAGCTCTAAAAGGAGGTTTAAGTTAGCCTAGTCACATAAATAAGGCTATCCTGCTCATTTGTAACTCAAGGTCATGGGATTAAATAAAAACTTATCTCTTTTCCTTCTTGTCTACTTGAGTCTAAGTGGTGTGCACCTCTCTTCTTGAGCATCTAAAGGCTTAATGTGGTGATTTTTGGTGATTGAAGGCTTCCAAACTATCTTGCAAGGCTTGTCTAAGGGAAATGACTCTGGGAGGGTTACTCTCTTCTCTTTTCTTCTTCTTTTATGGTAAGATCTCTGATTCTCTTGTCTTGCACTGTCGGAGACTTCCATGATTTCCAAGGTAAGGGTAAATTACGGTTTTTTATGCATAATAGCATTGTCTTGTAAGTGAAACATCCCTTCTCGGAGGGTCTCTCTTGTTGGGACTTTGGCACCTCTCTTTTCCCTAATTAAGTCAAAACCAACACAACCTAGGGTTTCTTGGTTTTCCCTAATTCATTCAAAATTGGATTGCCAATTTTTGAGAGGAAAGCTAATCATGATTTCTAAATTCTTGGTGGCTTGAAGGAATGAGACTTAGGTCTTATTCCATTATTTTCACCCAAATACTCTTTTTATCAAATTCTTGTTCTATATATTGCAAAAAATGCAAAAAAAACAAATATTGTGAAAAACCCTAAAAATTACATATTTTCGCAAAACTCCAAAAGTATTTATTTTTGTGCCCTAGTTATTTTTAAATTGTTATTTTTGAAGTTATTAATTGCTGCAATAAATTTCAGTAGTTGTCGAAACATTGAAAAAATAAAAATAAAAGTTGAAAAATGTTGCAAAAGTCATTTTTAGGTAAAAAAACCAGTGAAGCACTACTCGTCCAATACTCGCTAGTACTCACGAGTCTAGACAAGTGGTCTCCCCAGCTGCATAACCACCACGAACTAGCGGGCATACTCGCCACTCCCGGGTACTTGCCTAAAATCGCAAACTCGGCCGGACTCGGGGTAAACTCGGGTGACTCGGCCGTGCAAGGAAAAGCTTTCCAGCGACATTTTTTCGCACAGGTTTTTCGTTGGGGCCCACGTTCTGTCAGTTTGGAGGGAAAACAGACTGTGCAGGAGGCTATAAACAGTCCTGACAGTCACTCCCTTCATCACCAATCCTACTCGTGACTCGTGGAGGAGCTAGTGAGTAGTGGAGAAGCGAGGTCGGGTCGTGGAGGAATTCGAGCAGTCAACGCTGAGGTCGAGTTCGTGGAGGTCGACGCGAGGAGGTCGGATTCGTGGAGGTTGACGCGAGGAGGTCGAACCTTGCAGCTCGAGCGTCGGTGGAGACAAGTTAGTACATTTTTTTTGTTTTTTTTACGTTTTCAAATCTATAATATAGTATTAGTAATACAGTAAATACAATATTAAATCAACACTGTAATACTGTATGCAAAATTGCAAATCCGTGTTTGTTATTTATATTTTAATTTTCTTTATAGATTTTTTATATTTAAAATTTATTTTTAATTTTTTATATTTTATATATAATATATAGTATATTAATACATACTTATATGTTGTTTTCTAATAGTTATTTTATTTATATTTTTATCATATAATATTTTTTATATATTTTTATTTGAATTTTAATTAATTTCTATATTTTTTATTTATTTAAAATTTTAATTTTAATTTTATTTCTTATTACATAGTTTCAACTTTTTGTTATATAGATTTTTTATTTTAATTAATTTATGTATTTTTTTATTATTTTGTAATATTTTGTTTTGTTATAATTTTTTTAAATTTTATTTATATTTATATTTTTTACTATATAGTTTTTGACATTTGTTAGATATATTTTTTATTTATCTTTTTATATATATATATATTATTTGGTTTTAATTAATTTCTGTATTTTCTTTTTTTATTTCTGTTTTGTTATATTTTTTTTAATGTTTAAACTTTATATATATTTTATTATTTTTGTTATATATATATATATATTATATTTTAAATTTTATTTTATTCTATTCTATTTTATATTTTTCTGTTTTGTTATATTTTTTTAATGTTTATACTTTAAATATATTTTATTATTTTTGTTATATATATATATTAATTTTATATATTTTAAATTTTATTTTATTCTCTTCTATTTTATATTTTTGTATTTATTTAATTTTTGTTTTATTTTGTTTTTTTAATAATTGCATTTTATTTTATTTTATTTATGATGTTTATTATATATATTTTTATTTTGATTTTGTTATATGTTTTTTAATATTTGATATCGTTATATTTTATTATATTGTTCTGTAACATAATAATATATATATATTTTTTTAATATTTTGTATTTTATTTTATTTTTGTTATATTTTGTGATTTGCTATGTTTTGTTTATTTTGGGTTATATATTGAATTTCATTTTATATTTTTATAAATCATATGTATATATTTATTTTAATTTATTTTAGTTTATTTAAAAATTTCAATGATTCATTTTATTTTTTTATAAATCATATATATATATATATTTAGTTTATTTAAAAAAATTCAATGATTCAATCACAAGTAATGCCACATGTTTTTAAAAAAATCAATGATTTAGCAAATAATAAAAAAAATTTAAACCCAAATTACAATTTATATTTTTTTTACAATCCAAATTCCATGGCACCTAAGGCTAGAAGGCCGCTTGATCCGGCATGGAAATATTGTGTCAGGGTGAATCCCAGGGGCAGTTTGTGAGAAATGCCCCGATGAAGTCACAACATAAATAGTAGCTGCTTTGGATGCCATTAGAGAACAGAGTGAAAAGAGGGCAAGATACAAGTTTGAAACTTCCATGATAGGTAGATCTACCATGGCACCACCGAGTGCAAGTCCAAGTATAGGAGGGTCCACTTCAGCTGCTGCAGTAAATAAAATTGTAACTTCTTCTTTCTTCCTTCCTCGCACAACTCCAGGATCTCAGCCATCCTTTGAGAGCTTCAATGAAAAGAAGAGGAAAGAGGCAGATATGGCAGTGAGGAGGTTTTGGTACCATAAAAACTTTTCATTTAAATATGCAAAGTCTTATTTTTATCATCCCATGGTAGATGCCATTGCAGCTGCTGGCCCTGGATACAAAGCCCCCTCCTATAATGCACTTAGGGGGAAAGGGCCAGATGAGGAGCTCGAGTGTGTTAAGGAACAATTGGAGAGCATTAAAAGCTCATGGAAGTTTACAGGTTGCACAATTTTGTCTGATGGGTGGATAGATCAAAGGGGTAGAACAATCATCAATTTTGTTATAGCTTGCCCTAAAGGAACCATGTTCCTAAAATCCATTGATGCATCCTTGCATGTAAACGATGCAAATCTAATTTTATCATTGTTGTCTGATGTTGTGGAGGAAGTCGGGGTAACAAATGTTGTCCAAGTAGTCACGGACAACGCTGCAAATTATGTGGCAACTGGAAGGTTGCTTTCTACAAAACACCCCACCATTTTTTGGACTCCATGTGCTGCCCATTGCATAGACTTGATGCTGGAGGACATTCGGAAGATGGAATGGGTGCAAGCAGTTGTGCAAGAGTGCAATCAAATAACCAAATTCATTTATAACCATGCTTGGGTGTTGAGCCTTATGAGGGGATACACAGAGGGTGAACTGAGTCGCCCTGCTATCACACGGTTTTCCACAATCTTTCTTTCCCTCCAAAGCCTTCTGAACGAGTACCAAGCTTTGAGACGGATGGTTTGTAGCTAGGAATGGATATTTTGGAAAGATAACACAAAGCCAGATGCAGTTGCTGTGAAGTTGTCTCTCTCAGGAGATGGTCTGTGGGAGAAAGTCACTGAGATTGTCAGCTTCACTGAGCCACTTGTAAAAGTCTTAAGGATTATGGATGGAGAGAAACCTGCGATGGGATACATCTATGAGGGCATGGATAGGGCCAAAGAGGCCATCAAGTCTTTCTACAAGGGGGATTCATCAAAATATCTCCCTATATGGGAAATTATTGATTCCAGGTGGGACAGGAAGCTACATTCACCATTGCATGCAGCCGGAGCATATCTCAATCCAAGCTTATTCTATCATCCAGATTCGAGCATTCAAAGAGATCAGGAGGTGATGAGAGGTGTCATGATATGCATTGAGAAGATGTTCCCGGATCCAGAAATTCAGGACAAAATCAAATCGCAACGTGATATGTACAAAGAAGCAGCTGGCATGTTTGGATTCAACTCAACCCAACGACTCAAGGACAAGAAAATGCCATGTAAGATTCAATTTTTAAAAACTAAATTGTTAGATTTAGAACTTAGCTTGTAAATTTGCTAGTTCTCTTTTTCAATTTTGGCATTGCAAAACTTGTAATCATCGTTGCTTTTAACTTTTACAGCCCATTGGTGGATAGATTGTGGCTCTGAAGCACCACAATTACAAGAATTCACCATCAGATTTCTGAGTCAACCCTGCAATGCTTCAGGATGTGAGCGCAATTGGTCGGTATTTGAGCACATCCACAGCAAAAAGTGGAACAGGTTGGAGCATGAGAGGTTGGAAAAGTTGGTTTTCATCTACCACAACCTTCGGATGCTCACAAAGCAAATGCAACCGAAGGACCTAGATCCAATTTTATTGGATGATATTGATTTAGAGTCTGAGTGGGTTGTGGAGGAGGAGTTCCCTGATGATTTGGCTTGGCTCGATGAGGAGACTCAAGATCCCTCTAGTCTGCCATCTCAAATGGAAACTCCAAATACACCTGCTTCACAGTTGCCTGAGTCTGTCGATGTTGGCACTAGCTCCTCAATGACTTATTGTAGGCGTACTCGTGGCTAAGCATGAGACTCGAGTACATGGAGACATTGTCTATTTTGGTTTCCTATTTCTGTTATGAGATTGTATTTTGAACTTGGACCAATCTGATTTTTAAATCAATATGGTTTATGTTTATGGTAATGATTTACGGTTTATGAACACTATGGTTTATGATCACCATTTAAATTTTTGCATACAAAAATTGATTGTGTTTTGTCGTATAATCATAGTTTATGAGACAATGTTATGAATTATTGCATAAATTGTAGTTTTATAGCTTATATGGATTGGAAATGCTTTTAAACTCTTTTTTGTGCCAAAAATGTACAATATTTTTATTTTTTTTCCTATTTGCCGAGTCTTGCCGAGTCTGTCCCAAGTGTTTCCCGAGTCTACGAGTCATATGCCAGCCGAGTCTTTGCCGAGTCCGAGTCGTGCAACATTGCTTTAAATGTTGAGATATTGCCCCAATTCAAGGGAGAAGAGTCTCCTTTGAATCTCTTTCTGCCATAGAAAGAAAACGTCTCAACCAGATGGTACCCCAAATATCTCTGCCATGTCTAATCCTGATCTTGTCAACCAAGATGATCCCCTTTCAGTGAAGATGGCCAACAAAAAGGATGGCATATTTAGTGGCAACATAGTCCTATAAAAATCTGGGCACTCTACCCTTCCCTAGGATATGTGTGGCTTTTTGCTATATATATATAATACAACAGCTATCCGAGAGTCCCAAGTGATGCAAACTGTCCTTAACTGCTGCTCTGAACGTGCATTGACCATCCTAGGAATGAGTTTACCGGATATCATTTCATCTTCTAATCCACTGGTTCTCAGAAATTAACCTGCTTGATTTTTTTGTTTAATGAATACAATGGGAAAAAAATAATCTTCTCGTCTCTCAAGATTCTCATACAAAGAAAACAGTAGTATTTGAAGGTCCAACTGAGCATGTAATGCAAAAGTGCAAATCATCTAGAATAACTTATCAGCAATTTTTGTTCAGTCAATGAATATGTCCATGTCCATGGTGCATGTTTAAGATTTTAAAACTAAAGTAAAAACAGGTAAAAAGTTATATTAAGATAGGTAGATCAAATTTGGACCCCTCAGCTGACAATCCTAAAATCGAGGTTTGGAAAAAGTTTAAACTTTAATGCAAATATAATCACCTGCAGGTTTGACACCTGACCACCAAAATATGTATCTGCACTAGCAAGAACAAGGTTGTGGGTTTCCTTATAAGCATCTGTTGGGCGTTCCATCCCTCCAGGCCTCACAATCTGAAAGTCATCACCAAGAAGTCAATGAATTATCTGCTAGCATGCATTTTTAGTGTAACATTTGCTCCTTTCTATCAAGAAAATCTATGGAGTATTCTAGGAGAAATTAAAACAAGATTAGAACACCATAATCTTTCTTCCATTTTATTTTATTTTTCAATTTATTCCGATAATCATGAATCTCCTGAAATTTAAACCATGCAAAAATTAATTTGTTGGCACTCACAGTGTACGGCAGGCCACTATTAATCAATGCTTGTTCTGCTTTTCTTTTCCATATGAGAACACCCCAAAAAAGGCTGCAAAAGACAAGCAAGCATAATGTAATGTGCTCAACAGCTCTGTATGGTACTACTGTATCAAGTCTGTTTTTCAAAATGACATTTACTAATAGAATCGTATTTCATTTATTCCAAGGTGAAGGCAAGGCAAGATACTTCAAAGGAACAAAGGCAGACTGACAAAACAAATCAGCATAGTCAAAAGTAGAGTCAATATCAATGCAGTACCCAATCACAAAGCCATAACAGAGAAGGATGCTGTAAAGGTCCCTATTGCCAAGACTGTATATGTCTATTTTAAAATTGGATATTTTAAGAATCCAGATGAGAAATCTGAAGCTAGAAACTTCAAAATAATGTATTTAAAAAAAAACAAAAAACTACTCCAGGGAGTGGAAGCAACTGAATGGTGAAGGAAAGCAAATCTGATTTTTCTTTTATTCCTTCCCTAGTTAATCCATTCTCCAAATGTATCTATGTAGCAACTATGAAGGCTAAGGACAAAATATAGCAACTGTCAAGATAGAAGAGGGAAATGAGAAACCCTGCATAAACAAAATAGTGTTCAGATTTCACCAATGTTACCAGACTCGGCTCAGCAAAAAACTCGACAAGGCTGAAGAGTTGAGAGATTGAGTCAGCTTGAGAAAAATTCAGCAAGTACAAAAAATAACTAGGGAACGATTGTTTCTGGGCAATTATAGGCAGGGTGGTTTCTGGGCATCTATAGGTAGATTGGCAAGTTTGACTCACGTTGACCAAGTTTGACTTGTGTCAAACTGAATTTGAGTCATGATTACTCGAGAGTCAATTGGCAAGTATGACTCGTGATCTACCACAAGTCAAATGTGAAGTCAGGGTGGTTTCTGGTACATGAACTCTCTTTTTTGGCAATAACTTATAGTTCTACTCTTGTGTTTCATGAATAGTTTTGATTCTTCACTCTATATTTTAAAAAATCTGGCGAATCCGTATCCGGATCCGGATCCGTATCCGGATCCGGATCCGTATCCGTATCCGGATCCGGATCCGGATCCGGATCCGTATCTGTATCCTCGTAACTTAGAATAATAACTTTCATTAGGCAGCTGTAACCACATAGGTCAATCTGTCAAGGCATTATCTTGTTTATATTTTAGGCATTCCCTTCTCTTAATGGAAACATCCTTTCTGGCCACGGATTCTAGGTCAGTTGTGCCCAAAATATATTTTGGCCTACAATCTATATCTATCCTTGTTGGACGACTACTTGCCTCAATTAATGCTCCACAAGTATTGAAAATTTTGAATTTGACAAAGATTTGAGATGATTCTTAGTCATATCTCCTCTTTTTTGTGCATGTTTTCTTGTTAGTTTGAGATTATTTTCACATTTGCTTAGTTAGCTCAACCATGAAAATGCACGGTTAAATTAGGATATGTGGCACTAGAGCAGTTTAGAGCTGTATTTTTTTAAAAGTACGGTCTTTAAGCAGTTCTATTGTCTATCATTCATATACTTTTATGTCTCGTTCTTGTTATGTATACACATACCTATCAATGATAAGACTAACTTTAAGCATATACTATAGGATATGTTACTCCAAGTGTTCCACGGGGACGCATCCCACAGGGTTGGGGATGCATTTACGTGTTTCTTGCGTCCTGGGGATGTCAAAACTCCATGCGAAACATTTCTATATGTTTCGCTTTGGGAGAAACCTGGAGAAACGCATGGCAAAATGTTTCGGTTTGTGGCGAAACACGTTTCTCCATGACGAAACTTGGGGGGGACTTCCTGGCGTCCCGCACGAAACTCTGAAACTCCGGCGAACCTTCTAGATGTTCCGCACGAAACTCCGAACCTCCAGCGAATCTTCTAAGCATCAGGATAACATATATAATCATGATGAATTGTGTAATGTGTTTCCATTATTAATTTATCAGATTCTGAATTACATTGCATGTTTGCACAACGATGAATGTAGTATTTAGTAATTTACTAATTTGCATGGGATGAATTGTTATTGTTGGGATTTATGTTTTTCATATTTTTAGAATTTTTATGACCCCAACGTCCCCCATCCCCCTCGAATTTTCTTAAAATTTGAAGGTGGTCTCCATGTGTCCCGAATGTGCATCTCCCCGCTCCCGCCGTCCCGGAACCTTGGTTACTCCTCATGTTGCATGAGTTTCCACCATTATTTTTTTGACATGATCTAGCTACACATCACAAATATGTTGCACACACTTTTCCTAGCATTTCCCTTATGGCTCATTCCAACTAACTACCTCAATGATTAGGTGATGTGATGTCCAAAGGAAAGTGTATAGTGCATAGTTACTGATTTGTGCCCCTAGAGCTTAGCAAGATTTCCAGAGATGATGTATTCAGTGTTATGGAGACACATTCCATGTTCTATTTCGGTTGATGTTGGAGGTGACACTTTACAGGGTGGTTCTCTTGTGTTGTTCTACATGGTTAGACTACAACTGTGGTACATGATGCCTAGGTGGTGTACCGTGTTACCACCTAAGTTGTACTTAGTTGGATTTCTCAGTGAGCTGTCGAAGAATGAACAAGTCAGTTGTTCATTTCTCAAGAGTTCAGATTTCAAAAGTCCTTGCAGGCCAATTTTGGCCCTCTTTTAAATTTTTGCATGTTCATACCCCGCGGGGAGATTGTAATAAGCTGACGTAGCATGATGGCTTTATGTAGCAGACTTGGATTTTCTAGGATTTAGACATCAATGCATTACTCCAGAGTGTTTTTTCCTTGGTAATTATTTGTTGCTTTTCAACAACTTACAATTTCTGAGTTTTTCACTCACACCTCCAAAGCTGGAGTATTCATCTTGGTGGTTAGGCCTTAGGAGGTTATTAAAATCCAAGTGTCTATGTATACAACCATGCTAATCATCAATTTTGAGTCATATGAACATGTACTAGGTCCCCATAGGTTTATTTTAATTTTCCGCTAGTAAAAAAAAATTCCCATAAAACGGAGAATTTTTTAATGTAAAAAATCAAAAAAGTCATAAAAGTAGTGTTAGGAGGTGGAATTGGCCATGGGGGTCTCATTTTCTAACGTAGAGCACCCACTTAACCCCTAAACCCACTTTTGAGAGAAAATTAGTGATTATTTTTCACTAAAATTGATTTTGTCTCGAAAATGTCAAAAAAGACATAATAATTGGGCAAAAATCAGCCCCCTTGATTTATGGAAACTTGTCACAGACATGTTTCAGTTAGTAGTGTTATCACACAAACTCTAGTTGTTTGGTAGTAGGTGTCCCAACAGGGATGGTAGAGGTGAACAGCTAGGAAGGTGTAACCAGCAATAGCCAAATCCTCCGTTCAAGGAACGGAAGTCACACCGGACAAGGCTACTGTCGCTTTAGACGAGGCTCGTGGCCAAGTCAGGGGGGAGACCCCGCTCAACCAGTGATGGTCGAGAGACAAAACACACCCAAATACCAAAGATGGAAAGGAGTATAGGACAAGAAGTGAGTGTAAATAGGTCCTAAGCTTAATCTCAGCCACGGGCTGGGTACAGGTATGAAATAAGTGTATAATAATGTAATGTGACTAGCGATCAAATAAGGTGAGTAAAATGAGATTAGATTAGTGTTTGTGGCTAGAAATGAGCAAGGGACACTCAGTTAAGCTAGAAGTGAAGGAATGAAAATGAAGTTACCCAAGGAAAACAATTAAATAGTAAAATAGTGGACCTAGGGCATCATCAAATACGTGTTTTAAAACGCTTCTAGCAATGAATAGCTTGATCTCTAGTGATGACAAGACAATTAGAACTCGAATCTAAGCTACCCAAAACCCCAAACTGACCCAAACAAGCAAAAGAGAAAAACGCCCCAGGTGGGCATTTTAGCCAAGTGGACCAGTGCCTAAACTATGGGTTAATGGAGTCTAATGGATCTGAAACTTTGGATTTATACGTTTAAGGACAAATAATAAGCGGGTTTGCAATAAAAAAAGTTTTGATGGTTGGAAATTTAGTTATCAATTTTTAGGGTTTTCTTTAATGTTTTGCAGCCTAGCATTCACAATGGAATTGGAAACAGGAGAAACAAGCGAGGATTGCCTACCTGAAACAATGGAGAAGAAGAGCTTGATGATGAACACAAATTCTGAAGCCCAAGTATCGAGCAACTGAGCGTTTTCCTTCAACGTTTGGAGCATCCAGTTGACCAAGTGCGCCCCTGTAACTACCAAAGAGAGAGCTAAGTCAGAAACTAAGGCAAATAACAAGGAGAAATCAGCAAATAAATGACAAATGATGAAAGGAAATAAGATAACAAAGTAAGTTTCACTCCCTTTTGTTGAAATCCCGAAGAGAAAGAGCAATGTGGAGCTGCCAGGCTCAATGGCTGCGTCCCCCTTCAAGTGGTCAGTTCACCTGCAGTTCATTTGGCCAAGGAAATGGATGGAAATAGCGCACAAGCACTCAACAATGCATCAACAATAAGCTAAGAGTCATCATCTAAACACTTAATCACCATGTACACAAGAAGATTGAAAGAAATGCTTCTCTATTCACAAGTCACAAGTTTACAAAAATGCCAAGAGGCTCAACAATGGAGTGAGTGCCTTCTCTTATAGGGAAAGGTCACTCTCAAAACTATTCCCCCCCAAAATGGAGGGCTAGGATCAATCCCCCATCAAGCAAATCGAATGGTGGAGATCTCTCCTAGTGGGGGTGCAAATTGCCCAAGGATAGCACACAAGTGGAGGAGAGGGGCCCATTGTGGGGCCATACAATAGAAAAAGCAATGTTGGGGGTGTCTATATGGGGTTTTATCCCCCCAACTCAATACACAAGGTCCCACATACAACCATACATCAAAAACGAATTGTGCCAAGTGAGGAAAAACGCCCCCATGGGCAAATTCGACCTCCTCTAGTGAGCTGGTCCAATGGAGGGACCCACAATACATAATTAATGTCAAAACATACCAACATTACCTTAGAAATCACCCTTAAATTAGCCAGCCTTTAGTTTTTTCCCTTTGCTATAGTTGCCTTTGTCAATTTTTTTATTTTCCATGTATTTTATTGCTGGTTTATATTGCTGAAGGAGTAAATTGGGATTTTGACCCACTTACAGTGCCCGGATTGCTGAACCATCTGCTGCAATGTGATCGTGGACCCCAAAAATAGTAGGAATGACCACTCGAACGACCCCGATCCATCAATTAGGCATTATTTGCCCAAAATCCATGATTTTTAATTAAAACAGGTCATTAATGACCCATAATAATTAAAAATCTCACAAACGCCTCGATCTTTTTACATTCTGTCATTTGGAGGCTCATATGGGTCCCCTATAGATAATAATTGACCAAAATTGAAATTCCGGTCGCAATATATTTTTTCGGGCCCATTTTGGCATGGTCAACAATGGTGCTAGCTGAATACCTGTATGCAATCATGAAGTGAAAGGCTTCCTTATACAAGTTAGTACATTACTAAACAATATGACAATAATATGGTGATCGAAAATGCATTAAATCTTGGAGAAATACAAGGCCCCAGGTGAGGTGGGCCCACCACATCCAAAAGACTCAACTGCTATACCAACCTACAAACTTGACCACCTAGTTGACTTTGGGTGATGCGGAATACAAGGTGAAGGATGAGGGATAACAAGGACAAAGATCATGTGACCTTTTGGATAACTCGGGAAAGCGGGGTCCACTGAGATAAGCATGCCATGACAAAGACACGGGGAAGGGCGGTGCCTCACGAATAGGTATAGTGCAGGGAAACCGCCACTGGTCATCTAACAAGTATCTCACAACTCACATCCGTGCCCGAAGACTCTGTGAGGTTCTTTTCTAGAGCCGCCAAACTGGGTGTCCGGCAAACCGTAACTTGAGACTCTAGGGGACAATCTTGAGCTTGTCCCTTGCTCCCTCACACCTCCTTGCCCCGCAGGATTAGGTGAGGAAATAACCACTACAAATGCTGACATGTACGGCTGACCTGTGTCCATGTGTGTTTACAAACACATTGCATGGATTTTACAATGAATTTCATACTTAGCCCTTTTTGGCTAGATTTTACATTTACAAAAAGCCTTTTTGGCTTGCTTTACATTTCTTCATTTCTTCATTTTACATCAAGGCCCTTTTGGGCTACATACATATCTCAATAGATATAATCATGGTGCTCATACTGCAAAGTAATGGGGGTGAGCAATACATGCTTCGATGACTAATGGGGAACACCCGGTGAGGCTACACAATCTTAACTGCATTGCAACATCGGGGGCAACTGACATGAGCAAATCCCAGGTTTGAGAGTGCATCTTACACACTAAAGAGCCGAGGCACAATAGACAAGGAATCATGGCATACTCAGAGATCAGTGGGGAAAGGGATCCTCGAGGTCACAAATCGGAATCCAAGTCGAGGAAGACTATCACGGATGAGTCAGATGGATGGAGAGGGTGAAGGTGGATCCAAAGTCAGCTGCCAAGGGGGACCAAGTGACCAAGTCTATACCAAGAGTAGGGGTGTGACCCGGTGTGCATATACAGGAGCCTACTAGAAAGGGGTGGACTGACATCACCAAGGGCCCAATCACATATTATAACACTAGCTAGATCACCAAATCAATCATCATATGCAAAGTTAGTGTACTATCATGTATAAACAAATCTAACCAGCAATCTTGAGCAATAAACATCAAATGCAATACCTACCGCACCATATACCTGCTGTTGAGGCTGTCTCTGAACTGGATCTCTGCTGAATCCAGGCACACATAGTAAACCAGCAATACTCTGTGATAGTCTCAATCAAAGCAAGACTAGGTAATTGTCTCAATGGGCTCATATCAAAGCCTGGCAAGGAAGGGTGACCCTGTGGTAGATGCTAAGTAACACGTCTGGACCACTGTACAACCATCTGTCCCCTCTGATATGTCTGCTCGGGGCAATCTGAACAAAACTGTGTGTCTCCTCTGAAGGCACCCGATCTCTGATCTGAAAAAAAAAAAAGAACTGTGTGGTCCTCGGCCACACAGTCTGCAGTATGGTATCTCCAGCTAACATAGATGTGATAACAAGTAGCAATGGCGGCGATTTGAGCACCCACTTAACCCCTAAACCCACTTTTGAGAGAAAATTAGTGATTATTTTTTACTAAAATTGATTCTCTTGAAAATGTCAAAAAATACATAATAATTGGGCAAAAATCAACCCCCTTGATTTATGTAAACTTGTCCCAGACATGTTTTAGTTAGCAGCAGTGGTGGTGATTTGATTGGCAATCAAATAAAAGTCTGATCGGAGGCTAAATCCAACTAATTGGCATCATATCCAAGAGTGGATGAGTTAACTCCAAAGAGGGTGGGGGCATCTCATGAAAGGAGGGAGCATTTCCATAGGTGGCGCATTGGGATTTGAGAAATGGCAATCCCAAGAGAGAGGGCGCTGTTGTCCGCCAAACTGCACACCAGCAGCATAAATCTTTCGAAAGCTGTCTCCCTCACTGGAAAGTGGGGAGAGGTGTGGCCTTGGGGGCAAGCAATGAGCCAGGTACTGTCACCTGAATCCCAGCTCCTCCGTTTAGGCTAACTCCTAACGAAGCCAAGGGGGGTAGTCCCTAGAAAGAGTTGTCTAAGGCTCTTATGTTTTATATATTTTTTTGATGTTGAGATGTGGATGGGTGTTGTTTAGGAGTTTTTTGTATAGTGACTAGAACAGAATTAAACACGCAATCCACGTTGCAAATTTTACAAGATACAAATTCAGAAGATAACAATATACTTTGACTTAGAATTTAAAGCAAAGCATCCACAAGATAGAGATTAAACAAGTGACAAGGACATATGGTCCAAATTCAAAAGATATGTAAGAATTACTAAAGACCAGTGCCAAATGGAGTCAAATAAAATACTTGTGATGCTAAAAAGTGTAAGTCGAAAGTAGCTGTTTGTGAGAACGTTTTGAAACTGTTCTTGGTAAATTTTAAGTGTTTTAGATGTTCTTGATTATCAGGATAAGACCGAGGGTATCAAAAGGATTGGAACCTTATCCAAGAGAAATACTGGCAACCTTAGGTGATAGGTCGGGAGCACCCAGATTGCAAAGAGGGCAAGTGTGCTTGCGGCTTGACCGCCCTCGAGTCTGACAGTGGATTTCCGGCACCACCTCTTGTAGGAAGAACTCAATAATTTGTCTTGGTTGGGGTTTTGGGTAAAATTTTTAATTAACGTTATCACTTGTGAATTAGCAAGTCTTCCACCTTTCTGAGTACTAGCCCAACCGTTTCCGGTTGGCAGAGCATACAGGTGTAGGACAGAAACCAAGGTAAATTAACTAAAAGGAAAAATGTGGGTTGAAAAGTTTTATTTAAGAGCACTTTGTTCAACTCTCCGATAGAGAGCGCTCTTGACTTGATCTTATGACCACAGTTCAAGAGACTTGCTAATTTAACAAATACCTAATGCAGGGAAAGATGCAAGACTAAAAAATGCCCTCCGATAGAGAGTTCTCTTGACTTGGATTTGGCCAAGTTCAAGAGACTTTGGTTCGTTTTAAGAAGCAGGTAGTATTTGTAAAGCAAGATACTCAACTTGAAAAGATTAAACAATATGATAGATCAACAAGATATGGAAAATTACTATCAATACTACTTGCAAGATAAAAAGAAACTGGAAACTCTAGTGTTCTACAAGACAAATTTTAATCTAAAAGTGGGATCAATCTCCGCACAAGATCAACCACTAGAAGCCACCAGTCTTGGAAACCTTCCAGCTAGCTGGATGTCCACAAGAAGCTGATGGGGGAACGAGAAGCTACCACAAGACTATGTGGCCTTTGGGATACAATCCCAAAGTTAGCTATTCTCTAGTCAAGGTTTGGAAGAGAAAATACAAGATGAAAGTAAAGTACTAAACAGTAAATGAACTCTAATCTACTCAAGAATCTCTTTCAGGTCAAAGACCGTACTCGAGAGAGCATGGGGGTGAGTGAATCGGAAAATATAACAACAATAACTTATTGAAATGAAAACTAATCTAAGAACATATCATGGATCTAAACTAGAAAATCAAACCACTTAAGAGACTACAAGACTTCTCCAAATGGGGGAAGTGAATGTGGGGGCTTAAAAACCCCACTTGCAACTTTATTAAGAGAGTACAATTGCCCTTGGGAATGGAACCCTTGTAGGGACTTTGAAAGAACTACTTGTAAAAACTTGAAACAAAATTCTAAGATCTATTACAAAGGATAATACTAATCTCTTGGTTTTGACTTGTCCTCTTGTCTTGATGGCTTTTTGTAGTAGATGCTTCTTCTTGTTTATCAAAATCCCTCTTTCTCAAGGAAAGATCTATCAAAAGCACATAACTCCAATACCCATTAGATGTTAGGAAAACAAAACAAGACTTAAAAATTTGAAACTAGATAATGACAAAGCAATGAGATCTATAATAATAACTCTAAACAATGTAACTAACTATCAAAGCTTAAACAAGACTAATACTAACAACCTACTAGAAACTAGATCCTAACTATATAAATGCAAAAATGTGAGATCTAATTATCAACTTTTAAAATAGATGTAACAAGATGTAACTAACAAATCTTTTTGTGTTTTTGTTATGTTTTAGGGCATGCAAAGAGGATGGACGAGAGGAGACCTAAAGGGATGGGACGAAAGCAAAGAGGAGAAGAAACTTAGAGGGGGACGAGAGGAGGGACAAGGCAAAAGAAAATGGGACGAAAGGGAGAAGTTTGAGGGCTCTTCTAGGGTGGACGAGAGCAAAGAGAGGTAAAACGAAAGGGAAGAGAGGTATAGAGGAAGGCAAAAAGGAGAGGGACGAGTGGTGGAGAAGGTAGGGCAAATAGGAGGGAGGAGAGGCTAGAAGAGATGGCCAAAGAGGTAGGACGAAACAAGGAAGAGGGAAAAGCTAGACAACAAAAAACGAGAGGAGATGGAAAGTAAGAGAAATGATGAAAAACGAATGGGAGAAGGGAAAAAACTAGGGCAAGGAGGAGAGGGCTGGCAAAACAAGAGCAAAAGAGTTCAAGTGGAACACTTGAGAGGGTAAAAACACTGTCTTGGAAATCCTCCGGTTAACCGGTGATACGCCAACAACAAGTGTTGAAGAGAGCACAAGGGAACAAATCCCAAGCTATTCCCCAAGGTTTAAGGAACTTCAACCTTATGGCTAACTAATCTATGGCTTGAAAAGACAAGAAACTTCAACTTTGGATCAAAATCTAGAAAGGGTTTCCACAAGATGAAGGTAGATCAAAGTGACTAGTAACCAAGAAAGTATTTTGAGTGTTTGATGGAGAAGATCCAAACTCCCTTGTTTCTCAGATCTATAAAGCTAGAACTCCTTTGGCCTTATGTAGAGTGAAGATATACCTGCAAGAACCTTAAGCATAGATAATATATATGAAACAAAATATTCAAGTGAAAAGAACTAGATACATGCTACTTGTGCTAGATTGTTAGCCATCTTGAACATGATCTACAACTTAAGAGCCTCAAATAAAATGTAAAACAATATCACCTTGATCTCAAGTGAAGCAATGCACATCAAGAGCCTCCACATTTTTGACCTCCAAAGTCTTAACTTTATTAACAATAAAAAGTGCTTACAATTTCATCAGAGTTTCGATGCATAAAAGATCCATGAGATAATAACCCCAAAGGGCCTCTCTTTATAGTAAAAACTACTAGCCTAAACCCTAGGTCGAATTTGCAATGACAAGTAGTTCGAATTCCAATCAAGGCAAGGCTTGGAGAGCTAAACTCGAGTTTATGGTAGGTGTGAGTGAATAGGTGGCAAGACTCGACTTTGTTGAGGCATGGGAAATATCAAACATCCAATAAACAAGCTACAACAAGGCTAGACGTGAAGGCAATGAGGAATGACGTGAGCTTTGAGGAGGGTGCGAGCTAGTTGGTAGGGGGACATGTGGAGTGTGGTAGGTGTTAACTCAAATTGCAAGGAGAGCCAAGCCTAAAGGTGATTGATGAGTCATGAGGGCGCCTACCCAAGCCTTAAATGCACAACCACCAACCCAATTATCAATTGACAATAAGCCAAATCGAGTTTTGCATGAGGAAGGGCGAATTAGCTTGAATGGATAATCTTCTGGTGACTGGATAGTTGACTAGAATCACTTGGAGTTGATTGGAATCTTCATAAATGTCCATTGCCATGTCATTTAGCCTTTTATTTTAATCAAATTGATTAATTTTGGAGAGATTTGGATTATCTCCAAAATATTCAATTTTATTATTTTAATTAATAATTTCTCTGTAAATGACTTTTTAGATAAAATATTAATTATGAGGCTGAATTGACATCGGAAAGTTGGGTTTAGCTGGTCCATGGGTCATGTGTGATTTTTGGCTTATGAAACGAGCCATCAATCACTAAATTCGGACCCCGGACGACTGACATATTACAAATTATTATTTCTCTATTTAAACTATAGAGAAATTTTTTAAATTAAAAAATAATTTAAAAAACCCAAACTCGGCGGACTCGGTAAAAATTTTTCGAATTTTTTTCTAGGGGTCCTAGAGACCTAGGACATGACCAAAACCTATTCTAATAGTGTCTAGTAGGTTTATACATTATAGTTGGACTCTAATAACCCCCCATGGCAAAAATTTCCAAAATCGGGCATTCCAGCTTTGGAGGAAGCGGGAGAAAAACCAAGAGATTATATCTCGCCTGAAGCAAAGTATAATCTGACGGTGAAAAAACTCCCTGGAATACCTTAGTTGTTTAATCCAGTCATGGGGAACCGAGCCACTCATACCCTACTAGCACACTTTATTACAAACCCCCATGGGGCCATGGTCATGTCGACTCAAAAAACAAAACAGGCTAACCATAACTGGCTAGCCACAAATGTTGAATCATCTGATACACTGGAGTCAAACACTTATCATGTTTGTCAAATGGCGGCTCTCCAGAAAATCCAACTATTTGTACAAAATAGGTGATAACAGGCTCCTACCTCATGAGAGGCGGCACCCCTCTCTTGAGTTAATTGAAGCCTTATCCCACCTTTCACTCACAGAACTAGCCCACTCACTCCATATCACTCTCTCTTGACAAATGCTCCCCCCTTCCTCTCTGTATGTATTTAAGCATGGTCTGGGATCTTCTTTTCTCATGGTCGGAGGGTGGAACCCCTACTGAAGCTCTGAGCTCATTTGTAATATATTTGTTAATGAATAAAAAGGCTTTGGAGGTCCATGGTGTGTTGCATTAGTGTGCGGATGATCATTGTCAATGGTATATGAGGTAACTGTGTTGTTATTTTACTTTGCTTCTTGTTGTGATTTATCTGGCCTTGTGCAAGGTTGTTATTAACTCATAGGGTAAATGATTCTAGTTAGATTTCATTTACTATCTTTTTATACAAAGTGATCTAGAATTTGCATGCTTTATAAGTTTATATTCATGCTATTCTAACCCCTAGTATAGGAAATACCAGATTTAATCCTCTTTTTGCAAGTATTGTTAGTGGTGTAGGTTTCCTTGCTTGAAGAGGTGGTTGATCTAGTTTGACTCTCCCATCTATTCAAGCACTTTCAGAAAGACATAGTCCCTCCGCTTCCCACTACTGGATTCCATAGATCTGGACATTCAGGCTTGAGCTCTCCCTTTCTTCTCTCTTTCCTTCACTTTATTAAGTTCCTTCTTTTGGTTACGGTTCTTGCATACTTAGTCAAATTAGTTTCTTTCAAAGAATATCTAAAGGATAATTTGTTTAGGCATGGTTTTCTATTAGCTAGATCTAGTTTCACAAGGCTCATCTTTAGTAGATCTAGTGTTGTTTAAGTACTTAGTTCTTTCTTAAGATTATACTTTTCAAGTACTTAAATATTTTTATGCTTTTAATGTTGTGTTTGGAACATTTGGTGCATAACAGGTGGCTGGTTTTACTCTTTTAACGAACATGCAAGAGGAGGTGCTGTCAGAAATTCCGAGATTTAGGCCATCCACGGACTCCCGAAGCAACATATCTCGAGCCTGTCTCATTTGTAAACCTTGTAAGCCTTTGGTTCCGAATCTATAAGGACCAAAGGCATCCACCTTTTAAATTGTAAAATTTAATAATAAAGCAAGTGGGTTACCTAATGCCCACACCTCATCCCCCTTGGGGATATGCGTCATTTTTCGTGGCGTGAGTTTTTTCCCTTTCTTGCTTTGTTTTGCTTTGGATTTACTAAATGTTAGCTTAGATTATTTGCTTAGTTAGATTAAGTTAGTTTATTTTTTCAAGTTTTTTCATTTTTTGCAATAAAAGTAACGAACCTTGGATGTATCCCCCATATGCTCTTGTCCATCGTAGGCTTGCCTAAGCTTTGGAACAATTAGAAGGGGATATTAGAGTGACTAGTCTTAATAAGACAATCCACCTAAAATTTATCTTTAAGAACTCGGGAGATAAATTATCAGTGGGACAAATCAAGAACAAACCCACTTCTAATCCAATCATCATAATAAATCTAAAACTGACCAAGAAGCACAGCAGAATATTCCCTTTTATCAACGACTATTTAACTCCATTGGCACTAATCTACTACCCAATCACTTTTGTTTAAATCAAATTATGTGTCATGGACGATGATATTGTATGTCGTTGATTTAATTCTTTGTTGTTGCTCTCTCGTTTCAGCATTTTCAAACTCCTACAATTAATTTCATTCTCGTAACTTAGCGCAAAAGCCATAGTTTATTTTTATTAGGGACCACCCCCCTTGCTTCACTAGGAGTTGGCTTAGACGGAGGAGTGGAGTGTTGAGTGACAGTATCTCAACTCGTGACTTGCCCTAAGGACGCACCCAGTGGCTTGAAGATTTCTGCCATGTGACCCGAGGTATGTATCAGGGGGCAACAAGTGGAACACTCGGGATTTTGTGGTGGTCACTATGCAGCTAGAACTACAGCCCACAAGATCCTCCGAGCCGGTTATTACTAGCCTAGTATATTTTCAGATGTGCACAAGTATGTTAGGAATTGTCAAGAATGTCATTTTTTTGTCGGAAAACAAAACCTAACAGCCTTACCTTTGAAACCAGTAATAGTCCAAGCCCCTTTTCAGCAGTGGGGACTCGATTTCATCGGTCAATTTAAGGATAACTCAAGCAATGGTTATTCATGGATCCTTGTTGCTACCGATTACTTCACTAAGTGGGTGGAGGCAATTCCCACCAAAAAGGCTACCGAAACTGTGATCATGGACTTTCTTGAAGATAAGATTATCACAAGATTTCGTGTGGCCGCTAAAATAACAACCGATAATGCCAAAGCATTCAGTTCAGCAGAATTCTCAGCATTATGTTTCAAGTATGGCATTATTTTATCCCATTCATCAAACTATTACCCCAAAGGAAATGGCCTTGCTGAATCCAACAATAAGAACTTAATGACAATTATTAAGAAAACTGTTGGGGATAATAAAAAATCATGGGATAGCAAAATAAAATTTGCTTTATGGGCTAACCGTATTACCAAGAAGAGTTCCAATGGGAAGTGTCCTTTTGAGTTGGTATATGGCATGGATATTCAATTTCCTATTCATCTTAAGTTGTCAGCATATCAGTTACTTCAACCTTTCAGTTTAGATCAGGACGCCATTCAAAATAGAATCAATCAGATTATTGAGTTGGATGAGAGCAGAAGGAAGGTTGTTGATAAAAGCATTAGGAATCAGGAAAGATAAAGAAAAATTTCAAAAAGTCTTCCAGACCTAGAGCTTTTCAGAAGGGTGACACAGTGTTACTTTGGGATAAGAAGAGAGAAACCAGGCTTGCATGGAAAGTTTGACAGCCTTTGGACGGGGCCCTTTATCATATATGACTTGGTCGGTGCCAATTCTTTCTTTCTCAACAATATGGACGGAGAACAACTCAACTTGCCAGTTAATGGGCAGTTCTTGAAACTATTCTTCAGAGATAATATATGATGCCTAAAAGGGCATCTATGTATCAGGGCTTTTCTAAACCCTATACTCTTTCATTTTGTACATTATTTCTATATAATATTTTTGTATACTAGTTTTGTATCATAGCATTATTTTTGTATATTATGCTTTGTATATTATCATGCAACTTCATGCTTCATTTGGCTTATTTTTATATACATGTGATTAATACACTTTTGGTGTCATGCATAAAACATAAGATTCTAGATTCTCCCATGATTTCCAGCTCTAAAGAACATATCAATCATGCATCCCACAGTTGGAGCCAGATGTTGTCCACTGAAGTTGCACCATGGTGGACAACTTGTGAACCACAGAAGACTTGAACAATATCATTGTTCATTTCCCAGAGTTCAGTGTTCATCAGGCAAAATTTTTGCCTTTTTGTAATTTTGCATGTCCAGACCCTTGCGGGGGATTTGTAATAAGTTGGTCTAGCATGAGTACTTTTGTAAAGAGGCTTGGTCTACCTTAGGTTTTCCATCAAGGGGATACTCTAGAGTGTTTTTTCCTTAGGAATTATACATTACGCTCTAGCAGTGTATAATCCCTGAGTTTTTCACTCATACCTCCTGTTATCACATATATAGTAGCCGGGCTACCATACATTATTTTTCTCATTCCAGTACACTATTCAGCCAGTTCCCTTACATTTGAGATGCCGAGATGAGCATCTATATTGGATCACTATCAGATTGTGGACAGCAGTTGCATTCCCCATGCCATGACTGAGTTTCAGGACACTCAGAGAGATGACCGATGTAGCCATTATACCATTGGTACAGAGCAGTCAGTAGTGCCCAGAGTTACAGCAGCAGTTTCAGAGGACAGATGATGGTACAGGTTGATGTACATTCAGGTATATGACTCAGCAGGTATATTACGGTGTTATGGTTAGATTGCTTTTATACTTATTCTTATAGCATGTCATAGCACTTAGTGTCATGATCTGGCGATCATATAGATACATGGACCTGGTTGACCTATTATATATATATACTACTGTCCCTGCTCAGACTTAGAAGTTCACTATTCATACTCATTGGTATTTACCCTCCTTAGGGAGAATAGAGGTGATCATTCAACCATACCTTGGCTTGCTAGTGTTGGCTTCATCTTTTCATTGTCTTCATCCATCCATGGCCTACCTTTTAGATTATCACCCTGACTTACTACTTGACTAGTGGCATGGAGGACCTTTCCCCACTGTAGCCTCTGTATTGGATGAGCTTCCCTGTTTATTGTGTCTCGGCTCTGAGTTGGTGACAAAACTTACCTATGGTGAGTTGGAGTTCCTTGAGAATTCCCCCTAGTCACTAAAGTTGTGTTGGCTAAACCTGAAACTTTTAGTGCTGCCATGAATACAAAATCTGGAAAAATGAAATGCTATATCTTGTATGTGAAAGAAATGCCAATTGAAAATGGCCATGAAAAATAAAATGTTATATCTTTTGGAAAAATAAATACCTAGGTAAACAAGCTGTCCATGACACACCTAGAAGTGCTCAGGTAAACAAGTGCCTTAAAAACACACCTGCAGCAGAAAGCCTAAAGAAAAAATGTAAATCTATGCAATGTGTTTGTAAACACACATAGATCAAGGCTATGGAAACTTCAGGCCCAAAAAGCAATGGAACTTAAATGCTATATCTAAACAATTGCTGGCCTTATTTGTATTATGGATTGTGCGCATCTGTGAAGGTGAATAAACCCTCTTTAAACAACTCATCCATTTGTGAGACACCGCCATTCCCTGTGTTATTGCTCATTCAGTATATACTATGGTGTATTCCCTTTCCCTTGCCAAAGTGTCACAAAGTCAAGTCAGTCAAGTCATCCCTTAGCCTAGCCAGTTAATTCAGCCCTCACCCTTCACTAGCAAATTGATCACAACTATGACGTGAGTATGATCCTGAAAGTCTAGTCTGAGTAATAGTAATAATTAACGACAATATATATTTGGATGTAGATCGCCAGTTATGATCATTATGTGTTATAATTGCTATTTGAATAAGTTGTAGAGCATGTATTAACCTTGACACTTTACAGCAGCCTTGGATGATGGACTGAGTTATATTTGGTCATGGTTAGACCTAGTTTGACCATGGAGGACCATGGGACATGAGATGTTAGACCTTATGATGATATGGATAGATGATATATGGTCTATGTACACATACATGATGATTCTATGCAGCAGCTACAGGGTTATGATGATGATTCTTGGGTTACAGCAGTGTTTGGTCATTTACAGATCATTATTATTGGCCTTGTTCCGGTATATTGGGCATTTATTTTGATCATGCAGAGACTCATATGGTGTATGAGTACACATCTTGGATGGATTTGGACCTTCTGAGTCCAATGGGACAGTTTGTTTTCAGTTCCGGGCACTTACAGTGATGATTAAGCCTCAGTAGGCTATCCCAGTGCAGTTTTGGTCTGTTGGAGGCCCTGTCGGAGCAGATGTGATTTTTATCCGGTTGACCTAGGGCGCTGATGATGGAGGGGGTGGTCCAGCCACTTGTTTTTACCATATTACCCCCCTCCCGGACACATTGGTGCCCTCACCTTGACAGCGCCATCACTCCAGGAGGTTGTTTGGGCAGTTTCACGCTTTCCGAGGCATTTCAGGATTGGTAGAAATGGCTATTGAGGAAATCGATTTGGGCTACTGAGGCAAAGTTATGGCATGGGATGATCAGTGATGATAGATCGGGGTCTTCCACACCTTCTCCAGCAGTTTCAGCTTCATCGGGGCCTGCATCCATCACTTATGGCATTTTCTGTGGATTTTTGAGGTCTTTTGAGGACCACGACTTCACTAGGGAGGCACGATTTGGTACTTTCATGATTATTTATTGGTTATTGTGCCATGGGGATTGACCAAGGAGGGATAAAATTACCCCTTGGACCCACCATGAGCCTCTTATGATATTTTGTCATCATGATTTGGTGGGATTCCCCTCTCCTAGGGCGACTTTGTCCACTTATGTTATATTTTATGTGTGATCCATGTATTATGTTGTTGAGCTCATCTCAACCATTGATTAGACATTTGTATCTTTTAATCTTAGCCACTCATTCAAAAAGTGGTTAGGGTTTTAGTGCCTCTCCTTCCTATTTAAAGGAGAGAGCCTCTCACTGTAAAGGGACTTTTGGCTCTGGATTATTGGAATAGAAAATTATTATTGTATCTATCTCCAATGTTGTGGTGAATGTTTTTGGTGTTCGTTCGTTGGTTCTTCCTTTGCACTGAGTTATTGGAGATCTTGTTTGCCATATCTATTGTACCACGATTTTGCATCTACAGGTGGAGGCCGATTTGCTTGGAGGAGGAGGTATTGGTAGGGGAAGACTCTCCCTACTTCTTCTTTGGAGCTCTTCGTTGGTAACAGGGAGTATTACTGTCCCAGGACCTTCTATTTCATGTTACTATTTGCATTTCTCTTGTATTTCTTCCATACTTGCTCTTACTGATTGAATCTTTATTCCTTGGTTTGACAGGTAGAGGAAGGCGCACTTGTGGACTTGGGCATCAAATTGGCAAGCAAATCAACAATCTCTCATTTGATCTCTGCGGGAATCTTCCTTAACATCAAGGCATCTCATCCACATCATTCAGGTATGATCTCAAGGTAAGTTCTATCTCCATGATCTATCCAATTGTCAAAAACACTTAAAACCCTAATTAATTAAAACCCCAATTTTGCATTTTCTTAGATCTACTGAGATCTAGTGGGTTGTTGGGCATGATACTGAAAACCCACCTCTATAGCATCCACGGCATCCCGGATCTATAGTTTGGTGAGGATTGGCTTCCGTTTGACCCCTCTCCCAAGCCAACTTAGCTTCTCCCAAGGAAGGCGCACTTCACCATTTGAGCAAGTTGACCTAGATCTAGTACATGGGTGTTTGAGATTCCACTTGATTTGACATCTACACATCAAATAACATACACCCAGGTTGTCACTTTTCTGAAATTGACCTTGTGGGCCCCATTCCACATTTTAAGGGATTTAATCCCCATTTTGGACCACTTGGAACACTTAAACTCAGATCTACTAAGATCTAACCGGTGGATTGCCACGAAATTATAGATCCATACTCCTACCTGACCGATCTACTAGGATCTAAAGTTTGGATGCCATCCGACATGATTTGACCCACCTAAACCCCAATTGAAGCCTCCTTGGGTAAAGTTGCACCACCTTGGAGAAGTGAGTTCACTCACTTCTAGGAACTGGGTACTTGAGATTATTGCAGATCTGAAACCGAAATATTTTAAAACCTAGGTCTAGACTGTCACTTTGTCAAATCTTGCCTTGGGGACTGCATTCCTTGTTTTTAGGGATTGTGGTCCACTTGGGTTAAACCTAGATCTAGACACATTTAACCATCAAGACCTATACTGTCCACTTATCTCATGTTGTAGGAGTCCTAACCATAAGTCAACCCCACTTTGACTCCACTTCTCAATTCCCAAGGCACTGGTTTCTCTACAAGGTAATTCAACTTTCCTAGATTGTTGGATTGACTTGTGGTTTGACTTAGGCATGGTAAACTATACCTTTGAAGACATCATGAACCATGGTCAAGCTTGTCTCATGTACTAGTTAGCCCCAATACAACCCTTTAACTATCCTGCATTGGACACGGTTCCCAAGGCAGTGGATCTTTTGACATTGAACTAGTACACTAGCCCTAGATCTCACTACAAACATTATAAGTCACTCTTACATTCAACTATGAACCAAAGCTATATCTATTGAACCCTCACTTGGCTTGTGACTTCATCCTTAGGTCTAGGATAAACCATACACCTAACTTCACTTGGAAATACCCTGATTTGGTGTCTTGGTTTTGATCTCTCCTATCGGGAGTAGATCGGGTCTCCCCCTTTGTTGTCTGGGCTAGATAACATAAAGCGAAGGTTGCCTCGACTGGCGTGACAACCATACATATTGGAGGTCGAGGTGATCGTGGTTGCACCTTTCAAGTTGCCCTTCCCTATTGCCATCCATGACTGGATCCATCCATAGGGGTAACTACAGTTTAGGTGATAACACCTCCAAAGCTGGAGTATTCACCACAGTGGTCGAACCTAGGGAGATTATTAAAGCTTATGTTTATGCGTTTCTTAAACATGCTAGCCATCAATAATGAGTCATATGGACATGCACTAGGTCCCCTAGGATTTTTGAGTCATTCTGAGAAAAATATTTTTTCTCATTTTATGAGATTTTTTAATAATTTAATTAGAAAAACCAAAAGTGATCAAAGTGTGGTTAGGAGGTGAAATTTGGCATGGGGGTACTCGTTTTCTAACCCAGAGCACCCATAAAACCCCTAAACGCACTTTTTCTAAGTATTGAGTGAATTTTATTCACTTAAATAATTATTCTCTCCAAATTAATAATAGAGAATTATTTAATTCAAGAATAATAAAATAGGAGAAAATCCAAACTCCTATTTTGATGGATTTTTGTCTAGGGAGTTGGTTCTGTTGAGTTGGCATTGGCCATTAATGGAGATTCCAATCAACTCCAAGCCCCTTCAATCAAAGATATGAGTAGGGTGATGTGTCCTCTCTTGGGATTTGCGCCTTCCTCTTGAGGAAGGCGACTTCCTTGATGTGGCACTCCCATATGGCATGGAGGAGATCCCAAGGAAGGGAAGGGAGGCGCCTACCTTAAGTGGCAGCCATCCCATTCAATAGAGATCAACCAACCACTCCAATCAAGGGATTGGAGCATCCACTTGTCATTTCTCAAACCCTAACTCTCCTCTCCTCACCTATTCGAATTCATCTCTTGGAAAGCTATAAAGCTAGGCTCTTGCTCCATTATTCACATGGATGCATTGAACCTCTGCTATTTTGTACACTGCTATTGTTGAGTAATATATTGAAAGACTTTGGAGGTCCATCGGGTGCATCTTGTGTTGGAGTTATATCTATGAGGTGATATTGTTGCTTTGTATTTGCTATTTCATGCTTTCATTTTGTAGATCTGGTCTATTGGGTATAGAAGAAAACATTTACTGTTGATAAGTTGTTTGTTTATGCTTGGATAATAGGAGATTTGAATGTAATCGATTGTATTTGGTTATACTTAGATTCATTCTATTTCATTTTATTCTAACATACTAAGTCTCACATTTTGTATTGCAAGTGTTGGCATTGTTTAGCTGCAGATCTAAAGCTCAAGGGGATTGAGAACTTGGTTGTTCTTCCTTTTCTTGGGCAGCCATATTTTTTCTAACACAAGTGTATTGCAGAGATCTCTCAAAGGCATTGGCAAGAGACAAGAGCATTGGGATCTAAAAGCCTCATCCATCTCCATTTCTACAAATTTTCTCTCCCTTGCAATTTTGTTTCATGCTTAAAATTAGATCTAGAGCTATTATTCTTCCATTCATTTCAGATCTGATATATTTTAGGCATTCTTAGCAGATCTAGACATTTACATTCATAAAGCATACTCATTAGTAGATCTAGATCTCATTTTGTAATTGCATGCTTAAAAAAAAATCATTTTTTTCTAAATTCATTTCCATCACATTCTAATAAAATTTGTTTGCTGGTTTTTAGCAGGTCCATAAGAAAAGAGGAAGAAACTCTTCTCATTTTTCACCAGAAAACACCAAAAAGGGCTTTCCAAGGACCTCTTTCTTCTAGTTTCTCAATTCCATGATTGTAAGCCCTTAGATCCAAGTATAAAACCACTAAGAGGCATTTTCTTTTAAGCAAAATTGTAAAAAATATTAAATGAGAGCAGTGGGATACTCAGCGCCCACATCCCCCCTGGGGGGATTTGCATTTTGTCGATTTTTTGAGATTTGAATTTTTCTAACTCCACAACCTTCACATGCTCACTTTGGAAGTACAGGGTGTATACTTTAATTTCCATTTCAGTAACTTTTATTTATTTGCAAAAGTAACTTAGAAATAAAACCGGCTTCGTCGCCACGAAGTATGCTGTCACCTCCACCTAAAGGCATTGCCGATTAGTGGAGGTTGATCAGAAAGTGACGCATAAGCTTGGTGACTTATATCTTTTCAGTTTTTGCATTTTTGCTTTAAACAAGTACAACTTTATTTAATAAAAGGAACCCAAAGTCTCTTGAACCTCGCTGAAAAGCATGTCAAGAGCTGTCTCTATCGGAGAGCACAATGCTCCTCTTTTCTCAAGTTGAATAAATCATTTGCCTACACTGCGTATGCTCTACCCACCAGTAGTTCGTCTGAGCCGAGGGATACCAAAAGCAGTTGGAAGCACTATTTAGCTTTTCACACTTAACTTAATACTCGCTTAATAAAATCAACATCCCTTTTAAGATAAGTGAAAATCCAGCACTTCGGTTAGACTTTGTGTGGGGAAATTATGCCTGGGGACGCGGGAACCACTGGGACGAGACCTCAGAGCACCAGTTAGATTACATCCTTGTTGGTGTAGTGTTGAACAACGCTCTCGAGACTTCGGCCAGCCCACATGTCCTTGTACAGAACCACCAATTTCTAAATTTCCGGACATTCCTCCCTCTACCTCACAGTATATCGGGAGTTTCCCCCTTTTTTCCCTAAACAGGATTCATATCATAATAAATCTAAAACTAACCAAGAGACATTTGCACAACATTTCCCTTTCAGTCAGCACTATCTATTTTACACTGTATTGAGTCCATAAGGCACTGGTCCTTTTGCACTTTTATTTGCTTATTATCATCTCAAGTATCGTGCATCTATTTTTACAGTGATCTTTAATTTATGTTGGTGAAAGACTCTTTAAACTTTGTTGCAAACATATCTTGGAACCCTTTAATCGTTACCCAAAAAACAACTCCTAAAAACATAAAAACTATTTCACGAAAACTCTAACAACCTTAGAAACATTCCTTAGGGACTACCCCCCTTGGCTTCGTTGGGAGTCTTGCCTAAACAGGGGAGTCAAGATCAAGTGACAGCCTTGACTCGAGACTTGCCCCCAAGGGCACAACGAGCAGTGGCATAGATTTTTGCTGCGTTAACCAGGTGTGCTAACCTAGCGGCAACAAGGACAAAGACCTAATGGTTAGTTTCGACGTTGTCTCTCTCTTTACCAAAATCCCCATACCTCAAGCCCTCAACATTATCTCCAATCTAGTCGATGATGAAACCTTCAATCTGATTTGAATCTGCCTTACCTCTACTTTGCTTTACAGATACGTTCTATGAGAAAATTGAAAGCACAAATATGGGATCATGTTTATCATCGATTGTGGCCAACATTTTTATGAAACATTTTGAAACCCTAGTTCTAAATAGTTTTTCCTTGAAACAAAAATGTTGGTTTCGTTTCGTTGACGACACATTCATCATCTGGCCCCATGGTCTTTCATTTCTTAATAGCTTTCATTCTCATCTTAACAATATTTCCCCTCACATTCAATACAACATGGAGATCAAATAAGACAATTCTTTCCCTTTTCTTGATGTTTTGGTTACTCGCCAATTAGATTGTTCCCTTTCTCATCAAGTTTTCCAAAAAATGACCGACACTAATAGATACCTTCATGCTCATTTCCACCACCATCCAGCTCGAAAATTAGTTGTCCTTAAAACCCTTATTACCATAGCAATCTACATATTTGATCCCCGACATCTTAGCGAAGAGAGATCCCACCTCACTAAGGCCTTCCTAAACAACGGTTACTCCATTAACCAAATTAATAAATCTTTTCATTATATTCTTCATCCCAAGCCCAAGCCCAAGCCCATTCCTCCCCCATCTTGGGTGTTAATGTCGTTTCCCTACGTCCATGGCATCACTAACCGCATATCTAAACTCTTAATTAAGAAAGACATCAAGACTATCTTTAAGCCCCACAAAACTCTTAAACAACTATTTCAAAGTGTTAATGATAAAATTGGCCCCCTTCTCTCCCAAGGCGTTTATCGAATTACATGTTCTTGTGGAAAATCTTACATTGGCCAAATGGGCAGATCCATTCAAACCCACCTGTTATCACATACTTTGTAGCTGGGAGCTGTTATCACACCATAGTAGTTGGGCTACTATTCTTGCTGAGCAGATATCTGCACTTTCCATAGCTTTGCTTTTACAGAGATCAGCTATGATGAGCACATTTATTTATGATCACTTACAGATCAGTGCAGTATATATCAGACATTGAGTAGACCTTGTGCCAAGGCTAAGCCTTGAGAGCTTTAGATCTGATGACCGATATGACCTTTTGTTTCATACAGTTCCAGTTTAGTGCCTAGAGTTCTGGATATTATTATTGCAGCAGTGTTTCAGTTGGTTCTGGATGATGATTATTTGCATGATGTGATGTGACCTATGGACTTGTGATTGTTATCATGGATTATTATCTTGTTGTTTTAGCCATCTTCATTAGCATTGACTTGGTATATAACTCATGATGTGGCAGTACTATTTAATAAATGAAATGAAATATCTTGGTTGTATTTAAATAATGAATTGGATGTATTACTTGCACTAAAAGGTTCACTGACTATACTCATTGGCTTTACTACCCTCATTTGAACATGAACATGGTCTTTCATGACATTTATGTCTGCTAGTTTAGGTTCCACTTCACTTGACTCCATCCATCCATGACCTTCCCTATTTTTGGCTTTCACCCTAATTTGTCCCTTTTGACTATTGATATGGAGGACTTCCTCTTTTCTATTGTTGTGTTGGATTGCATCCATGTTTGTTTTGTGTCTCGGCTCTGAGTTGGTGACAAAACTTGCCCATGGTGAGTTGGATTTTTTGCCTAGATCATTCTAGTTGGTTGCCCCGATGTTTGGCTTAGCGTGGAATTCCCTCTAGTCACATGAGATGTTGTTGAACCTGAAGCACTTGTACTATTTTATTATTGGAAATCTCTTATTAAAGCCTATGAACTTAAAATTTTAGAATTTGTTTTTCAACACACGATTAATAAAGGCTACGACAATGAACTGCTAAAATACCCCACGAAGGGTATAGAAAGGTCTAAAAAGCAATGATTAAACAAATGCTATATCTAAATATTGTTGACCTCATAAATGTAAATATGCCTCGGATGCAAGCTGCGATTAGTTGTGCTTTTTAGCGCATGTGAAATCCCAGAGGGGTCATATAGGCCAAAAAGGCCATGGAAATTAAATGAATGATCCTAATGAACTTGGATCAACTTGATATAGACATGATGCCAAGGTTGAATAAGTACTCTCTAAACAACTTACCCATTTGTGAGGCACTGCCATCCCCTTTGTTATATTGTCCAGCACAGTGTGTAGCTCCCTCCTTCCCCGTCCAAAGTATCTCCTAGTTGAATTGGTCAAGTCATCCCTTTCCCCTAGCCTACTTCTTAGCCTTCACCCTATCTCAGCAGTTAGACCATGTCCATTGGTGAGTATGTCTTTACAGCTTTGGTGCAAGTAAATCATAAACAACACTAAATATCTATGTATTAACTCCCACTTGATTGATGTTTATACTCTAAGTTAAGTTGTGAATATGGTTAAAGGAACATGTCTTAGTCTTTTGTTATAATCTAGTCCTTGGTTATATTTTGACCTAGTCAAACATAGTTTGACCATGGTCATTCTTGGGATCCATGACAAGATGGACCACTTGTGCTTGATGATGTTGATGTATGGTCCCACATACACCTATTGATGATTCCATATGTTGGATATATGTTCCAGATGATGATTGATGCAGTTGGTCAGTTTTATTATTATTTTCAGATCATCAGATTTTACATTGTCCAGGTATGGTGGACCCTACAGATGACCCCCACAGGTTATCATGAGGTGTATGAGTACTCATATCTAGTGGATTTGGGTCTTCTGGATCCATTGAGACACTTATCTTTCAGTTCCTGGCACTCCTGGACATGATTTTAGCAGTTATCCACCTGTTGACCAGTTTTGGCATGTTGATCCAGCCTGTTCAGCAGGGGCATTGGAGGCTAGTCGTTGCCTAGGGCGCTACAGAGGAAGGGGGTAGTCCAGCCACTTGTTTTTACCATTATACCCCCCTTCCAGACAGCCTGGTACACTCAGTTTGACAGCGCAGGCACCCTGGATAGCAGTTTTGGGCACTTTCAGGGTTTTCAGGAGGATTAAAAAATGGAATAAAAAGGTCATTGAGGAATTCGATTTGGGAAATTGAGGCAAGGTTTTGGCACTTGGTCTGCTCAGAGGTCATCCATGGTGTATCCCCCTTCTTCCAGATCAGTTGGCATTAGTTAGTGGGGTCCACAATGGCTACAAGAGTTCTTTTACTGCATGTCTCTCTCAGATTTTGGGGACAAGATTTGATCATTTGTATTACTTGGACATGTCATAGACTCATATTTTATATTATTGTGCCATGGGGACATGCTAGTGAAGGGGATTAATACCTCCTAGCCCCACCATGTGCTCCTAGTGACTTGTCTTGGTCTATTTGTTGTGGCACATGTTGTATTAGCCACCCCCATGTATGACATCACCCTCATTAGAGTCTTTTAGGCTATGACATCATCACTTAGTTAAGTGATCCATGTCTTATATTGTATTGGCTCATCTTAGCCATTGATTAGATTGTTATATCTTTTGATATCAACCACTAGTTTTAAAAAGTGGTTTTGTGGCTTAGGGTTTTGGTCTTCCTCATCCTATAAAAGGAGGAGACCCCCTCATTGTAAAAGCACCTTTTGGGCTCTGGAAAACTTGGAATAAAAATACTATTTTGGAGATCTACTTCTTGGCTTGGATTGGGTTGCTCTTGTACATGGTTATGCATCTCTTCTTTTAGACATCTTTGCTTGTAACAAGTGAAATCGACATCTACTGAAGGAGGCCAAATTGCTTTGGAGCTAGAGTGCGACTTGCTTGATGGGAAGATTGTAGGGGTTGCTCACATGCCCCATGGGCAAGACGTCTTCATCTTGAGGGAGTTTTTCAATTGTGCTTTGTCCATTGATTGCTTTCTTGATATGACATGCTTAGATCTCATTGATTTGTGGATCAAATCTAACATCTTGTAGTTTGATTTACAGGTTGAATGGGGCATCTCTCCTCTTAGGGCTTGGACGATTATGCTTGGATTCACTTGGAGCTAGCTTGGAATTGTAACTAAAGGCAAGAATCATCTATGTGCAAAGTAGCCGCAAGATTTTGAGGTGAGATCTACAAGGTATGTATCCATTTCGCTTTTTCTCCATCTTATTGGTCATATAAACCCTTAAAATTCAAAACCCTCTTTTTCTATTTTTTAGATCTACTTGGATCTAGCATGCTTTTGGGGATAACATTCAAAACCCACCTCTATAGCATCCATGACAGTTCGGATCTATAGCCTGGTGGTGTTTGGACTTCATTTGACCCATTTCCCAAGGCACCTTGCCCTCCTTGAGTGAAGTCGCATTCCTTGAGGGAGGCAATTTTGTTGGTTCCAAGATGTGGGTAGGTGAGTTTGTTTCTTCATTGGATAGATCAACCCCTAAAACCTACCCCTAGTGCTTCACCTTGTTGATTTTCACCTTGTGGGCCCCATTCCTCATTTTGAGGGTTGAGCCCCACTTGGGTTACTTGGTGATGCATTAGATCTATGGAGATCTAGCCATGGCATGTACTTGACATTGAAAACCCACCTTGATATTCATCTTAATTACCCCGATCTATAATTTGGTGTACATCCAACTCCATTTGGCCCTTGATCTAAGGCACTAGTCATCCTTCGGGTAATTCGCACGCCTTGGGTAGGTGGCCATTTGCTAGATCCCATTTGTGGGTATTGCTAATTCCATCTCAAATCCATAGATCCATGCTATAGCGTACCCCTAGTACCATTTCATTTCAACTTTGACCTTGTGGGCCCAACTTGGACCATTTTCCACTTTTTAAGGAGTGGGTCCCACTTGGCTAATTTTCATGGTACTAAGTCATCTTTAGATCTTTTAATTGAACCTTATAAGTGGTCCTTGTCATTTATTGGTTGAATCATCTGTCACACTTTAAGCCTCTTCAACCACATCTTAACCCTCGGGTCCACTTAACCTCCATAGATCTAACTCACCATTGATCTCCTTGTTTCATCATACACATTTCCCTAGGAATCTTTGGGTTAGCTAGTCTTCATTGATTAGATAGGGTCTCCCCCTTGATCTTGATTAGTCTTGATCCAAAGCGAAGAATGCTTTGGTTGACGTGACTCCCAGCTTACATTGGGAACCGTGGCATCTCTTGGGTCACCTCTTTAGTTGTCCAACACCTCTACCATCCCAGATGGGATACCTTTAGGGACAACTACAAGTTGTGTGATAACATTTTTGGCGCCATTGCCAGGGAGGTAGAGGCGTACCTTAGGTGTCTGCAAGTATCCATGCATAATTCATATCTTATCGCATCCGGATTAATCTAGATGGTTATCATTCCAATCCTTAATTAAACGTAGCCATCTATTTGTCACTCCTCTCTCCCCGCTCTTTAAACGACATACATCTTGGTAAGAGAGTTTTAAAGTCTACCTGGCGACTCCAAATTGTGACTCCGCTAAGGAACGATCTCATGAACATCCTTACAACCTTAGAAGTAAAGTTAATCTAAACCAATCAGAAGGAACCCCATTCGTTTATCATAGAAGAGATCCCAAAGTCCAATCATCTAACTTCTTTTGGAAAATTGTTAATTTTGATACTCCAAACCGTTTCTTGGGATCCCCTTCAACTAATTCGGTTCCTCCTCCATCTGCTGATCTTAATTCAAGCCCAGTCAATCCAATGGCTGGAACAAATCAAACTAATCCTGGAAACAATAATCAAACCAATCCTCCCATTGCTCGTAGATTTGGAAATAAGGCAAAAGCTTCACCTCTAGATTTCTCCCAAATCCTTGATGCCCCACATGATATGCCAGACAAGTATTTTGAAAAGATCCCTAATTTCAATGGGAACTGTGCGACCTCCATTGAGGACCACATTGAAAATGTCTGGGCTCATATGAAAGCTTATGGGGCTGAAGAAGAAGATGTATTTATGAGAGGTCTCTTTGCATCCTTGGAGGGTGATGCTCGTAAATGGTTTGACCGTTTGCCTGCATCATCAATCACAGGATATGATGCCTTCACTGATAAACTTAAGCATGAATGGTCAGTCAAGTTAGATGGGAGTTTCCTTTTGAACCAACTTTTCGACATCAACAAGAAAGAAAACGAGTCCATCCATGAATTTAACCTTCGCTTTGATAAGTTAGTGGCCACTGCTCCAGAAAACATAAGGCCCCCTGCGCAAGGTATTTTGATTCATTACCTCAATGCATTTGAGGGCTACCTTGGCTACCACCTCAAAGATAAAGACCCTAAGGACTTAAAAGAGGCACAAGACAATGTTAGAAAGGTTGAGGCAAATGTTGCTTCCATGGGAAAGCAAATTTCTTTGACCTAATTAGTGCCTCATCTTCTAGATCTGAACCTAAGTTTAAAAAGGGGAAAGAACCAAGTAAAGATCCCAACGATATGATGGAGAGCATGCATGAAATGATGAAAAACTTAACTCTCCTGACCAGGGATCCGGGATGAGTTGGACCAATGATGTTCGAGATTGATTATTTGTGGTCCTATGGTGCCCATTAGATGATTCCATGCATCAAATGGAGGTTTCATGTGATGGTTTGATGGATTTTTATTATTATTATTATTTACAGACCATTATTTTTATTGTCCAGGAATGGTTGAGCTTACAGATGATTATCCTGATGGTCACATGATGTATGCGTACTCATCCTTACTTGATTTGGACCTTCCGAGTTCATTGGGACACTCAGTTATCAGTTTCAGGCACTTACAGATAAGGATATGGTCAGTTTATCACTGTATAGCTCATTTTGGTTCTCCTAGGGCGCTATAGAGGGAGTATTGGGTCCAACCACTTGCTATTACCATATTACCCTACTCACAGACATTTTGGTGCAGTTAGTTTGGTGCCTGGAGCACTTGGAAAAGAGTTACATGCATTGTTATCTTCTACAGGTGATATTCCGACAGTAAAAATGGAAGAATTGGCTACTAAGGAAATAGATTTGGATAAATGAGGCAAGGAAATGGCATGAGGTTTGATCGGAAACTTTTTATCATGCATCCCACACCTTCCTGCGCAGTCTTCAACTTTAGTGAGGACCACACGTCCTCTTAGTCGCATTATGAGGGCGTCTTCTTATGTATTGGGGACAACACGTCCTAGTGATTATTATCACTTATTGGTGTATGTTATATTTGATGTAGTTGGGGCATTAGTCTAGTGAATATTATTATCTCCTAGACCCCCCCAACATGTTATGTTGTGTTTCCTAGTCACTTCATGTCATACGCCCCCCCCTAGGGCGTCATTGAGGAAACACGTCCACCTCTAGTTGAGTGATCCATGTGTTATGTTTCAGGCTCATCTTAGTCGTTGATTATTATTAATGTATCTTATGATCTCCACCACTCATTCAGAAAGTGGTTAGGGTTTTGGTCTCTCTCACTCCTATTTAAAGGAGAGACCCCCCCCATTGTAAAGGGACTTTTGGCTATGGAATACTTGGAATAAAAATATTATTTTGCAGATCTACCTCTCTTGCTTTGATGAATGTTCTTAGACATGATTGGAGTGACTCTCTTTTGGACATCTGAGTAGCTCTAGCATGATTTCATATCTTTTCTAGTGCAGGCCGAATTGATCTTTGCTGCAAGGGTACGATTTGCTTGGGAGAGGATTGTGAGGGTTTCTCCATCCATTTGCTTGGGCAAATCTCTTCGTCTTTTAGGGGGTAACCAATTGTGAATTTTTGCATTGATGTTACTGTCTTTTAGATGCTTTGCATGGTTTCTCTTTCATCTGTAGACAAATCTAACTTGTGTTGTTTGATACTGCAGGTTGAAGAGGGTGCACTACCTCCTTGGACACACATGCACTTGCTTGAAATCGACTGGATCTTGCCCAAAATTGTAACCAATTGTTAGGATCATCAATGTACTTGGAAACCACAAGCATTTGAGGTAAGATCTACAAGGTACGTATTGATTTCCATTTACTTCTATCCAATTGTCATTTAAATTTACAAGTTTAAAACCCTTGTTTTGTAGATCTGATAGATATGGCAATTATTTGGGCTTAATAACTGAAACCCAAGTCTAAAATAATTAGAAAACCTTAGATACCAAGTTTGGTGAAAATCCGACTCCATTTACCCTCATATCCAAGCACTGGCCATCTCTAGGGGAGGACGCATTCCTTGGTTTTTCAATATTTTTCCAGATCTGTTAGCTAGGTGCTGCAAGTTTGGCTTCAGACCTCCAAATCTATCACCTAGCCACCATCCTAGTGCCTTTCCTAGTCTAAATCTAACCAAGTGGGCCCACCTCACTCTTACTCACCTAAACCCTAAGTGGATCTCATTTGGGTCTTTTAGATCGGCATTAGATCTATCTAGATCTACTTGTTTTAACCTCAACAGTGGTACATTTCTCTTCGGTTGAGCAATCATTCCTCTCCTAAGCCTCCTCAACCAAGCCCTAACTCCTAAAACCACTTATCTTTCTTATATCTAGATCTACTTACTCCTAATCTCACTCTTGATCTCATTTCACATTATACTAGAGTGTCTTGAGTAGGTTCGCTAGCCTTCATAGGCTAGCTAGGGTCTCCCCCTTGATCTTGCTCCAGCTTGATCTAAAGTGACAAGTGCCCGTTCGGTGTGACAACCTCTATATCTAGTGGTGAACGAGGCCCTTGCAAGTGTCACCGGTTTAGATGCCCTCCTCTACTGTCCTGGATAGGATCCCTTTAGTTGGAAGCTACACTTTGTGTGATAACGGGCCTATCAGAAAAACAACAACATATTTAATAATTTCTCTGCCTTGCGAGACATTCCAACAAGGGATATAGACTAGTACGGGTTTCTGCATAGAAAAATTCTTCAAACTTTCTCAAAATTAGTGCCCACACTCAACCACTGCCTCGGAATTTGCGCCCTTCAACCTGCTGTACGGACTGTCAAATTATGGTTGTCATTGTCTTGGAAACTGTGCCTTTGATCTCACTTGAATAGTGTTCTCTCTCACTCAAACTTGGTGTCTTTCTCTTTTCCCTAGATGCACTATTATACTGTTATCACACAAACTCTAGTTGTTGGTGGTAGGTGTCCCAATAGGGATGGTAGAGATGAACATCTAGGAAGGTGTAACCAACAGTAGCCAGGTCCTCCGTCCAAGGGACAGAAGTCACATTGGACAAGGCTACAGCCACTTTAGACAAGGTGCGTAGCCAAGTCAGGGGGGAGACCCCACTCAACCAGTTATGGTTGAGACTCAACAATTAGACACCCAAACCCAAAAGATAAGTAAAACAAGATGTGATATGGATGACTAAGTGTGAGATTTCTTCCAGCCTTGTGAGATCGAGATTAGGGATTAGGGAGTGGATTAAGTGAAATGATCTCAGATCTGATTATAAGTTTGAAATGATGAATACTTGAAAGATTATAAGGCTGGAAACTAAATCATCAAACATAAATTGACTAGAAAAACGATTGGGAACCCAGCCAATGGGGAATAAAGCTCGTTATGATTTACTCATACATGGCAGCAGTGTATTAGGCAATTGAAACACCTTCCAGCAATTATAAATTGATTACTTGGCTGATTTAGAACAAGAAAAACAGGCCAGCAAGAAGTGAAGTGAAACTGCCCTAGGGGAATGAGTTAAACAGTGGAAAAATGTACCTAGGGCATTGAAAAAAAAGCGTTTATGCTCACTTCCAGCCAACGATACTTAGTATCCAAAGGTAAAATGACGTTTTAAAATCAAATATCAAGTACCCATAACCCCAAACTAACCCAAACAGGCTGAAACAGAAAAACGCCCCAGGGAGGCGTTTTTGCCAGGTAGACTAGTGCTGATTCGGTGGGAAAATGGAGTCTAAATTCAATGAAACTTAAGATACGGGCTTTTAAGTACGTTTCATTAGTGGGTTTACAAAATAAACAAATTCTAACGGCTGTTTTTGTAGATTTTAATTTTTAAGGGTTTTTTAAGTGAGTTTTCTGCTCATCACACACATATTTAAATTTAAAATGTTAGAGACCAGCAAGAATAACCTACTTGAGAAAGAATGGCTCTATATCATCAAAAACTCAAGTGTACAAATGTGCCAAGAGAGAGTACAATGGGGTGAGTGCCCTCTCTTATAGAGAATGGCCACTCCCAAAATACGTTTCCCCCCAAAATGGAGGGTTGAGATCACTCCTCAACCATCAAATCGAATGGTGGAGAGAGATGCTAAGTGGGGGTGTGAATTACCCAAGGAGAGCACACTAGAGGAGAGAGGGGGACCCATGTGGGCCATACAATACAATAAGGTGGAGTTGGGGGGTGTCTATGGGATGTTTTATCCCCCCAACATAATACATCAAGGCCCCACATCAAAGAACCAACCAAATCGAATTCCCAAGGTGGAGAAAAAAACACCCCTTATGGGCAATTCAACCTCCAATGGTGAGCTGGGCAATAGAGGGCCCCACAATACACAAATACATTGTTAAACATTACCAAAATACCTTAGAAATTACCTTTTCCTTTGCCAACCATTGATTTTGCCATTTGCCTATAGTTGCCTTAGTCAAATTCTGATTTTTCATGTAATTTTGCTGGTTTATATGGCTAAAGATGAAATTTGGGCTTTTGACCCACTTTTATTGCCTAGATCGCCGAACCGTCTGCTGCAATGTGATCGCCGACCCCAAAAGTAGTAGGAATGACCACTCGAATGACCCTGATACATCACTTAGGCATTATTTGCCCAAAATCCATAATTTTTAATTAAAACAGGACAAAATCGACCAATAATAATTAAAAATTTCTCAAATGCTTCAATCTTTTGCAATTCTGACACCTGCATGCTCATATGGGACCCCTGTAGATAATAATTGGCCGAAATCGAAATTCCGGTTGCAACATTTTTTCGGGCCCATTTTTGGCCTAGTCAACTCAGTTTGACCAAGTCAAAACTGGTCAACAATAGTGCTAGCTGAATACCTGTGTGCAAACATGAAGTGACAAGGCTCAATTATACAAGTTAATACATTACTAAGCAATATAATGATAACATGGTGATCAAAAATGCATTAAATCCCGAGATAACACAAGGCCCTGATGAGGTGGGCCCACCACCTTCAAAAGACTAAAATGCTATGCACATCTTATAGAATTGACCACTTTGCTAACTTCAGGTGAGGTGGATAATCAAGGCGAAGGACAACGGGAAGACAAGGATGAAGATCATGTGACCCTTTGGACAACTCGAGAAAGCGGGGTCCACTGAGATAAGTATGCCATGACAGAACATGGGGAAGGGCGGTGCCTCACAAATGGGTATAGTGCAGGGAAACTACCACTAGTCATCTAACAAGTATCTCACAACTCACATCCGTGCCCGAAGACTCTGTGAGGTTCTTTTCTAGAGCTGCCAAACTGGGTGTCCGACAAACCGTAAGTTGAGACTCTAGGGGACAATCTTGAGCTTGTCCCTTGCTCCCTCTCACCTCCTTGCCCCACAGGACTAAGTGACGAATAACCACTACAAATGCCGACATGTATAGCTAACCTGTGTCCATGTGTGTTTATAAACACATTGCATGGATTTTACAATGAGTTTCATACTTAGCCCTTTTTTAGCTAGATTTTACATTTACAACATAATAGCCCTTTTGGCTTGATTTACAATTCTTCATTTACATCAAGGCCCTCTTGGGCTACATACATATCTCAAAAGATATAAACATGGTGCTCATACTGCAAAGGTAATGGGGGTGAGCAATACATCCTTCGATGACCAATGGGGAACACCCGGTGAGGCTACACAATCCTAACTGCATTGCAACATCGGGGGCAACCGACAGGAGCAAATCCCAGGTCTAAAAGTGTATCTCACACACTAAAGAGCCGAGGCACAATACACGGGGAGTCATGGCAAACTCGGAGATCAGTGGGGAAGGGGTCCTCGGGATCACAAATCAGAATCCAATTCAGGAACAAGTATCATGGATGAGTCAGATGGATGGAGAAAGTGATAGTGGAGCTAAAGTCAGCTACCGAAAGGGACTAAGTGACCAAGTCTATGCCAAGTGTAGGGGACATGACTCAGCGGGCATATACATAAGTCTAACAGGAGGGGTGGACTGAAATCATCAAGGGCCCAATCACATCATACCATAGCTAGATCACCAAATATATCATCTCAAGCAAAGTTAGTGTACTAACAAGTATAAAGAAGTCTAATCTAAATCATGAGCAATAATCATCAAATGCAATACCTGCTACACCATATACTTGCTGCTATTGAAACTATATCTGAGCTGGATCTCTGCTGAATTCGGGAAATCATAACAAACCAGCAATGTACTGTAATAGTCTCGATCAAAACAAGACTAGGCAACTGTCTCAAATGGGCTTATGTCAAAGCCTGGCAAGGAAGTGGTGACCCTGTGATAGATGGTAAGTGACAATGTGTGTAGCATTGTACAACTGTCTGTCCCCTCTGATATATCTGCTAGGGGCAATCTGAACAAAACTTCCTCGTCTGAAGGCGGCTGATCTTTGATCTGGAAACAAAAGTACTATGCGGTCCTTGGCCGCACAGTCTGCAGTATGGTAGCTCGAGCTAACATAGATGTGATAACATCAGGCTCTAGCTGGGACAAGTGCTCTAAGGGAGAGAGTGCTTGAGAACCACAGAATCTCTGGTCCGTAGCACCCCTCTCATCATCATCAACGTACATGCACCCGCATGCTATTTGCATCATCATCATCAATGTGTACCTAGTCCTGTAAAATGCAGATGCTATACCAATCTCTGCAGACCACACGTCAGGCTATACAATATACATATATAATAATCCAGCAGAAATAAACAAAATGGCAATGTTGAAATAAAGATATATCAATAACGAAATTAACTCTACAACATTTTTAAAATTTTATTAAGCCGACACATGAGATGTAATAAGGTGAAAAACAACTGAACGAAAACTATGGTACAAAAGGACACCAGAAAATGAGCAAAATGGTGTGAGAGGTGCGAAATGACCGCGAGACAAAACAAAACAAAGAAAGGGGCAGCTGGTCGTCGGACAAAGGTAAAGGTCAATCAAGGTGAGGGACGACCGACTGCTGCTCTCGAGAGCTTATTGGCCACAAAAAGGAGGGAGGACTAAAAGCGAGATCAAGGAATATCCCCCCGGGTGAACCCGGGAACATATTCCTGGAGCTGGTGACCACTCATAGGGACCGAGAAGTAATGCCCGTCCTCGGTAGCTAGAATATATGAGTCCCTGTCGCGGACCTCAATCCTGAAGGGGCCTACCAGAAGCCCGGTATGGTTGCCAACCAAGTGGTGAAAGGCGTGGTGGGATATGACAACCTAGTCTCCCACAGCAAAGTTCCTCCTGTTGACCGAAGTCGGGTCAACACCTATGTCCCGAAATACCGATAACTCGGCATTTCCGCCATGGTCGGGATGGTGGTCCCTACGGGAAACGTGGGATATAAAACGATGGGATTCACCGTCGAGGGGAATCGCAACTTCTCCAATCAAAACTTCCCGAGGTACTTCCCTCTCGATGGGAGGGTCGGCTCGAGGACCAAGGGATCGGGGATGCGTCATGTGTATTTCAGTTTCACCGATGGTCCAAAAATCTGGAGGCTAGGCGGACAGGCTGCGGGTGGATGGATGCGCGGAAGGCAAGGTGGAAGGTGAAGAGGTGGCGGGAACGCTAGACCCTTCTCCGGATGGGACGGGGATCTCTGAAGGCAGAAGGAAACTTGGGAAATGGAAGGGACGAGGGGAGGGAGGTGGGGTATCCATAGGTAATGACTCAAACTCCCTTGTGATGTCCGCGGGAAGAGAGAACTCCTCAAGGAAAACTTGATCGGATCCGACACTCCCAGCATCACTCCTGGGAACCATGAGAAGGGGGAAAAAGTTCCAATCAGACGAATCACTCTCCTCCCTAGGCAGATCCTGGGAAGGAGGCTCCTCCTCACAGAGGCCTAGGGGAGATGCTTTGGCCTGCCTAGCAATGTGATCATTCATTATGGCCCACATCTCCGGGATAGTCCTAAAACTTCTTCCCTTGGGGGGAGGGATTCCCCTCACTTCCCAGTCCTCCAGGGGAGGGGGAGTGTCTCCACCACGCTCCTCCATCTCGTGGTCTTCCTCAATGTAAGCAGGGAAATTGCGTGTGATTTCCCTCAACTCATTAGGCAAAGAGAACTCCGACCCGTCAACCTTCGTGGTAGAATAATCGTTTATGTGCAGCAGAGCCAACTGCTGTCGGATGCTCGGAGGATAAGAGTGATATGTGGAGAATTCCTCTTGTATCCCCATGAGCTCAGACCCCCAAGAGTAGATGTCAACTCGTTCCCAGGATGTTCATGGTTGAGTTCCTGCATGCTCTCTCTCTCGGAATCCTCATGAGGTGAGGGGAACGTGGGGGTAGAGAGCCATCTGTTTAAAGGATGTCTCGACTCAGCCTCGTCATCAATATCCTCCCTCTCATCGCTGAAGGCCATAAACATCCCTTCCTGGTCTGGCTCACATCCCCCGTATGTCCTTCGCATGGCATCCTCCATGCCCTCAATGTGTCCCTCATAAAAGGGCTCTCGGTACACTTGCACTAAGACCCCATTAGGGTCAGGGATGGAGGCGTAAGATAGATCCATCTGGAGATGCCCTCCTAAGCCGGCAGCCCACTTTCTGGACAGAAGCATACCGTAGACTGGCGGAAGGTCAATCACCACCACGTCCATCAGTGTGGAGATGTCTAGGCATGAGAAAAGGTCCGCCCTCAAGTTCTTGATCAGGCCGTGGGCCGGAACTTGTTTGGAATCTATCCCGCAAACATTTCCATAAGGGCGGGTGACTTCCAGGCCCATAGACTTCATGACTTGTAATGGCATGACATTCATAGAGGCCCCTGAGTCCAGCATGCAATTGTGCAATAGCATGCCCTGTATACGAAGAGTCAGGTAGAAAGGTCGATGCCCTCCATTCTTCCTCTCGTAGATAGCGGTGTGAATAGATACTAGGGGATCCTCCGTGTCTGTCTCCTCATCGTGTGTGGTGACTAGGGAACTAAGGATGTTTGTAGAGGTCTCTAATAGGTTCCTCTCTACCGGGATGCTATCCAAAAAATCAGCAATCTGACTTCGGACTGAAGGGAGCTTAACAAGTTCGGTCATGGGGACGTTTTGGGTAATCTTAGCTAGTTCCTTCTCCAACTCTATGCTCTGCCCAAAAGGCTCGTGAGAGAGATGAGGGCTAGTAGCGAGGTCCGGATGGGGAACCTCGTGCCTCTCTGTGAAGGGTGCGGGCCTGGGTTCATCCTTGTGTCTCCTATAGATCTTGATTTGCTGAGGATCATTGACAACAGGGTGAACTGGTAGACAAGAGGGGCCTACTTCTTCAACGTCCTCTTCCTCGTCCTCCTCAATGAGGATCCGGCCAAAATCTAGGTCGAAAGGTGTGTCATCACGAAGTTGATGTTTTCTATGAGTTCTTCAGGCTCGACGTAGGTACACTCAGCCTCGGGGTGCTCCTCTTCACATTTTTCGCACCAGTGAATGGTTGTAGTGTCAGGGGTCTAAGGAGCTACAGGAGGTCTCTTGGTCTCTTCAGTGGTGGGCCTCCTGTTTTGGTTCCAATATGGTTTGGGGCCATATGGAGCTTTGTATCTATCCGAGTCCTTGTTTTTGGCCAGGTCTCTTGTCAAAAGGGTGAGGGTTTTAATCATTTCCTTCATATCATCAGTGTTCCCTAATTCTGTGTTTTCTTTTACAGGTTCTTTGCCCTTGCGGGCACGGGAATCAGTGTGTGATGAGGAAGGAGCATGAAGGTCGAAGAAGTTTTGCTTTCCCATGGACGTAGTGTTAGCTTCAGCCTTGCGGGCATTGTCCTGGGCAATCTTGAGGGTAGCCGGCTCTTTGTCTTTAAGGTGGTACCCTAGCCATCCTTCAAATGAGTCTAGATAATGTATCAAGATAGCGGGGTCCGTTGGGCGAATGGTTTCAGGTATCTGGGCCACCACTTTATCAAATCTGATGTTGAATTCGTGAGTGGTTTCATTCTCTCTCTTTTTTATTCCTGCTAGCTGGCTAAGTAGATACTTGCCATCCAGTTTGACTGACCACTGACCGTTGAGTTTGGTTACGAAATCATCATAACCAGTGACTGATCTGGTGGCTAGTCGATCAAACCACTTGCGGGCATCGCCCTCAAGTGACATAAAAAGACCTCTCATGAACACATCTTCGTCGATGGCCCCATAGGCCTCCATGTGTTGCCACACAGACTCGACGTGATATTCAATAGTGATGGCTGTGCTCCCACTAAACTTCGGAATCTTTTCAAAATACTTGTCTGGCATATCGTGGGGAGCACCTTGAATTTGAGCAAAGCTGAAGGGTGAAGCTCTAGCCATACGGCCAAAGGCACGTGGACCAGGATTGGGGTTGGCCATTTGGTTGTGGTTTGGCGGAGGGTTGGGAGCTATGGAAGGGGGTGGCACTACCACAGAGGGTGAGGCTGCAGAGTTGACTTCCTGCCAAAACGAGTTGGGGGAGTGCTCACTAAGGTTTCATCTGATGTATGTGATAGGTGTGCTATGTATTGCGTTAGTACGATCAAGGCTACGAAGGTTGTATGGATGGGTTCGGCCTCCAGTGGAGCCGTGGGGTGGAGTCGCCAGGTGAACTAATTACCTTGTTCACCAAAGGTGGAATGTCGTGAAGGGGAAGTGGTGAATGAGACAAAATGGTGTTGGCTGTAAAAATTATGAAAATGAAAATCAACCAACAAAGTTTAAGTGTGAATGCGAAAATGAAAAAGAAAAGGCAAAAAGACTCAAACTTCAAAAACCACGGGTAGGTCTCTACCTCCTCGGCAGCGGCGCTAGAAATATTATCACACAAACTCTAGCTGTTGGTGGTAGGTGTACCAATAGGGATGGTAGAGATGAACAGCTAGGAAGGTGTAACCAACAGTAGCCAAGTCCTCCGTCCAAGGGACATAAGTCACACCAGACAAGGCTACAGTCACTTTAGACAAGGCGCGTAGCCAAGTCAGGGGGGAGAGTTCACTCAACCAGTTATGGTCGAGACTCAACAATCAGACACCCAAACCCAAAAGATAAGTAAAACAAGATGTGATATGGATGACTGAGTGTGAGATTTCTTCCAGCCTTGTGAGATCGAGATTAGGGATTAGGGAGTGGATTAAGTGAAATGATCTCAGATCTGATTATAAGTGTGAAATGATGGATACTTGAAAGATTATAAGGCTGGAAACTAAATCAGCAAACAGAAATTGACGAGAAGAACGATTGGGAACCTTGCCAATGGGGAATGAAGCTCGTTATGATTTACTCATACATGGCAGCAGTGTATTAGGCAATTGAAACACACCTTCCAGCAATTATAAATTGATTACTTGGCTAATTTAGAACAAGAAAAACAGGCCAGCAAGAAGTGAAGTGAAAATAACTTAGGGGAATGAGTTAAACAGTGGAAAAATGGACCTAGGGCATAGAAAAAAAAAGCGTTTATGCTCACTTCCAGCCAACGATACTTGATTTCTAAGGTAAAATGACGTTTTAAAACCGAATATCAAGTACCCATAACCCCAAACTAACCCAAACAGGCTGAAACAGAAAAAACGCCCCAGGGGGGCGTTTTTGCCAGGTAGACTAGTGCTGATTCAGTGGGCAAATGGAATCTAAATTCAATGAAACTTAAGATACGGCATTTTAAGTACGTTTCATTAGTGGGTTTACAAAATAAACAAATTCTAACAGCTGTTTTTGTAGATTTTAATTTTTAGGGGTTTTTTAAGTGAGTTTTTTGCTCAACACACATATTTAAATTTAAAATGTTAGAGACCAGCAAGAATAACCTACTTGAGAAAGAATGGCTCTATATCATAAAAAAATCAAGTGTACAAATGTGCCAAGAGAGAGTACAATGGGGTGAGTGCCTTCTCTTATAGAGAACGACCACTCCCAAAACAGGTTTCCCCCCAAAATGGAGGGTTGAGATCACTCCTCAACCATCAAATCGAATGGTGGAGAGAGATGCTAAGTGGGGGTGCGAATTACCCAAGGAGAGCGCACTAGAGGAGAGAGGAGGACCCATGTGGGCCATACAATACAATAAGGTGGACTTGGGGGATGTCTATGGGATGTTTTATCCCCCCAACATAATACATCAAGGCCCCACATCAAAGAACCAACCAAATTGAATTCCCAAGGTGGAGAAAAAAACGCCCCCTATGGGCAATTCAACCTCCAATGGTGAGCTGGGCAATAGAGGGCCCCACAATACACAAATACATTGTTAAACATTACTAAAATACCTTAGAAATTACCTTTTCCTTTTCCAACCGTTTATTTTTCCATTTGCCTATAGTTGCCTTAGTCAAATTCTGATTTTCCATGTAATTTTGCTGGTTTATATGGCTGAAGATGAAATTTGGGCTTTTGACCCACTTTTATTGCCCGGATCGCCGAACCGTCTGCTGCAATGTGATCGTGGACCCCAAAAGTAGTGGGAATGACCACTTGAATGACCTCGATCCATCACTTAGGCATTATTTGCCCAAAATCCATAATTTTTAATTAAAACAGGTCAAAATTGACCAATAATAATTAAAAATTTCTCAAATGCTTCAATCTTTTGCAATTCTGACACCTGCATGCTCATATGGGACCCCTGTAGATAATAATTGGACGAAATCGAAATTCCAGTTGCAACATTTTTTTGGGCCCATTTTTGGCCTAGTCAACTCAATTTGACCAAGTCAAAACTGGTCAACAATAGTGCTAGCTGAATACTTGTGTGCAAACATGAAGTGACAAGGCTCAATTATACAAGTTAGTACATTACTAAGCAATATAATGATAACACGGTGATAAAAAATGCATTAAATCCCGAGATAGCACAAGGCCTTGATGAGGTGGGCCCACCACCTTCAAAAGACTAAAATGCTATGCACATCTTATAGAATTGACCACTTTGCTGACTTCGGGTGAGGTGGATAATCAAGGCGAAGGACAACGAGAAGACAAGGATGAAGATCATTTGACCCTTTGGACAACTCGGGAAAGCAGGGTCCACAGAGATAAGTATGCCATGACGGAACACAAGGGCGGTGCCTCACAAATGGGTATAGTGCAGGGAAAATACCACCAATCATCTAACAAGTATCTCACAACTCACATCCGTCTCTGAAGGCTCTGTGAGGTTCTTTTCTAGAGCCGCCAAACTGGGTGTCCGGCAAATCATAACTTGAGACTCTAGGGGACAATCTTGAGCTTGTCCCTTGCTCCCTCTCACTTCCTTGCCCCGCAGGACTAAGTGAGGAATAACCACTACAAATGCTGACATGTATAGCTGACCTGTGTCCATGTGTGTTTATAAACACATTGCATGGATTTTACAATGAGTTTCATACTTAGCCCTTTTTTGGCTAGATTTTACATTTACAACATAATGGCCTTTTTGGCTTGATTTACAATTCTTCATTTACATCAAGGCCCTCTTGGGCTACATACATATCTCAAAAGATATAAACAAGGTGCTCATACTGCAAAGGTAATGGGGGTGAGCAATACATGCTTCGATGACCAATGGGGAACACCCGGTGAGGCTACACAATCCTAACTGCATTGCAACATCGGGGGAAACCGACAGGAGCAAATCCCAGGTCTAAAAGTGTATCTCACACACTAAAGAGCCGAGGCACAACACACGGGGAGTCATGGCAAACTCAGAGATCAGTGGGGAAGGGGTCCTCGGGATCACAAATCAGAATCCAAGTTGGGAACAAGTATCATGGATGAGTTCGATGGATGGAGAAAGTGATAGTGGAACTAAAGTCAGCTACCGAAAGGGACTAAGTGACCAAGTCTATGCCAAGTGTAGGGGACATGACTCAGCGTGCATATACATAAGTCTAACAGGAGGGGTGGACTGACATCATCAAGGGCCCAATCACATCATACCATAGCTAGATCACCAAATATATCATCTCAAGCAAAGTTAGTGTACTAACAAGTATAAAGAAGTCTAATCTAAATCATGAGCAATAATCATCAAATGCAATACCTGCTGCACCATATACCTGCTGCTACTGAAGCTATCTCTGAGCTGGATCTCTGCTAAATCCGGGCATTCATAACAAACCAGCAATGTACTATGATAGTCTCGATCAAAACAAGACTAGGCAACTGTCTCAAATGGGCTTATGTCAAAGCCTGGCTAGGAAGGGGTGACCCTGTGGTAGATGGTAAGTGACAATGTGTGTAGCACTGTACAACTGTCTATCCCCTCTGATATATCTGCTAGGGGCAATCTGAACAAAATTGCCTCGTCTGAAGGCGGCTGATCTCCGATCTGGAAAAAAAAGTACTGTGCGGTCCTCGGCCGCACAGTCTGCAGTATGGTAGCTCCAGCTAACATAGATGTGATAACATATACTTCACTAGATCCCAAACTAACCCTAAGTTCCTAACTACTTTTTTTTAATGGTTAGGATTTGATATCATGATCAAAGGTTCACATTTAATGCACATTAATAAATATAAATCAATAATTAAATGCACATCAATATCATGGGACCCACAACTTAAAAGTCACATTTAAGTTATGAAATACAAATACTTTATTTACATAACTCAACTTTACATAAATAAAAGACTAAGGATAATGACTTAGTCCCCCCCATTGTAAACACACCAAAAACACAAGGATGACCTCCAGAGTTAACTTTGATAACATTTAAGGGCTCAGAACAAGGGCATAAAATTCTTTGTTATATGTATTGGAATTCATCTTCACAATGGAAATCTCTACTAACAGATATGATATTGGATGTCCTCCCTACATAAGAACAGCTCCTAATGAATATTGTGAGGCATCTATTGTCGGACATTAATAAAATTATCTTATCTTATCTACTTCAAAAGGATGCTGCAGATGTGGCAATGCCAAAAATGATATTGCACATAATGCATCTTTTAATTCTTGGAATGCTTTATCATGTTCTGGTCCCCAATTGAGAGTTTTGGTGCAGCTAGTGAGTTGGTGGAGATGATAATCAACGTGATATAACTAATGGATGAACTTGTGACAGAAGTTCATGCGCCCAAGAAACTGATTATAGAGAGATGTCTTAATGTCTACATGATCCAGATTAAACCACAAATACATGAATATTTTACAATCTGTAGTACTACTTATGAATATGGACCATCTTTCAAGTACTTATCACAATGGCACCTAGAATTCTTGTGAATTTAGATTAGTGGTCGAGTTAAATTGGGTAACAGTTTAGTTTCATTGCTTCTAACAGTGACAAATGGTATCTAGTGTAATTATTTTGCTAAGGGGCAATTTCGAACAAAAGCGAAGAAGGATTTGTTTAAAATCCAACCAAACGAAACAAAGTCATCCAACATTTCAATATGGCACAGAGAGATAACTACCAAGGATTTTGGCTAGTAATACTATGAATCAATAAATCATTAGACTAGAAACAAGAAGCCCTAATCACCATGTTATCACCTATTTTGTACAAATAGTTGAACTTCCGATGAGCCGCCAGTTTATCAGAACATGATTCATGTTCATCATCAGCATTCAGAAGTTCAGAGGTCAATTTCAGGGCAATTTTGCCCCTTTTGTAATAACTGCATGTTCATACCCCCATGGGGAATTTGTAAAAGTTGGTCTAAACGGGGTCCTTTTATAAAAGACTCGGCTATCCGTAGGTTTAGCCATTTGGGGGATACTCTAGAGTGTTTTTTCCTTAGGAATTATGCGCTACTCATCAGTGGCGTATAATCCCCGAGTTTTTCACTCAAACCTCCAAAGCTGGAGTATTTCCCATGGTGGTCAAAACCTAAGGTGGTTATTAGAGTCTTGTGTCTAGGATTTTTTACGGGTTAGCCACATCGATTGAGTCGTATGAACATGCACTAGGTCCCCTAGGAGTTTCGTTTGATTCCGGCAAAAAATAATTTTTTCATAAAATTAGACCAATTTTTAATGGTTTAATTAAAAATTTTCAAGAAATGATAAAAGCCTCATCCGGAGGCGGAATTGGGCGTGGGGAGGCTCGTTTTGACGCTCAGAGCATCCTCTTCACCTTGGCACCTTCATTCTTCAATTTCCGGGCAGTTCCGTCACCCCAGGAACAGTTTTGGCTAAAAATGCATCATTTTGGCATTTAATTGCCAGAAAATGACAAAATGCACTAAAATCCAAAAATCAAATAAGCCAAAATTTGATTAAAAAATTAGATGAAAAGGTTGAAAGTGGTTTGCATGAAGTATACGACCTCACTCAAGTGATAAAAGTGACATAGTATAAAGTCCAAGTGTGATTTTCGAATTTCATGAGGAGGGTGACGTGAGGTTGAGATGTGTTTTCCTCCATTCGCATGGGCATCAATATTGCATAGTTTTAAGTGAAGGTTCCAAGTCATATGAGTGGTGGGGTATCATTCAAGTGATAAAGCACATGCTAAATCAAACTTTGGTCTCGAATTGAATTGAGGAGAAATAACGCATGGCCCCTACCTCACGTAGAAATTCTTCACGCGTGGCTCACGGATGTGTGTTTAATGAATATGGTGGGCACATCCCTTGGCTTGTGTGGCAACATCAAGCTTGGCTCCTTTCAAGAACTCGAGTCAACACATGCGTTGAAACTCCAAGCTCACCCTCACGCATTCCTATAAACCCTCACGTCAATCTCATTTAGATCCACGCCATTCCATTGTTTAATTCGTGATTGGTTGGGCTCCCACTCAAGGACTCGAGTTCTGCCTACTTCTACCACGTGCCATTCACTAAACTAACTTCAACCTACCACATCCAAGCTCGCCCTCCCACATGGCTCACGCTTTGCTCACCTTAGCTCACGTCAATCTCCATGCTAGCTCGTTTTTCCTTGTTGTAACTTGGTTATTGGTTGATGCTCTCACCTCACACCTACCTCAAGTCGATTCTTGCCACATAATGCCATTCACACCTAACACCAACTCGACTTTGGCCATGTCTCTTGCTCCAAGCCTTGCATGATTGGAATTCGACTTCATTGCTCACCACCAATTCGAATTAGGGTTTAGGTGTTTAGTTTTAGTATAAAGAGAGGCCCATTTGGGTTGTTATCTCATGGATTTTTGATGTAAAGTTACTCTGCCATTTTGTGATTACAAGCTATTGGCTTAAGGAAATAAAGTTAGACTTTGGAGGTCCATGCGATTTGTGCAACATTGATGAATGTTTCTATTGTGAGGTGATATTTTTCCATGCTTTCAATTTAAATGCTTATGTGATTGATCAAATAACTAGCTTTAGAAGTCTATATTCTAGAACATAAGATCTATCATTTGTGGTTTGCAAATTGGTTTATTATGCAATGTTTATCAATGAGTTATATGAATAGGATGTATTCGGTTGTACTAGCATTTATATAACCTTGGTTCTCGTAGCATACTAGTCATATTTTTTATCTCACTTTGGCATTGAGTTGTTTGTCTTTGGATAGGTTTCTCCAGGTGTAGGGGGGTGTGAGCTCGGTTGCATCTAGCTCATCTTCACCATCACAAGTAAACTCTTAATATTTGTTGTCTTTCCAGGATCTATATAAAGTTGAGTTTGTTTTTTGAGAAGAAGCACAAGGGGTTTTGCTCTAAGATCCATCCACTTTTTTCAAAAGATAAAATTGGTTACTTGTTACCCTAGGCTCCCTCTTCAAGCCTTCTCTCTTTTTCTCCTTGAGTTCTTTTTCCCCTTGAATTTGCTAGCCCTACTTCCTCTTTGGCCCTAGATCTATCCATCCCACTCATTTTTCCCTTCTCCATTCGTCCTTCTCCCTCTTGCATTCGTTTTTCTCCTTTGGCATTCCTCTCCCCATTTGCCCATCTTCCATAGCTATTCCTACTTCCCTCCTTTTCTTCTAGTTTTCGTTTTTTTTTGTTCTCCTTAGGCTTTCGTTTCTCCATCTAGTTCTAGTTTCACTCTTAGATCCCTTCACCTTCTCCTCTCGTCCATCCCTCCTTTTAAGTGCCCTAAAAAATCACACAAAAAGCAAAAACGAATTGGATAAGTTAGTGTTTGTTAAAGTAGTTCATTTGATTGGATAGATCTTAAATTATTGCATCTTGTAGATCATTGGGTACTTTGGAAAGTTAACTTTAGGAGCATTCTAGATTTCTTGTTTCACACTAGTATAGTTTGCACTTTTAAACTCTAGTTGCAAGTTGAAAGATAGAAAATTTTACATAAAAATATTTCAAATTTTTAAGTCTTAGACCTCATTTCTAGCATATTTAGAGCAACTTTTGTTCGCTGGTCCGTTTTCCCATACAAACTTTTTCGAACAAATTTCTCATGTCTTTTATGTTTTAGGCTATATTTTTCAAATTTGGACTTGGTAGATTAAATTTTCATTTTGATTTCTGACGTTTAATGGGTGCGTTTTGAGCATATTTTTCAAGCTTGTGTAGGTGCTTTGAAAGAAAGAAATTTGAAAAGCTTTGAAGAAATAAGATCCAAGCAAAGGACCAAGGAGAAGAGACCATGAAAATGAACGAAATTTGACATACTTATCCTTTGTAAAAGCAAGCAAAAATTGCTTCTTTCTTAGATTCTCCAAGTATCTTCTTTCTCAAAGACCTTGCAAGGTTTTAAACCCAAGGCATCTGTAACAGTTTAATAAAAGGTTTCAAGTGGAGGGGTCCTCCACCTTTGGTTCTTCTTCCCCATTTGGGGAAGAGTGTTGGGTCTTGTGGTGTGGTTTAACTTGGTTTATTTTTCTACGTTCTTAGATTAGTTTCTATTTTGCTGAGTACCTTATTTATTTATCTTCTATATTTTACTTACCCCCATGCTTTCCCGAGTAGGGTCTTGAACCTGAAAGAGATTCTTGGGTAGCTTAGTTTAATTTTTATCATTATATTGTTTCTCTTCCAATCCTTGACCAGAGAATAGCTAACTTTGGGATCGTATCCCAAGGGCCACATAGTTTTGTGGTAGCTTCTCGCTCCCCCATCAACTTCTTGTGGACATCCAGCTAGCTGGAAGGTTTCCAGGATTGGTGGTTTCTAGTGGTTGATCTTGTTCGGAGATCAATCCCACTTAGTAGATTAAATTTTGTGTGGTAGAACACTAAATTTATTTATCTCGCAAGTATTTCGTGTTAAGCATTGAGTTATATCTTTCAATTTTATCAAGTGGTTTCATCTTTTAAAGTTATTTTACTGCTTTCACAACACAAATACTTTTGCTTCCTTAAAATAAACCAAAGTCTCTTGAACTTGGCCAAATCCAAGTCAAGAGCACCCTCTATCGGAGGGCATTTAGTCTTGCATCATCCCTGCATTAGGCATTGTTAATTTAGCAAGTCTCTTGAACTGTGGTCATAAGACCGAGTCAAGAGCGCTCTCTGTCGGAGAGTTGAACAAGGTTCTTTTAATAATAAAATTTTCCACTCACACACCCCTAATTAATTTATCTTGGTTTGTCCTACACCCGTATGCTCTGCCAACCGGAAACGGTTGGGCTAGTACTCAGAAAGGTGGAAGACTTGATAATAACGATCGATAAACTTAATTAAAAATTTTACCCATAACCTCAACCAAGGCAAAATACTGTTCTTCCCACGAGGGGTGACGCCGGATTCCCACTGTTAGACTCAGGGGCGGTTCAAACATTGGACACCAATCCTTATCGAATCTGGGTGCTTCCGACAGGTCATTCAGGGTTGCCAGTATCTTTCTTGGGTAGGTTTCTACCATCTTTTGATACCTTTTGGTCTTAGCCATAATAATCAAGACAACTAAAACTTTGAAATTTACCAAGATAATTTGCACAACGATCTCACAAACAGTTACTATTAAGACTACTTTTCAGCATCCCCCAGCACTACTTTTGTTATTTTTTGACTCCATTACCCATTGGATAAGGCACTGGTCCTTTTGTCATTTAATTTTTATCTGTGGATGCTTCTTAATTATATCAAGTCTTTATATACTGTTTCGCAACGTGGATTGCATCTTATCTTGTGTTTTATTTTTCAAGCTTTATATTGTCTCTCAATTTCACAAAAACTCCTAAACAACACCCATCCGCATCATTACACAAGAAAACACTATAAAAACAAGAGCCTTAGTGAAACTCTCTTTTAGGGACTACCCCCCTTGGCTTCGTTAGGAGTTTGCCTAAACGGAGGAGCTGGGATTCAGGTGACAGTACCTGGCTCATTGCTTGCCCCCAAGGCCACACCTCTCTCACTTGTAGTGAAGAGACAGCTTTCGAAAGATTTCCGCTGCTGGTGTGCATATTGGCGGACAACACACCAAACTGAGCTCTTAACCCTAAGCAATTTGCAGGCCCACTAAATGTTACACTTGCTTGTAATTAAGAAAAACTTCAAGACTAATTTATTGCAAACAATAGATTGCACCATAAATTGACATGTCCCACTAAATTGAATTGTTCATTTATAATTGTCTTCTTATGTATGTGTGACCTTTGCTTGTGATTTTTTTACATGATATTGAATATATATAAAGATGAGATAAGATATTTTTATTAATGTCCAATGAATGACCACAAAAAGTAGGTCAGTGAAACTAAAAACATGCAAGCTGTGTAATACAAAATAGGAGTGCAAATACAGCTCCTACAACTAAGTTAACATCAATAGGAAAAGATGAAAATATAATTATCATGTATCACATGAAAAAACCAAAATCTCATTTACACAACAAAGATGACCTCTACAATACATGAAAATGAGTCAGAAATTTCAATTACATTAATACATCCAAAAAAAAGAAATTAATGAATCGACATAATTACCATGACATTCTTTACGACAAGGCTATAGATGTTAAGCCTGAGAAGAATAAGGTTGTCCTGTAAAATAAATATTCTGCATAAGTTTTTAACACGTAACGTTTGTAATGGGAAGCTAAAACCCTCCAAATAAGTCTATCTAAAGAAGAATATAACTAACGCAACCACCTCAAAATTGTGGTATGCAATCTAAAGAGAACTGTAGTAAGCCATGCTTGCAAGGTGATAGATGGATAAGTTTTTCATCGTCAACACATTTTCCTATATAAAGTATGGAATATTGTTTATGGCAATGATGTGGACTTTATTGAATGATAGTCATTGATAATTTAACAGGACAAATCTCATACCTTTTATGCAATTCTCTATAATAAAATCTAGATAATTGAAGTGAGACTCAAAATGTATAGAGAAACAAACACTATGATTGTCACTGACTTTAATAATGCTGCAGGAAATCCAACTTTTCTTGTTCCCAAGGATGTCAAGAGAATGAACTATGAAGTGATTAACATTTGCTACAGTTGCTGCATATGAAAAATACAAGAGAGTTTTAAGGATAAGCAAGGAAGTTCAAAATATGACAAACTCGACAAATAAGATTCATCTTTTCATGCCAAGATTAGGGTAAGAGATAACATACAACTCTAGACAAGGCAATAACCTAATTCTACTAAAAATCTGACATGGAGAACACATACACAAGGAAGATGATTCACTGAGAAAGAAAGCGTGAGTTTTGAAAAAGAAAGTCAATCAGCCGAGCAAAACATGATGTGGACTTTATTGAATGATAGTCATTGATAATTTAACAGGACAAATCTCATACCTTGTATGCAATTCTCTATAATAAAATTTAGATAATTGAAGTGAGACTCAAAATGTATAGAGAAACAAACACTTGATTGTCACTCACTTTAATAATGCTGCAGGAAATCCAACTTTACTTGTTCCCAAGGATGTCAAGAGAATGAAGTGATTAACATTTGCTACAGTTGCTGCATATGAAAAATACAAGAGAGTTTTAAGGATAAGCAAGGAAGTTCAAAATATGACAAACTCGACAAATAAGATTCATCTTTTCATGCCAAGTTTAGGGTAAGAGATAACATACAACTCTAGACAAGGCAATAACCTAATTCTACTAAAAATCTGACATGGAGAACGCATACAAAAGGAAGATGATTCACTGAGAAAGAAAGCGTGAGTTTTGAAAAAGAAAGTCAATCAACCTAGCAAAATACATTTAGGCATAAAGAATATGTATTATTCATGTGTTCACCCAAGACAAATACAAATAATGCATTCATTAGCAAAGATCCATGTTCAAATTTCCCAGTACAAACTAATTTTGTGAAACTTCAAAAGGAAGGATTTTAGGCATAAAAGCTACGAAAACAATCCTTGCATATCTTGAAAACCATATTTGTTTTATTGCTTGACCTAACTACCAATTAGACGTTAGATAAAAATACAAAAAATATGTAATATACTTAAACCAAGAAAATTCAGAGAAAACATAGGAAAACAAAAGAGAGAATAGATAGAACCAGAAAAATATCTCTTGTATGAGAGGTATTCAAAATAGAGAGCTATTTTCACTTGCCTCTTCAAGGGGGAAACCTTCAAGACCAAAGCTCCAAATACAATAACAATTCTTAACAAAACATTACATACCTTACTACTCTATATATAGTTTCAATAGACAAGGCCCTAACTATTTGTGGTCTCACTATTAACGAGGGTCAACCACCTAGGGGCTTTTATTAAAAAAAAAAAGAGCCCTTTTCCATTAAGTCACTACCCACTAACTATTTAATGGGCCTTATGGCCTTGTACATTGATATGGTAGGGGAGTTGGGTAGTGTTATCACATTCCTAGTAGCTGGGAGCTACTACTTATTTTCGCAGATCAGTTGGCAGTCATGAGCCTAGTCTTTACTCTTGAGGCGGTATTCATCAAAGTATATCAGTGTGGATGATTCATAGCAGCAGCTGGATTATTCAGGGGAAGCAGCAGAGGGGCCACCCTTGTCACTTTGAGCCCTCTTCATGACCTCCCTTGTCATACATTTTGAGCCTTGGTTCAAAGGAGCAGAGCAATATAGTTGCATTTTGTCTTTCCTTGCCATTCAAAGATAGCAGTGTCAGCACAGGTGGATTTCAGTTTGTAGTTGCAGCTTACAGCAGGTATTTAGCAAAGGTATCTATGGTTTTCATTATTTTTATTGATTTATTGACTATGCTAGACCTTGTTGTGCATTGGTGATCATGCTGTGATTCTTTGTTGTTATCAAAGTCACCTGACACGGGGACACGGGACACATAGGACACGAAAATACGAGAGTCCGACACGGACACGGTGACCCCCGAAATCAGGACACGTAGGATACGTTTTATATACATATATATATATTTTTTAAATATATTAAAATTTAAAAATATAGACATATAGATCCAAAAATATTTAGAAACTAGAACATTTACAAATATTCAATAGAAATTAGAATAAAAACACATTAATGATTACACATTTGTCATTCACAAATCACGATTCACAACACATTTGTCATTCACAAATCACAATGAGACACAGATGCATGTCGGAACCATATTTCTCATTAAGTCATCAAAATCAAAATGTATACATATATGTCGGAATGCCACTGGGCACTGGGCCACTGGCAAATGCCAAATAGACTAATAGTAAATACAAAAAGGGGTGGATCAAGATGGGAGAATCCCATATGTCAGTAGTCCTCCTCCATGCCTGAATCAACATACTCATCACTGCCACTGCCACTGCCACTGCCCTGATCCTCATCCTCCTCCCCCTCCTCCTCCTCTCTGCCCATCTGACGATCTGCATCTACTGCTGTGGAGGATGACCCCTCTGTACGATCACTATCATCAAAAGTGACCAGCTCTAGCACTGGATCATTAAGATCCATGTTGGCTAATGCCAACTCAGTACTGCTGTCCAAACCCATATCATCAGGAAAGACATCCCACATCTTTGTCTTTCCCTTCACCCACTCCTCCCTCTTCCTGTAAATAAGACGAAGGTTGGAGTGCACATACACCATGGACTCTGCCCTGGACTGCTCAAGCCTGCTCTTCTTCACACTGTACAAGTTCCCATATGTGCTCCAATTCCTCTCACAACAAGAGGATGATGTAACTTGAGAGATGACCCTGAAGGCTAACTTCTGTAGAATAGGGGATGTTGCCCCATGAGTTGCCCACCAACGATAGGGTGTCTTACCCTCCCTATCTCTAAGCACATCATAGCCTCCGAATCTCCCAGTGCCAGTGGAAAAATCTACAAAGCCATCCTCCACCTCCTCAAGCATGTCTCTATCCTGAAATAGCCGTCTAAGTGCTATCTTCCTCCCATTTGCAATCTCTGCATCCATGTGAGGAGGGACTCTGTGTGAGGCCCCCGATCCACCAGTGAGCCACTCCTGAGTGTAGAACTCGGGGTTCAAGGAGTGGGCCAAGCAATGCAAAGGTGTGCAATTCTTATCCCACCTGGAGATAAGAATATCCTGAATAATGGTCCATAAGTTCTCTACCGATGTCCCATACTCGGGACACTCATTCTCCATGACAATGGACCTCATGGACTCAATCATGGAATCCCACCCCTCATAAACCTCTGCTAGGATGGGCTGGTCCGTGTCTGCATACCGCAACAAAGAAATGATTGGCTCCATGATCTTAATAGTAAGATCCACCGTGTCCCACCAACCATCATTTAACACCAAGTCCTTCACCTTTTGTGAAGCAGCCTGATCCGTCTTTCTCCAAAAAGCCCAAAACTCTGAAATCACCATGGACCCAAGAGCGGTTTTGACCTCCCTCAACCTCTTGAGCATGATGAATGAGGAAGCAAACCGAGTATCTGCAACCTTCAGCAATGAAAGTTGTGTGTACTGTTTGTAGATGGTGAGGGCATTTGTGTGGTTTTGTACAAAGTTACGGATATGGCGTGCATCCTCAATAAGGTTGTCAATCCATGCCACATCCGAAGCAATGGCTTTCAGTGCTAAATTCAAGGAATGGACAATGCAAGGTGTCCAAAAAACCTGTAAGAGCAATAAAAGCATGTATCAATGACTCTACAACACTAACATTGCAATGACCAAATTCAAACAATGAGCAAATTAGAAATGAAAGGTGTCCAAAATGAACATACCTGTGGATATTTAGCTTCCACAATCATGCCAGCAGCCTTGCAAACAGGTGCATTGTCCGTGATGATTTGTACACACGACTCAACACCCACTTCTTCAATGGTTTTGATGAATAAATCACCCATAAATTGTGCATCCTTGTATTCGCCAAGAGCATCAACCGCTTTCAAGAACACCAGTCCATTTTGGGAAGATACCATGAAATTGATGAGTGGATGGCGTGCGGGATCTGTCCATCCATCAGAAACAATACTCACACCGGATGAGGGCCATGTTGATCTAATTGGCTCAAGAATTTTATCTACCTCCTTCTTTGCTTTAACCAACAATGTGGTTCTAAGCTTCTCTGAACCAGGAGGCACATAACCATTTGGAGCACGTTCCAAGATAGTTTTAACCGTCTCAAAATACAATGGTGACCGTGCAACATTGAATGAAATGAAGTTGAGGTAGAAGAAAAATGCAATAGTAAGGTCTACCTCTTCTCGCGCCTCTTTTTGGAAAATCCTATCCATTGGACCACCTGTAGATTGCCTCTTTCTTGTTTGATAAGTGTCCCCACGCCCACGCCCACGCCCATGAATGCTAGGTGGAAATGGAGGCTTGGTGCTAGAGGACTTCCTCAAGAATGGAAGAGGATCATCCTCTTTTTTCTTGCTTGTTGCTGCCACCTTCCCTAAGCCAACATGATCCTCTCTTTCCATATCCCTCCTTTGGTGAACAGTCACCGCTTTGCATGAAGAAATCCCACAAGAAGGAAGGGCCGACAAATGGCCCTTAACCCAGAAATATGTGCTCATGAACTCATGCTTGCAAAAATTGCATCTCCAAGACACATTGCCTCCCCCACCAAGCTTTGCCTCGGGTCCATCTTTCCTTGTCACATACTTCCACAAAGGGTATTTTTTTTCTTGGGCTTGTTGTCTTGCTAAAACAGGGTTAAGTGGAGCCATAGAATGAGCTCCACTAGCAGCCGATGGAGCACTTGACGGAGGAGGAGAACCGCTTGTGCTTGGTGGAATAGGAGGGGAGGCTCTAGATGGTGCATTTCTCCCTCTCCTTTGCCCCCTACCTCCTGCCCTAGCTGATTGAGACATTCCTTTTCTTTTGTGATGGTTGAGCTTGCAATCCTCTCCACAAATCCATCGGAATGCACTTGGAATTGCTTGGAAACGATGGATAGCCTTCAAATCTCCTCCACCTGCACATACAACTCACTCTCAACCAAATGCTTCCTTGCAAATGACAAAAAGAAAGGCAAATTTCTATTTTTAAGTGAACCCGGACGCCCTTTTCCGCCAAAAACATGTCCTGTTTTTCGAAAACGTGTCCGACAGTCGGGATTCGATGCAACTGCGTGTCCGATTCGTTGTTAAGTTCGTGTCCCGATTTAGGATTCGATGCAAGGTCGAATCGGACACGAATTCATATCGAATCGTGTCCGATTCGACCGATTCGGGACATGGCAAGGGTTTGCAACGAATCCGGTTTCTGAGGTTGTTATGGTTGGACTTGTACTTGGGATGATATAGTGGCATTTGTGATTAATTTCATGTACATGCTTTTGTCTCGGTAAATTGCATATGGAAAGTATAGATCAATTCCCTCTTTCCTAGTTCCCTATTTGACCTTATCCCATTATCCATCTCATCCATTTGTTTTCAAAACCCTTTGACTTGGACTTGACTAATGAACCTGAGGACCTCCCCCTTTATGACCTCTTTGCTTGGATTAAGTGCAGTTAGGTAAGCTTATGTCACCGAAAGTGTATCCCTGTGAATCGAAACAAGTTTCCCCATCCTTGAAATTAGCTAGTTACCAAGGGAGTAGGTATTCATCCTTTGTATGATATTCTGCCTACTTGCCTGTAGAAGGGCAATACTGTGTCAACTCCGTCGCATCTATGGACGGTGGGTGGCAACGAAGCTAAGGTTGTGGCAGTATCGGGACCTGTTATCACATCCATAGTAGCCGAGATACCATGATTGTAGAGCAGTTCATTGTATATTTTTGAGCCAGGCCTTTACACAGTTTTGATGAGACCAGCCTATGATGAGCAGTACTTTTTATGATCACTCACATATCAGAGCATCCCCAGATCAGACAACAGTGAACCTTATTCCAAGACTGAGCCTCATGACCTCAAATTTGATGACCGAGGTAACCTTTTATCCCATACAGAGCAGTGCAGTGCCCAAAGCTTCAGCAACAATGTATCCAGTGGTTATAGATGATCCAGATGGCAGGTACAGGTATATGGCCCAGCAGATATATAGGGTGCATTGGTTATGATTGTCTTGCTCTTTTGGTCATCCTAGTAGCTTGACTTATATTGTGGTCATGATTTGGCGGTATATATGTATGATATGGATAGTGTTGTAAATGATTATCTAAATGGCTTTATTACTCAGAACTAGAAGCTCTTGTTTATACTCGTTGGTTTTACCCTCTTAGTAGTGTGGACGTGATCATTCCCACCATTTATGGCTTGCTAGCTTAGGCACCACCTTCACTTTCCCCATCCATCCGTTCTCTCTCCCATCTTTAGTTTTCACCCTGACTTATGATCACGTGATATGGAGGACTTCCCCACTTTTGCCTCTATGTTGGATAGCATCCCTGTTAGTTTGTGTCTCATCTCTGAGTTGTTGCTTGAGTTGTGTTGACTAAAACCTGAAGCAAATAGTACTACCATCATTACATGCATATGGAAACTCTTATCTTATCTTTTGTGCAAGCCCATGGAAACAAATAAAAAACTGTGCTTCTCAGCACAATGAAAGAGGGCTATGGAAATTGAAATGTTAAAGTACCCTGGATGTAAGCTGCAACTAGTTGTGCTTCTAAGCACATGCAAAATCCAAAAAGGGTCATAAAGGCCTAAATAAAAAGCAATGGTTAAATATATGCTAAATCCAAAGACTACTGGCCAGAAATTAAATGTAGTGATTAAATTCCTCACGGAGCCTACGGGTTGTGATGTGAGATGGAGTAAGGGACAGCTAATTCTAAGTGTCCCCTAGAACCTCAAGTTACGGTTAGTCGGGCACCCAGCCATGGCGGTTCTAGAAAATATCCTCACAGAGTTGTTTCAGCTTGGATGTGAGCTGTAGACATTTGCCAAGGTTGAATAAATACTTCTGTGAACAACTTATTCCATTTGTGAGACACTGCCATTCCCTGTGTGTTTATTATCCAGCATATGCTTAACTGTGTATTCCCTTTCCCTTATCCAAAGTATCACAATGTTGAGTCAGTCAAGTCATCCCCTTATCCTAGCCTTGCATTCTTCACCCTCACCCTTTGCTAGCAAAATGTTCACATCAATAGAATGAGTATTTTCTTGAGGTTCTATTTTGAGTAAATGATTATTTGAACTTATACTTGATATTATTATTAGTTAACCGCCAGTGAAATGATCCTTAATACTTCAAGTCTTGCTATTAGAATGATTAAAAGGGCATGCTTTAACCATTTGCACTTGCAGCATTAGGCATTTCTAGCTTGGGTCATATTTTGATCAGTTTTGACTTGGTCAAACCTACTTTGACCAAGTCAACCATGGGAATCCGAGCTGAGTTGTGTTACCACCTAAAGTTGCACTTTAGTGGACTTCAATGAGCCGCCAGTATTGCACAATTACCTGTGCTCTTTCAGAGTTCAGAAGTTCCAAGTTTGGCCTGTTCAAGGCCCCTTTTTTAATTTTTGTAGTCCATGACCATGCCCCACAGGGTTTGTAATAAGTGTGCTAGCATGGTGGTCTTTGAGTGACTCGGTTCCCTAGGACTTAACAACCAAAGAAGGTATTACATGGAGTTTTTTCCCTTGTCGATTATGCTTTGCCTTTAGCCGAGTATAATCGATGAGTTTTTCTCCTGCACCTCCAAAGCTGGAATGCCCAAAGTGGTGGTTAGGCCGTAGGGGGTTATTAGAGTCCATTTTGTAACATTTATAAACATGCTAGACGCTAAAATTGTGTCGTTTGGTCATGTACTAGGTCCCCCAGAAGTTTCAGTCAATTCCTAGAAAAATAATTTTTTCGCATTTTTAAGCCATTTTTTTAATGGTTTAATTGAAAAAATTCAAATAGTGATAAAAGTGTGATCCGGAGTCGGAATTTGGCGTAGGGATGCTCATTTTCAAGCTCAAAGCATCCTCTTTACCCTAATATCCGGTTTTCCTATGTTTCGGGTGACCAAAACGCCCCGTGGAGCAGTTTTGCCTATCAAAGCTACAAATGGCACTTTAATGCCAAAAATGCAACAAATTGCACCATAGCCAAAGATTAAAAAAATGTAAAAAATGCATTTGTCTCACATGCCAAATGAGTTGGCATTAATTCTCTTTAGTTGTGCGACTATGCTTAAAGAGTAAACCTTATGTTAAAAGTCAAAAATTAAAGGTGAGCGAATTGTAATATTCCAAGCTTGCACTCTACCTTACCTTCACGTGGGCCGGTCGTACGGTTTTTATGGTGGATAGTCTAAGTGGTGGGCGCTCCCATCTTATGAGGTGGCATGACCCACATAAGATGGCTTCTATTTAAATCAACCATTCGAACAGCTCATCCATCAAAGCGTGAAACATCATGCTACGGTTTAAACTTCACGTGGCCCAACTTCCTTCAACAACCGTGTACGGATTGGATGGACGCTAAATGGATTGGATGGAGGCTAAGCAGATTGGTGGGGGCACTTGCCAAGTAAGGTGGCACAATCCACGTGATCTGATTTCTTTTTAAAGCGACCAACACCAATCGGAACCCACCAAGCTTCCAAAGCAAGGAAACATCCATTCACCTTCCTCATCCTCACGCAGACTTCTCATCAATTCGGCACCTTCCTTTTGGAAATGATTTTTTCTAAGAGAAGTGGTGCATCTCCATTGGATATTGGTTAACTTGCTCTACAATCAAGGTCCTTAGGGTTTTGTGCCCTAGGATGCTTTCCTTGTGCTATATATTGAGGAGCTTGGCTCCATTGTAAAACCATCAAAAGGTGGAACCTCTGCTCGTTTATTGTAATATTTTTCTAAGTTTAATAAAGAAGGCTTTGGAGGCTAGTCTAGTGATTATCTTTGGTTGGATCTTCATGCTTGTATACTTGAGGTAAACTGTATTATGTTTCATAGTCAGTATTGTCGGGATTGTATGTCTTTTAAAGGGAAGTTATCTTCTTAAAGAACTGTAAGTAATACTCTATAGCATGCTTACTCTTGTAAATGATATTAGGGTGCTAATAGTAGTCTGAGTTCCTGTTCGAATCCATTGCTTTACTGCTTTCTTTCAATCATTTACACATATGATCTTATCTCCTTGCTAGTTGTTTGCAGTTGTTTACAGGTAGCCTAAGTTGAAGATCGTATCTTCATTCAGTAAATTCCAACAAAGTTTTGGACCTACCGGTGCATCAGGGAGCTTGACTCCATTGCCCTTTCTTCAAAACACTCAACCCCCAAGGGTTCCATTCCTCTGGTCCATTTTTCTTCTGCTATCTTTGGTTACTGGTTACTTGTCTTAAGATTTACATTTTATCAAGCAAATCTGAAAGTAAATCTAAGTTATTATGTTAAATCATAGTTCTTTCAAAGCGTAAATAATTAAGTATTGATCTAATTACACAGGTCTTGTATATTTGGCTATTTTAAGAGCTTGCTATTGGCTGCCCCAAAAGAGCAAGCCAAGATCCCAAGAAACGAACTTTGTAGTTCGTGTTGTTGGTTCATTTTTACTCGCTTTTCATTACTAGTTTAGTTAGATTTCACTTTTTGCAATTTCTAGTATTGTCAGAACACTCTTAAAGTGTTTTGATTGTCATTTCTAACCAACTTTAGCTCGTTGGTCTGTTTTATGTTCTTAGCAGGTTGGAGTTAAAAAACTCACAGAAAAGTCATCCTGAAGCTCCCAGAACCACCCTATGAATCAGCTGTTCAAAGTGTTGTTTCACTTTCACATTTTATAGTAAACTGTCTTGTTCCCTAATGATAAAGGGAAAGCAGTAGTTCTCTGAATTTCTTGATTATAATCAAAAGAATAAAAAGAGCATAGCAGGCAATTCCAACGCCTGGCCCCAATCCCCCCAAGGGGGGATTAAGACTTTTTTCATTTTTATTTTTATTTTTCACAACTTTTTCTAACTTTTTTTTCGATTTAGATTAGTTTTATTTCAGCAGTAGTAATTAAACAACTCACTTAAGCACACAACGTTCTCTGAGGACTCATTTATCATTTGGTTATATGCTTATGTGTTTTATTCAATCCTACAACTGTTCTTAAAATATAACTCTAAAATTAACCCCTTGCTCTACCGAAGTACTCCATCACTTTGTGGTGCAAGGAAAAGATATTCTTGGGTTGTAGTTTAGTTAATCATCCACTCACACATTTGAATAAAACGAACAACACCCCAAGCCCAAAGTATGCTCTTGGACGCTACAGCTTAGTCGGAACAGCTGGACCAATCAGAAATGGGTGCGAGGTACTTAGTTTTAATAGGAAAGTCCATTAGAACCAAATTCTAAAAACTCGAGAGGTTGCATGGGAGGAAACTACAGAGTCAGCAGGCTACTATTAAGCAGGTTCATCCTCGCTTGGTTGGACACTTGGTGAAGCTGCTAAAGCACTCAGTTCTAAGGTTGGTATCTTTTGGGCCAAACCAAGAATTAACCCACTCCTTAATCAACTCATTCAATAATCTTAAAATTTACCAACCGAGACACTGCAATACTTTCACCGAGACCACAGAAGCAACCCTTGCAAGCACTCCATTTTTCATCGGCACTGGTCTTTAATATTTCTTTGTTTAAGTTAATTTTTACCAGTGTCATGAATCGTGTTGTATCTTAAAAGTTGTGGGTTTTAATTTCACATTGCAATGATTTGTGGTTTATGTTTTAAGTTATTTAATCATAACTCCTAGAATAGAATTTTACTTTTGCTATAGATTAAAAGCCTTAGTTTAATTTTCATAGGGACCACCCCCCTTGGCTTTGCTAGGGGTAAGCCTAGACGGAGGAGTCGAGTAATTGGGTGACAACACTTGACTCTCACTTGCCCCCAAGGACACACCGAGCGGCTTGAAAGTTTCCTGCCACGTCCCCCGCAGGTGTGTATTAGGCGACAACAAGTTGGACCAGTGATGTTCGAGGATGATGATTTATGGTCTTTTGATACACCTTTGATGATTCCATACAGTGGACACAGGTTTCATATGATGGTTGATGTATTTTTTTATGGTTATTATTATTTTCAGACCATAATTTTTATATTGTCTAGGTATGGTTGAGACTACAGATGATCATACAGGTTTCCACAGGGTGTATGGGTACTCATCTTTAGCACATTTGGACCTTCTGAGTTCAGTGGGACACTCAGATTTCAGTTTCAGGAACTTTCAGTGATGATATGTGTTGTCTCCCAAAATGGCATGCGTGTTGTTGAAGCCCAAAATGTAACACACCAGCTGGATGACAACTCTCTCAGGAGAGAGGCCAATGTCACCACACTCCTCTCCTCTTCGCTTCAGGTTGTCTCTTCTCCAACTCAAGGGGGGTATCCCTAAGATAGGATCGCTAAGGCAGGTACACTAAGCGAGCAAGGTGAATTGAAGAGGCTGCCTTAGGAAACAAATGTAACAAAAAGATGTATTTTAAATGGGTGGTGGAAAAGAAGGGAAGATCAATCCTCAGGGAAAGACCAGTGCCAATATATTAGAGGGGCGAATGGAGTTAAAAGAGAACTCAAATGGGCCTTGCTACCAGGTGAATGTAGTGAACAACTAAGAGCTCTTGTACTTGAGAACACCTGAAAGTCGCAAAACTTAAGAGAAAAACATGAGTCAAATAAAGTTGTGCTAAATTGTTAGCCTTCTATTCATATGATCCCAGCTTAAGAATCGAAAGAAATGGACTAAGAGAGGTATCGCCTCGGACAAGATGAAAGATGACAAACAAAGAAAAATGGCATACAAAGAGAAAAAGAACTCTCAATTTATCCAAAGAATCCCATGATATTTTTTCTATTACACTCAAGGGGAGAAAAATCCCAAGTTTTTCCATGTTTACAAAGGAGCAGGCTGGCCTCTTTATAGGCCCAAAAAGCCTCTCATATTTTGAAAAAATAAAATAAAATAATAGAGAAAAAGTGGAAAAAGTGTTAGATCCACTTTTTTCTCTTTATCAACAGCATGACCACCTAATTTATTAATGAAACCCCAGTTCTGACTATCTGTTCCAAAAACAATAGTGGACAAACAAGCATAAATTACTTCCGTGTTTTTTAAAGATGCCCATCATAAGGTTGAAACGTGGATGGTCAGCTGTGTTTAGAAGATTGAGAACCGCTCCGAATCACAAATTTCTGGAAATCACTGTCAATCGCTAGTTCCTCTGCCCGTGCCAAGTAGAAGATACAAAAATTGCGGGTCCATGCTAGGGAACACCACGAAATTAAAGGAGACCCCCACGCGAATTGGAGCAATTTGGCTTCCAGGAAAAGTAGGTGAAAACTCCATGATTCGGTCGATGTAATTGGACACCAGTTCAAACTTCACGTGGCTACTAAGACCTTGGTGAATTACATCCGAGGTAGGTGAACGGTGTCCAATCACCAAAAGCTACCAGCCGGTCTATCTCTGAAGCAACTGATTCGGATTTTCCAGCATAAGCCCGAATAGCAGATCCGAAGTGAGCAGATTACGCCGTGGATTTGACAGTCCATTATAACTCTGTTACATCTGTAAGCTCGGCGGTTTAAAAATACAGTTTTATCTTTGTAATGACTGTCGAAAGGGAACGTGCAACCCCTAGCTCGACTATCAACAGCTATTCCGAGGGATACGTGAATCAAAAAGAAATCACGAAATTGCGAAATCGACGTTATTTAACAGACTGCAGCCCGAGCTTTTAACTTTTCTGATTTCTGCAGTGGTAATAATTTCCACGACTTTCAATCCACATGACCTCCGAACAATACTAACTTGCTGGCGCGATTGACAACTTGTTGAAAACACAAGCTTTGGTACCAGTTATTACCTCCGATTTGAACTTTTGGAAACTGCTGTGTGTACAATCGTTGAAGCATTGGCGGTGACAGCAATGGATGGCTTGAACAAATCGCGATTTCGATACAACTGTCAAATGGATGCCTTGAAAACAATGGTCATCCGTAATTTGCTGCCAAAGAAGCGCAGGTCCAACCCACGATCATCACAAAACAGCCCAGGTTTTAGTCATGGGTATTGAGAAGTCGTCACACATCCCTCCCGTATTTTTCTCAGCTTTTGGCGCATACAGCAAGTATAGCAGCAGCAAACAATACAAGTAAATATGTCATCAGATCTTTGCCAACTTGCTCTGGAGAATTGGGGATGGCGGCTCTTCACAACAGGCTGTACATGGGTGATTTTCTTCATAATTTGAATGTTTGGAAATGCCTTCTTCATTATATCGTACCCTGCAGACTGTTCCATACGATGTGTCTTTCTCCAGAGAGAGTCTTCTCACCTTTTTCCCCTTGCATCTTGTCATGATCAAGTGAAGTGTTCTCGAAAGAAGAGGAATTTTCTGTGCTAACATTTGAACTAGCTGTCCCAATTATTGCATTTGTATATGACAGTGGGATTTGCATGTGCTGAGTTACCTTTGCCTCAAACAGAGGAAGAAAATTGCGATCACCCAAGAACTTTCTTAGGTGAGATACAAACAACTCCATTGATGCCATTTCCACGTTTCCCGATTGACCTGTTCTTACACTGCTCGGGATCATGCATGATTCGTTGTTCTTTCAACTGTAACCCTGCTTTCTTGACAACCATCTAAACCGGATTCTAACCATACAGATTCAGAATCTTTGGGACCAGCTTTCTCTGGGTCAACACTAGCAGCTGAGCCCTTTAAATCACCATTTTGGAAAGAAGAATGCTTCACGTCATGGGATCTTCGAGATGGTGTTCTTAATGCCTGCGGAGAGGTTGTTTGGGATGAAGCTTCTGCTAATGTTAGGGCAGCTGTTTTAGCAACTTTATTCCACCAATGTATGAAAAATGAGACAGAGATGTTCTCTCCCATACTTTTCTCATCTTTGATAAGGAAAGAACAAAGATTTTGAAGAACAAATTGCGTGCTGCAGTGTACTACCTCCCTTCACCCTAATCAAATTTTAAACCGTTGTAGATGCATTTTTAAGAGGTAACAATATGATCAGATTTCCACTTTTCTCTAGTTTTGCCATGTAGAAATGGCATGTCCAACAGTTGCATTGATATAGAACGTTCTCCTAGGGCGCTACTGAGGAGATGGGGGGTCCAGCCACTTGTTATTACCATATTACCCCATCTCCAGACATCGTGGTGCAATCAGATTTGTGTCCGGGACACCAGAAAAAGAGATACAGGCATTTTGATGATTTTCCAATGGTTTTCTAAGGATTAAAAATGGGATAAAAAGGTCACTGAAGAAATCAATTTGGGCAAATGAGGCAAGGTATTGGCATGAGGTTTGTTCAAAGGTCATTTGTGATGCATCCCACATCTTCCAGCTTAGCTTACAGCATTCAGTGGGGTCCACACATTCTCCGGGTTGTTATTTGATGTATTATTCTATCATTGAGGGGGGGCACGATTTGGTCACTTGGTCACTTTGAACTATCATTGAGTCATATCTTATGTCATTGTGCCATGGGGTGATGCTAGTGAAGGGTAATAAAACCTCCCAGCCCCACCATGTGCTCCTACACTTGTCCTAATCATGTTATATGTGGTGCGACCTCCCTTAGGGCCTCCTTAGGGCCTCCTTAGTGAGTGTGCACCCCTCATTAGTGAGTTGATCCATGTATTATTGCTCCGGCTCATCATAGTCGTCAATTGTATTATGTTTATCTTTTGATCTCAACCACTCATTCATAAAGTGGTTAGGGCTTTGGTCTCTCTCATTCCTATTTAAGGAAGAGACCCCCTCATTGTAAAGGCACCCTTTTGGGCTCTGAAAATACTGGAATAAAATATTATTTTGCAAGATCTGTTTCTCATGCATTGATGAATGTTCTTCTACATGATTATACATCTTTGCTTTAGACATCCAGGTTGTTTATAGGTGATTCTCAACAGCTATAGAGGGAGGAAGAATTCATTAGCTACAGGGGTGCGAATTGCTTTGAGGAAAGATTGCAGGGGTTTCCCACATCCTCCTTGGGCATGACGCTTTCATCTTGAAGGGAAATTTTCAATTGTGCTTCATCCATTGATTTGCTTCTTTTGATATTCCTTGCATAGATCTTTTTTTATCTGTGGATCAAATCTCACGTATGTAGTTTGGTTTTGCAGGGGAAAGAGGACGTTTTTCCTCCTTGGGCTAGGACAATTTGCTTGGAATTGTAACTAAATGCAAGGATCATCGATGTACTTGGCGTCCGCAAGCATTTGAGGTAAGATCTACAAGGTACGTATTCATTTCCATGCATTTTACCCATTGGTCACTTAAAATCCTAACTGTTCAAACCCTAGATTTTTAGATCTGATAGATCTGGCGATAATTTGGTCTTAAAACATAAAACCCACTTCTAAATTAATTAAATAACCTCATAGATAAATTTTGGTTGGAATCCGACTCCATTTGACCCCTGATCTAAGGCACTGATCTTCTCTTGAGGGGGACGCACTTGTGGGTTTTATGCATTTTTCTAGATCTATCACTTGGGTTGTGCTATTTTTCCTTTTAAACTTCAGATCGACTGCTTAGCCAACCGTCTAGTGCCATTTATACCTTAATTTTACCTTGTGGACCCCATTTCACTCATTTTCCATAATTTAAGGGCGGGCTCCATTTGGGTCCTTTTTTTTATTGGCATTAGATCCATCTTGATCTACTCAATTAAACTCATAAGTGGCATATTTTATGTATGGTTGAGCATTTGTCCCTTCTATAAGCCTCCTCAACCAATCCCTAACTCCTTTTGTCCACTTATATTCCCTAGATCTAGATCTAGTCACTCTTGATCTCTCTCTTTTCATTTTCACATTTCCCTAGGAGGTCTTGAGTAGGTTCGCTAGCCTTCATTGGTTAGCTAGGGTCTCCCCCTTGGTCTTGCTTTGACTTGATCTTGTTAATGTTATTGTAACTGCGGAAGATAGTCACTTGTATTTTATATTGTATTTTATTTGTACCTCCGACGGAGATGTTTATTCCTCCAGTCGGGGAAGTCATTATTGTATTTTGGTCATGTAAAGTCATTGAGGTTAACCCTCCTTTGTAAGTCGGGGCAATAGTTCCCCCTAGAGTTAGTTGTATTAGGGTTATTGAGTCCCCTAGAGAAATCGGCCCAGTCAGGTTTAGCGTGGGCCGACCTAGCAAGTGAAAAAGTCAAGTGAAAGTTAAAGTATAAATAAAGAGTGGAGCTCTCTCATTTGAACACACTCACTCACTCAAGTTTGCATTAGTGAGAGAGAGAAGACAAGTTCGCATAGGAGAAAGAGAGAGAGCTGCAGAAGACTTATTTTGGGGTTTTCCATCTTTGTGATATTGTATTGGTGACGATTCTATCTCTGAGGAAGTTGCGGGGTTTTCTCCTTTATGGTTTCCCCGAAGAAATTCTTTGTGTCTCTTGTGTTATTTTGTGCTTGTTATTCTTTCAGATAAGATCTTAGATAATATTGATTAAAAGTATAAAATCTAACAGATCTAAAGTGAAGAGCGCCTCGATTAATGTGACAACCAACAATTCTTGGGAATCGTTGCTCTCTTGGGTCACCTCTTCAGTTGTCCACCGCCTCTACCATCCTGGATAGGATCACCTTTTGGGACAACTACAAGTTGTGTGATAGCATTTTTGGCGTCGTTTCCTGGGAGGTAGAGGCTTACCTCAGGTGTCTGCGAGTGTCCGTGCGTATCTTATATCTTATCGCATCCGGTCTTGTAACTTGGATGGTTACCATTTACATCTTTAAATCATACGTAGCCATCTCATTTCACTCATCTCTCTCCGCTATTTTAACGACATATCTTTCGGTAAACAAGATCAATAGTTTACCAGGAGACTCCATAAAAGCGACTCCACTGGTGATCGATCCTATGATATCTAGAACCTATGGAATGCATCAATTTGTATTTATGCTCCTAAAATTTTCTAGCAATTGCTATCCATGGCTAATTCTGAACGGCCAAGGACATTCGGTCGATTGAAATTTTTCGACTTCTCAAAAATTGTTGGGTATCCTCATAAGATCCCTTGTCAAGCCCGTGAAAGATTGCCTAAATTTGATGGAAGTTATGAATTATCTGCTAAAATGCACCTTGACCTCTTTAGGGAAGTTATTAACGAATTATCCATAACCCATGAGGATGTATGTATGAAACTATTGGCCTCATCTTTCTAATGAACAACTGAGCTTTGGTTCTTGAATTTAGCAACCAATAGCATTTCCGGATATGACATGTTTGAACATAAATTCTTAGAAGAATGGGGAAACGAGTACGATGATATATATTCTTCAAATAAGATCCAAGAACAAAACCTTCCCCTTTCCGATCCTATTGTTGAAACAATTAATAATATGAATCAAATAACAATTGAGAAAATGTCCATGTCTTGATCTTTAGGATGTAGGCATGTCAATGGAGGCTGATGGGGTATGGGCTCTGCAACTAGGGTTTTGGTAGTCGGCTCCCGAATCGATCTCGGCGGCCATGGTTTTCTTCCATGGTCGCCCTCTCCCAACGGTGTCGGCTTCTCTTGGTGCTTGGTGTAGGGGCGGCGCTTTCGCGCGGCGACCCATTGGGCAGTGGCCTTAACCTTCTTCCCAGTGGCGGCGGCGGCGGCTCACTGTGCTGCAGGGATCTGCTTCAGGGAGGAGCGTCTTTGGCTCATCGTCGACGGCGGCTAAGGGGCTTGCGTTCATACGGCGGCTAAGGAGATTGTGCCCACGATGGATGAGGGGGTCGTTTGCGCATCCATGCCCATGTTTCTCCATTTCCGGCAGGCGACGGTGCCGATCTATGGCTTGGACGGCGGCAGGGGATGCAGAGCATGGGCTCTCTCACAGGGTGCTGGCAGGGGCGGTTCGACGGCGTGGGCCTATGGTGCTGTATTCGGTGCCAGGGGCGTTTTTCTTCACTCCTTTGTGGTTGACTGTGGTATTCTGAAGTCAGTGGCTTTGCTCCTTATTCATGTGTCCGGGGCATATTGTTTGGTACTCGATTTTTGTCAGTTTTTATCTTTTACTCGTCTTATTTCTGTGGCTCTTTATGAGCGGGCCTTTTGGTTCTTAGCCTTTCATGGATGACCTGTAACAGGGTGTTTTTTATTTTGTTGGGTTATGGAGCTCACATTAGAGAGCTTGCAACTGTAGATTTTGGTTTGTTATGATATTGTTTTCAGAGATGATACTGATTTTGTGCTTTAAATAGCAAAAACACTCTTCTAGAGTGAAGAGGATCTATGTAATTTTGTACTCGAAAGATGAAATAAAATTACGCTTTTTTTTCTGGGAAAAAAAAATGAATCGAATAACAATTGAATTGTCAACGTCCGAAGATGACCCTTTCTTCCCAACCTCCCTTGATGAAGTCGAACTTGTGAGCAATAATGATGATGAAACTGTTATCACACTAGCTCTAGCTGCTATTAAAGATATCCCGTCCGGGATGGTAGAGGGAAAGCAGCCAAGTAGATGAAACCTGCAAACACCAAGTCCACCGTTCAAAGAACGGTCGTCACACCAGACAAGGCGTTTGTCGCTTCAGACAAGGCAAGTAGCCATGTTAGGGGGGAGACCCCGCTCAGCCAGTGATGGTTGAGAAACAAAACAGACACCCAAATCCCCAAAGATAAACAAATGCAAACAAGAGATGAGTATCAATTGGACCCGAAGCTCAATTACAGCCGGAGATTGGACATAAGTATGAAGTAAGCGTGTAATGGAAAGTGACCAGCAATTGAATGTGATGGATTAGATGGATTAGATCAGCAATTATGTGGTTGGAAATCAACTAGGGATGCAAACAAACTAGAAGTGATGAAATGATGCAATTCTGCCCAAGGAAGAGGATTGATTTAAAGGCTAAATGGACCTAGGGCAGCGACAAATTAGCGTTTGTAAACACCTCCAACAAACAATAGCTTGATTTCTAATGATGAAAAGACGATTGAAACACAAATCAAGCACACCCAAAACCCAGAAAAAGGCCCTAGCTGCGTGATTGGGCAATTTGCCCAAGGAGGGCGCAATCAGAAATCTACTAGTGCATATGAGGATGGGCAAATGGAGTCGGAATGATCTATAATTTTGGATTTGGATTCTGAAAATTATAATAGAAGCGGGTTTGTAATAAAATTTGGTTTGTAACGGTGAAATTTGTATTTTTTTTAGTTTAGGGTTTATTTTAGTGTGTTGCAGCTTAACATTCATAGTGAAAACGAAATATGAGAAACAAGCAAGGATTTCGTACCTAGAACAATGGAGATGGAGAAGTTTCCGTGTTGAAGACAAACCCCAAAGATCAAATGCTGAGCTGAAGTGCATTTTCCCCTTGTGTTTTGGTGCAGCCAGTGAGCCAATGCATTTTTGTACCTGCCAGAGAGAGATAAATCAGCATCTATGGCAAACAACAAGAAATAACCAGCAAATGAATGACAAATGATGAAGAAAGCAAATGAAAAAATGTAAATTTACTTTCCTTGTTGAAATCCCGAAGAGAAAACGCTAGCATGGAGCTGCTAGCTCAAGTGCTGCATCCTCCTCAAGTGGTGAGCTTCACCTGCAAATTGTAATGGCCAAGGAGAGATAGGGACACCACAAAACAACTCAGCAATGTATCAGAAATATGCTCTCAATCAACACAACAAACATCCCACACCATATCACAAGCAACTCGGTAGAAATGTCTCTCAATAATCTCAGTCTCAAGTATTCAAAATGCCAAGAGGAGTACAAATGGGTGAGTCTCTTCTCTTAAAGAGAAAGCTCACAACAAAACCTAACTCCCTCCAAAATCAATGGCTGAGATGAACTCTCTCAAATGCCAAATCGATGGTGGAGGAGTGCTCTAGAGAGGGGGGGCGAATTGCCCTCTTGCGCCCAAGGGAGAGAGGGGGCCACTCGTGGGGCCCATACAATGCACAAATAAGTGTCTAGGGGTTGTCTATGGGCTGTTTTGGCCCCCTAGATCACTTGGCCAAAGTCTCAATACATTACATTTGCAAAATATGAAGTTTTACATAGTGAAAAATGCTCAAGTATGGGCCAATTCGTCCCATGGGTGAAGTTGGGCATAACTGAGGGCCCCACACCACAAATTAAGTGTCCAAACATAGCAAAAATGACATTAGGGGACCCCCTTACCTTTACCAACCATTGTACTTACCATTTCAATAGTTACCTTAGCCAAATTTGATTTTTCATATTTAATTAATTGTTGGTTTTATTTCTGAAGATGTATTTTGCGCTTTTGACCCACTTATATTGCCCGGATCGACGAACCGTCTGCTGCAATGCGATCGTAGACCCCAAATATACTAGAGATAGTCACTAGAACGACCGCGATCCAACAATTTACCACTGTATGCTCAAGATCAAAGATTTTTAATTAAAACAGGTCCCTGGTGACCAATAATAATTAAAAATCTCATCAACGCTTCAACATTTTCTGAATCTGACACTTGGGGTCGCATATGGGACCCCAAGACATGATAAATGACCAAAATCGAAATCTTGATCGCAACTTTTTTTCGGGGCCATTTTTGGCCTAGTCAACCTGGTTTGACCAAGTCAAATCTAGTCAAAATGGCAATGGCTGAAACCTGTATGCAACATGAAGCGCCAAGGCTTCCTTATTTATGTTAGTACATTACTTAAAACATATAATGCCGACATTGTGATCAAAATAGATAATACCTCAATAAAAATAGGCCCCAGATGAGGTGGGTCCACCACCTCCAACCAAGTCTCAAAACTGCTATGCACAACTTATAGACTTGACCACTTAGCTAACTTTGGGTGAGGTGGATAAACAAGGCGAAGGATAGGGGAAAAACAAGGACCAAGACCATGTGACCCTTCGGATAAACAGGGAAAGCGGGACCCACTGACATAAGCATACCATGATAACACAAAGGGAAGGGCTGTGCCTCACAAATGGGTATAGTGCAGGGAAACCACCACTGATCATCTAACATACACCTTGCAACTCACATCCGTGCCTTCAGAAGACTCCATGAGGATCTTTTCTAGAGCCGCCATGACTAGGTGTCCAGCAAACCATAACTTGAGACTCTAGGGGACAATTCGCATAGTTGTCCCTTACTCCATCTCATCTCCTTGCCCCGCAGGACTAGGTGAGGAAATAAGCACTACAATGCTCTGATATATATGGCTGACCTGTGTCCATGTGTGTTAAGAAACACATTCTTGGACTTTACATTTAACTTTCATACTTAGCCTTTTTGGCTTGATTTTACATTCAGATAGCCTTTTCGGCTTCATTTCATTTCATGGCCCTTTTTGGGCTACATACATATCTCAAAAGATATAACAAGGCACTCATACTGCAAAGTAATGGGGGCAAGTGTACATACTTCGATGACCAATGGGGAACACCCGGTGAGTCTACACAATCCTATACTGCATTGCAACATCGGGGGCAACCGACGGGAGCAAATCCCAGGATTGAGAATGCATCTCACACACTAAAGAGCTGAAGCACAAGAGACAGGGAGTCATGGCATACTCAGAGGTCAATGGGGAAGGGGATCCTCTAGGCCACAAATCAAGGTCCAAGTCAGGGAAAAACCAAAAATGGATGAGTCGGATGGGTGGAAGGAAGTGACAGGTGGAACCAAAGTTAGCTTCCTAGGAGGAATAATGACCAAGTCTATACCAATAATGAAAGCAAACATCATGAGCATAATCCATAAAGTGCTATACGTGCCATACCATATACTTGCTGCTGAAGCTAAACCTGAAGCTGAACCTCTGCTGAATCCGGGCAATAAGTGGCAAACCAACAATACTCTGTAATTCTCTCATCATAATATGGCTAAGTAACTCTCTCAATAGGATCATGCAAAGCTCGGCAAGGAAGGGGGGCACTGCAATCACTGCTCTGTAGTAGCTCTGGACCAATACAAAACAATCTGTCCCCTCTGATATCTTTGCTCGAGGCAATCTTAACACAATGAATGCCCCCACCGAAGGCATCTGATCTCTGATCTGGAAAAAAAAACGTAGTATGGTCCCTGACCACACAATCTGCAACATGGTAGCTCCAGCTAACATGGATGTGATAACAGAAACTTCAAATCAATTTTTATGTAGCCAGTCTTGATCTTGAATAAATTTCTGAGGTTGAGCTTTTAATAAGTGAGTCTATTGAGGATCCTCTTAAAGAGAAACTCCTTGATCATTCTGTCATTAACGATCGTTCAATTTCATATCATCTTATTGAAGAAGAAGAAAATGGGGACATGAACCAAGGCCCTTTTGAGATGATTTCACGTGATCATTGTGCAAATAATCAGGATGTTATAAATAAACTTGTTAATTTTCTCCCTGATCAATTCAATTCAATGATCATTTATCCTCATATAAATTTAATGATAAATCAATGGAAGAACAATCTCAAGGTGAGGAGGAGTTAGTAAATCAAATTAGATGCTCGAATCAGTGAAGCACGACTCGCGCAGGACTCGTGAGTCTGCGCGAGTGGAACCCCAGCCCACGTAATCGCGGAAGACTCGTCTAGGGACTCGCCACCTGCCGCGCACTCGCTCAAATCGTCACACTCGCCTGCAACTCGGCCCACTCGTCAGACTCAGCTGCAGACTCGGTCGTAAAATGGACCCCGCAGACGCAGAGTTAAACCGGCGGGAAAAAAAGATGCCGGAAGGGCGGGAAAATTTGACCCCGACGGGTTATTAAAGCTGTTGACCTTCAGACAGTCAGGCATCTCTCCGGTCGTGTTCGAGCCTTCATTCAGTCGAGGCATCTCTGCTAGGTCGTGTTCGAGGCATCTCTATTGGTCGTGTTCTGCTGGTCGTGGTTCTGCAGCGGCGCATTCTGTTGGTCGTGGTTCTGCTGGGTGCTTCAGAGTCCGGACTTCAACTCCCAGGTTGGTCCCCGTCCATTATAAATTATACATTTGTTTTTTAGTGTATAGTTTCTTTTTAGTTGTTAGTTAGTTTGTTTTTTAGTTGTTAGTTAGTTTGTTTTAGTTTTTAGTTTGTTTTTAACTTTTTATTTTAGTTTTAAATTTTAAGTGCTTTTTTTTAATGGGCAATGCCCGTGGCTGAGATACTCAGCCACACAGTCGAAAATGCCTGTGACTGAGTATCTAAGCCACGGGCATTGGCATTTGCCCATTTATAAAAAAGTACTTAAAAATTAAAATTAAAAAAAAAAAAACTAAAAACTAAAAATTTAAATTGAAAAACAATCAATTAAGTATCAAAATTCATTTTTTTTTATTGTTTAATGATTTTTTTTATATTGTTTAACGAAATTTATAAAAAAAATGGCCCTATGGCCCGTGGGCTGAGATACTCAGCCACACAGTATCTCATCCCATGGGCCACAGGGCCATTTAGTTTTATAAATTTGGTTAAACAATAAAAAATATATTTAATGTCATAAACTAAAAAGTTTTTAAAAACAGAGCAGTTATTTTTTCAGTTTGTTTTTAGTTTAAAATTAAAATTAAATTTAGTTTTTATTTTTTAAACTTTTAAAGTTTAATTTTAAATTGCTGAATCGCTGATTACTGATTTTTTATGGGCAAATGCCCTCTGGCTGAGATACTCAGCCCACAGGCCCTGTGGCTGAGTATCCTCAGTCCTCTACTCAGCCCACAGTACACTGTGTGGCTGAGATATTCAGTATCCACCCCACATGGACAATTTTTTTTCTAAAATTCATTGAAGAATTTAAAAACAATAAAATCTAAATTTTGAACATTAAAATTTAATATAGCACATATTTTTTTTGCAATCCAGATTCCATGGCACCTAAACCTAGAAGGCCTCTTGATCCGGCATGGAAATATTGTGTCAGGGTGAATCCCAATGAAGACCATAGGGTCATTTGCAACTTCTGCTCTCGCAAAGCTCACTGTTTTTCTTTGTACGCATGATGCTGTTTAGAAGAAAAGACTACAGGTATATTCATTATATTTGGTCTCACTAATTAAGTACAGCAAATCAATAATACATTAGTTAGCTAGGAGGGACTCATGATGCTATTATGCGATTGCATACAAAATATAAATACAGAAGGATTCAGCTGTGAGTACCATTATTTGGACCATATTTTTTAAGCTGTCTTCTCAAACTGTGAGGATGAAGGCATAAAATAATATTCACATTTCAAAACACAGTGCTTAGTTACAGAGTTTCACTTTAGATTACCTGCATCAATAAGGTTTTTAGTTGCCTGATAGTCAATGCGGTATGGTCCAGTTACATCAAAAACCTCCTTCTCACTTGCACCTATACAACATACTACTACACCTGCATTGCTTATCGCTGATCCAATTTCATCTGGTTTCTCCAGGTCGCACCCAACAATCTCAATCTTCTGTTCTGTGGTTGGGCTGCAATCGCCCAAAGATTTTGTTTTATCATCTTAAGACAGCAAGAAGAAATGCCCGAGTCGGTGCATGTATACTCCCAGAGACATCTACTTTTTCCCTTGGTTTTAGAATTATCTAAACGCCTATAGCCTCTTCACTTTTAGAACATTCTCAGCAACACATAAGAAAAGTTCAAATTTGACATCAATAGTACTCACTAATTAGGACCTTGCCTAACTGGTGCAGAAGGAACAGCATCTTGAGAGTCTAGTTTTAGTTGTGCTACACTCTGAAAGCACCAAAATAATAGAAAACAAGAATTAATGTCAATTCATTGAAAGATATTTCAGAATCGAAAAGCTTTCCATTAAATGTTTCAACTTTCTAGAATAAACTAAATTCTATGGAATAACTGAAATTCAAGAATACTGCATACCTCAAGCAATGCATTTGCTTTCTGTAAACTCCTGACACCTGCCCTTACACGAAAACCAAGCTTCAAAAGTTCCCTGTGGAACACATCAACACACTCAAATGTTTATTAATTGCAAAGACAAAGGTTTTTCGGACCTTGAAAGCATATTTCTATAAAGCAAGTCTATAGATTTTATTTTTATTTTTTTTAAATGCTTCGTATATTAACTTCAAAAATACAAAGTACCAAACCAATTCACATCTAAGTACAGCTAAGGGCACTACTTTTAGAAAGATGCCAAGAATTGGTCTATAGATCTTTACAAAGTTGCAGTTATATTCATTCATGAAAATAAGGAGGATAGAAGTTAGTGACCTGACAGTGCGTGAACCAACTTTACCAGTAGCTCCTGCAACAAATACAAGCTGGTTGTCTTTAGGGTTCCCTTCCACACCTGAAGCTGTTGCTGATTTCTGAAGTTTCTTGGGTTCTTGCCTGTAATTGTCAGAGGCTGTTTCATTCTTTGTCTTCACAGTGCCTGAGATAGCACAGATTGTTAGATAATAAACAAGATAATATACTAACCATGATGCATATCTGTTTTGGCTAAACAAGACTTACAGGGATGAACTGTTTGGATAGGTATTTATATTAAATTATGAATTCCAGTGTAGGTAGCTTATTCAGAAGAGTTTCTCAGCAAATGGCAGTGGGAAGGAGATTGCAAATTTCTAGTATAATCTTTTATGTCATTTTATGCCGTCATCTTGTAATAAATAGCATATCTCATTGTTAGTATACAACTAGAAAAAACCTTGTTATGCTTCTTTTAATGTCAAGTGTACCATCAAGAAACTATAAGTTTGTTGGGCTGTGGTCTAACGGCAACTTGGAGTGGTTGCTGTGAAGATGACCAGGTTCAAATCTTAACAGGCTAGCTCCTCCCTCCGCTGATTGTGGCTTGCGACTAGGCCACCTTTGTTGGGCATATGCTCTAATAGATGTAGCCAGAATGGTGCCTTCCTGTGCTTTGTTCCAATCATTGTTGTTGCCTTCTTGTAGCCTGAGGGCATCTAATATGTAATTTGTGCTGGCTTAGTACCAGCAACCTCAACCTTGCAATTAAAAATGCAATTAAGATGAGGCCAAAGTTTTCCAGGTTCAGTCCATTGGGATGTTTCCCTTTAAAAAAAAATACATCAAGAAACTATAAGCCCCTACCTTCTAGCCGCCATCTTATGGAAGGAGAAGATGCTGCCAAAGAAAAGATTTGTGGAGATATATACTAAAGTAGAGCCAAGTGTTTCTCTAAGGGTTGAGTCTGTTACCGGACAAACTAGCAGGGCTAGTGCCCAGCCAGCATATGTAGAAAGTTGTGACCCAATGTCACCTCGATCACTCTTCCATGAACTTCTTCGGAGAGTCTTGACCTCCAAGGGGAGAGCCCTTATCTGTGTGCCTGTCAATAATTACACCAAACACATGCCACAACCTTATGCATAGATCAGTGCCTTTATGGAGTCAAGTAGAGAATGAAGAAGACATATCCAGGATAATTTCAACTAGGCACTAGTTTGGAACAAGTTCAACCATGTTAGGTTGCAAAATATATCTTTCTAGATTCACCATCTATCACTTACCATTAAGCATTTAGGATCAGTGTTTAATAAGCGCATTTACACAAATGGAAGTCCAAATCCCAATGTTATATCAGCATTACATTGTATAACTTAGAAGAAGTAAATATGCCAATAGATCAATGGACCAACAGTTACAACATTTCAATCAATAGGAGAATCCAGGCATTTATTTGTATGACTACTGTTGCGAAGAAGTTAAACCACTTATGTAACAAGTATAGTAGCAGTAACCTTTTATAGCACTTTTCAAGGCATTTAACATTAGCATGAGCATCAACTAGTTCCACAATCCACAACCATAAGCAGCAACATACAATGAGGCATTAATTCATTGATTAAACATGTATACTGACCTCTGTTTGTTGGTTTTGCAGGTCTGTTATAGGAGCAGCAGTCTTCAAGGTTGGAAGATCACCAAGAGAAGCCCCCTAAGGGCTCGATTTCAGGCTTAAGGGGTTGCTTAGAAGGAAAACAAGGTAAAGGTGAGGAGCGCTGGGCTTGAGGAGGCAAGCTAGGGACTTAGGAGTGATAGCTTAGGTCTGGTTAGGGTTGTAGCAGTAAGAGGAAGGGAGAAAGGGGTAGGCCGAGGACTTTAGAGGAGGCCGTGGGCTTAAAGCAACCCTGTGAGGGTTCAAAGGAGGCAGGCCGAGGGCTAAGGAACAAGGTTGTGGGGAAGCGTCCTCCCCACCCTTGCCCCCACTCCAGAAGCTCGCTCCTGGCCAGAGCGCTGAGGGAGCCAACGCGAAGCGCGCTTCCACTTTCCTTCCCGTTCCAGAGCGTTTTGTAGAGCGCGCTTCTGGGCAAAAAATAGCGCTCCTTGACTCTGTACGGGAGCGATGCGGGAGCAATCAGGAGCTATAGCTCCCTGATTGCTCCCTTATCGCTCCCGGGCACTCTCCCCAACGCCTTCACCTCAATAAAAATCCTCCGCCATCACTCCACGACGCTTTCTGGATCGCTCCCGCTGTAGATTGACGCCCGCGAAGAGGTAATGCTGAGGAAGAGGGATGGGGTCCATGGGTGGGCTTTTGGAGGGAAGGAGTAGGGCTTTGGGGGATAAAACCCTCTTCTTCATCTTCATTCTCACTTTCCTTTGCTTGAGAAGAGAATATAAGAGAAGACAAGAGAAGAGGAGAGAAGAGGAGAGGAGAAGGTTGCCATCCTTGGAGATTGAAGAAGGTTGAACTTGTCACTACCATTGGAGAGCCAAAGAGGTAGGGTCTAAAACCTTTCTTGTTGATTTCCTTTGTGTTTGAACTTTGATCTATGTATTTAATCATGAATGATTGGAATCTAATCACTAGAATGTACATTGTAGATGTTCCTCTCCTACTCTTTCCCATGCTTTCTCCCTCATTCTATTGCAGGCAACAGGTTAAATCTCTAGTTCCATCAAACATGATGATGGGTATGTGGTTTATTTTCTTGGTTCCATTTGTTATTTTGATGATGGTGATTGGAAACCGTAGGAGGAATGAGGGAGAGGATGAAGAAGTGGGGAGTGGCACATACTGTGGAGAGGAGGAGGAGGAGGAGGAAGAGGAGGAGGAAAACCAAAGAGGAACCCACACCCTTATGGAAATATGTTACAAAGCAGGGAGGAGGTAGAGGGGGTGGAACCACCAAATTTGGTTGCCCCCATTGTAAAAAGACATACACAGGTTCATATACCCGTGTGAGAAGACATCTATGTAGGCACATGCCATGATGAAAAAAAAACTATAGGAGTTTGTGTTTGCCCACATGTGACATCAACACAAAGAGCTATCTATAAGAAGGAAGAACTTGAAGCACAAAACAAATCAAAAGATTCAAAACGATCAATGGATGACCAGGACCACTCATTCTCACTAAGAACTAGAGGCCCATCCACCCAAGGCAGTGGATTCTCTCCCATGTAGTCACGTGGCAAGACAATATCAGATTTCCTTGACCAATGTGGTAGGGATGACGTGGATTCAAGAGTGTTTCAGTTTCTCTATGGATGTGGCATACCATTCAATGTTCTTCGCTCACCCTATTGGCATGAAATGGTAGAGGCCATCCGCACTGCCCCAGCAGGATACAAGAGCCCCAGGTATGACAAAGCTAGAACTGTGGGGCTTGACAAGGAAAAAGCCAAAATCCAAAATGCTTTGGGGCAATTCACAAATGCTTGGAATGAATATGGGGTATCAATTGTATTAGATGGTTGGACAAATGTAAAAGGAAAGCCATTGATAAATGTGCTTGGTGTGTCTGCTACTAGTGCAGTCTTCCTTTCGGCCCATGACTACTCACATAAATTCAAGACCGGCATGAACATTGCAGAACTCCTACTCAAAAACATTGAAGCTATTGGTCCATACAATGTCATCCAAGTCATTACCGATAATGCTACTAATTGTAAGGCAGCGGGAGCAATCATTGAAGATAAATACCCCAACATATTTTGGTCTGGGTGTTTGGTTCACACATTGAACCTTCTGATGCATGACATTATTAAGTTGGTGAAGGAAAATGATTACAAATGGGTTGGTGAACTATACAAAAAGGGCAATCACATGATAAGATTTATTACCAACCATAGCAATGCCCATGGCATTTTCCGCACTCACTCAAAGTTAGAGCTATTAAAGATAGAAAAGACTAGATTTGCTAGCTATTACCTCACCTTCAAACGCCTTTTGAAGGTAAGAGAGGCATTGGCTAGCATGGTATCAAGTGAATCATGGCATGTCTTGAAAGATAGGGCTACATCCACATCTGACGGGATTGATTTTCAGGAGGTGAAGGACACCATTCTTGATGGTCAATTTTGGGCAAGTGTCAAGTTTGTTTTGCAATTCACAAAGCCCATTTATTACATGATTCGGTTTGCAGATACAGATAAGCCGGTGATTGGGGAGGTGTATGAGCAAATGGATAGCATGTTGGGCCAAATTAAAGATATTGTTGAATCGAAAGATCCCATCCTGTATGACCATATTCACAAACATGTGGTCAAAAGGTGGGAAAATGTAAACGTTCCACCGAATGCCTTAGCATATGTATTAACACCAAAATATTATTCTCCATCTTGGTTGGCCAAACCAGCACCTAGGGGTGGGGTTAGGAGAAATCCCCACACAAATCCAGAGGTACAGGTTGGGTACATGGCTACTATAGACAAGTCGGTCCCTGATGAAGAAGAATGTGCCTTACTGCGTACTGAATTAAGCAAATACCTCAGTAAAATTGGTTCGTTTGGTACTTTGCATGCTAGAAAAGATCGAGATAGGGTGCCTCCTATTGAATGGTGGAACATGTATGGCTCATCATGCCCACACTTGCATAGATTGGCAACCAAAGTGCTTTCATAGGTGGTTAACAGTTCCTCTGCAGAAAGGTGTTGGAGCACCTATAGCTTCATCCACTCAGTCAAAAGAAACCGATTAAATGAAAATCAAATCACACAACTTGTAGTTGCCCCTAGAGGTATCCCATCCGGGACGGTAGAGGAGTCAGGCAACTAAAGAGGTGACCCAAGAGATGCCACGGTTCCCAATGCAAGATGGGAGTCACGTCAACCGAGGCACTCTTCGCTTTAGGTCAAGGTGTAACTAGACCAAGGGGGAGACCCTATACCCCAATCACAGTTGATTGGACCTAAGCAAGGTTTCTAAGGGTAGATAAGTAATGAGTTACGGAAACAAATGCAAGGCTAAGTGGACCTAAGGTTTAAGGTACGGTTGAGGGAGGTATAAGAGATTAATAATGTTTCAACCTATGTATGGTTTAGGCCACATGATGGGGTATGATGACAAGTTATAGTACCAAGTGTTTACACAAGTGGGTCTAGTTTTCTTGGGAAGTGTAAAGTGATTCTAGGTAGGCCCACAAGGTGAAGTTAGGTATGAGGTAGGTACTATAGGTTAGATATAGGCTAGATCTACGAGTTTAAGTTAATTGCAATGATACCCATGTACTAGATCTAGATTTTGACACGAATCCCAAGGAGTGCGACTTGCTTGGTGATGGACTAGTGCCTTGTTAAGTGGGCTAATGGGGTCAAAAAGGTATGTCAAATTGTAGATCGGGACACCTAGAAGCCAAGTCAAGTGGATTGGATGAGATTCAATGGTTGGATCTTAGTAGATCTAGGTTTTTAAATGAAGACCAAAAGTGGACCACAATCCCTTAAAACAAGGAATGCAATCCCCAAGGCGGATCTTGATGAAAGGACAGTGTAGACCTAGGTTTCAAGGCATGGGCATTCCAAATCCACGAAAAACTCAAACACCCACTTCCTAGAAGTGGACCAACTCAAAAAATCAAGGGGGTGCGATTTGCTCAAGGAGGGTCCAAAAATGGGTTTTGGTGGACCAAATCAAGTCCAATGGCCACCAAAATGTAGATCCGGGATGTTAGTACCCCGATCTATGTTCCTTCAAAGTTTCAAGTGAATCCAATGGCTAGATCTTAGTAGATCTAAGTTTTAAGATGCCAAGAGGGTCAAAAAGGGGGTTTCAACCCCTTAAAACATGGAGAGATGTCCACAAGGTAGTTTTCACCAAAGTAAAGATATGGGTATAGGTTATCAAATGTCTAGATGTCAAATCAAGCGGGATCTTACCTACCCATGTGCTAGATCTAACCCAACAAGCCTCTTTTAGGGAAGTGCGATTTAGTTCAAGAGGGCTTTTTGCATTGAAAAGTGTGTCAAATTTTAGCCAATCACCACCAAACTATAGATCCAACTAGGGGTGGATGCTATAGAAGTGGGTTTTCAATTTTTCTTCAAATGCAAGGCTAGATCTAAGTAGATCTAGGAAATACCAAAAACAAGGGTTTTAATTTGATTAGGGTTTTATGACCAATGAAGATAGAATGGATGAAAGAGGCACATACCTTGTAGATCTTACCTCAATTGCTTGTGGCCACCTTGCAAGTTGATAGCATTCTCCTATGTGTATATTCAAGAGTGAGATCCAAGTGCTCCAACCAAATCGCCCTTCTCCAAGATAGCCAAATCGTCCTCCTCCTACAAGACAAGATCAAAGAAACAAGTCAAGCAAGATGATTATGAAAATGGTAGAAAGATGTAATAGAAAGCATCAACTATGTCACGAAGATACAATAATGATACTCCCTGTCACAAGATCAACCCAAGAGAGAATATGTGGATCCCTCCAACAATAACCCTCATGAAGTCGCCCTCCTCTCTCCAATTCGACTTTCCTGTCAAAAGGTTAGCAAAAGCACCAAAATCCACAATGATACATAGAAGAGATACTTTATATTCAATATGCAAGAGAATCCACAATGCAAGAGAGATGTGCTCCACAAAAAATCTTCTATTCCAATATTCCAGAGCTCCAAAGGTGAGCTTTACAATGGGGGGTCTCCTCCTTATATAGGATAATAAAGACCAAAACCCTATACCACTTCATAATACTACATCAAATGAGTGGTTGAGATTATAAGATCTCATCATACAATCAATGGCTAAGATGACCCATAACAATATATCACATGGATCACTCAAAATAACAAAAGCGCCCTCACTAAATGGTACAATGGAGGGTGACGTCATCCCACTAGAGGGGTAAAAAGTACAATAATCCACCTCATGATGACTAGGACATAATAAAATAAGCACATGGTGGGGCTAGGAGGCATCAATCCTTACTAGCTCACCCCAAGGCACAATAAAATAATAAAATATGTCCAATATAATAAAAATGACCAAAACTGTCCTCAGAATCCATGACAGTCAAGCAGTAAATGTCCTCCTGTGATCAATCCGGGCATACCCACATGGTGAAAACTGGCTGGAAGGTAGTGATGCCATCCTGGAAGACCTCTGTGAAAACCAAATGCCAAAACCTTGCCTCAATTGCCCAAATCGATTTCCTCAGTGACCACTTTATCCCATTTTTTAACTGCCTCGGGAACTGTGAAAGTGCCAAAACTGCTTCCTAGGGTGCTAGCGCTGTCCATTTGAGCCCACCAGGCTCTCCGGGAGGGGGGATAAATGGTAATGACAAGTGGCTGGACCACCCCCTCCATCATCAGCGCCCTAGGTGAACTGGCCTCTCGGGGCCCCTGCTGCTCAAGCTGGGAAATCAGCCCCAAATCTGGTCAACAAGTGTAAAACTGCATCAATCACTGTCAGAAGTGCCCGAAACTGAAAGATAAGTGTCTCAATGGATCCAGAAGACCCAAATCCACTAGGAATGAGTACTCATACACCCTGGGTTGCCCTAATGGGCCAGCTGTAGGGTCCACCATATATGGACAATGTATAATCTGCTGATCTGAAATAATAATAAACCTGCTGAACTGGATCAAACATCATCTGCATCATATGTCCATCATATGATATCATCATCAAACATGTGGGACCATAAATCATCATCAATAATCATCCATACATGGCCCACATCATCACGGATCCCAAGAATATATAATCAAGGATAAATCACATTAGTAGACTAAGACAATGTTTCTCTAATCATTCCCACAGCTAAGCTCAAAGTATAAATTCCATTCAGTGGCATTAATTAAGTTAACATATTCCGTGATTATATAAAATTACTTGCACAATAGTTCAAATGACAAACTCACCCATTGGACATGGTCAAACTGCTAGTGAAGGATGAAGGCTAGGAGCAAGGTTGGGCCAAGGGTTTGACTTGTCTAACTTAACTCAAAAATACTTTGGACTGGGAGAAGGGGGAAGCTACAAACTCTGTGCTGGACAAAAGAACACGGGGGATGGCTGTGCCTCACAAATGGATAAGTTGTTTAGAGAGTGCTTATTCAACTTAGGCATCATGTCTACATCCAGTTGATCCAAGTTCATTAGGATCATTCAATTTCATTTCCATGGCCTTTTTGGCCTACATAACCCTTCGGATTTCAGATGTGCTGAGAAGCACAACTAGTTGCAGCTTGCATCCAGGGCATGTTTTTCACATATTTATAAGGTCAGCAATTATTTAGATATAACTTTTAAGAACCATTGCTTTTTGGACCTTTCTTATACTCTTCGAGGAGTATTTTTAGCTTTTCATTGCTCTTGCCCCTTTTTTGTTTCCATGGGTGAATTTTTTAGTTTCCATAGGTAGAACATGAGCTTTCAGTTTTAGCCAACAACATCTCAAGTGACTAGGGGGAGTTCGAGCCAATGCCAAACATCGGGACAACCGACCAGAATGATTTAGGCCTACAATCCAACTCACCAAAGGCAAGTTCTGTCACCAACTCAGAGCCGAGACACTGAATAAACAGGGATGCGGTCCAAACACAGAGGTAGAAAAATGGGGAAGTCCTCGGTATCAGAAAGTCAAATGAGACAAGTCAGGGTTTAAAGTCAAACAGGAAGGTCATGTATGGATGGAGACAAGTGAATATGGAGCCTACACTAGCAGACAACCAATGTCGGGAAAGACCATGTCTATGTAAGGTGAAATACCAGTAAGTTTTGTTAAATGACCTAAAGGTGCAAGCAATTGTCCATTTTATGATTTACAGTTCATTTTAAATAGTTTGCCACATCAGGAATAATATACCAAGCACATGCCATGATCATGACTAAATCAACAAGATAATAATCCACAGTCAGTGAGAACATATCCATAACATCATCATAATAATCATCATCATGCATCATTTGAAACACTGCTGAAATACATCTCTAGGCACTGAACTGAAACTGTAATAGGATAAGTGGTCACATCAGTCATCAAATCTGAACTCTCAAGGCTCAGCCTTGACACAAGGTCATAAAATCTGAATATTGTACTGCTCTGATCATGAGTGATCCAAAATATATAGCCATGCTCTGGAATAAAGGAAGCTCTGGAATGTGCAGATATCTGCTGTACAAGAATAGTAGCCCTGCTACTATGGTGTGATAACATCTGGCTCCAGCTGGGACAAGTGCTCTAAGGGAGAGAGCGCTTGAGAACCTCAGAATCTCTGGCCTCGAACTGCTCCGCATCAATCTTCAATCCAGCACTGCACCATCCTTGCTTTCAGCTTTTATCTTGCACCTGTTCCTGCTCTCACAAACACTAGAATACCATCATGGAGCATGTATGGGACAAATATAAAATAAAACTGAAAACTAATCTAAAGCATAAACTGAAAATGCGTCAAAATATAAATATAAACTAACATGGCATACATTATTCTTATTTTTATTTACTGTGCAGGAGGAAAAGGATACTTCTTAAATCAGGCAAATCTCAACCAGCACAGTCAGCTAACAATAGAAATGCTAACTATAATTTCTTAAATGCATGCAGGAGAAGAGAAAAGCTTAGGAAGGAGCAAGACTCAACTCAGGCAGAAAAAGAAGAACGGGACAATACTCGGCACACAGAAAAAGAAAAATCACACAAATCCTACTGCTCAAGTGAGCTTATTCAGAACCTACCTAATCTAAACATGCAATGCAAGGTAAGGAGGGTCAGGGATAATAATCCCTTAGCTCCCTTTGATTGATAGGGAGTAAGATGCGTTGGCCAGTCCCAGTGGTGAGAAAACACATCTCATCAATGCAGCGCTCAACAGTAAGTGGTCCAACCCAAAAGTCACCTGATCCCCTAGATCGTATATAGAATAAATCATTAGGTATTACAACCTTATCACCAATTTTGAACCTTTGGTGATTTACAGATTGAGGGATGACTTCAATAACATATTCAGGAAAAGGTTGGATATCAGAAGTGCATTGAGGTTGAGGTGTAACTATACTTGAATTCCTATTAGGAGGAATTTCATCAAATCTGGGAGGTCCACCGTCTAAAGGTACAACTATGCTACCAATCAAGACTTCTCCTACAGTTCCCCTAGGAGGATTTTCTTCCAGTGGGTGAATGATATTCTTTGGTGTTTCCCCTGTGGTCAAAACTTCAGCTTGGGTTAAGGGTGGAGGGCTTTGATTCTCACTACTTCTGCTACTACCCTCTCCTGATGGGATAGGAATGGTCATGTTTTCTAAAAGTTCCAGATGGTCAGCAGGAATGGGCATATGCCTGTGAACTGTGCTAGGTGTACCTCGATCTCTCATATCCAACGATGTTGGTGAAGAATAAGGTGTGTCTGTGGAATCCATATCCTCTTCACCATTAGGTAACTCGCTAGGCAAAAGGAAGCTAGGGTAGTATGGAGGCAAATGTGGATCAGTGGGTTCTTCTTGAAAAGTGGCTAGATTATTCAAAGCAAAGTCTTCCCCAGGGGCATCATGGATCAAGGCATGTTCTTGCCAACTCATAGAGTTGTCATTCACCTGCCTTAAAACCCCATCCTCCAAGGACAAATGGGACAAGTGATCAGGCACATCTGAAAAGTGGTAATCAATTAGTTCTTCATCATTTTCCTCAGGTGAGGGCAGGTGTGTTCCTTCATTGTTATTTGTCCAAGGAGTGATGTGAGGTAAGCCTTGTCTTCCTCTTTCTGTGTTAAGGTCAACTAGGAAAAGCCACTCATGTACTGTCCTAGGTATATACTCACCCCTTCTAATTTGATCAAAGTTATCTTCCGAAGTGTTTAGCTGAGTAGGATGTGTAGGTTGGTCAACGTTTGGCCCTACACTACTGGGTTGGTTCGAGGTCCTAAGGTTTTCTGATACTACATCCCGAATGGATTGAGGGTCAACCTCAATAATTCTCTCTTCTTCCATGCTAGGATCATCATCATGACCACCCATAACCATAAAGATACCCTCAGGTAATAACTCACCCTCACCAAAAGTGTTTCTCACACCATCCTCATAATTCTCAAGATGTCCATCATAAAATGGCTCCCGATACACCCTAACCAAGGATCCATCAGAGTTGGGGATGGTAGCATATGATAAATCCATCTGAAGATGTCCCCCTAGCCCAGCGGACCACTTCCTACAAAGGAGCATGCCATAGGCTGGAGGGAGATCTATAACTACTATATCCATAAGCATAGATATGTCGGGGCATGAAAACAGGTCAGCTCTCAGGTTTTTGATCAAGCCAAAGACTTTAACTGGTTTAGAGTCAATCCCACAAACGTTCCCATAAGGTCTAGTTATTTTTAATCCCATAGCTTCCATGACTTGTAAAGGCATCACATTCATGGAGGCACCAGAATCCAACATACAGTTATGAAGAAGGATATCACCTATGCGTAGTGTAAGGTAAAATGGTTGATGACCCCCATTCTTCCTCTCATATAGGGCAGTTTGGATGTTAATGGGAGGGTCATCCTCTTCATCAACCACATCACAAGGTCCTGGGTTTTGAGAAGATGAATCCTCACCACTAGTCGTGGCGGTCTCAGGGATACTCTCGAAAAACTCTACTACTTGCTCCTTTATCGAAGGGATTTTCATTAACTCAGTGAGTGGAATATTATGCATAACTTTGTCCAACTCTTTTTTTCGATGTTGATATCGAAGTCATACTCAGGCAAAGGGACTGGCTCACTCACTGGATTAGGCAACTCTTTGTTTTTCTTTTCACTAAAAGGGATAGGCTTTGGGCCATCCTTTCTTCGTTGATAAGTTTTATAAGGAGCTTGATCGTTACTAACTTGTTCAGTAGCATAGATGGGACCACTAGGGTTGGTTTCTTCTATGGTGTTTTCTTCATGATCAATCAGGATTCTTCCGAAGTCTTTGTCAAACTTTAAGTCATCAACCCAATTAATGTTCTTTGGAGAATCCGGAGTATCATCACCATGGGTGGTATACTCAGGATCTTCCAACTTTTGCTCTTCAGACCAGTTTATGATAGGAGGTTCTTGGTTCATAGGGTTTCTTCTATCACCTTCATTAGGTTTCTTTTGTTGATTCCAATAAGGTTTAGGACCATAGGGCTGCCTATATCTATCCCCTTCTCTGTTCTTGGCTAGGTCCCTAGTTAGGAGAGTTAAGTTTTTCATCATTTCATGCATACTCTCCATCATTTCATTGGGATCTTTGCTAGGTTCCTTACTCTTTTTAAACTTAGGCTCAGATCTAGAGGAAGAAGGTCCACTAATTAGGTCAAAGAAGTTTTGTTTTCCCATGGAGGCAGCATTTGCCTCAGCTTTCTTGGCATTGTCTTGGGCTCCCTTCAAATTATTAGGGTCTTTGTCCTTTAGGTGGTAACCCAGGTAACCTTCATAAGCATTAAGGTAATGGATCAAGATGGCTTGGTCAAGGGGCCTTATGTTACTTGGGATGTTGGCAACAGTCTTATCAAAGCGTTGGTTAAACTCATGGACAGACTCATTCTCTTTCTTTTTGATGTCAAAAAGTTGGTGTAAAAGGAAACGCCCATCTAACTTGACTGACCACTCTTGCTTGAGTTTATCGGTGAATACATCATACCCATTGATTGATGATGCAGGCAAGCGATCAAACCATTTGCGAGCATCACCCTCCAAGGATGCAAAGAGACCCCTAATAAACACATCCTCTTTTTCAGCCCCATAAGCTTCCATATGAGCCCAAACATTGTCTATGTGGTCCTCAATAGAGGTGGCACAGTTGCCGTTGAATTTTGGGATCTTTTCAAAGTACTTGTCTGGCATATTATGGGGAGCGCCCAAGATCTGAGAAAAGTCTAAGGGAGAAGCTCTAGCCTTATGACCAAAAGCACGAGCAACAGGAGGGTTGTTTTGGTTGTTGATACCGGAGTTTGACTGACCTTGTCCTGCCATTGGATTGATTGGGCTTGAACTAGAGTTGTGATTAGGTGATAAAGGAGGAACCAGATTGAACAAAGGGGATCCTAAGATATGGTTTGGAGAACCTGAGTTAACAAGTTTCCACAAGAAATTAGTTGATTGGGTTTTAGGATCTCTTTTGTGATATGTGAGTGGGGTTCCTTCCAATTGATTTGATTTACTTCGAGTGTTGTAAGGATGACTATGAGCTCGCTCCTCAGCGGAGTCACGATTAGGAGTCGCCAGGTAGATTTTTTAAGCTCTACTACCAAGAGGTATGTCGTTTAAAGTGCAGAAAGGTAGTGAGACACAAAGGTGTGTTGAACCAAGGTAGGCCCCTACCTCCCCGGCAACGGCGCCAAAAATGTTATCACACAACTTGTAGTTGCCCCTAGAGGTATCCCATCCGGGACGGTAGAGGAGTCAGGCAACTAAAGAGGTGACCCAAGAGATGCCACGGTTCCCAATGCAAGATGGGAGTCACGTCAACCGAGGCACTCTTCGCTTTAGGTCAAGGTGTAACTAGACCAAGGGGGAGACCCTATACCCCAATCACAGTTGATTGGACCTAAGCAAGGTTTCTAAGGGTAGATAAGTAATGAGTTACGGAAACAAATGCAAGGCTAAGTGGACCTAAGGTTTAAGGTACGGTTGAGGGAGGTATAAGAGATTAATAATGTTTCAACCTATGTATGGTTTAGGCCACATGATGGGGTATGATGACAAGTTATAGTACCAAGTGTTTACACAAGTGGGTCTAGTTTTCTTGGGAAGTGTAAAGTGATTCTAGGTAGGCCCACAAGGTGAAGTTAGGTATGAGGTAGGTACTATAGGTTAGATATAGGCTAGATCTACGAGTTTAAGTTAATTGCAATGATACCCATGTACTAGATCTAGATTTTGACACGAATCCCAAGGAGTGCGACTTGCTTGGTGATGGACTAGTGCCTTGTTAAGTGGGCTAATGGGGTCAAAAAGGTATGTCAAATTGTAGATCGGGACACCTAGAAGCCAAGTCAAGTGGATTGGATGAGATTCAATGGTTGGATCTTAGTAGATCTAGGTTTTTAAATGAAGACCAAAAGTGGACCACAATCCCTTAAAACAAGGAATGCAATCCCCAAGGCGGATCTTGATGAAAGGACAGTGTAGACCTAGGTTTCAAGGCATGGGCATTCCAAATCCACGAAAAACTCAAACACCCACTTCCTAGAAGTGGACCAACTCAAAAAATCAAGGGGGTGCGATTTGCTCAAGGAGGGTCCAAAAATGGGTTTTGGTGGACCAAATCAAGTCCAATGGCCACCAAAATGTAGATCCGGGATGTTAGTACCCCGATCTATGTTCCTTCAAAGTTTCAAGTGAATCCAATGGCTAGATCTTAGTAGATCTAAGTTTTAAGATGCCAAGAGGGTCAAAAAGGGGGTTTCAACCCCTTAAAACATGGAGAGATGTCCACAAGGTAGTTTTCACCAAAGTAAAGATATGGGTATAGGTTATCAAATGTCTAGATGTCAAATCAAGCGGGATCTTACCTACCCATGTGCTAGATCTAACCCAACAAGCCTCTTTTAGGGAAGTGCGATTTAGTTCAAGAGGGCTTTTTGCATTGAAAAGTGTGTCAAATTTTAGCCAATCACCACCAAACTATAGATCCAACTAGGGGTGGATGCTATAGAAGTGGGTTTTCAATTTTTCTTCAAATGCAAGGCTAGATCTAAGTAGATCTAGGAAATACCAAAAACAAGGGTTTTAATTTGATTAGGGTTTTATGACCAATGAAGATAGAATGGATGAAAGAGGCACATACCTTGTAGATCTTACCTCAATTGCTTGTGGCCACCTTGCAAGTTGATAGCATTCTCCTATGTGTATATTCAAGAGTGAGATCCAAGTGCTCCAACCAAATCGCCCTTCTCCAAGATAGCCAAATCGTCCTCCTCCTACAAGACAAGATCAAAGAAACAAGTCAAGCAAGATGATTATGAAAATGGTAGAAAGATGTAATAGAAAGCATCAACTATGTCACGAAGATACAATAATGATACTCCCTGTCACAAGATCAACCCAAGAGAGAATATGTGGATCCCTCCAACAATAACCCTCATGAAGTCGCCCTCCTCTCTCCAATTCGACTTTCCTGTCAAAAGGTTAGCAAAAGCACCAAAATCCACAATGATACATAGAAGAGATACTTTATATTCAATATGCAAGAGAATCCACAATGCAAGAGAGATGTGCTCCACAAAAAATCTTCTATTCCAATATTCCAGAGCTCCAAAGGTGAGCTTTACAATGGGGGGTCTCCTCCTTATATAGGATAATAAAGACCAAAACCCTATACCACTTCATAATACTACATCAAATGAGTGGTTGAGATTATAAGATCTCATCATACAATCAATGGCTAAGATGACCCATAACAATATATCACATGGATCACTCAAAATAACAAAAGCGCCCTCACTAAATGGTACAATGGAGGGTGACGTCATCCCACTAGAGGGGTAAAAAGTACAATAATCCACCTCATGATGACTAGGACATAATAAAATAAGCACATGGTGGGGCTAGGAGGCATCAATCCTTACTAGCTCACCCCAAGGCACAATAAAATAATAAAATATGTCCAATATAATAAAAATGACCAAAACTGTCCTCAGAATCCATGACAGTCAAGCAGTAAATGTCCTCCTGTGATCAATCCGGGCATACCCACATGGTGAAAACTGGCTGGAAGGTAGTGATGCCATCCTGGAAGACCTCTGTGAAAACCAAATGCCAAAACCTTGCCTCAATTGCCCAAATCGATTTCCTCAGTGACCACTTTATCCCATTTTTTAACTGCCTCGGGAACTGTGAAAGTGCCAAAACTGCCTCCTAGGGTGCTAGCGCTGTCCATCTGAGCCCACCAGGCTCTCCGGGAGGGGGGATAAATGGTAATGACAAGTGGCTGGACCACCCCCTCCATCATCAGCGCCCTAGGTGAACTGGCCTCTCGGGGCCCCTGCTGCTCAGGCTGGGAAATCAGCCCCAAATCTGGTCAACAAGTGTAAAACTGCATCAATCACTGTCAGAAGTGCCCGGAACTGAAAGATAAGTGTCTCAATGGATCCAGAAGACCCAAATCCACTAGGAATGAGTACTCATACACCCTGGGTTGCCCTAATGGGCCAGCTGTAGGGTCCACCATATATGGACAATGTATAATCTGCTGATCTGAAATAATAATAAACCTGCTGAACTGGATCAAACATCATCTGCATCATATGTCCATCATATGATATCATCATCAAACATGTGGGACCATAAATCATCATCAATAATCATCCATACATGGCCCACATCATCACGGATCCCAAGAATATATAATCAAGGATAAATCACATTAGTAGACTAAGACAATGTTTCTCTAATCATTCCCACAGCTAAGCTCAAAGTATAAATTCCATTCAGTGGCATTAATTAAGTTAACATATTCCGTGATTATATAAAATTACTTGCACAATAGTTCAAATGACAAACTCACCCATTGGACATGGTCAAACTGCTAGTGAAGGATGAAGGCTAGGAGCAAGGTTGGGCCAAGGGTTTGACTTGTCTAACTTAACTCAAAAATACTTTGGACTGGGAGAAGGGGGAAGCTACAAACTCTGTGCTGGACAAAAGAACACGGGGGATGGCTGTGCCTCACAAATGGATAAGTTGTTTAGAGAGTGCTTATTCAACTTAGGCATCATGTCTACATCCAGTTGATCCAGGTTCATTAGGATCATTCAATTTCATTTCCATGGCCTTTTTGGCCTACATAACCCTTCGGATTTCAGATGTGCTGAGAAGCACAACTAGTTGCAGCTTGCATCCAGGGCATGTTTTTCACATATTTATAAGGTCAGCAATTATTTAGATATAACTTTTAAGAACCATTGTTTTTTGGACCTTTCTTATACTCTTCGAGGAGTATTTTTAGCTTTTCATTGCTCTTGCCCCTTTTTTGTTTCCATGGGCGAATTTTTTAATTTCCATAGGTAGAACATGAGCTTTCAGTTTTAGCCAACAACATCTCAAGTGACTAGGGGGAGTTCGAGCCAATGCCAAACATCGGGACAACCGACCAGAATGATTTAGGCCTACAATCCAACTCACCAAAGGCAAGTTCTGTCACCAACTCAGAGCCGAGACACTGAATAAACAGGGATGCGGTCCAAACACAGAGGTAGAAAAATGGGGAAGTCCTCGGTATCAGAAAGTCAAATGAGACAAGTCAGGGTTTAAAGTCAAACAGGAAGGTCATGTATGGATGGAGACAAGTGAATATGGAGCCTACACTAGCAGACAACCAATGTCGGGAAAGACCATGTCTATGTAAGGTGAAATACCAGTAAGTTTTGTTAAATGACCTAAAGGTGCAAGCAATTGTCCATTTTATGATTTACAGTTCATTTTAAATAGTTTGCCACATCAGGAATAATATACCAAGCACATGCCATGATCATGACTAAATCAACAAGATAATAATCCACAGTCAGTGAGAACATATCCATAACATCATCATAATAATCATCATCATGCATCATCTGAAACACTGCTGAAATACATCTCTAGGCACTGAACTGAAACTGTAATAGGATAAGTAGTCACATCAGTCATCAAATCTGAACTCTCAAGGCTCAGCCTTGACACAAGGTCATAAAATCTGAATAATGTACTGCTCTGATCATGAGTGATCCAAAATATATAGCCATGCTCTGGAATAAAGGAAGCTCTGGAATGTGCAGATATCTGCTGTACAAGAATAGTAGCCCTGCTACTATGGTGTGATAACAAAGCAGAAATCTTGGTTTTTGTACATTACAACTTGAGGTTGTTGACTCATTACTGTGAGCAGGCCAAAATTAATAGATCATATGTCACTTGGGACAGCAATCTGGAGGAGCATAACTTGGAGGATGGAGCCTTAGCTTTAGAGCGCTTGGAGGAAGAGCTTTTGGGTGATGAGGATGACCAGCAGTAGCAGCAGCAACAACAACAACGATGTCACCGCCATCGCCTACCTTGTTTCCAGATGCAGTATCTTTTCATAGATGTTCAACTTCACGACCCTCATCTACATCAGTGAGGGGGGGTCGTGCCGGACCAAGTCTTGGACGTGGCTCAACATTGGTGGCCACTGGGGATGATAGTCCCACTCCCATTGTTCATAGACCACGGGAAAATAAATTAGAAATTTCCCGTGGCAAGAAGAAACATCCATAAAATCTACTTTTCTTGTCTTTTCTTGTTTACAGTACTTTCAAGTTTCAAGTTTCTGCACTATTGACTCTTTTATATTTATTATGGTATATTTTGTGAACATTACATGGCAATTAAAGTTTGAAGTTTGAAGTTGAACATACCTTTGAAGTTCACTATTTGCAACTTTGCATTATTGAGTCATTGACTGCATAAAAGCACATTATGATAAGTTATAACTCTTTGGTAATGAATATGATGCTTTGTGAATTGTTTCAAGTTCAACTTTCATTTCATGGTTAGACTCTAGACTATAGTTTGGTAACAAGTACAACTTTAGTGATCACAAAATGTTATATATTGAAAATTTCAAGTTGTAAGGTTGATGTTATAGATATTTGACCTATGGTTGAGGAATTCACTACTATATGATTGATTATTGATGAATGATGTTATATGGTATTATGGTTTATTTCATGTTTTTATGCTTTCCATAACTAATTCAACATTCTACAAGCATTTGTTAACATATATGCATCAAAATATATAAAAAACGCTCCCACAACACTCCCAAACACGAATCTTTTGAAAAATTTGCTTTTCGCTCTCGCTTCCACTTCCGCACTTGGTCCAAAGTAATTGTTATCACATCCATAGTAGCTGGGCTACCATGATTGCAGAGCAGATATATACATATTTTTGAGCTTTGCCTTTACACATCTTCAGTGAGATCAACTATGATGAGTAGTGTTATTTGGGATCACTCACGCATCAGAGCAGCTTTATATCAAACATGCAGTAGACCTTATGCCAAGGCTGAGCCTTAAGACCTCAGATCTGATGACCGAGATGACCTTTTGTTCCGTACAGATACAGTGCAGTGATTAGAGTTTCAGCAGTAGTGTTCTCAGTGATTACAGATGGTCCGGATTACAGATACAGGTATATGACCCAACAGGTATATGATGTGCATTGGTATTATTATCTTGTTGTTTTAGTCATTTTGATAGCTTGACTTAACATCTAGTGATTATGATCTGGCAGTATATATACATTAAAATGAAATTGGTTACTATGGATTATATAAATGATTGGTTTTTACCTTCTTAGGAGTGTGGACATGATCATTCCTGTCGTTTTGACTTGCTAGCTTAGGCATCACCTTCACTTTCTCCACCCATCCATTGTCTTTTCCCACTTATTGGGTTTTACCCTGACTTACACTTTGACTTGTGATATGGAGGACCTCCCCATTCTTGCCTCTGTGTTGGATAGCATCTCTGTTTAAATTGTGTCTCGGCTCTGAGTTGGCAACAAAACTTACCTTTGGTGAGTTGGATTTGATACCTTGATCTCGGCACAACACAGCAGCATCATACTTACAATCTCGACACTGGTCATTATACGTTATCATGGTTAAGTTAAATCTACGAAATGTCATGAATGGTTTTAATCTTATGTTGTTGTACTTAAACTTAATTGCAATTGTTTATGTGTTTCTATATTTTCCATTTTCATCATTAACTCCTAGATGTGCTTTTTATCTTTAATAGTTTAAAAGCCATAGATTCATTTTATAGGGACCACCCCCCTTGGCTTCGCTAGGGGTAGCCTAGACGGAGGAGTCGAGTAATCAGGTGAAAACACTTGACTCTAACTTTCCCCCAAGGACACATCAAGCGGCTTGAAGGTTTCCTGCCGCATTCCCCCCGGGTGTGTATTAGGCGGCAACAGAACTCATCCAAGGCAACTCCCAAGTGATTCCATCAAGAATTCACCAAGATCCAAATAATAGGTGTTTATTAATCAAACTTCCTACGATTTTATTTTAAAAATGTCTAAGTCAAAAACAAGTTAATCAAACTTTCTAAGATTTGATTTAAAAAATGTCCAAGTCAAAAACAAGTGGCAACGAGAAATCAAATTGAGCAAAAGATGAATTGGATCATCATGAAATGTCTTTTCATGTCAAATCAAACATTCCCTAGCAAAGATCTCAAGTGTTGGATCACATTTAGCATGTCATCATCCAAGGGGGGCACACTTCTCTCCTAGAGGATGCACTTGGTCATTTTCAACCAAATCTTTTACATCGGAGACATCAAATTCGACCAAGTGGTCACCAAGGGGGCCTACTAATGCATCAATCTCAGCAATCCATGTAATGTTTTGCAATTTTTATTTGCCACATTAGCTCTAGAAGGAAAAATTGCACCTCTCCAAGAGGGTGAATTTTCCAGCAAATAAAGTGAAATAAAATGTTTTAATCTAAGCCACTGATGTAAAGGGTGAGACTCAAATGAAGATCATAGCCTCCATCTCATTAGGATTACAAATTTTGCTCTCTCGCGGTCTTTAAAAAGAGATTCAACCTCATTTTGTAGACGAGTTCGCTACAACAATACACAAATATTATGATTTTTCTGGAACTTGTTCATGCTGATCTTTATGTTGTGATAGATGGATTTAGATTATTGTTTTCCTCTTGTAAATGTTAAATGGTATTGGATTCAAGATTGAGGTAATATTATTCCCCTCAATATGCTTAAGTGTGTATTCCCTTTCCCTAATCCAAAGTATCAGAGTATTGAGTCAGTTGAGTCACCCCCTTTGTCCTAGCCTTGCATTTTTCACCTTCACCCTTTGCTAGCTGGTTGATCATGTCTATAGAATGAGTATATCCTTGAGGTTCTTTTGTAGAGTAAATTATTATTTTAACTTATGTTTTATGATGTTATTAATTAACTGCCAGTGAAATGATGCTTAATGCTTTAAGTCTTGCTATGAAAATGATTAAAAGAGCATGTCTTAACCATTTGCACTTGCAGCAGTAGGCTTTTTCAGCCTGGGTCATATTTTGATCAGTCTTGACCTGGTCAAACCCAGTTTGACCTGGTCAACCATGGGATTGATGATGAGTTGGACCAGTGAGGATGTATGATGATGATATATGGTCCTTTGATACACCTTTGATGGCTCCATACAATGGACACAGGTTTCAGATGATGGTTGATGCACTTTTATTGATTATTATTATTTTCAGACCATTATTTTATTATTGTCCGAGTATGGATGAGACTACAGATGATCTTACAGGTTTCCACATGGTGTATGGGTACTCATCTTTAGTGGATTTGGACCTTCTAAATCCATTGAGACACTCAGTATTCTATTTCAGGCACTCTCAGAGAGGATATGAGCAGTTTTTCACCTATTGACCAGTTTGGCCATGCTAAGTTGGCCTGTCCAGCAGTTGCTTTGATGAGGGTCGTTGCCTAGGGCACTACAGAGGAGAGGGGTAGTCCAACCACTTGTTATTACCATATTACCCCCTCTCCAGACATGATGGTGCAGTCAAATTTTGTGCCAGGCATCCGACAGTGGGTTTCAGGCTTTTGATGGTTTATTAGGTGGAATAAAAAGGTCATTTAGGAAATCGATTTTGGCTAGTGATGCAAGGTTTTGGCATGAGGTCTGTTCATAGGTCATCTATAATGTATCCCACTCCTTCCAGGTCAGCTTGCAGCATTCAGTGGGGTCCACATAGTCTCCCGATTGCCATTTGATGCATTCTTCTCTTAGTTGAGGGGGGCAGGATTTGATCATTTGTTCACTTGGACATGTTATTGAGTCATATGTTATATTATTGTGCCATGGGTGATGCTACTGAAGGATAATAAAATCTCCTAGCCCCACCATGTGCTCCTAGTCACTTGTCCTTGTCATCTTATGTGGTACACTTGTCTTCTATTCACTTTTATGTGGTGCGCACCCCCCTAGGGCATCTTTTAGCGAGTGAGCACCCCCCTCATGTGAGTGATCCATGTTATATTGTACCAGCTCATCTTAGACATTGATTGTATTATTTTTATCTTTTGATCTCAACCACTCATTCATAAAGTGGTTAGGTTTTTGGTCTCTCTCCTCCTATTTAAGGAAGAGACCCCCCTATTGTAAAGGCACCTTTGGGGCTCTGGAAATACTGGAATAAAATACTATTTTTGTGGATCCGCTTTTCTTGCTTTGATGGGATGCTCTTGTACATGATTATACATCTTTTGCTTTAGACATCTTTTCTTTTCATAGGTGATTTTGACAGTTACAGAGGGAGGCCGAATTGACTTGTTGCAGGGGTGCGAATTGCTTGAAGGGAAGATTGTTGGGGTTTCTCACATCCCCCTTGGGCAAGACGTTTTCATCTTGAAGAGAGTTTCTCAATTGTGCTTTGTCCATTGATTTACTTCTTTTGATGATGGTTGATGCACTTTACCAGACAGTAGCTTCCTAAGCCACACTGCCTCACAACTAGCCGAACAAGCTGCAACATACTCTGCTTCGGTTGTACTCAGTTCCATGCACGACTGCTTCCTGCTAAACCACGAGATCATACCGGATCCCATACTGAAGCAGCATCCCGAAGTGCTCTTCCTATCAGCGGCACTGCCTGCTCAATCCAAATCAACATAACCCTGCAGGTTAATCTTCTGATTCGCGTCATACTTGAGCCCATAATCAACTGTACCCTTCAGGTACCTCAATATATGCTTTGCAACAATCAGGTGAACATGTCTCGGATACGTTAGGAACTGGCTCAATGTGTTCACAGCAAAGCATATGTCTGGTCTCGTGTTCGTCAAGTACATCAATGAATCATTTGACGATACATTGTAGCATCAACTGACTCTGATGAAGCATCACACAATAGATTCAAGTTTGATGCCATGGGTGTGGTCATAGCCTTGCAGTCCATCATTTCAAACCTCTTCAGAATCTCCACTGCATACTTCCCTTATCCAAGGAAGATTCCATCCGCACTCTGCCACACCTCCATGCCTAAGAAATAATGCATCATACCCAGTTCCTTCATCTCGAACTCTGCAGCAAGCTTGCTCTTCGTATCTGTAATGAGCTCATCCTCCCCTGTTACAAACAGGTCATCTACATAGAGTAGAAGTATCACTAGATTTCCCACCTCAACCTTGTAGTAAAGGTTGGAATTTGCTTTTCTCTTAGAAAATCCCAAGCTCATCAGGAAACTATCCATCCTGTCGTACCACGTCCAGGGTGCCTGCTTCAATCCGTACAAGGTCTTCTTCAATTTGCACACATGAGTCTGCTTGTCATGTGTCTCAAATCCCAGTGGCTGCTCCACGTACACTTCCTCTTCTACTACACCATTCAAGAACGTTGTCTTGACATCCATCTGGTGTACCTTCCATTTCATCACTGCAGCCAATGCAAGTACTGATCTGATGGAAGTTTATCTGGCTACAGGTGCAAATGTCTCCTCATAGTGTATGCCTTCCTTCTCGTAGAAGCCACGTGCCACAAACCTCGCCTTGTGTTTCTCAATGCTGCCATCTGCAGCATGCTTGATCTTGTAGATCCACTTCGAAGTCACTACAGACTTTCCTTCTGGTCTTGAAACTACCTCCCATACACCATTCTTCATAATCAACTGGTGCTCCTCGATCATGTCATCCTTCCATTCTTTCTTCTCAGCAGCTTCCTCATAGTTGGAAGGTTCTTTGTCAATGATGTCGCACAACAGGGCTACATAGCTGGAGTATGGCCTAGGTCTCTTACTTTCTCTGTGCATCCCCTCTGGAGCGCCATAACTCTCTGCATCTTGTATTGCCTCTCGTACCCAAGTTGGTTTCCTCTTATGGGAGTTCTTCTCACGAGGTGGATCTACAGGTTCTTGTGGTTCTTCCATCTCGTGATCTTCATGATCTTCTGGAATCACTTCTTCCATTACTGGATCTCTGATCCTGGGAACTTCAGGTTCTTTAGTGTCTTCAACAGGTAACTTTCTAGATTTGTTGTAGGCTGAGTCTTCGTCAAATGTCACGTCTCTGCTGATGTCGATCTTCTTGAATCCTGGGAAATATATTTGGTAGGCCTTCGAGCTTTCACTGTATCCTACGAATATACCCTTCTTTCTTGAGGATCTAGCTTCGTCCTCTTCTCCTTCGGAATGTGTACGTACACTGGGTAGCCAAATATCCTGAGATGGCTAACTTTTGGTTTCTCACCGAAGAATACTTCTTCTGGAGTCTTGTTGTCTAGTACTCTATGAGGAGTACGGTTCTGTACATACACCGTTGTCCTTGCAGCTTCAGCCCATAGGTGCATCGGAAGATCTTGGTCATGAAGCATTGCTCTGGTTGCTTCCATTATTGTTCTATTCTTTCTTTCTACAACGCCATTTTGTTGTGGATTGTATGGAGTGGTCAACTCCCTCTTAATCCCAGATTATCTGCATAGGTTGTTGAAATCTTCCGAGGTGAACTCTCCGCCATTATCTGATCAAAATGTCTTTATCCTTTTCTCAGTGTGTGTCTCAATAAAGGCTTTGAATTCCTTGAACTTGCTGAACACTTCATCTTTACTTTTCTCAAATACAAGATCCACTTTCACCATGGATCTATTAAGCACCGAGGGGATGAAATTAAACCAATGCAAAAGCTTCTTGGTGCTTAAAAGATAAGAGTTTAGATGGATATATGCTGGCTTATCATTTTAGTATTTTCGTCGTCAAGACTCTTCTTTTTTTTACCTTTTAACATTTAATGTGAGATGCCAAGTTTTTTCCATACATCAACTGAGCTGTAAAAGCACCTAACTTCTCTCTGTGCAAAAATGCAGGGAGCATTCCAAAGGGTACTTATCAAATGCTACTACTTATTTCTTTTTCATTAGGGTATTTGTTCGTAGAAACAGAAAAACTCATTGTAGGAGTATTCTTGCGAATTAGGTCCAATATATGTAAGCAATTCCAAAGCTCTTGGCTGACTATAGTGACTAGGTACCAGATGGAAGGACGATACAGCTATCTATGAATGCCATAAAGTAAACTAGGTTAGATAAAGTATTGGTTGGGGAGGCTGGTTGAATGAATTTAACCATTTCTCTGCTTTGAGAATAAACCAGATTAAGTTAGAATGGATAGCATGGACTTTTATTCAAGTGACAAATATATTAGATAATTTTTGCAGAGAGAAGCAAGGTACATTCTACAGCCTAAGCAGGAATGGAAGTAATCCATCAACTCTTCTTATGTCCATCTAATGGTGCATTGAATCTAGACGATGGATTGGGTTCATTGAACATGGACATTGTCATAATGCTTTTTAAGCCTCGGTGTGATAAGCACCTCAAGGTTGCAAAAATTCATTGATGCAGTTCTCAAGTTCACACAAATAACCAATGTATCAAATACTGAAACTCGGCATATGTCAAGCTCACAACCTCCAAGGAGGTCCATATAAGAAAGGGGTTTATATGGGTTTGTGCTAGTGTGATATTTTAGTGAATAGCAATATATAATGCAAAAGAATGAAGATGGTTTGCAATGGAATTGTCCTTCTTAGGTCCATGATATTTCATAGTCAACATCTGTCTCGGTGCAGTAATCACAGTTAACATTTGTTTTCATAGCCAAAACTAGTCGTTTGTTAAAGTGCAGCATTATTCATGGTGCAGCATGGGCAACGATCTATGGCATCCAAACTTGTAAAGGATCAAACAGAAGCATACCTGAACTTTGAACTCGCAATTCTTGCAATATTAGCCTTGGCTTCAGGTATAGTCCCTGCTTCTTGCTGGCGATCCTCGGACTTTGGGTGCCCACAAATGGTTTTTCTAATACAATGCCCGGCCTTGTAATGATGGAATAATAAGATGTCAATGGATATGATAACGCCTCCATCCCAATCGATTCAACTTCAATTTCTGCCCCTGCGCTTGTTCCAGAGAATCAGAGAGTCGTTATGAACCCAAAGAAACGAGAAAAATGTTTAAACCGTTCGCGAACAAATCCATCCAGTGATGTAAGGAGTCAGAAACTATTGCGTCCAATAGAAGTTTCAGTCCATTATCCGGATATCACAGGTGGCAATATAGAATTTGCTCTTTAGTACCAAGTTAGCAATGTTGATACCCAATAGTTTAATCGAGTTTTCATGGATATATCTTACGGGATTTCTTAACAATATGTCAAGCATGATTGGTTAGAAGCATCGGTATGGATGGATGGCTAAATGTTACTATTTGGTTTTAGTTTGTATGGATATATAAATTTATAATTAAAAAATTGAGTTTAAAATTATCTTTATTTAATATATTTTACTATGTAAATAATTTGTTAGAATTTATTTGTGTACTTAAAACTACATAAAAAAGAGTAAGCGTAAAAAAGATGTATAAACTCTCTCGTCTCATCTCTTTGATGGGAGGAGGAAACTCGAAAGCTTGGAGAATTGGATTCATCTTTAAAAATAATTGTCATAACTTTTTTTAAGATATTTAAAATATTTTATTATGATTTGTTTTTAATAATAATTTTTAATCATTTCCATTATTTTATTATTTTAAGTAATGATTTTAACTTTAATATTTTATGGTTACACGAGGACTTTGACTTAGTTGATATATACAAAACAAACTCAAGGCTTGATTAAGGATTTGTTCAATATCAAATTGATCACGCTTTCCAATTTTTAAGATCTAATAGCTTCTAATGGTATTATGAAGTGTCAAATAACTTGCAATCATGAGCTTGGCGGTAGTGTAGTAGATTATGTGATATATGATATCTTTGTATATAACCAATAATAAAATTAGCCATCTTATAAAATGACCATGAGCCAAACTCTGACCATAGACCTTTAAAACTAACTCTAAACTTTGTTAAGCACATAAGCCTCGTAACAAAGAATTCTAAAAATCAAAAGCACTTGATCTCCAATAAAAATAAATTTGATATTTTTCTTAAAGATTTAAATATTGAAGACCTCTATAATAATTTTAACACAACTCTCTCTACTTCCATTAACAAATTTGCTATCGAGGTGTTGTGTAGAAAAGAAAATAGAATGGCTTACCTCTGGTATGATAAAGAGTACAAGCATGCTACAAAATCCATTAGGTCCATGCTTTTAAGGAGCTTAAAATCCAACAAGATATATAGGTGCATTAAAACCCTAATTAAAATGGAAAAAATACTATATAAATAGAAAGCAAGAGAAGCTTCTGCACCTATCTAAAATATTTTAAAAAATTGGAAATAAATTCTAAGCTGTAAAACTAAAGAAAACAACATGTTTCCCTTTAAATATTAGAATTCATACCTTAAAAATATCTATGAATCCCTTCATGTCATGGACAACCGATTCAAACCCTTTTTATAGAGGAAGAAGTTTTTTCTTTAGAATATAGAGAGTTCCAGGTTAAGAGGCTCACAAAAGGGAAATATACGGAAATCAAAGGATATCAAGTAGAAATATTAAAAATTGCGGGCCTATCATCATCCCTCACATCCACAAGCTCTTCAATTTAACAGTCAAATAGGGTTTCATTGTTCCTATTTTTAGAAGCGAAGATAAAAGAAAACTCTCTAACTAAAGGACCATTATGATTAGCCATTTTTTAGCCTTGAAGTTATATGAAATTATTCTAGAAAAGAAGATCAACATATGGCTAGAAAGTTATGAAAAAAGGAGTTAAAGGCCAAGCTGGATTTATGAGTTATCATTCAACTATGGACCACCTTGTTACGCTTAGGACTGTTGTGGATGATAGTCACAATAGTAAAACCAATATTTTGTGTTGTTATGCTGGCTTGAGAAAAGCATTTGACATAGTGCTCAAAACTAACCTTTAGAATAGATTAGAAGAGCTAAAAGTTCATTTCAAGTTGAGAGATGTTGCAATAAGGTTGTACAAGAATGTTATTGCCAAGTTTATGAACATTGAGGGATAGTAAAAAAAAAATTATAACATAAAGTCAAACAAGGTTTCCTTGTCCTCTACCATTTTTGGTAAATACATTGGCAAGTTAGAGGGTTGTTTGGAAGAAGCATATTGTGTCAGCATGACTCTAACTAGTATAGTCGTCATCCTTCTTCTTTACAGTGATGATATTGTTCTTATGGTGAGGAGTCCCAATGATCTCAACAAATAACTAAAAAAATTCAATGTTTTTTTCTCTATTATGGATATGATTGTTGACGTTGGCAAAACAAAGGCTATGAGAGTCCAATAAAAAAGGTCACTTATGTTAATTTCATGTATGACAACAACAAATTGGAGGAAGTGACTTCATACAAACAAAATCGATCCATCACTAGCTTAACTAGAACTATAGTATTGAGAAAATGATAAAAAAATGGAGGAAAAATGATTTTGGACTTGAAAATAGTTATAAATCAACAAACATTTGGCTTTGGAATAAGAAGAAATTCCTCTTTGAGGCTCTGATCACTTCCATTATCTTATATGGTTGTGAAGTTTGGGGTTGCAGCATATCTAGATAATTGTGGAGAAGGATAAAGCAAATCCAAAGTGTTTTATAACTTATAATCTCGAAATTAAAGGCAATACACCCTATCCTATCCTCCTCGTACAAGCAAGCATCTCCCTCATTGAGAACATAGCTATGACTAGGTAACTGATGTACAAGAACAATTTAAACAACATATAGGAGACAAGAGGCTTCCTAAGATTGATTCAAACTCCAATCAAAACCACTTGTGGCTTAAGTGAGGTTGGCATAAAGATGACAAGTCTTGGCTAAATCATTAGGAAGATGAGGAAGAGACCACTCTACATAATAACAATAATATTAAAAATATCATTACATCTAAATTTAAGAATAAGTTCTGGTGTCATAAAGAATTATATAAGAGAAAATCAAGATATTATAAAGACGTGATCAATCCTAATATAGAAGATCAAAAGTATCTCTTTGTGTAAAAAATAAATTCAACATTACTAAAATAAGAATAAACTCTCATGAGCTCCATAGTGAAACAAAGTGTTGGAAAATTCCTAAAATGTCGTCGAGCGAAAGAATTTTCCACCTTTGTAACACTAATAGGGTTGAATATAAAATTCACTTTCTCTTAGAATGTCTTGCATACACCCACATTGGATTGCAATTAAAAAATATTCGTCACAACAAAGATCTTCCTAATCTTTTAAGCCATCATAACTATGGTGATCTAGGAATGCTTCTCTTAAAGTTTTCCAAGAATAGAAATAGACTTATAAAGAAAACCAAGTGATTCCTTACCTTTTTTAAGGTCCAACAAACCAAATTTGGTCTTAGTGGATCTTAATAACCACTGCCACCATCATCAATAATAACAATTATCTCTTATATTTTAAAATGATTTTAAATAATAACATTTTTGTTATGATATTTAGACACTTAGGATTTAGTTAAGATCAACTTGGTCTAATGTGTTTTTAGGTAAAATGTGTTTCTTTAGTATGCATTAAAATGCATTGTACTTATTTAACCCAATGGTCACGATATGTTCTAGACATAAAGTGATCAAACAATTCACCTTCTTCTCGATACTAATGACTATAGTGATCAATGGATTGACATCCAATTGGTGTATGATATATATATTTAAAGAACTTGGAGGGTCATTTGCTAATGATTGATTGTGAGAAACTCATACGTAAACTATTTTCATTTTGCATTAATATATTGCCGAGTGGCCATGTTGGATGGGGCCTTGGACGTTTCCCTCTATGATGATTTTAACCACGTAATAAATTGGTGTGCCAATTATCAATTTGTTTGAGTATTTTCTCAAGGTGTTCGACGTATGTGGAAATACCATATTTTGTCAAACATGGTATTAGAGTGTTTATGAAGACCTATTCTCATTATTGATCGAGATGTTGAACTTCTATAACTTCATACCTCAAAGGATTTTTGGGTTCCATTATTTCTATGCATTTTTGGGTTGAGAGAGTTGTTCCATTGCATCTAAAGCATTGCTTTCAGTTGGAAACATTTTTTGTTTCACTAGAAAATATTTTGTTTTCCCAAAATATGACCATTTTATCAAATCCAAAGGTAATAATACTATTTATATTACATTTTTTTAAAATCTTGTTCATACTAGTTAATATTTTAGTTTTGATTTATCTATTTGTATCCATGGTTTGTTCTGTTTTTTGTCTTTGTATGCTCTTTGCCATGCAATGTTTGCAAACTCGACAAATCAACAAAATACCAAAAAGTGTTTTCTTTACTGCATATGCTCTTTTTTACATGTCTTGTGTGCACTCAATAAAACAAAAACAACGTGAAAATTTGAATTTTTCGAAAAAGCTAATCAAGAGCTAACACCGTGTTTTAAAGTTTCAAATTAGAACTTTCACTTGTGTGTGACTGTGTTGAAGTGTTTTGTAGACAAAATTAAGGATTTTTGGGGTAAGCACACACTTCAAGGCAAAGAGTTAAAAAAAAACAAAAAACAAAATATGCTTCCTCTTTCATAAAATTTGTTATATACTTTACTTTAACTCACTTCGTTGAAAGTCATTGTATAAAGCAAGAAGTTTTGAGTTCAAGTTTTGTTTCCTTTAAGTTATTTTTTGAAAAAGTTAAAGTAACTTTAAATTATTACATAACTTTATTGTAAAGTACATTTCATTTATTTTATAAAAATGAATCACTATAAAGTAACTTTTTTAACATTTTTTAAAGTTCATTTTGCAGGCACCTTTAATTTATAAATTACTACATTGTAAAAATTCTTCTAATTTATTTTATAAAAGTAGATCACTATTTTATTGTAAAAAGTAACTTATTTGTAAAAGTGATCTTATAACCAAAGTTAGTGTAGGAATGGGATTTTTTTCTATGCAACTTTATTGTGCACCCATCACCACATGGACCAACCTCTACTTGTCATGTGGCACCTTGGTTCATTTGTATGCTTTTCTTCAAAATGACATAACTTTAACATTTAGAGTCTATTTTCAATGACCAACCTCTACTTGCCATGTGGCACCTTGGTTCATTTTTATGTTTTTATTCAAAATGATATAACTTTGATATTTAGAGTCTATTTTCAATGCCATTTTTTTAAACTATCTATTTTATAGTTTTGAAGTCATCTTAATTGCATATTAAAATATGGCTAGTCCAACTGATATTATGTCTTCCAATACCAACTACTCATGGAAAACTTGTATGGAAGATGTACTACAAAGTACATGACTTTACCAGATTACCTTGTGAAAATAAATTGCCCCACTAATGCCTCACAGAAATGAAAATGGAATAATAAAAATGGCCAAGCACGTGGATTAATCAGAATGTCCATTTCTAGTGAAGATTTGATCCCACCAATTGGATAACTTAAACCATTTAAACTCTTAGTTGAAGAATGTAAAAGATGTAAAATACCTAAGAAGGATATCCAGTGTATTCATGTTATTTTGGTTAAGCTTGGTAGTTGATATTCTATTTTTGTATATACTTTCCACTCCACCAAAGAAGTTCTAGGGGTTGCTTACAGAGCAATCACATTTGAAGAAATTTGTGATTCTTTGATTAGAGAGCCAGATAAGCTCTTGCATCTTGGAGTGATTAGCCTAGTAGGTACATCTAGCAAAGCCTTAATGGTACAACATAAGGATAAAGCTAAGCATTCGAAGAAGCAACATCCTCACAAAAATAAACAAAACAAGGATCCCAAACCCTCTAAGCAAATCCTACTCCCAATGGTGATAAAGGCACTAAATCAAAAGGTAAGAAGACTAAGAGACATTGCAATTTTTGTGGGTGAGATGGTAATGTGGAGTCCAAGTGTTTCAAGAAAATGGAATCCTTACAAGAAATAATGAAGAAGCACCACATCAATCTCGATTCTTGTCCTAACTCTTCTTCTCATGGACATGCACTTTCTTCTTCTTGTTTTTCCTTAATGCATCATCTATGTCTTCTTCTAATGAGTGGCTTATTGATTCTATAGCATCTTATCACATAGATAAGCATAGATCCTTTTTTTCTCTTAATGAATGTAACACCAAACAAATATTTGTTGGTGATGATAGATATCTTAGCGTTCTAGGGTTTGGAATAGTTGAATTATATTATGGTAATTTTAATGATGTATTATATGTCCCAACTCTTTCCTACAATATTTTATTAGTCTATCAAATCACTTATTTAGGTGAAGGTAACAATGTAGAGTTTTAACCTCGTCAAATTGTAATCAAGGATTTAAAATATCCTAAGCATGTCTTAGCAACTAGAATTGTTCATGATATTACCATCTTTTATAGATTTGACAACTTTGGGTCATCATTTTTTCCATCATTTTTTATTGTTCATAGTGACGACTTGGGAAAAACTATAGCATCATTGATTTGGTCATCTAAGTTATCACTCATCATAGAAGCTATGTAATCATAATATGGTTATTGGCCTTCCTCTCATTTGTTGCATAGATGGTGTTTTTCTTGGGTATCTCCTCGACAAATATTATCGGGACAATTTTTACAAACTTGCCTCTTGGCATGCCTCGCTCCCCTTTCAATGTGTTTGTAGTGATATGCGTGGTCCCTTTCCTTCTACTTATTTCTTTGGGTTCAAGTACTTCTTAAATTTCATTGATGAATTATCCAAATGTATTTGAGTTTATTTCTTAAAACTTAAGAGTGGATTTTTTGACATGTTTTGGGCCTACAACGCCCTTGGAGAAAAATAATTTGGACATCCACTTCAAAAGTTAAGAGCAGATAATGGAGGCAAATATGTTAAAAAAAATACAATTTACTATAGTACACAAAGTATTTAGATACAACATATTGTTCCATACACACCACAACAAAATGGCGTTGCTAAGAGAAAGAGTCACACATTAAAGAAAATGAGAAAAATTATATGATCCAATCTAAGGGATTATGTCCTCATTTTTTGTTGGAAGCCATTAATTGTGAAAATTACATAGCACTCAAACAAAGGATTTAAAATATATAATGCTAGAAGAAGCAAAAGAAGTATGGAATAAAATTAAACAAGATGTAAACCACTTTTACGTGTTTGGTAATGAAGCACATGCTCACATTCCTGATGGAAAAAGGAAAACATTACAACCTATAAAAACTAAGAAGTGCATTTGTGTTGGATATTCTTAAGATGTAAAAGGTTACAGACTTATTCAACCTAATTCTAATGAAATTATTATTAGGAGTAATGTTAAATTTGATGAAAATCTCTCAACTTGTGAACCTAATATGGCGTTGTGCCATCTTCAACCTACAAACCATTCTTGAAAATTGTGCCATCTTGTATTCCCAAATTTTATACTAGTGATCCTATTCTATTTTCTTCTTCAGATGATGATAATGAGGGTTAAAATCCACATACATCTACTCACCTCCCTAAAGTTGTGTCCATTGAATATGAACCTGTACCAACACCATCGATTCTTAGATGGTTTTGTACGACATGAGAAGCAATTAGTGATCGTCGAAGAGAAGCTTTGTACACATTCAGAATACCAATGAGCCTCCTCTCCTTTGGTTCAAATTTTAGAGACTCATGATCCAAATACATTTTCAAAAGCTTCTAGCCATCCAGATTAGGATATGGCAATGAATGAAGAATATCATTCCTTAATGGAAAACAATACTTAGGATCTTGTACCTCTTTCAAAAAGAAGAAAACTTGGTAGATGTAAATGGGTATATAAAACTAAGTATGCACCAGATGGTAGTGTTGAAAGACATAAGGCATGATTACTTGCCAAAGGATTCTCTCAATTTGAAGGGATTGACTATAATGAAACCTTTTCCCTTGTGACTGAAATTAATTCCATCCACCTTTGTCTAGCAATTGTTATTTCATGTAAAGGTCCATCAAATGGATGTCAAATCCACCTTCTTGCATGGGGATTTGCAATAATAAAATTACATGAAACAACCTCCTGACTATTTTCAAAATGACCCCAGTCTTCTTTATCATCTTAAGAAATCTCGTCATGGCCTTAAATAAGCTCCTTGTGCTTGGTATTCTAAAATGGATAAATTTATTCTTGGCATTGCTTTTCTAGATGTCATTCTAACCCCAATGTTTAAACCAAGAATGTGAGGGTTGTTGAACTTTGGTTGTCATTGATGTCAACTAATGTCAAAGAGGATGTCAACTGATTCAGTGTGGGTCATTGATGTCAATTGATGTCAAAGTGGATTCAACATTCCTACAGTATTGTGAAGAAGTATATGGAAACCACTTTGAAGGAGTATCTGCACAAGATGGTGAAGGACATGGATGCCAGTGTGAAGAAGTATATCAAAAAGGTGCATCCAGTCTGATGGTGTGTGTCCAAGGATAATCATTCAAATTCAGTTTAAAGAAGAACACAAGTAATGTATCTTACTACATGTTGTACCTACGCAGAAGACAAGTCCACCATGGCATACATCTTCATGATAAATAGTCAAAAGACTGGTTGGACAAAGGTACTTGTGCACAAGCAGCCAAGGAGTTGGTTAAGAAAATAAGACAATTGTGCAAGCATGTTGAAAGAAGTATCTGGTATGCGCAACCATTCCTTGGTTAAAGCTCAGAAGTGCATAAGCAATAAGAAACAACAAATAGTTGGATAGACCTGAAAGCACGCAAATTCAGGCAATCAGAGGCTGCTTTCAGTTAGTGAAACGCGCACAAGATCCTAGAAGGGTACAACGGTTGAAGTAAGTCTATGAGAAAATTCCATAGCAAATAGTACAACAGGTGCGCAAGTCCCATAAGTGATGACAAGGAAAAGGTCAAAGTTCCACCAAGTAGAAGATGGAGTAGGCGCAAAATTCACAAAGTGTCAATGCATCAAGTGGGAATTACTCACAAGTGATGAAGCGGTAAGGGTCAAGGTCCCACCAAGTAGAAGTTGGAGTATGCGCACATTTCGCAAAGCAGCAACACATCAAGGGAAGATTACCCATAAGGGATGTTACAACAAAGGCTGAAGATACACCAAGTCGAAAAACAAGGATGCACACATATCTCAAACAATGGTACATCAAGAGCACAAGTGTACACCACGAAGGTGAAAAGTCCCACTAAGTTGTGGACCATGAAGGTGCAAGACACACAAAGGATGACACATCAATAGTGCAGAATATGACACGCGACAAATGCACAATCCGTGAAGTTTGGAAGAAGGGATTCCACGACCAACTTGTGGACATACAATCCGTGCAGGACTTGTATAAATAGAGATGCAATTTGGAGATTTTAAGTAAGCTTGATGGCGAGAGCATAAGAGCTTCAAAGAGTTTGTTGCAATTTGATATTCGTGGCATCAAAGGGCTCGAGGACAAAACATAATGATCTAGCGAGGATCCGAGTAGCTCACATGCAGCAGAATGCAGTTTTGATAGTACGCAGTATGATGTCGTAGATCTGTGGCTGATGCACAAGTACTGAAAGGAATATATATTGAATTATAAGCAGGTGCATGATGTTTTGAAGGACAACATTACAGACGGAATGCCAGTAGTCACAGATGTTGAAAGACAGAAGCGCAGAGACAGAAGCAAAGTATATCAGATGATGTGCAAATTTCTAGTTGATGCATATGAGCATAAGTGAAAGTGTGCGAAGTTGAGAAGACCATCTGATGTGCAACGATAGAACAACAACAGGATCTAGCGTGCGCATCATGATGCAGATGATCTGAGACAACTGCGTTAAATCGAATGGATGAATATTTTGATGCACAGGTTGTCGCAGATTGTCTAAAAGACTGTGGCACTTATATAGAACGGACCCATCAATAAGTGCGTAGTTACATCCGTTACTAGTGCTTTATTTCATAACATCAAACTATCAATTGAAAGCACAATATGAGTTGGTGAAAGCATTAGTGCTATAGCATAATGACAGAGCATACCTCAGAGCAAACTGCAATATCAACGAGCACACATTATATGAAGTAAGTCATAAGCAAAAGTGTGATTAGAGAGAAATGAGAATTCAAGTGATGTATGCAACTCAATGACAGAGAATCTACTACATACGAAGGTAGCACACAACAAAACAATTTTCAGAAGATCGGACAAGTGTGCGGAATTGAAGTTTAGTTAGACGAAAATATACTTTGGACATCAGGGTGGTTGGACGGGGCAAGGAGACAGGGAGTTGGAGCTTCCTTCGGGTTGGAGCCTGTAAAACAGGGGGTCGATGCTGGAGAAATATAGAGAGTTGTAGCTTCCTTCAGGTAAAAGCCTGTAAAACCAGGGGGTCGGTGCCTCCTTCTAGTTGGTTTTGGTAAACACGGGAAGTTGGTGCTTCCTTGAATGTATTATTTCTCACTATAAAGAAGCCATCTGTGGTTTTCTCCCAATTGGGTTTCCACGTCAAAATTCTTGCGTTCTATGTTCTTTGTGTTGGTGCATGAATGGATGAATGCTTTATTTATTGATACATAGCAGAAGATAAGAATTAAGTAAAGGCTAATATGTTTAAGAAGGTAAAAATTGTTGATAACTATGCTAATACTGATTCACCCCCCCTCTCAGTATTAAATTGATTCCAACAATTGATATCAGAGTGGGTGTCTTCAATAACATATTAACATCTGGAAGATAGATCATTGCGCAGAAATGGATAAGCAGGAAGGCATTTCCACCAACAGGGAACCAAGGTTTGTTGGCACCAATTATATATTTTTTGAAGCTTTGTATGGAAGTTTATCTGCAATCATTGGGAGCAGATGTTTGGAAATCTATTGTCGATGGCTATGATGTCCCAACAGTTGTGCCAGTTAATCTAGCACAAAGGAGAATTTATGAAAGTAATGAAAAATCCAGAAATGCTCTATTGTTTGGCTTGAAAGGTGATGAATTCATCAAGGTTATGCACTGCGCATCAACCAACGAAGTTTGGGACAAAATCAGAGGTATCTACAAAGGTGACGATAAGGTAAAGAAAGCAAGATTGCAAAACTACTCTAGGAAACTTGAATCACTAAGGATGAAATATGAAGAGAACATTACATCCTACTTCTTAAGAGTAGATGAAATAGTCAATGCTATCAAGAGTCTAGGGGTCACACTAGACGAAGAATCAGTGGTGCAAAATATATTGAGGACTTTGCATCAAAGATTCAATGCGAAGGTGTTTGTGTTAGAAGATCAAGCTAATCTTGAAGACCTAGCGAAGGATGAACTTCATGGGATTCTCACTACATATGAGATGAGAAATGAGAAGGAACCTCCCCTCATAAAGGAAGCCTCTTTTAAATCCACAGGAAATGATAAGCATAATCATGACAAATATTGTTGTAATGAATCAGAGGATGAAGAATCAAACTTTGTCAAGAAACTGAAAAGAGGACGAGTTAAGTACAAAAACAAGTTACTGACACAAGTCACCTTATCGCAACAAGGTTCTTGCTTAACATTACACACGACATTACCACAATGTTCACACAAACAAGGTGTAAAGCAGGATGCCAGAAGTGGCTTATATTACTTCTACCAATCGGTTACAATGCGAAATAACTGTAAATATAAGTAACTAACTATTTGTCGGACTAAGCCGTTACAATACAGAAGTAACTGTGGTGTGCTCTCTCAGTGTGTCGACCTCACCCTCTCCTGGTTCACTGCGGAACTCTGAGCTATGGCTCGATCTCCCCTGCGTTTGGAAGCTATGTGACTGTTCTCTCCAATCTACAGAACTTCTCCCTGAACTCTGCTATGCAACTCCAACACAATGGAACTGACCCTTGCTCTGCATCCATGCACAAGATTTATACCCTGCTGCTGCTGCTATTCTCGATACCACTGCGATCGCTGAGACACGCATCCTCTGTCAATCGATCCTTCCATGATCCTGCAGACCTGTAACTATCAGCGCCCCGACTGTGTTGCACAACCTCTTCCTATGACGACATCTGTCATGTCTTCACCCACCTGCAATAACTACCATTAACTTCCTTAGCAACCCTGAACGGTTTCTAAGTACTCTCCTTGACTTCTACGCGTCCTTCTCTGACCTGCTACAGTAAACCATCACGTCGGCCATGTTGTCTCTTGTCACTTCGACTCACCCATCAGTTTCCTTCGTAACCCAAGGCTTCGCCAGTGCGCCCCTTCCTCCTCGCTAAGCTCATGCCCCCATCTGTCGATGTCACGGTCCGACAACATGTCGACCTCCCCACGACTCTGCGACAACTTGTTGACTATCGACTGTCGTCTGTCGACATTGACATGTCGACTCTCGACTTCTTTCCTCTTGTCGACTACTTCGACAGTTCTCTGCTCGACTTACTAACTTAGACAAATCAATCTGCTTGATGAACCAGCGGTCGTCGGCACTCCCTCTGGTCGGCTCCCTCATCTCGATCAACTTCGACTAATCTACCTAGGCCCCGATGCTCCTGCATCAGACTCCCCAGGTGAAAAAGAACTCGACTGCTCCGTTAGTCTCCTGAACTCTTCTTCGGAAATCCATGTCGCCTCCTGCAACTCATCATCCTTCCATCGCACCAAGTATTCCTTCCTTCACGAACTACGTGTACGCCCGACTTCGCGTTCCTTTATTACTTATGTGACCTCCTCCCTGTGTCGATCTGGAATCTGCGTTGTCCAGTCGATGTTCGACACTTCCGCGCTTCCACTGCTCGAACGTTCTTCAAACTTGTACAGATATGAGACATTGAACGTTGGTGAAATGCTCAAGTCATTCAGAAGCTCCAACACATAAGCATTGTCCGAAATTTTCTTCAGAATCTTACATGGTCCAATCTTCTTCAGCTTCAGCTTGTTATATGTTCCTGTCAGAAATATCTCGTTCCGCAAATGTGCATAGACCACGTCTCCTTCACTGAACGATTGTAGTCTCTTCTTCGTGTCGGCTCTCAACTTGTATGCTGCGTTTCTCTTCTCTATGCGCTTTCGCACATCCTCATGAATTTCCTTCACGTACTCTGCAAATGATTCTGCATCCGCGCTTTTCCTAGTTTCTGTCGGCAACTCGAACAAATCCACCACTCCATGTGGGCTTCTTCCCTGAACAATCTGGAATGGGATCAAACCTGTCGACCGATTCACATAATTGTTGTATGCGAACTCTTCTTGCACCAACACGTTCTCCCACTGCTTGGGACTGTCGGCCGTCAAACATCTCAGAAGGTTTCCCAAACTTTTGTTCACCACCTCGGTCTGTCCGTTTGTCTGCGGATGATATGCCAAGCTAAACTGCAACCTCATGTCCAGCTTCTTCCATAGGGTTCTCCAGAAATGCCCCATAAACTTGGTATCTCTGTTCGATGTGATACTCTTCGGTGACCGATGCAATCTGACTACTTCATTAAAAAATAGTACAACAATGCTTGTGGCGTCACTTGTCTTCTGACACGGAATAAAGTGTGCCATTTTCAAAAATATGTTGACTACAACAAATATTGAGTCGCTTCCTTGCTGCGTCTTCAGCAATCCTAACACAAAATCCATGCATAGGTGCTCCCATGGGGTATTCCGTACCGGAAACGGTGTATACAACCCCGTGTTCTGACTTCTTCCTTTTGCCAACTGGAAAACTCTACAATGTTGAACCCACTTTCCGACATCTGTTGCCATTCCTGGCCAGTAATATTTTTCCTCGACTAATCCTTAGCCTTATCGATGCCAAAATGACCTCCTAATCCGCCGCTATCTAACTCTTGGATTAGGTTCTCTTGCACTGATCCTCTGGGAATACACAATTGTCTTCCCATGATTGGATAGCCTTCTTGGACAAAATAATCCAAATATAGAGTCATGTCGAGACTCCACGGTTCGCGACAAGCTTCCCATGCTTTCGAAAAATCCCCGTCGATCGCATTATTTGTCTTCACCGACTCTATTCCTATTTCCTGAATTGTCACTGTGTTCAACAATGAAAATATTCTACTCAGTGCGTCGACAACCTTATTCGACTTGCTCGACCTATGTCGCAACATGAACGTATATCCCTGTAGGAACTCGACCCATTTCATGTGCTGCTGATTGAACTTCAACTGAGTATTCAGATACCTCAACACTTGGTGATCTATGTACAACACAAATTCCTTGGGCAACAAATAATGCCTCCACTTCTTCAACACTTGGACAATAGCATAGAATTCCTGGTCATAGACCGAATATTTCCACTTTGCATCATCTAACTTTTCACTGAAGAATGCAATTGGTTGGCCCTCCTGGCTCAACATTGCTCAAATTGCGATTCCACTTGCGTCGCAATCAACCTGGAAAACTTGGTCAAAATCTGGGAGCGCCAACACTAGGCTCTCAGTGACCTTTTCCTTCAATTTGTCGAAATCTCGTTGGGCAACATCAATCCACTTGAACTCTCCTTTGTGCATGCACTCTGTCAATGGTGCGCAAATCCGACTGAATCCCCGAATGAACTTCCTGTAGAAAGTGGCAAGTCCATGGAAACTCCTCACTCCAGTCGCATTTGTCGGTTCAAGCCAATCCAATATCGCCTTCACCTTTTCTGGGTCCATCACCAACCCTTTACCCGAGATTACGAATCCCAAGTATACCAGTTCTTCCTTCATGAAGAAACACTTTTGCAGGTTCACCATCAGCTTCTCTTCCTACAACTTCTGCAATACCTGTCGAATGTGCCCCAAGTGTTCTGCCTTAGTTCGACTGAAAATCAGAATGTCGTCTAGATAGACTATGAAAAACTTCCCCAACAATGGGTTCAGTACTTCATTCATCAATCGCATGAATGTACTGGGTGCATTAGTCAATCCAAATGGCATTACTAACCACTCATATAGCCCTTCCTTTGTCTTGAATGTGGTCTTCCATTCGTCTCCTTCTCTAACTCGAATCTGGTGATAACTGCTCTTCAGGTCTATCTTCGTGAAGTACTTCACTCCACTCAAACAATCCATCAAGTCGTCCATTCTCGGCAATGGAAACCGATACTTGATTGTGATCTTCTTGATAGCTATGGATTATGTACACATCGTCCATTCTACACCTTTCTTCGGTGCTAATACTGTTGGTACCCGCGCATGGAATCAGACTCTCTCTGATCAACACTCTGTCCAACAACTCTTGGACCTGTCGGTCGAGTTCCTGACCTTCTATCAGACTCATCCTATGCGATGCTTTGTTTGGTAGACTCGACCCTGGAATCAATTTGATCTGATGGGATATGCTCCTTGGCGGCGGAAATCTCGTCGGTGTCTCATCGACTACTATGCTTCGAAACTCTTTGAGCATCTTTCCGACTTCGACTGGAGTTTTCTCCTCCATTGTCGCACTTTCGACACATGGCCCTTTCGAAATGATAGCATAACATCCCAACTGCTTTTCCTCCTCCGCAAGGAATTATTTAATTGAACACATCAACACGCACTTCTCCCAAAAGATGCTCTCGCCCTGCTTACCGTCGACTTGCTCCTCCGGTTTTGGATTAAGAGTCCTCTTCACGCCTTTTTTCCACACAGTGACTGTGTTGGCTCGACCATCATAGACAATTTTCCGATCATATTTCCATGGTATTCCTAAAAATAGATGGCATGCGTCCATTGGGATTAAATCGCACAGTACGTTGTCCTCTAGCTTCCCAACCTTGAAGTTAATCAGGCAGTGTCTGTCACCTTCACATGGTGTCCTTTCTGCAACCATGAGATATTTTAAGGGTGTGGATGTTCTCGACATCTCAACTTTTCCTTCTCGATCACCTATGTTGACACAAGATTCTCAGTGCTTCCACCATCAACTATGGTCTTGCAACGCCATTCGCACCTTCATTCGAAAGATCGCCTTCCGCTGTGCTGGCTCTTTCTCATCGCATCTGTCGTTTAGAACCAATGTTTTTTCTGGCTATCATGGCCTGACTTTTCTTCTTACCATTTCCATTGCTGTTGGATGCCGATTCTTCCCTCTCGTTGACTTGCTCATCTCTTCGACGTCTGGGTTTCGACTCCTCTACAGCATGTAGGTTCTCTAGGAATTCATATGCCTTGTGTCCCACTCCATGACACTTGTAACAGATTATGGCTGGTCTATTAGCTCCTTTTCTGTTGGATGGACCACTTCGACCATATGCACCTCGACCGCGGTTCTCATGACCATCGCATCGGTTCTGTGGCGCATTCTCCCTTGTTGATGTCCCTTCCGCATGTCAACTATCTTCGACAATTTCCTTCCTGTAACCGCTACTTTGGCCTTTCGCGGAAATAGTCCTCCACCCCGGCCATTTTTCCTGCCTCTGGTCGCTGCGGATTTCCTCGACAGTTTCTCTTCTGCCTTCAGGGCTAGCTGGTAGACTTCGCCCACTGCTCTGAATCTTGACATGCTCAATTCATCTTGAATGGCATATTTCAAGCCGTTCACATACCTAGCGACAGCTTCTTCAACTTCATCGGTTTGCCCTGAACTTATCGACAATCTATAGAACTCTTCCGTGTATTCCTTCACAGTCATCTCTTTTTGTAGAAAGTTCTACAACTTCCTGAACAAGGAAATCACATAGTCGTTCGGAAAGAACTTCCCCTTCAGCTTGGTGACCATCCTATCCCAAGACTTGATTTTCTCCTTGCCCTTCTTGACTCTGTCAGCCTGTACATTGTCCCACCACAATGAGGCATGACCCTTCAACCTCAGACATGCAATATTAACCCGCTTAGGATCCTCGATCTGCTCTATGTCGAAGTATTTCTCCATTTCTCTGAACCATTCGATCAAGTATTCTGGATCCAGACTTCCAAGTAGGTACAAACGTCTATCTTTTCCCAACCTCTCATATTCGTCATAAGTTTGATGAGTTTTTCTTTTGGTTCATCTTTCGCTGCTTCATGTGGTTCCACTTCTTCGACTTCCTCGTCGTTGTGGTCCAACGCATCAGGAATACAACCACTCCTTTGGCTTTGTTTGATCGCTACGACTTCATTTGTCAAATTTCGCATTGCTCGGATGCACTCGTCGAACATCTCATGATCAACTTTGACTGTTGCACCATGTGCTCTTCATCCTCGGACATTAACGCCTCTGTGAGCCATTTTTAACCTCTGTTGAAACTACCACTCGTCCAATCGAAACCGGACTTTCACAGTCGTGCACAACTCTACCCAACCTCAGCTGGAGTTGTCCAACGCACTTGCGGGCTTAATACCCCTGACGTTATCATACGCACAAGGATTCAGTTCCCACTCTAATATAGCTATCCTTCAGCTCTCAGGATACTATGGCTCTGATACCAACTGACGCAAGTCGCCTTAACGCAACAAGGTTCTTGATTAACATTACACACGACACAACCACAATGTTCACACAAACAAGGTGTAAAGAAGGATGCCAGAAGTGGCTTATATTACTTCTACCAATCGGTTACAATGCAGAATAACTTTAAATACAAGTAACTAACTATCTGTCAGCCTCAGCCATTACAATACAGAAGTAATTGTGTTGTGCTCTCTTAGTGTGTCGACCTCACTCTCTCCTGGTTCGCTGCAGAACTCTGAGCTATGGCTCGATCTCCCCTACGTTCGAAAGCTGTGTGACTGTTCTCTCCAATCTACAGAACTTCTCCCCGAACTCTAATCTGCAACTCCAACACAACGGAACTATCTCTTGGTCTGCGTCCACACACAAGCTTTCTACCTTGCAGCTGCTGTTCCTGAGACCACTCCGATCGCTGAGACACGCATCCTATGTCAGTCGATCCTTCCATGATCTTGCATACCTGCAAATGTCAGTGCCTCGACCGTGTTGCACAGCCTCTGCCTGTGACGAAATCTGTCATGTCTTCACCCACCTACAATAACTGCCATTAACTTCCTTAGCAACCTCGAACTGTTTCCAAGTACTCTCCTTGACTTCTACGCGTCCTTCTCTGACCTGCTACAGTAAACCATCACGTTGGCCATGTTGTCTCTTGTCAGCTTCGACTCGCCCGTCGATTTCCTTCGTAACCCAAGGCTTCTCCAGTCCGCCCCTTCCTCCTCGCTAGGATCATGCCCCAATCTGTCGATGTCGCGGTCTGAAAACATGTGGACCTTTCCACGACTCTGCGACAACTTGTCTCCTATCGACATTCACATGTCGACTATTGACTGTCGTCTGTCTAACAATGACATGTCGACTCTCAACTTCTTTCCTCTTGTCGACTGCTTCGACAGTTCTCTGCTAGATTTATTGACTTCAACAAGTCAATCTGCTTGAAAAACCAGCGGTCGTCGGCACTCCCTCTGGTCGGCTCCCTTATGTCGATCAACTTTGACTGATCTTCCTAGGCCTCGATGCTCCTGCATCAAACTCCCCAGGTGAAAAAGAACTCGACTGCTCCGTTAGTCTCCTAAACTCTTCTTCGGAAATCCTTGTCACCTCATGCAACTTATCATCCTTCCATCGCACCAAGTATTCCTTCCTTCATGAACTGTGTGTATGCCCGACTTCGCGTTCCTCTATTACTTCTGTGACCTCCTCTCTGTGTCGATCTGGAATCTGCGTTGTCTAGTCGATGTTCGACACTTCCGCGCTTCCACTGCTCGAACCTTCTTCAAACTAGTACAAATATGAGACATTGAACGTTGGTGAAATGCTCAAGTCATTCGGAAGTTCCAACACATAAGCGTTGTCTGAAATTTTCTTCAGAATCTTACATGGTCCAATCTTCTTCAGCTTCAGCTTCTTATATGTTCTTGTCGGAAATCTCTCCTTCCGCAAATGTGCATAGACCAAGTCTCCTTCGCTGAACGACTGTAGTCTCTTCTTCCTGTCGGCTCTCAACTTGTATGCCGCGTTGCTCTTCTCTATGCTCTTTCGAACATCCTCATGAACTTCCTTCATGTGCTCTGCGGATGATTATGCATCCGTGCTTTTCCTGATTTTTGTCGACAACTCGACCAAATCCACCACTCCATGTGGGCTTCTTCCCTGAACAATCTGGAATGGGCTCAAACCTATCGACCGATTCACATAATTGTTGTATGCAAACTCTGCTTGCGCCAACACGTTCTCCCACTACTTGGGTCTGTCGGCCATCAAACATCTCAGAAGGTTTCCCAAACTTCTGTTCACCACCTCGGTCTGTCCGTCTGTCTACGGATGATATGCCGAGCTAAACTGCAACCTCGTGTCCAGTTTCTTCCATAGGGTTCTCCAGAAATGCCCCATAAAATTGGTATCTCTGTTCGATGTGATACTCTTTGATAACCCATGCAATCTGACTACTTTCTTGAAGAATAGTACAACAATGCTTGTGGCATCACTTGTCTTCCGACATAGAATAATGTGTGCCATTTTCGAAAATATGTTGACTACAACAAATATTGAGTCACTTCCTTGCTGCGTCTTCGACAATCCTAGCACAAAATCCATGCTTAAGTGCTCCCATGGGGTATTCGGTACCGACAACGGTGTATACAACCTCGTGTTCTGACTTCTTCCTTTTTCCAACTGACAAACTCTACAATGTCGAACCCACTTTTCGATTTTGTCGCCATTCCTGGCCAATAATACTTTTCCTCGACTAATTCCTTAGCCTTATCCATGCCAAAATTACCTGCTAATCCACCGCAATGTAACTCTCGGATTAGGTTGTCTTGCACTGATCCTCTGGGAATACACATTTGTCTTCCCCTGAATAGATAACCTTCTTGGACAAAATAATCTAAATATGGAGTCATGTCGACATTCCACGGTTCGTGACAAGCTTCCCATGCTTTCACAAAATCCCCGTTGGTCACATACTCTGTCTTCACCGACTCTATTCCTGTTGCTTGAACTGTCACCGTGGTCAACAATGAAACTCTTCTACTCAGCGCGCCGACAACCTTATTCAACTTGCCCGACCTATGTCACAACATGAAAGTATATCCCTGTAGGAACTCGACCCATTTCATGTGCTGCTAATTTAACTTCGACTGAGTATTCAGATAGCTTAGCTTTTGGTGATCTGTGTACAACACAAATTCCTTGGGAAACAAATAATGCCTCCACTTCTTCAATGCTTGGACAATAGCATAGAATTCCTGGTCATAGACCAAATATTTCCGCTTCGCATCATCTAACTTTTCACTGAAGAATGCAATTGGTCGGCCCTCCTGGCTCAACACTGCTCCAATGGTGATTCCACTTGCGTCGCAATCAACCTAGAAAAATTTGTCGAAATCTGGGAGCGCCAACACTGCGCTCTCAGTGACCTTTTCCTTCAATTTGTTGAAAGCTCGCTGGGCAGCTTCTGTCCACTTGAACTATCCTTTGCGCGTCCACTCTATCAACGGTGCGCAAATCCGACTGAATCGCCGAATTAACTTCCTGTAGAAAGTGGCAAGTCTATGGAAACTCCTCACTCCAGTCGTGCTTGTCGGTTCAGGACAATCCAATATTGCCTTCACCTTTTCTGGGTCCATCACCAACCCTTTACCCAATATTACGAATCCCAAGTATACCAGTTCTTCCTTCATGAAGAAATACTTTTGCAGGTTCACCATCATCTTCTCTTCCTGCAACTTCTGCAATACCTATCGAATGTGCCCCAAGTGTTCTGCCTTGGTTCAACTGAAAATCAGAATGTCGTCTAGATAGACTACGACAAACTTCCCCAACAATGGTTTCAATACTTCATTCATCAAACGCATGAATGTATTGGGTGAATTAGTCAATCCAAATGGCATGACTAACCACTCATACAGCCCTTCCTTTGTCTTGAATGTGGTCTTCCATTCGTCTCCTTCTCTAACCTGAATCTGGTGATAACTGCTCTTCGGTCTATCTTCCTAAAGTACTTTGCTCCACTCAAACAATCCATCAAGTCATCCATTCTCGGCAATGGAAACCGATACTTGATCGTGATCTTGTTGATATATTTGGAGTCTGTACACATCCTCCGTTCTCCACCTTTCTTCGGTGCTAATATTGCTGGTACCGTGCATGGACTCAGACTCTCTCTGATCAACCCTCTGTCCAACAACTCCTGGACCTGTCGGTTGAGTTCCTGACCTTCTGTCGGACTCATCCTAGGCGCTGCTTTGTTTGGTAGACTTGACCCTGGAATAAAGTCAATCTGATGGGATATGCTCCTTAGCGGCAGCAATCCTGTCGGTGTCTCATCGACTACTATGCTTCGAAACTCTTTGAGCATATTTCTGACTTCGACCGGAATTTTCTTCTCCATTGTCGCACTTTCGACACATGGCCCTTTCGAAATGATAACATAACATTCCGACTGCTTTTCCTCCTCTGCAAGGAATTCTTTTGTTGAACACATCAACACGCGCTTCTCCCAAAAGTTGCTCTCACCCTGCTTACCGTCGGCTTGCTCCTCCTGTTTCGGCTTATAAGTCCTCTTCACACCATTTTTCCACACAGTGAATGTGTTGGCTCGACCATCATAGATCATTTTTCGATCATATTTCCATGTTCTTCCTAACAACAAATGGCACGCATCCATTTGGATTACATCGCACAGTACGTTGTCCTCTAACTTCCCAACCTTGAAGTTAATTAGGAAATGTCTGGTCACCTTCACATGGTGTCCTTTCTGCAACCATGAGATCTTGTAAGGGTGTGGATGTTCTCGACATCTCAACTTTTCCTTCTCGATCACCTCTGTCAACACAGCATTCCCAGTGCTTCCACCATCAACTATGGTCTTGCAACGCCATTCTCCAATTCGCACCTTCGTTCGAAAGATAGCCTTCCGCTGTGCCAGCTCTTGCTTGTCGCATTTGTCGTCCAAAACTAGTGTTTTGCTAGCTGGCATGGCCCGAATTTTCTTCTTACTATCTCCACTGCTGTCGGATGCCGATTCTTCCCTCTCGTCGACTTGTTCATCTCTTTGATGTTTGGGTTTCGACTCCTCTGCAGCATGTAGGTTCTTTGGGCATTCATATGCCTTGTGTCCCGCTCCATGACACTTGTAACAGATTATGACTGGTCTGTTAGCTCCTTTTCTATCGGATAGACCACTTCAACCATACGCACCTCGACCGCGGTTCTCACGACCATCACGTCGGTTCTGTGGTGCATTCTCCCTTGTCGATGTCCCTTCTGCATGTCGACTATCTTCAACCGTTTCCTTCCTTTAATCGTTACTTTGGCCTTTTGCGGAAACAGTCCTTGCACCCGACCAGTCGTCCTACCTCTGGTCGCTGCCGATTTCCTCGACAGTTTCTCTTCTTCCTTCAGGGCTAACTGGTAGGCTTCGCCCACTGCTCTGAACCTCGACATGCTCAATTAATCCTGAATGGCATGTTTCAAGCCATTCACATACCTAGCGACAACTTCTTCTCCTTCATCGGGGCAACCTTATCGACAATCTATAGAACTCTTCCGTATATTCCTTCACGGTCATCTCTTTTTGTTGAAAGTTCCGCAACTTCCTGAACAAGGAAATCACATAGTCGTTCGGCAAGAACTTCCCCTTCAGCTTGGCGACCATCCTATCCCAAGACTTGATTTTCTCCTTGCCCTTCTTGACTCTGTCTGCTTGTACATTGTCCCGCCACAATGAGGCATGACCCTTCAACCTCAGACATTCAGTCTTAACCCGCTTAGGATCCTTGATCTCCTCTATGTCAAAGTATTTCTCCATTTCTCTGAACTAGTCGATCAAGTGTTCTGGATCCAGACTTCCTGAGTAGGTACGAACGTCTATCTTTGCCTGACCTCTCATATCCGTCAGAAGCTTGATGAGTTTTTCTTCTGGTTCATCTTTCGTTGCTTCTCGTGGTTCCACTTCTTCGACTTCCTCGTCTTTGTGGTCTAGCGCATCAGGAATACAACCACGCCTTTGGATTTCTTTGATGGATGCGACTTCGTTTTTCAAAGTTTGCATTGTTCGGACGGACTCATCGAGCATCTCATGATCAACTGTGACTGCTGCACCACGCGCTCTTCGTCCTCGAACATTAACACCTCTGTGAGCCATTTTCAACCTTTGCTGAAACTCCCACTCGTCCAATCGCAACCGGATTTTCACAGTCATGCACAACTCTACCCAACCTCAACTGGAGTTGTCCAACGCACTTGTGGGATTAATACCCCTAACGTTATCCTATGCACAAGGATTCACTTCCCACTGTGATATAGCTATCCTTTGGCTCTCAGAATACTATGGCTCTGATACCAACTGACGCAAGTCACCTTATCGCAACAAGGTTCTTTCTTAACATTACACACGACACGACCACAATGTTCACACAAATAAGGTGTAAAGCAGGATGCCAGAAGTGGCTTATATTACTTCTACCAAAAGGTTACAATGCAGAATAACTGTAAATACAAGTAACTAACTATCTGTCGGCCTGAGCCATTACAATACAAAAGTAACTATGGTGTGCTCTCTTAGTGTGTCGACCTCACCCTCTCCTGGTTCGCTGTGGAACTCTGAGTCGTGGCTCGATCTCCCCTGCGTTCGGAAGCTGTGTGACTGTTCTCTCCAATCTACATAACTTCTCCCCGAACTCTGCTCTACAACTCCAACACAATAGAACTGTCCCTTGCTTTGTGTCCACGCACAAGCTTTCTACCCTGCTGCTGCTATTATCGAGACCACTTTGATCCCTGAGACACGCATCCTCTGTCAGCCGATCCTTCCATGATCCCGCAAACCTGCAACTGTCAGCACCCCGACCGTGTTGCACAGCCTCTTCCTGTGACGACATCTGTCATGTCTTCACCCACCTGCAATAACTGCCATTAACTTCCTTAGCAACCCCGAACTGTTTCTAAGTACTCTCCTTAACTTCTACGCGTCCTTCTCTGACCTGCTACAGTAAACCATCATGTCGGGCATGCTGTCTCTTGTTAGCTTCGACTCACCCGTCGGTTTCCTTCGTAACCCAAGGCTTCACCAGTCCTCCCTTTCCTCCTCGCTAGGCTCATGCCTCAATCTGTCGATGTCGCGGTCCGAAAACATGTCGACCTTCCCACGAATCTGCAGCAACTTGTCGCCTATCGACATTCACATGTCGACTATCGACTGTCGTCTGTCGACATTGACATGTCGACTCTCGACTTCTTTCCTCCTGTCGACTGCTTCGACAATTCTCTGCTCGACTTATTGACTTCGACAAGTCAATCTACTTCACGAACCAATGGTCGTTGGCACTCGCTCTGGTCAGCTCCTGCATCAATTACCCTTCAAATGCTTCAAATGTGGAGGAGTAGGCCACTATGCCTCAAAGTGTCCCTTCGAGGAAAATGGAGACAATGACGGTGATGAGGAATCTATGTCGTATGATTGGAAAACTGCATGCTCACAACATAGACCCGAAAATAAAGGAAGGATTCCAAAACAGAGGAAGAGTTTGTACACTGAGGAAGGAAGCGTTCTGTTTGAAGGAAGTGACTGCGACAAAGAACCTAATGAAGTACTCTTCATGGCTCATTTAATAAAAGAAATAAAATATGAAAGGAATAAGAATAGTTCGAAGAACACTCCTGTTGCACAAAGCAAGCCAGGGTCACTAGACAAAACTTCTTTAGTGGATCTTTTAAAACACCTCCTAAGCCATTTACAAATCCAATTCCTGTAGCAGAGGTCAAGAGTGACATTCAATCCGATGATGATGAAGATACTACATATATTCACTAGGAAGGTGAATTGATTAGTGCCCTAGATGACTTGAAGGAATCAAAGAATAAATCTTGCGGCAACAACTGACAAAGTATGAAGAACAGGATAGACCATGTCAGGAATCCGATGTCACAGAAATTCCTAAAAAGGTGACCAACTATGAAATTCAACTAAGTTGCGCACAAGATAAGGTGGAATTAGTTGAGATAGAGAAATTTGCACTGAAAGCTTCGTTGGAAGAATTGGCGCAAAAAATCAAGATGTTGACAAGTCAAATTGAAGAAAAGGACAGAGAGATATCTCGCTTAGAATACAAGTTGATTGAGATAAAGGGAAAGAAACAAGTTCGTATTGCAAGCAACAGTCCTATCTGTTCATAATTAGAAAGTGACAAGGCAAAATCTGAAGATTAAGTGCAAAACACATTAAAAGAAGGCACATCAATGCTGAACATAATTCTGAAGGATCAGAGACCACTAGAAGACAAAACATGTCTTGGTTATGTAAATATATGAAAGAAGGTCCGCGACAGAGAACATTGCTCAAATCATGTTAAAGTCCTTCAGGTATGATGATTCCTTCAACTTTATATCTTTTCATTTTCCTAACCAAAGAAGGATCAATAGGGTGAGGTGCGCAAGATGCAATTGCTTTGGTCATATTGCAAAATACTGTCAAACTGTGAGATGCTTTGCATGTGACAGTTTTGGACACAAAGCCATGTACTGTCGAAAGGTAGTGGACTGTTGGGATGAAGAATTATTGTGCAGAGACTATCACATTCAAAAATATTTCCATGGAAAATATCCAGAGCATAATCAAAACATAAGTGCACACAACAAGGCTTAGGTAAGGAAATCTCCCCAGAAGTACGTTGAAGATGCAGACAATACAGGCGCAACAAGCAATTGCTGCCTCTCAGGCTAGTCCTATAAGGACTATGAGAAACCCTTGAATTCAACACGATGCATTTTAAGGAATTCAAGGGGATGTTAGTTAGGTGTGTGGTTAGAATGTGGTTAAGATGACTTTTGCAAGTATTCATTATGTTTGCACATGGTATGTGATGTCGCAGAAAAGGGAAAATTCAATAGCTTACATTAAGTGTTAAATATTTACACTGTACTTGAGTTGTTACAGAAGAGAGAATATCAGTTTGACTTCAGTAATACAAACACAATAAGAAAATATTTTCATGAAGAATCATACATTGTTGAAAGACATGAGACTATACAAAATGGAGCCTTTTCATTATATTCAAAATTACGTATGATTACAAAATACATGAGTCGGGACTCCATGCTGAGGAAACAAATGGCATATACAAGAAGACAACATATGTGGAAAAATTGATGAGGTGCTGAAGCATTCTACAGCTGCAGTTCGAGGTCAAGATCTATGTCTGGCTGGTTTGTAAGAGGAAGCTCCAAATCCACTGGCACCAGTGCAATACATTCAGAAGAAGAGCGCAGAGGAAGAAGTTGCAGGGTTGTAGATGACGATGGTTCAGCATGTTGAGGCCGAAGACGAGACAACTCATTCAGGATTTTTTGCTGTTAACATTCCAGATTATCCATTCGACGGGTCAAAAGAATCAGTTGCTCAGAATGACGCTAATTCACTTGTGACTGAGAGTATTGATGAAAAAATTGTTTTTCCTCAATTTGTCGTTCCCAGGACTCTATGCCAACTCTCAAGCGCGAAAACTCGGACTGCTGAGTCTATACATCAAGGTGCACATTCTCAAGGGATGTGTTCATTCTCTGATAAAAGGAATCCATTGGAAGGAAGAAGAGTAACTAGAAGAAGGATTAGACAATAATGCGGCACGAAATAGCAGGAGTGCAAGAGGCAGTGGACCATGCATTGCTCATAGAAATCTTATAGATTTGAAAGGAAGAAATTTGTGTGCATGAAATTAATTTGATAAGATATGCATTCAATGTCGCACAAGTTGATGAAGGTGGTAGAGTTGCTAAAACTAAATGCTGGAGTTAATGAATTTTTGGAAACAATACAAAAAGGGAAGAAATTTAATTCATTGTATCCTACGTTTGATAATATTTCCCAAAAGGTTTGACTATGAAAGTGACACGTCTTTGTTACCACATGAACTGAGTGGCATGTCCACTTTGATGCCGATTTGGTCGATAAATGAAAAACGTGCCATATATTTGGTTGTCTTGGCAAAGGATGCGACAAGGCCCTGTGACAACGCTGTAAATGCGACAGATGAAGCAGCCAGGTATATGAAGTGTAATGAAAAACCACTAGAGGACTGACTTCGGCACTACACAGTTAACATAAAAGGATATCTGTATGGATCACTACGCAAGGAAGGATGGAGTGTTGTGACCGGAACAGGAGATCGAGATGAAGGAGAAATGAAACATCTATAGCAAGAAAGCAATCAAAGATAATTATGAAAAGATATCAGTGTAGAAGTTCAACAGAGAAATGAATCATGAAGATAGGGGGATTCGTGCCTGAAATAGTTAAGATAGACACCAATTCAAAACCAAGTTACAGAAGAACTTACATTGCACAAGTAATGGCTCCTCTTTGCCATTTGATTTCAAATGGGGACAGATGCATGAAGCTGGCAGAACAGTTGGGAGATATGCATGAAGCTAATAGAAAAGATGAAGATGCATGAAGCTAGAACCGACAACATGAAGCTATAACAGACATCAGAATCTACAACATGAAATGGATAGTTGAATGAAGCTGTCAGGACTGAAGTATAATGCATGAGTGTAGCAGAAGAAACAACATAGAGATAAAGCAGACGTGAAAGAGCGTGAAGCAAATCAATTGGAGAAATAACATGAAGATGATTGAATGTATGGTGTGCGCAGAAGGAACAGAAAGCAACACGGTTCATGCAGAAGTAGCAGAAGCATTAGCAACAGACAGTGCAATAGCCAAAATCCCAAAGAACTTAAGGGGAGCACATATATAGGGGGGAGCACTGTGGCATCGCACAAATGAAGCACACAGTTCAAAGAAGATCATGCACAACTTCATAAGGTTTTGACATCAATGCCAAGGGGGAGATTGTTGAACTTTGGTTGTCATTGATGTCAACTAATGTCAAAGAGGATGTCAATTGATTCAGCGTGAGTCATTGATATCAATTGATGTCAAAGTGGATACAACATTCCTACAACAGTGTGAAGAATTATATGGAAACCACTTTGAAGGAGTATCTGCGCAAGATGGTGAAGGACATGGATTCCAATGTGAAGAAGTATATCTAGAAGTTGCATCCAGTCTGAAGGTGTGTGTCCAAGGATACATCATGCATATCCAGTTCAAAGAAGAACACAAGTAATGTATCCTACTACATGTTGTACCTGCGCAGAAGACAATTCCACCATGTCATACACCTTCATGATAAATAGTCAAAATACTGGTTGGATAAAGGTACTTGTGCACAAGCAACCAAGGAGTTGGTTGAGAAAATAACACAAGTGTGCAAGCAGCTTGAAATAAGTCTCTGGTATGCGCAAGCATTGCTTGGTTAAAGCTCAGAATTGTGCAAGCAATAAGAAACAACAAATAGTTTGACAGACCTGAAAGCGCGCAAATTCAACCAATGAGAGGTTGATTTTAGTTAGTGGAAGTGCACAAGATACTAGAAGGGTACAGTGGTTGAAGTAATTCTATGAGTAAGTTCGACAACCAATAGTACAGCAGGTGCGCAAGTCCCATAAGTGATGACAAGGAAAATTTCAAAGTTCCACCAAGTAGAAGATGAAGTAGGTGCAAAATTCACAAAGTGTCAATGCATCAAGTGGGAATTACTCACAAGTGGTGAAGCGGAAAGGGTCAAGGTCCCACCAAGTAGAAGTTGGAGTATGCGCAGATTCTGCAAAGTTGCAACACATCAAGGGCGCATTAACCATAAGGGATGGTACAACAAAGGTTGAAGATACACCAAGTTGAGCAACAAGGATACACACATATCTCAAACGATGGTACATCAAGAGCGCAAGTGTACACCACCAAGGTGTAAATTCCCACTAATTTGTGGACCATGAAGGTGCAAGACACACAAAGGATGACACATCAATATCGCAAAAGATGACACATAGAAAATGCACAATCCGTGAAGTTTGGAAGAAGGAATTCCGCAACCAACTTGTGGACATACAATCTGTGTAGGACTTGTATCAATAGAGATGCAAGTTGGAGATTTGAAGTAATCTTGATGGTGAGAGCATAATAGATTCAAATATTTTGTTGCAGTTTGATATTCGGGGCATCAAAGGGCTCGAGGATAGAACATAATGATCTAGCAAGGAGTCGAGTAGCGCACATGCAGCAAAATGTAGTTTTGATAGTGGGTAGTATGATGTTGTAGATCTGTGACTGATGTGCAAGTACTGAAAGGAAGATATATTGAAGTATACATAGGTGCAATATGTTTTGAAGGACAACATTATAGACAGCACGCCAGTAGTCACAGACGTTAAAATACAGAAGTGCAGAAACTAAAGAAGTATATCAGATGATGCGTAGATGTCTAGCTGATGCATATGAGCAGAAGTGAAAGTGTACAAATTTGAGAAGACCATCTGATGCACGACGACAGAACAACAACAGGATCTGGCGTGCACATCATGATGCAGATGATCTGAGACAAGTGCGTTAAACCAAGCAAACGAATCTTTTGATGCATAGGTTGTCGCATATTGTCTAAAAGACTGTGGCACTTATACAAAACGTACCCATCAGTAAGTGCACAATACCATCTGTTACTTGTGCATTATTTCATAACAACAAACTATCAATTTAAATCATAGTATCAATTGGTGAAAGTAGTGGCGCTATAGCAGAACAACAGAGCATACCTCAGCGTAGACTGCAATATCAACGAGCACACAGTATATGAAGTAAGTCATCAACAAAAGAGTGATTAGAGATGAATGAGAAGTCAAGTGATGTATGCATCGCGGTGACAGAGAATCTACTGCATGCGAAGGTAGCCCACAACAGAACAGTTTTCAAAAGATCAAACAAGTGCGCAGAATTGAAATTCAGTTAGACGAAAATATACTTTGGACATCAGGGTTGGACAGGGTAAGGAGACAAGGAGTTGGAGCTTGCTTCAGGTTGGATCCTATAAAACAGGGGGTTGGTGCCTCCTTCCAATTGGTGCTGGATAAATATAGGGAGTTGTAGATTCCTTAAGATAGAAGCCTGTAAAACCAGGGGGTCGGTGACTCCTTCCAGTTGGTGCTAGTAAACACAGGAGGTTGTTGCTTCCTTGAATGTATTCTTTCTCACTATAAAGAAGCATTCCGTGTTTTTCTCCCGACTGGGTTTCCATGTCAAAATTATCATGTTCTGTGTTCTTTGTGTTGGTGCATGAATGGATGAATATTTTATTTATTGATAAATAACAGAAGATAAGAATTAAGTAAAGGTTAATTTGTTTAAGAAGGTAAAAATTGTTGATAACTGCGCTAATACTGATTCACCCAACCTCTCAGTATTAAATAGATTCCAACAAGTGTCTTACTCCCTAGTCTAAGATTTCATATTAAATTCATATATATCATAAAATGAAAACATGTACATATATTTATACTTTATTTTCAATGTAAATGCATATGTTCATATACATTTATTATCTAAAAAATTCAACACATTCATTCTATAGTAAATTAACTCTTCATAGCCAACAATAGAGAATATTATGGTATTTATTCTTTTAAAATGAAGTACAAGTGCAAGGACTTATCTCTGGTAACACTTGGCTTGGATTTCAGAGAGGTCATTGTGAGAATCTACCTTGCTCATAACTAAACCACCAAAATCTACCTTGTTCGCAACTGAGAAATTATATTAGGCTCTCACTTGCCCCACATATAACCACCTGGACAGGTTCACTCTCATGTATTACCATACATGGTAGATCATACATCAAGAGCACCTTTATTCTTGGTCTCTCTTGTCATGAGCACCTTTATTCTTGGTCTCTCTTGTCATGAGCACCTTTATTCCCAATTTCCTTTCTTCCCCAAGCCAATTTCCAAAGTCCAAATAAAATAGAAGATGCCGGATTTCATTACCAAAAGTAACGACCCTTTACTTTTACATCATAACTCTTTTAATTTTTACATTTTCTTCTTATTTCATAACTTCTCTTAACACATGATTACAAGAATTGATCCATTTTAACTATTTTATTTCGAATTCTTTCTCTTTTTATTACACAGAAAACTCGTTCGTGACATTCTTCCCTCCTTGAATTATTGGTGTCCTCATCATCCTTGACCCCATATGCATCGAAAATTCAGTATGAGATATCTTTAAAAAATATATATAAATCTTGTAAAAATATTCAACCTCTTATTTTTTCTCAAACATCATTATGAAAGTCAGAGATCAAAAAGTCATAGATCAACAAACATCGATAAGTTAATATAAGATCAAATGAAATCTAATAATAACATAATTATAACAAGTTATATTCATATGGTGAATAATGAATGGTATCATCTCTTGTTCTAGTGCATAATCTCATAATCACTCTCATAGACTTTCACTTTATGTATTATGATTTGTTAGAGAGCACACCCTATATATATTGTCTCTTCTGATATAAAAATTACATAACTCCTCAACATGCATGTATACACCTCTTGTGCATTCATATATGCACTTCTCAACACTCCACCATAGACATTGCTCTTACACATATAGTATGCTTTGCATACATGATATTATATTATACTTTCCCTACATAAAATATATATTGTCTAATTTTCTTTAAAAATAGATTGATATCTCCCTTTGTCTTTCTTTTATTATTTGTTTCATTATTATCTCTTGCACAAGATTTTTACATGCACATGTTTAATGACAGTATTTTTTTATTATTATTATCTTTTGACACATCAATCTATACATCAATGATGAAATTACCTTAGTTTTAGGCTCAACTTGATATTCAGAGTGATATTAATTGATCTTCTAATATAAATTGTTTTCATACATTGTTGACTATCTATTAGTTGTCTTATTTCATGAGTAGACTTGGACATTTATAGACCGTTGTTATTGTTATTGAACATAAAATAAACCTACACCTTCCTCTACTACTATGAATACATAGGAAACAAAACTTGGACCTTTTAACTAGTAAAAACTTGATCATAATACCATGTTGCAGATATTTATACACTGGAGCCTCTAAATAATTAACTTGACCCATGAAATCACATGTAATTGATATGTAATAAATCATAAATATTTATAATGTATACAATATAATAAAAACTATAAGAGTCATATTTTCTCATTTATATATATTAAAGCTAGTAAAGATTTATAGAAAACTAAGGAAAAATAAATTCATATTTAAGCGATTCGATATTATTCTTGGAATGAGGGATATTTTTAAATGATAAACTTATATAAAGTGGTCAAAGTGTTGATTTATATATATATATTGATTTTGTCACATAATTTACACACACTCTCCCCCATTTGAAAATTTTCTCCATCCTTGGAGAAACTATGACCTTCCTAACATGTTAACTCATCATAACTATGATGATTTAATGTTACTTCTGGGTAAATCCATGAAGATGGGTAACACTTTTTGGCCAAAAGTGATGGTGAAAATTTGATTTTTTACTCATTTATTAAATCGAAGCCCTCAAAACTCATATATGCCTCGTGAATTCCGACATGCAACAAAAAAAAGAAATTGTAGGGAATTATGTTGTCTTTCCACCTATATTTAAAAATAATAATATTATTATTATTTGATATGCCAAAATTGAATTTAATGATAGGTTTGTTCTTGTAAATTTCATGAAAAGTTAACGAATGGCTCGTGTGCATGTAAAATAATTTAGTGATAAATGCATTTGAAAAAAATATATATGAACATAATCTACACCAAAAGTACTAGGGCGTACATATTTTTTTCTAAATTTATGTTGGAAAAATATATTTTTGATTAATTTTCGAAACTGACCATTGAAAATTTTGATCGCATTTCGTAAACATGTGTGTGCAAGTAAACTTTTTTTACTGGTTAAAAAAATTGAAAAAAAACCTTTTGATAATTTTTGGTTGTGTATTTTTCTTTGCGTTGATTCGAAGTTGTGGACATGGTTTTGTAAGTGTAAGTTTGAAAAGAAATATATATATATATATATATCATATGAAATCAGAAACCCGTAAATTATATCCCAATGGATAGGAAATTCATTGACGAATCCATCGATATGAAGTCTGCTACCTAAGGTGCATCCCAAGATAGGGTTTGGGCCTAGCAAAGAGGTGAGTAAAATTAAATTTGCAGAAAAGAGGGCTAAAAGCATGTTTTTCAATCCTTCGATCGAGCTAATAGCCCGATCGAGGTCTTAAAAACCCCCGATTGAGGTTTTGAGTGCGTTTTCAAATAGATCAATCGAGAGTTTAGATGCAGTTAAACTAAAATCTCGATCGAGTTACTTTTTACTTTATATAGTCTTCCCACGGAATTTTATGTTTATAGCTCAATCGACCTATTTAAAAAAGATCAATCGAGAGTTAAGAAAACGCTCGATTGAGTAAGCTCGATCGAGGATTTTCTTAACTCTCGATCGAGATTTTTTCAATAGATTGATTGAGCACTCGGTTAAGCTCTTGATCAAGATTTTAAAATCTCGATCGGAAACTTAACATAAGCTCGATCGATCCCGCAGGGGTGTAGCTCGACCATCGATTCGCTTGATATGAAGGAATTGTTGTAAATGGAGGTCACGAGTTCAAATCACCCCGGCTTACTCGTGCCCCATGCTTGCGGGATGTGTGGGTGCACCTAGGGGTATAGTGGTAGTGAAAGGGATTGGATCCTTAGACCCCGTGTCACGTGAGTACCAGCCCCTTCCTAGTTGTCGATTCCTTTAGTTACAAAAAAAAAACTCGATCGAGGGTTTTCTTAACTGTCGATCGAACTTTTTTAAATATCTTGATTGAGCACTCGGTTAAGCCCTCAATCAAGCTTTTAAAAGCTCGGTCAAGGTCATTTTTTCCATACTTGCGCCCTCTGCTTGCCAAAAAGTGTCACCCATCTTCATGGAAACACCCTTCTCTTAAATCTTTTTGAGCATATAAATATATTTTTAAAGAAATCCAAATGATTCCTTACCCTTTTAAATGTGTGATAAACCAAAGTTGATCTTAATAAACACTACAAAAAAGTATATGATTATCTTATTTATTCACATTTTTATTGAATATGTAAATCATTATCTTTTTAACTTTATTCTTTACACAATTGACACTAGAACACTATATATATTTAATCCAAGGAGAGTTGTGGTTGTTTTTATAATACATACTTAATCATTTACATCACTTGGAATCATCAATTTTAAGTTAGCAAATTTGAAATACTTGTGTGTTGAATAATTAGTTGTCATCTTATTTTCTATTCATTGGTTGATATAACAATAATAAAATATGCATCGTACTATCATGCATTACAAGTTTAACGTGAGAAAATACATATATGGTCAATATAACAATAATAAATCATCCATGCATGCACATACTACTTTTCATTAACATGGAGATTCACTATGATTTACCATCACATGCCCACATACTACTTTGCATTGACATGGAGATTCACTATGGCTTACTATCACATTTCACTATGAAGAATTCATCAATGGATAAATTAAAGCCTCATAAAATGTTTACTAACAATTTATCTTTTTCTTTTTATATATACTTATTTTCAATATAAATGCTTATGTTCACATACATTTATTATCTAAGAAATTCAACACATTCATTCTATAGTAAATTAACTCCTCATAGCCAACAATAGAAAATAATATTATATTTATTCTTTTAAAATGAAGTACAAGTGCAAGGAATTATCTATTGTAACACTTGGCTCGGATTTCGTAGAGGTCACTGTGGGAATCTACCTTGTTCATAACCAAACCGCTAGAATTTGCCTTGGCTCGCACTTGAGAAATTATACTGAGCTCTCAAATCCCCCACATATAACCACCTGGATTCACTACCATGTATTACCATACAAGGCACCTAATACATCAGGAGCACCTTTATTCCCGGTCTCTCTTGTCACTAGCACCTTTATTCCCAATTTTCTCCCTCCTCCGAGCTAATGTCCAAAGTCCAATTAAATTAGAAGATGAAGGGTTTCATTACCAAAAGTAAAGAATCTTTACTTTTACATCATATCTTCTGGTTATTGCACACCACAAATTAACTAATTACTTTTACTTTTTACATTTTGTTCTTATTTCATAACTTCTCTTTAACACATGATTACAAGAATTGATCCATTTTAACTATTTTATTTGGAATTCATTTTCTTTTTATTACACAAAAAATTGGTTCATGACAAAGAAAGTAGGAAACCATTTCATAATAGTTTTTATTTATGTTGATGACCTTATTCTCATTGGTAGTGACGCTAAATTTTTAACCCATGTGAAATCTAGCATTAAGAAAAAATTGAAATGGTAGACCTATGACACTTGCATTATTTTTTTCGCCTCCAAGTCTTGCAAATTAAAGAAATAATTTTATTTTCTCAGTCTGAGTATGCTTGTGACCATCTTTGTCGTTTTTCACATGGAAGATTGTAAATCAACCACATTTCCCTTCTAGTCTAGATTCAAACTTGTTGCCATGTGTACTACACATTTCCCTTCTAGTATAGAGTCAAACTTGTTTCCATATGTACTACACTAGAAGTAGATTTCACATTGTACCATTAGTTAGTCTCTAGCCTCTTATATTTGACTCACACCCATCTAGATATCTCCTTTTATGTTGGTCTTATTTCCCAATATATGCAAACACCCCATGTAAGCCATTGGAAAGCAACAAAAAGAATACTTCAATATACATGAGCTATAATTCAGTTTGAGATTCATTATAGATCGGAGGGACTCCTTTGTTGGTTAGTTTCAATTTTTTTGATTGGGATGGTGACTCAGATGATCATAATCCTATTGGAGGTTATCTTTTTAGTGTTGGAAAGGAACAAGAGTTCCTTACTAAGTAAATATCCAGTACAAGTAACGTAAGAAAGCCATAAATGACTAAGTCGTAATGTAAAAATGAATGTATGATAGATGATAATGGTTACATAGCTTGGGGCTTTTATAGGCCCGTCATGTACCTTTTCGACAAAAGGTCATGACTATTGATATTTGTTTAATTAATAATTTAATATTAATTTATTATTATTTTGTTGTTACATTGCCTTCCCCTTAAGGGAAGCTTTGTCCTCAAAGCTGTATTGAAAACAATGTATGAATTCCCTTGATATGTCGTCTCAGGGTCCTTTCGTTTTTGTAATTGTGACACTTGATGAAATGAGACGATAGGAGTTACGGATTCCCAAGGAGAATTATCGCATCGTATCTGTTGTGGTCCATCCCAGATCTTTTTTTATCGGAGCTCTGATACCACTGAAGGAACAAGAGTTCCTTACTAAGTAAATATCCAGTAGAAGTAACATAAGAAATCCATAAATGACTAAGTAGTAATGTAAAAATGAATGTATGATAGATGATAATGGTTACATAGTTTGGGGCTTTTATAGGCTCGTCATGTTCCTTTTCGACAAAAGGTCATGACTATTAATATTTGTTTAATTAATAATTTAATATTAATTTATTATTATTTTGTTGTTACATCTTAGTTCCACGCCTATAACTAGGGGTTGTAAGAAGCAAAAAACTATTAAAAAAAACATAGTTTCGATCCGTAGTTAATGCAAGTCAAGAAGCCTTGTGGCTTGACATATTTTTTCAAAGTTTGGATTCCAACAACAACATTCAACTACTCTGTAATGTGACAATCAGAGTGCTATAAGACTCACCAAAAATCCAATTCAACATCAACACAATAAACATATTGAGCTATATATTCACTTCATTATAAAATTTATTCAAGATCATGTTCTCAAAGTGATATTTTACCCTATCGAAATTAATGACATTTTCACAAAGTCTATTACCAAAGTGAATTTTTCCAAACTTTGAACTATTTTAAGAGTTCAAGAATTTTTCATTAAGGGGGGATAGGCTCCTTTCTTCTATAATGCCACTTTTGTAAATCCTTTAATCATATCCCAAACTATCCTTAAATGGGGGTGTTGGGATATTTAAAAAATTAGGAGTTAGTTAATATCAACTTGGTCTAATCTATCTTTAGGTTAATGGTGTTTCTTTAGCATGCATTTGTACAAGTGTTGGGTTCTAATACCTTTTAAAATGAATATGCATGATGATTCTTATAGTTAAACATATAAAGTAATTAACAATGACACAAAACACAGTCATACATAGTACACAAAAATTACCCCATAAACTCCTCTATTGGGGAAAACCAACAAACCAATGAGCTTAACCGTTACTCTATTAGCAACACTCTTAACCAGTGCTTACAACAACGATTTATAAGATCGCTACAACTCAAGCATAAATTCACTACACTTGTTGGGCCGAGAGGCCCTTTCTACAACTCAAAGTGGATGAGATGTGTCACGTCTGTCACATGTTGGCTCGAAATTTAAATTGGCTAGATTGTAAAATACATTTATATAAATATACATTGAATTTAATTTCAATTTCCGTTCATGCATCCTCACATTTTAAATAATTTTTTTCATAAATAGTTACAAGAATAACTATATTTCTTCATAATCAATGAATGAACTCAATTTTTGCATATTTGTAGGGTTTATGTGTTACTCTTTAGTATCTCAAATTGGAATAGTTGGCATGTGGATGAATATATTGGATTATGTATTGTTAAGTAAATAATAAAACAATAAATAAGATATTAATTTTGTGATAATTGCAAATTAACTAATAATTGGGTAAATTGAAAGCATTTTACTTCACAATTAATTAATTAATGCAACTTTTGTGTATTTGTAGGATTTATATGTTATAATTTACAACATGAAATAGTTGGCACTTGGACGATTAAATTTGGGTAAATAACTATTTTACTTCATATCCAATGAATGAATGCAATTTCTGCCTATGTGTAGGATTGATGTGTTATACTTTAGAACATGTAATAATTGGCACGTCCACCATTAAATTTGGGTGAATAACTAATTTACTTCATAATTAATTAATTAATGAAATTTTTGTTTATTTGTAGTATTTATGTGTTAGCATTTACAACATTTACAACATGATTCCAAATTGGAATAGTTGGTGGTTAGATATTAGTTTTGGATGAATATCTATTTTACTTCGCAATTAATTAATTAATGCAACTTTGGGCTATTTGTAAGATATCCAAATTGGAATAATTGGTTCTTGAATGATTATAACATAAAATATATTAGATTAAATGTATTTTTAAGTTGATAATATAACAATGAGTTAGATATTATTTTTGTAATAATTGCATATTAATAAACCAACATAGATCCATCTTAACGCTATATCAAGCGCTGAGTCCGGGGATCAAATCCCTTGAGGTGCAAACCCCTTTTTAAAGTCCCAAACTTTTCATGAGATTCGATCCCTATCGACCCTTGAGAGAGCCAGAATTAAGATGGATCTATGCTGGTATAGTACTAACACAATCCAGTCGGTACACTATAATACTACTCAGTCACCATATCATAATATAATAATGCATACCCTTTTCTATTACATCGTATTTGTAGATGCAACACATGCACTAGCTCGTGGTACTCGAGTTAGTTACAACTAACTACTCACTAGTGGAAATCCATAACTTCCTAACTAAATACACTTATTATGTGATAGTCAACTTGGTCGATTCAACCATATTCGATCACTCATTGAGCCTCTCATTGTTTAAGTGTTCGTCGAATCCATTCCTTCTTTGTGCTCCTTGACTTCCCCATCAACCAGTCATGACTGACCACCAGTCGAATATACTAGTCGACACATCGACTAGACTTTTATCATCTTTTGAATTTAGTTCTAGTCGACTTGCTACCAGTTGACTATAGACTTCGACCATCAATTTACATGTAATGAATATAACTTATCCAATATTCTCCCACTTGTTTTCTTCTTTGCATACACAGGATATTTTAGACCTTTAGTTCACTTAAGCAGGGCTAACAAGACCATTGATTCCATAAACCAAATAAAATTTTCAATGCTCACAAACTTGGTCAATCAGTATGCAATGTTCTTCACAATGTCTACCTTTTCCATCAACACTTTCTGGTTTTCCACCATATCTCTCACAAAGTGATACTACACATCAATATGATTTGTCTTTGAATGGTATGCATGTTTCTTTTCCAGGAGGATTGCACTTTAACCGTCACAATCCAACCTAACAACTTGTTGTTTAAACCTGATGTCTAAACACAATCTTTGCAGCCACGCCTCCTTTCTTACATGAGTGGCTTCCATGTATTCAACATCAATAGTCGATAATGAAACGAACGAATGCCTCCTACTCATCCAACTAACTGCTCCACTGAATAAATTAAAAACATGTCAACTTGTCGAACATCTGCAGTCGAGATATCCATCCCAATCGAAGTAGATAAAACGATGTACATATATTTTCTTGTCAATTTCACGTTTTTCTTGGTAGCATAATGCATAATTCGTTGTTCCACGCAAATATTTGAAAACTCTCTTCACTCCGGTCTAATGCTCCTTTCCAGGCGTCGGCATATATCTACTTAATACTCCCACTACATGGGCAATATCAGGTTGAGTACATACCATAGCATACATCGGACTACCTACAACACTATCATAAAGAACATGAGTCATGCACTATGTTTCTTCCTATGTCTTAGGACATTGTTCAACATATAACTTAACGCCTATAGAAATAGGGACCTTGACCAATTTGCACTCCTGCATGTTGAAGCATTTCAGAATTGTCTCAACATATTTAGTACGACTTAACTAGAGTCTTTTATCTACTCAATCTCTCTTTATTTCAATTCCGAGAATGAAATGAGTTGCACCGAGATCCTTCATGTCGAGCTTCGAGGACAACTGTAGTTTTACCTCCTTGATTAGATCCATGTTATTTCCAACTAATAACATGTCATCAACATACAATATGAAATATATGAAGTGGTCACTGACTTTCTTGCCATATATACATTGGTCAACCTAACTTCTCACAAACCCCAACTATTGGATATACATTACAAATTTCTGGTACCAAATCCTAGATGATTGCTTTAAACCATAGAGAGACTTCTTGAGCTTGCAAACCAACTCCTCCTCTCCTTTCATTGTGAAAATCTCAGGCTGCTTCATATAAACTTCTTCTTCAAGTCTCCATGAAGAAATGATGTCTTTACATCCATCTATTATATCTCAAGATCAAATGTTGCAACTAAATACATTAGTACCCTTATGGAAGTTAACTTTGCAATAGGACTCCCTTGACTTGGGAATATCCCTTTGCTACCAATCAAGCCTTGTACTTCTCGACCTATCCTATTGCATTCATCTTTTTCTTAAATACCCACTTACTACCAACGGGTTTCCTTCCATTTGGTAATGTGACCAAATCCCATGTTTTATTTTTTATTAAGAACAACATTTCTTCTTCCATGGACCTTTTACAAAGTTTACCCTCTATCAAGTTGATCACTTTCTTTACTGACTTGGGATCATCTTCAATGGTAGATAATTCAAAAGCATAATAAAAATCAAGTGGACTATACCTTTCGGGTTGTTTCTTTGGTCGACCAAACCTCTTAATTATTAGAGTTTGTTGTTCCACCTCTTTGTCGGATTCATTCGACTCATATGAATCCATGTTTTTTCCGTTCATCTCAAACTCCTACTTTTATGATTCCTTTTTATTTTGACCTCTTCAATCCTGGAAGTACCTATGAATTCTCTGAAGATCACAACTCTACTATAAATTGCCTTCCTTGTGACCAGATTCCATAACGTATACCCTTTCACTCCATCCTTATGTCTGATGAATATGCATTTCTCAAACTTGCTGTCGAGTTTGCTTATTTTATCCTTTGAGACATGCAAAAAGGCATCACACCCAAAGAATCTAAGACGTGAAAGAGAGGGATTCTTACCAATCCATGCCTCATATGGAGTCTTGTCAACCAAATCCCTTGACGATGACTTATTCACTAGGTAACATGTCATGTCAACTACTTTTGCCCAAAATTATTGTGCAATACCTACACCACTAAGCATGATCCTTGCTTTCTCCATAAACATTCTATTCACTCTTTCAACAACTCCATTCTGTTGAGGCATGTATGGAGTTGTGTTTTGTCGAGCTATATCGTGTTTTCTACATAACTAATTGAATGCCTTAGCACAAAATTCTCCTCCGTTATCAGTTCTTAGAACCTTGATCTTTTTACTAGTCTGATTTTCTAAAAGAGATTTGAACTCCTGAAACTTCTCAAAGACCTCAGATTTATTGCTCAGAAAATGAAACCATGTCATTTTGTAGAAATCATCTATGAAAGAGAAGTAATAATGTGATCCTCCTAGTGATGGGACCGATACTAGTCCAAACACATCACTATGTATTAACTCTAGTATTTCCTTGTCCTTAGTAACCCCGGATGAGAAATTTACATGACTATGTTTACCATAAATTCAATGTTCACAGAAGTCTACTTATTCAGAACAATCAGGGAGACCTTCAACCATACCTTTATTGTGCATATCACAAAGTCCTTTCTCAACAATGTTTCCCATTCGCTGATGCCACAACATGGTTGAGTCGACTAAGCATGAATATATATCATCGGATTCAAGAAAGATTATAGTCGCACATCCATTAGTGTTTGTTCTTCCCAATAGCTTGTACAATGTTCCCATCCAAACTCCTCTCATCGGTACCATCGCTCCTTGCACCATCTTGCACGTATCTTTCTCAAATACAGACTGCACACATGCATTCCCCATCTTACTAATATAAATAAGGTTTCGAGCCAAACCTGGGATATGCAAGAAAACTAGAAGAGTTCCTCTCCTTCCATATTTTAATAACAACCAAACTTTAATTCATCCTACAATCCTAGTCGGTCAATCATCTCCTAGATGAACATCACCATTGTCAAACTTCTCATATTCATATAACCATTATTTGTGTGGTGTCATGTGAAATGATGCACCGAAGTCGATCAACCAAGAGTCATGATCTGACTCTGTACTTGTCGAGGCCATATACACATCCCCCTTTTATTTAGTCAAAGCAATACTTCCAGTCGATTGTGCTTCCTCAGACCCTTTTCTCTTCTCAACTTTCGTCGACTTACAATCTCGCTTATAATGCCTGACTTTTATGCATTTTTAACATTTTCTTGTCTTTGGACTAGGGGATTTAGATTTGATTTTATCTCTACCCATCGACTTTGATCTTCTACCAGAGGATTTATTTTTTCCTTTGTCGACCGATCGAACTCTCACTATCAATATGTCATGGGTAGAATCTTCCATATTCTTTGGTCTCATCTCCTCTGGCAATAGAGACGCAACCACGTCATCGACATGTAATGTGGTATTATTGCTCCTGATAGCCACGACTAGGATATCCCATGAGTTATGCAAAGAACACAATAGGTTGATGCATTTCTCCTCCTTAGTAATTTTAATATCCACGAATATCAATTGACTATTCATAGTGTTGAATGCATTCAGGTTCTCTATACCGAGTCACACTCATTCATCCTCAGAAGATATAGTTTCTTCCAAAGAAACATCTTGTTAACTAGATATTTTGTGTCAAGCCCTAAATGTGGGCACATTTCCCCTTATATATTGGTCACATTACATTAATTTTGACATCGGCTTGGTCCATTAGTTTTAATTATCAATAGTATGGTTATATTAGTTATGTTAGCTTGGGTCAATTAGTTGAATTGTTAGGATATATTACCCATCTAGACATTAGGATATACATAATTTGTTATTCTCTAGTGTTTAGACTAAGTTATTGACCTCCTAGTGCATAGTTTCCATCATTGGGATTATCATTAGACCATTGATTTTTCATCTTTGGTCCCATCCCCCACTGATGGACCCTCTTCCATGGTTTTTGGGACATGTTGAGTAAGTATCCTAAATTTTAGGGACGTCCTACAATTTAGGGATCTATAACCTTTTCCTTGATTTCATCACTAAAGACCATTGTCACTCAACTAGCTTACGCGCCCTTCTTTGGTTTCATCACTACTAATTCGATCCTCCAACTCCTTGATGTGCCTCCTTGGACTACCTACTTTCAATTAACTGACTAATGTTCCCTTAAGTCTCACCTACCATCAGTTAACTTCCCTTTCGTGGGAGTTGTAACTAGTTCTCATGTCTAGTTGGTGAATCTTCCTAAGTAAGCCTGATATTTGCTTGGATTTCGAATGCCATACGTGGCTCACAAATTTCTACTATTATTACATATTTGGACAACAAACATATTGTTGATATCATATGAACAAAATTTGTTCAATCAAATCTCCTTCTCTATGGCGAAATATCCCATATTTCTGCTCAATTTTGTGTGTGAATTTATGTGAAACTAGTGAGGACTATTTTCTTGTTAGTGAGATATTTTGTGCAAAATTTCACATGGTATCAGATCCTTTCTCAACAAGGTAGTCTTCCAAAGAGTTGCTAGATTTTTTTGCAGGTGTATCTGCTTCTAGTTTTGCACCAGATGCATAGGAGAAGTCACATAATTCATGGGGAAATTGCATATGATCATTTTGGTTTTACCAAAGTGGCATGCCCAAGTGTGATGAGCTCTTGAATGTGCATACTTCCAAATTAAGACATCCTTGCACATATTTGTTGCAATTTTACAGTCACCAAGAGCCCAACAATAGAATCAATGGCTTAGTCTTCATCATTGTTACTCACTCCATTCAACTATTTTGAATGGAAGGCTGAAATAGAGATCCTACTTTGAAGCAAAGGTCTCTACAAAGTTACAATGGGGACTGAAATCGAACTAAACTCAGCTGTGGAGAAGGACAGATACTTCAATAGACTTGATGAATCCTATGGATTTCTATGTCTCAACATCTCTAGAGATCTATTGTTTCATCTTGATGGCCTATCCACTCCAAATGAAGTATGGACCAAGCTTGAATCCTTGTTTGGAAAACAAGATGATATGAGAGGTCACCAATTGAAGAATGAGTTAATCTCATTGAGCCCCAGTAGCTTCAACACCATACATGATTACTTCACCAATTTCAAGACATTGGTCCTCCATCTCAAGTAGTGTGGCATAGAGAAGAAGGAGGATCAACTCATTCTGTCAATCCTCTCAAAGTTGGATCCTAAGTACTCTGTATTCGTATCTACCATTCATACTACTAAATTGTCGGTCCCAAATTGGAATATGCCCACCCTGAGTGCATTCATGGAGTCCCTCACAAAGGAGCGGGACAAATTGGTTCAGATGGGAGCCATCAAACCTTGCAAGGACCATGCGCTTGTTGCTGGAGATTCCAAGAATTTCAAAGGAAAGAAGAATGTCAAATATAAGAGGAATTCAAATCAGAGGCAAAAGGAGAAGACAAATCCACCAAAAGGACCTTTGAATTCAAGGAAGGAAAAGAATAAGATGAAAGAGAAAACCAAATGAGCATACTGCAGCAGGGGTTTCCACCCTAAAATTTCATGCATGAAGAAAACCATTGATATCATGGCGCATCTTCTGGAGAAAAACAACATTGCTCTTCTTGAAGGAGCAAGGAGAAAATAAGTTGTATCTATATCTGATGACAGAGAGAGATGTCATGCCTTGATATTGGATGGTTTTTCAAAGTCTCATTCTTTCATCATTGACTCTGTTGCATCTGGACACATGTCTACATCCAGAGACTCCTCTACATTCGATCCCACTGGTGGTCCTTCAATTCTCATGGGTGATGATTTTGAAATTCCATCCAGAGGTAAAGGAAGAATCAATCTTGATTATGGGAGTTTCATTAATGTTCTGTATGTTGCTTCATTGGCTGCAAATATTATTTCAGTATATCAAATGACTCACACAGGATTTCCAAAGAAATTTGTGTTCACTCTTGATGATGTATAAATTTCTGAGATCTCTACTGGAAAAGTAATTGCAATTGGTTCTGCAAAATCATGATTCGAGTATCTATGAGTTCAACCATTTTATTCCTTATTCAACATCAAATGCGCTCCAGTCACATGCAAATGAAGCTAGTAGGCTATGGCATGAGAGGTTTGGTCACCTCAACTACTGATATCTATAAGAATTGCACAAGCAATGTATGGTTGATGGTATTCCAGACATAAAATTCTCAAATGCCATCTATCAAGGTTGCATGCTTGGAAAACATCCGGAGCACAAGTTTGAGAAAGGAAAGGCATGAAGAGCCTCCTCAACTCTCGAATTAATTCATAGTGACATCATTGGACCCCTTCCTAACCCTTCTTTGAGTAATTCTAGATATGTCTTAACATTCATAGATGATTATTCAAAATACCGTTGGGTCTATTTCCTCAAGTTCAAGTCAGAAGTGTATGATATTTTTAAATTTTTTAAAGCTTATGTTGGAAATATCTCTGGAAATATGATTAAGGCGCTTTGTACTGACAATGGAGGGGAATATGTGAAAAAGGATTTGCAGCAATTTTGTGCTGATGCAGGCATCCAAATGCAACACATTGTTCCCTACACACCATAGCATAATGGTGTGGCAGAGTGAAAGAACAAATCTCTAAAAGATATGGCCACATGTATGCTTGAGTTAAAGAAACTCTCTCCTAAGTTGTGGGAAGAGGCCATCAACTATGCTTCATACATCCAGAACCGATTTCCTCACAAGGATTTGAAAGGCACAAATCCATTTGAAGCTTGAAGGGTGCAATATTGCATGCAAAACATCAATCAAGTAAAATAGGACCACCATGGTCCATTAACATTAAAATTAAAAAAAACTAGAATACTGTTAGGGGAAGACACAACTCCTACCCCAACCCCTTTTCATGTGGAATCCCAAAATCCCCCAGCAACGTTGTTGTCCATGTTGTTCCATTATTTTAGTTATAGGTAGATAATAATGATAACAATAGAATAATAAAATAATTTCAACAATAATTATCATAATTTCCATGGTTCATGGTACAGGAACCTAGTGCCACCATAAAATAAAATAACTAAAATCATAGGTGTCCAGGGCTTTGTTAATGTTATTGTAACTGCGGAAGATATTCACTTGTATTTTATATTGTAATTATTATTCTATTTTATTTGTACCTCCAACGGAGATGTTTATTCCTCCGGTCGGGGATGTAATTATTGCATTTGGTCATGTAAATTCATTGAGGTAAATCCTCCCTTGTAAGTCGGGGCAATAGATCCTTCTAGAGTAAAATGTAAAGGGGTATGTAAGTCCCCTAGAGGAGTCGTCCCAGTTAGAATTAGTTGGGGCCGACATGTCAAGTGGTAAAGTTAAAGTGGAAGTGAATGTATAAATAGAGAGCTAGGATCTCTCATTTATTCATTCACTCACTCACCAAGTTCACATTGGTGAGAAGGAGGACAAGTTCACACAAGTGAAGAATAGAGAAGTTGTTGAAGACCATCTCTATTTTTGGGGTTTACTTTTGTGACATTGTTTTGGTGATCATTCTATCTCTGAGGAAGTTGCGGGGTTTTATCCTTTATGGTTTCCACGAGGAAATTATTTGTGTCTCTTGTGTTTATGGTGTGATTTTTATTCTCTCATTAATATCCTAGATAATTATATATTAAAAGTTAAAAATCTAACATGGTATTAGAGCTAACCTAAGAAGAAGACATTGTGCAGCTGCGGGAAGCTAGGGTTTTTATTTCCATAAACTACTCATCTTGGAATTTTCACTATAAATCACTTTTGGCGAAGTTTTAGGATCTAAAACTTGGACAAGACCAAGATGAAATGTTCATGTACCTTCTTTCTGCGTTTCAACCTCAGATTCGTTGTACTTGGTGAGATATGATCTGTACAAGTTAGGGTTTCTGCCTCTTCCAGAATGCATCCATAAACAGGTGACCTAGGAAACAAGGCCATATATCAAGCTAGGAAGATACAAATGGAATTTCGTAAAACGTTACAGTTAGGGAACAGACTGTACTTTCACAGGTCCAATTATTAGAGGCCACAGTTTAAACAGTGACACGTGGCACGCTGTACAAGTTCGTTATTTTGTTTCATCCCATAAACAGGACATGTTGGGAAACTTATCATATCTCTCTCATGGAGAATGCAATGAAGCTAAAATATGTGGGGTTGGAAATATTACAGGTCAGGATACCACAGGCCGAATTTTCAGATCCTGAGGATACGAAATTTCAGAGATACACCAGAAACAATACGGCACATTTCAAATGGATCAACTGAGGAAATCAAAGAAGAGGAGGAAGAAGTTCTCACTTAGGGTTTTCAGTTTTTTAGGTATGGAAGGACCTGATACAATGTTGGAGACACCTAATGAAACATTGGAAACTTTGAAAATGGATTTGGAATCCCTTCATCATAGATATTAATCTTCCATCATAATGTTGCGGGAGGAAGTAGATTGAAAGTTAGGGTTTTTCGGGTTCTATAAGTAAGAAGAAACCCTAGCAAAGTTGGGAGACTCATAGGGCAGAAATGAAGGAGGTTTAAATGGCACTGGTATTCTATCATCCTAGCACCATGAATCTATATAAGATGTTTACAAGTGATCTACCTTTGAAAATTAGGGTTTTACCCTTATAGATAAGACTACAAGCAATCTCGACAGGTACATGAAGAAAGACAAATCAAATTATAGATCAAGAATATATGACCATGATGAAATGAAGACAAAGACTCATCCATAGTATTTGATCACATAAAAGCTCTACTTACGAGGTATGTATGATTTGGTTCTACTATGCTTAACTTATGAGATATGCAGGCTACTAGCACAGGTCTCTAAATCATTGAAGAGAACAAAGAAGATAATGTTTGGGTATGTTAGACATAACTAGCAAGAATGCTAATACAGGTATGTTTTCCTATATCGAGTTAGAATCCTACTTTGTGTTAGGATCTTAGATAAGTATACTTTCATATGGTTGATAATGATTATTCCTAAAGATAGAGTTTATCTAATCAAGGCTTTATGCATATTGTGTTTCTTAGTTTGATTAATGATATGACAAACTAGAAGAGTCCTATGGTCAAATTTGAATATGCATCAGTAAAAGACGTACTCCATGAAACCTTGAATATTAACGCTCGTGATAAATTACCTGTGTATGAAATGATTATGATCGTACGTGTTTAATATTATTTAGGGTTATAATGTTTTGATCTTATTGAGATTATACTAATGAATGTGTGATTATGTATGAGATCTTGAGGATGACACAATGATAAAACTAGTGCACACTTAAGGGTGCATAGTGCTATAGGATGGATAAAATATCAAAGACACAAAATCATGATACTATCATGACATGTAAGGAAAGTAGAGATCCACAGGGAGGCAACCTCCAAGCAAAGATCAAGAGGGAGGCAATCTCAAGGAAGCAAAGATCCAGAGGGAGGAAACCCCACAAAACATAAAAAGATAAGTATTTGAATTACTTCTTGAACTCTGAATAGTTAATGATAATAATAGTTGTATGCATATTTGTATTCCTAGAATCGAGAAATGTATCATGCATAGGGTAAGCATTCATATAGAATTGAACAGTGTACTACTAATATGCATATGATGGGTAAGTAGCCAATAGTGTTGGACAACATTCCATTGTTTCTTGTCTAGAATGAAACCTCTTTGCTAACATGCTGGGAGCAGTGCATGCACTTGATAGTATGTTCTGGTAGAGATGGAAGGCATCTAGTGTTGTGCCAAAGCATTGGCCAAGATAGTTGCATAACTATGTGAATCATATCAGTATGCATAAAAGGTTATCATTGAAATGATTTGATGATTATGAAGTGTTACTAATCTTGTAATTGAATTTGATTTGTAGGAAAGATCGTGTGCTATGATATATAAGAGAAGGATGATGAACACTTGTTCCGAAGAACAAGTGATGACTGTTCAACAAGAAGTCTTACAAATCAAACATACTACAGAGGTACAAGGCAAGGTCTGTGGCTTGCAGTTTCTCACATGAAGAGGGAATTGGATACACTTCTACTAGATCTATACTCACGATAGCCGCAATAATAAAATAAAAGTTACATCGGGAGAACATGAAGGAAACTTTCTTGGATGATGAAGTGTATGTGGAGCAACCACTAAGATTTGAGGCACATACATGTGTGAGGCCTTGGACAGACACTTTAGACATGGGACGACATATGGACTTGTTGCCCAGCCAATAAGGAGAATATCTTGGAAGAAATATTCTAGCTCCCAGTGACATTGTGAAAGACCAATGATATGGATAACTTCTTACAAAATATTAAAGAAGGATTTGTACGAGTTCAACAGGCACCCAAAATCATTAGTTATTTGATGAGTTTGATGATCACCATGGGTGATGAAGATTTCAACCTTTGCTACAAGGTTGAGGATGGTTGCTATATATACAGATAGCTTGATTCTCGCAAAATCTCACTGATGGATGCAGAGAGTGCATGATGTTGGACACAGAGGGAGGACTCCACCTCAGAGGGAGAATATCTTAGAGTTCAATAATCTTGGCATGATTCTTGCGATTAGACATGTGGCTGAGATCAGATGATATTTTCCTTATCCAAGGAAAATATGCAGATGAGATCCTGAAGGGATTCAGGATGATGGATAGTGGCTTCCATAGGCTACAGGCAGATTATTGGTTCATTGATGTACTTGACGAACACAAGACCGGACATATGCTTTGCTGTGAACACTTTGAGCTAGTTCCTGACGGATCTGAGACAAGTTCACCTGGTCGCTGCAAATCATATAATGAGGTACCTGAAGGGTACAGTGGATTATGGGCTCAAATATGACGTGAATCAAAAGGTTAACCTGCAGGGTTATGTTGATTCGGATTGGGAAGGCAGTGTTGCAGATAGGAAGAGCACTTTGGGGTGCTGCTTCAGTTTGGGATCAGGTATGATCTCCTGGTTTAGCAGGAAGCAGTCCTGCGTAGCACTGAGTACAATCGAAGCAGAGTATGTTGCAGCTTGTTCGGCTAGTTGTGAGACAGTATGGATTAGGAAGCTATTGTCTGATTTGTTTGATCTCCAGTTAGAGGCAACTTGTATATTCTGTGACAACCAGAGTTGTGTGAACTTGTCCAAGAACCCAGTGTTCCATGACAAGTCAAAGCATATTGAGATCAAGTATCACTATATCATGGATATGGTGCAGAGAGGAGTAATGAAGCTCCAGTATGTTGCGACAGATGAGAAGATAGTCGATGTGTTGACCAAGCCGCTATCCAGAGTGAAGTTTGAGTACTTTAGAGAGAAGCTTGGTGTTCTTCAGATTGAGGGTCCTTCCAAGGGGAAGTGATGAGTCCGGAAGATGTAGATGCACATGGGCCAGTCCGGCATGGTGGTAGGTTGGTCCTTCCATGGTCGTTGACATAAGTGTCGAGCCTTTCCAACATGGTGGTAGGTTGGTCCTCCCATGGTTGTTAATGTAAGTGTTAAGCCTTTTCGGCATGGTGGTAGGTTGATCCGCCCATGGTCGTTGATGCAAGTGTTGTGCCTTTCCAACATGGTGGTAGGTTGGTCCTCCCATGGTCGTTGATGTAAGTGCAGTGCCTTTCCGACATGGTGGTAGTTTGGTCCTCCCATGGTCGTTGATGTAAGTGCAAAGCCTTTTCGGCATGGTGGCAGGTTGGTCCTCCCATGGTCGTTGATGTAAGTGTTGAGCCTTTCCCGAATGGTGGTAGGTCGGTCCTCCCATGTCGGTTGATGTAAGTGTTGTGTGATGTGCATCTGGGTTTTGCTCTGTGTGATGATGAGATGATATGAAGACGATGAGGTGATAGTAGGAGACGCAGGTATTTGCAGAGGAAATGTAATGATTGGTCTTGGGTTGTACCTACTTGATGGCTTGCTCGCAGAGATGATGAAGACCTACATGAGGGCTAGGCCTACATCCGGCATGAAAAATGGTTGTCTCTGTAGAAATTCCTATGACGAGTAGAATTGAGAGATAACACTAATCGATGGTCGACATGACGAGGATTGCAGCAGCAGTGACGACGACGATCTAGTGTTAATGATGATGTTCCAACATTGTTGATTCAGCGACGAAGACTTGTGTCCAGATGTGTTGATGACTGGGTCAAGAGAATACCTTCCTAGTTAAGAGGGAGTGTTAATGTTATTGCAACTGCGGAAGATATTCACTTGTATTTTATATTGTAATTATTATTGTATTTTATTTGTACCTTCGACGGAGATGTTTATTCCTCCGATCAGGGACGTAATTATTACATTTGGTCATGTAAAGTCATTGAGGTAAATCCTCCCTTGTAAGTCGGGGAAATAGATCCTTCTAGAGTCAAATGTAAAGGGGTTTTTAAGTCCCCTAGAAAAGTCAGGGCCAGTTAGAACTAGTTGGGGTCGACATGTCAAGTGGTAAAGTTAAAGTGGAAGTGAATGTATAAATAGAGAGCTAGGATCTCTCATTTATTCATTCACTCACTCACCAAGTTCGCATTAGTGAGAAAGAGGACAAGTTCACACAAGTGAAGAAGAGAGAAGTTGTTGAAGACCATCTCTATTTTTGGGGTTTACTTTTGTGACATTGTTTTGGTGATCATTCTATGTCTGAGGAAGTTGCGGGGTTTTCTCCTTTATGGTTTCCCCGAGGAAAATCTTTGTGTCTCTTGTGTTTATGTTGTGCTTGTTATTCTCTCAGTAATATCCTAGATAATTATAGATTAAAAGTTAAAAATCTAACAGGCTTACCTTCAGGATATTACATCCCCTCCCCCTAAAACATTGCATTGTCCTCGATGCATACTTACTCATACATGCCTTTATTGTTGCAACTCTTAGAAATCATCTTCCGAGAAACCACAATACTTCCCAATACCACCTTATTTTTTGTCCGTCTCCACGGTCTATGGGATGTGACTTACTTCACCTCACTAGTCCCTCAGGATATCATCATCCCTTCACTCTACCAGTTCCTCGGAATATCACCATCCCATTCCCAGGCTTCTCGTGCGAGAACCTAGACTAGCAAAGTGGTTCCCAGTGTAGAAGCAAGGGTAAATACTCAATCCCCATTACAGGGTCTTCAATCTTTCAACAAAACAGATCCACCTGAATCATATTTCAATCAATGAACCACATTATTAGCCATCAGGTATAAAGACATATGCTACTTGATACAGGGAACAAGATACATAAAAATACATCTTCATGATACATGAAATGAATTCTAATTAGTCACAAGCAATACATCAATATATACAAAGTTACATAAAATATAGATACCTCTTCAACATAGATCACAAAGATATTCCTATCGCAAATATACTTTTCTTAACAAAATCACAAAGATACTTATATGCTTGCATATTTCCTTCATGAGGTTTCCACATGAAGAATATGTATCTCAATTTTTCCTTCCCCGTCTACTTTCTCTCGCAAGAAACACGGGCCCTACCTCTTGAGAAGCAGAATATATTTCCATCACATGAAACTCAGGCCACACATCCTGAGAAGGCACAATACATTTCCATCACAGGAAACTGAGGCTACACAACCTGAGAAATCACAATACTTTTCCATCACAAGAAATCCAGGCCACACATCCTAAGAAAGCACAATACATTTCCATCATAGGAAACCTAGGCCACACAACCTCAGAAAGCACAATACTTTTCCATCATAGGAAACCCAGGCCACACATCCTGAGAAATCACAATACTTTTCCATCACAAAATTTTCACCTTTTAGTGCTCACACTCACCATTTTTCCCCCTCCTGGTGCTCACCTGAATCACATGCCAATCATCATTCACATGATCAGGCATAAGGTATATATATTTTTCAACAAGATATAGGTGAAACACTTCAACAAAGATACATGAATCACATACCAAATCAATCATATGGTTAGTATCTGTCATATACTTTTCAACATGAATTACATATTCAACCAAAGATACATGAATTAGATTCCAAATCAATCATATGGTTAGTATATGTTATATACTTTTCAACATGAATTACATCTTCAACCAAAGATACATGAATCACATTCTAATCATTTACAAGAGTTGCATCTCAACAATACCTTTACCACATCTCAAGAATACACATAAGGGTACTTGAATTAGTCACACAGAATCATCATATTATACCAATGATCCTATTTATCCATACTTATCATCAAACCTGCTACCAGGAAATATAATCCCGCTGTTATTATCCAAAGCATTCCCAGAGGAATAACTAGTCCATTCGGCACATATCAACACATTAAGACACATCTATCCATTTCAAATACCATTCAATTTAAATGCACACTCAATGCATACCAATTCCAATGCATATCAAATACGCACAATATACAACCATTATCCAGTGCAATGCATATCCGATTCAATGCAACACATATCCAATACACTCGCTCTTTAATTCAATGTATTTCTTTACATTCCAACAAACACACGACTAGCAAGACACACACACACACATATATATTGTTTAACAAGACAAATAAATTACCTCTTCAAGGTACAAGATACATGAAATAAATTTTAATTAATTGCATGAAATACTTCAAAGGTACATGAAATCAATTCCATGAAATCGCCACATGAAAATAAATTCTTTTTTTTATTTGATTTCACTATAATTCACCCATGATACATGAAGTACATCCAAGGTACATGAAATCAAACACTTGGAATGCATCTACCCTAACACATTCAATTTCCATTTCAATCATGAATTATGCACATACTCTAGGTTACTTGAAATGCATGAAAGATTCAGGAATTGCATCATATACATACTCTACCTAGATACATGAGATGAATTAAACATGTTTTCCAATTAGTCATGCACATGAAGTGCATCAAGTTATTCAACCAATATCATGAAGTGCATCAAGTATACTAAACAATGTCATGAAGTGCATCAAGTATACCAACCCAGTCATGAAGTGAATCAAGTATACCAACCAAGGTCATGAATTTCATCAAGTATACCAACCAAAGTCATGAAGTGCATTAAGTATATCAATCAAGGTCATGAAGTGCATCAAGTATACTAACCAAAGTCATGAAGAGTATCAAGTATACAAACCAAAGTCATGCAATGCACCAAGTACCTCAACCAAACATATGCACTGCATCAAGTACCTCGGCCAAACTTATGCAATGCATCAAGTATCTTCCTTCATGAAATGCATTCTAGTCAATCAGTCCCATCAACAAATACAAGGAATAATATCAAGATACTTTCATAATAATGACGATGCATGAAAAATTACTAACAAAATGCATGAGAATTACTAAGATACTTTCATGAATTGCATTAAGATACTATTACACCTATACTTCCAATGAATATACAAGAAAATATCACAAGTTAATATTTTAGCAAGGATACTCTTTCAATAAAGATACTCGTACAACAAGGTCATGTAATATTACTATGATATTTTACAAGGATATAAGAGATACCACAAAGATATTTTTCTAACAAGATACTCAGATCACAAGATGTTGTTCTTAACAAAGATCACCAATTCACTCTTCTAACAAGATCACAATGACACATTCCTAACAAAGATCATAAGGATGATTTTCTTAACAAGATCACCGAGTCACTCTTCTAACAAGATCACAAAGACACATTTCTAACAAAGATCATAAGAATATTTTCTAGCAAAGATCAAGAAGATCACAAAAAAAAAACTTCAAGCAAGACAAATTTATATGTAGCAGTCCAAAATTAGAAATGCAATATAAAACCAAGTATGCAATTAGCAATGCACTCAATAATGCATTTTCTAGTTCATTCTCATGCATTCCATTCCAATGCATATAGTATTAAGTCATTATACAATTTTCCAATCATAATAGTGTATAGTAATCATCTAAGTACTCGTAAATCAATCGTACCGTAAAAAGAATTTCAATATTAACTAATTCAATGCATACTCAAGAAAACCTTTTCCTTGCAATTACCCGCCAGTAATTATGCCATGCACAATGCTTAATCATTTACCCATTAATTCAATATACAGTAAGCGAGGCAATGCACAATGGACAAGCATCAACCAATCAAGTCGTTGAATAGTAAAGAGGCAATGCACCATGGACAAACATCAACCAATCATATTATTGGACAGTAAAAGAGGCAATGCAAAGTGAACATGCGTCGACCAGTCAATCTATTGAACATTAGACATGCAATGCATAATACTTACCAACCAATCTATTGAGTAGAAAATATGCAATATAAGATACATGCAATGCACCGTAAGTAATCATCTATCCATGCATATGCAAATCAACAATTACAAATGTTGTAAGAACATTCGTGCAACTTTATTTTTATTACTAAGAAACACACATACACACATATCATACATAAGGTCTTAAAACATGAAAATTAATCCTTTCAAAGTTCATCGAGCAAGCCAATTCCAACCAAAACACATCATAAACTGATCCATAATTCTTGACTTCTAAAATTAAAAGAAGGATACAACTAAGTTGATCTCTGAAGTGAGGCTTCCGATTCTTCCATTAACATAAGGTGGGTTAAATTTCTTTCACACAACACATTTATAATCTCCAAATGCACATAATATAAAGTTTATAACTCTGTAGAAGGCCCAACAACCGGAGTGTCGTAACCTAAACTCTGATAACACTTGTAACATACCCAACCCGTGAACACACACAAAGGTTAGGTAAATGGAATTTTCAACAAGGGGGGTGGTTGAACTAAACCATGCACAGCGGAATAATACTCTTTAAGGTGGGGCTAACATGCTAAACTGTTTAAAAATTTTAAAAACATTCAACCATTAAGGAAGACTGCCCTTCCAATGCAACCTAGTTCCCATTCTACATGAAGTACAATGGAAATACACATGTATACGTTCAACCCATACCTATTTCACATGTTTTTTAGTTGTCCTCTCATCTATGGGTATCCTCTCATGGCTATTTAACCAATTTACTAAATCAAGTTCACATACATTCGTGGACTCTATTTACGACAGTAAACCATCAATATTTCTACATACTAGGGAGGCAGGATTTAAACATCTAATTATAGTAGCTCTATAACAAAGAATTCAGACTTCCAACCCTATCTAGGATTTGATCCAATACAGCCATACATGGCCATATGGGCTTCCCTAAATATTAGTCTGTGCCATGAACATAATTCCAAAAAAGACTAGCTTCTAACATCACAATAAAATCAACATTACTATCTTTCATTAAGGCAATTTTCTACAATAATGCATATCATATTTAATACATAAAATTATCAGTCTATAAACCCATGTGGGACCTGATACGGTACATCCATATACGTCCATATGGATTGTCCAAATATCAGAGCCATAAATTTGCATAATCCATAAACAAATAGTCTCCTATAACATCCATCAATTCAACAGTCTACTCTATCTCAAATATCATAATTACGACACTACTTTAGACCATATTTTTCCTCGTTAAAATACATCCATAACCCCATGGAAAATCTGGTCTGGAACAGCCATATACGACCATATGGGATGTCCTAAATCAGACCTCCTAACATCATAAATTCCATAAACAAGCTAACAAAAATCACTAGTTTAAATGCATCAACATACCTCGAGCTGCCAATTTACCAACATAGGGTTAACCATTCACCATGATCATATATATAATTTAAAAGCATATAATTATATAGATCTAGCAGCCTCCACGGGAACATATACATCAACATACATAAAGAATATAAATGGCATAATTACTTATCTTTTATAGGGGTGCAACTGGCATCAATCAAACAACTTTCCTCCCAGCCGTAACACTGTCAAGTCAAGTTTCTTGAGCAAGTCACCCCCAAGTCGAGGTCTTGGAATTCACACGAGAACGTCTCTTCTAACTCGATCCCTAAGGCTAAGACTTGTATCATAGGATTTCCCTCCTTCAAGATAAAACGTGATCATAACCCCTCTACCGAAAGACAAAATTATGATCACTACGCTTTCTTTCTCAGGATTATACCCTCCCTTTCTCAAAAGACAAACTATGGCCAGTGTGGGCTCCTTCACAGGATTATACCCCCTCTCCCAGAGCACCACTTACCACAATTTAAAACTATCTTGTACAGGATTATACCCCCTCTCCTGCAAGATAAATTTATGGCCAATGTGGTCTCCTTCACAAGATTATACCCCCTCTCCCAAAGCACCACTTACCACAATTAAAACCTTCTTGTATAGGATTATACCCCTTCTCCTGCAAGATAAAGTTACGGTGAAGTTACTCTCCTCACCTTGTCACAACACTTCTTGACCATTCGAACCCCTACTAGGGCATTCTTACAAATATATCTTTTTTAATGATGTCTTATTAAAAACATTTTATAATTATTTAATTTTTTTTTATAAATATTTGATTTAAATAATGAGAAAGAAAATTCATATAAATATACTAATTATTTATTATTTTTCAATCATAATTTAAAAAATAAATCATTTATTTATTATTTTTCAATTATAATTTAAAAAAATAATATTGTAAATTAAATAATCCTTACCAAAATATATATAATTTATTAACTTAAATTTATTTATATTATTATATATAAAATTATTTACCATAAACATATAATTGTATAATTAAATCAAATTATTATATCATTATTAATAAAAAATTCTAGAATGTAAAACATCTATTCCCATATTGCAATCTAACTAAAAATACAAACTATATATCAATACATCTAAAAACTCAATTTCAAATATCTATACAAACAACATAACCAAATTTTCATATAAATTATATAAATTAACTCAACTTGGATAACCCAATATTACACATATCAATGACATCTTATTAAGCTCTATATAAATTAACTTAACATGGATAATTTAATATTACACATATTGATGGCATTTTATTAAGCTCTCGTAACAAAAGCATCATACATGTAGGGAAGGGGACTCAACAACAAAAGTATCATATGTGAGTAGGGAAGTTATCAATCATTACTTCCAACCACCCAAGATACATCCAATAAACACTTCTTATAACAATTATCAATGTTCAAAACTATTTTTTCCAGAGAAAAAAATTTGCAACTTGTTATTATAAGAAATAAGGAACCGAAGTTACAACAAAAGAAAAACTGATGAAACATAACGACTGAAATACAAAAGTCTCGAGACAGGCTCGACTCAGCGACGGCCTGCCTGGCCAATCAGGGGGCGATTAAAATAGTGCCGACACAACGGCCAAACAACGAATTTTTAAATTCTACCTTAGTCTAAATCACCAAGGAAAACAGGCAGCTAAAAATTGAAAACAAAACAGAGCTAATAACCGAAAGAAGCCAAATCAGAAAGATAGGATGGTTCCCTGTGCCGCAATCACCCCGTCAAGAGTCTCTGTAAAAACCAAGGTACCGGAATTCTGTCCCAAAGCGAGCTTCGAAAGATTATCGACCTCCACATTAGCTTCCCTGTAGATGTGATGGCAGCTTATCGAGACAAAGACGTCACTGATACTTCTAATTTCCGCCATCCAATGCTCCAGGGCGATTGTGTTCAATTTATACTTACCATTAAACCAGTTGACAATAACACTAGAGTCCTCGAAGGAAAGAAAACCCCTCCTACGGGCATACCAAAGCAGACATCTCAGAGCCAGCATTTACGCCTTTAGGCTATCACCACCTCCCAAGCCAACCTGGATCATGATACAATGAGTTTTACCGATAGTGAATATAATTACTGCACCACATACCCCTCATTGGGTTGCCCCGTCAAAGAAGGCATAAATACAGCCCTCCTCCAATGGAGGATGAATCACTCTTCTGAGTTTCGGAACCGCTTGCAAATCCGTCTTTCCAATCCAATGATATAGGGTTCTTCTAGCCGTTGCCTCAACCGAAGGATGAATGTCTTCGAAAATCGCCAAATTTCTCGATTTCCAAATGCCAGTAATAAGACACAGAGGCAGAATGCAATATTTCCCTTTTGTCCCAAACCAACAATGTAAACATTCTAGCATATCGGCTTCCGTCCAGAAGTCTGGAACATGCAACCGAGCTCTGATGGTCATCCAGACTTCTCTCACAAACCGGCACTGAAAGAAGAGGTGGTGGGCGTCCTCATCCTCATCTCTGCATAAAAGGCATATACTCGGCCCCTGCATTCCCCTTTTCCGAATGTTTTCCCACGTAAGAATTTTGTTTTGAATACATAACCAGAGAAAACATTTGTCTTTCAAGGGGATTCTCCATCCCCATAACTTGCCATGCCACCAGCATGATACGGGGAGATTCGGATCTGACCTAACCTATAAATTGTAAACAGTAGCCACATTAAGAATACTCTTGGAACCAAGACCATCCCACGCCAACTTATCCCTCCTGTTATAGAGTTTGATACCCGCCTGCGCAAGCATGGCAACGTAACAATCCCACTCTGGCCCCCACCGAGGCGAAAGATTAAGTTCTGCAGTCGATAACCAGCACTCCCGAGGGACATCACTACGATCAATGAATATCTGAGAAAGAACCACCACCTGCTTGGCGTGCAATTCATTGATAAGCTCAGGGTGAAGCTTATGATTCTCCTCATCCCGGATGAAAGGATCCACTCCAACAAATAACTCGAAACCATTGCCAATTTTCCACTTAGTCCAGGGGCTAATGAGATGGAAGGTTTTGATCAAACTAGCCCAAATCGCAGAAACTCTAGAAGGACCAGATTGAAAATGCTGAAGCCACTAAGTAGTGGTGAAAGATTTAAGATATTTTACGCGGATGACCCTGCTCCAAAGCCCTTCATCCGTTAGAGCTCGCCAGAGAGATTTGGAAAGCACTGCCACATTAAACCAGTCTAGGTTCCGAAGCCCCCAACCCCCCCCCCAGGATTTGGGCCAACATAGACTCTGCCACTTAACTATTTATTAACTTGTGAGTAGACATATGACATTTCAATCTTCTTGATATCCAATATTGCTTATTTTGTTTTGTGATATAAGTAAAAAATGTAAGTTTGCCAATTTTTAATCATAATCACATACATACATCATATTCATCTTTAGAAATTCGCAATCACATACATACATCAACTTGACAATAGTTGCAGGGATTCATCCCAAAAATATAACATAGCCGAGGAAGAAATGGAATTATATGCTCTTATTTTTTGTTTCAAAGGTGGCCCTGCTCTATAAGCGATGCAATGCAATCCTCGAACATCGCCTCTATGCTCTTGAATTTGAAACCCAGCGTTTCCAGCTTAGAGGTGTTGATTGTGTAGCAAGGCCTGTCTCCCAAAATGTTGTCAAATCTGGATGCCCACAACAATAATACAAAGGTTAAGAAATTTGAAAATTACCAATCTCATGTGCAGAAAGGAATATAAAGAGATTGTAATGCAAAATAAAGTATGCTGGGATGATCATAGAATACTGACTGTGTGGGGACGCTGAGATGCGGGTAACGACATGCTAAGATGGTTCCCAGCTCATAGTTTTCAAGCATAGCGGAGGAGCATATGTAACGTCCTTTAGCAGTCGGCTCCTCGTAAACAAGAATGTGGCAACAAGCAACATCATCAATGTGAACGTACCCCATGCGTCCATAAATAGAAAATCTTTGCGTTTTTCCTGTATATATATATTTGTGTATTTTTTAATATTTGAGATAAAATAGAAAGTATGGTTTTTTTATATTGAAAAAGATGAAAAAAATATACAATGCATGAAAAACGAGTAATACATAATTTATTCATAGCGTATAAATATTCCACAACAACAATTTAAGTGACTATAACTATTTAACTTTAAAAAGTAAAATTATATACCATCAATGTACCTCAAGTTTTACCTTTTAACAACCCCAAGACATCGGAGGTAGTAAAGGATAGGTGGGTCGGAGCCATGGCTCCACCACGAAAGTAGGAAGAACGGCAACCATGTCCATATTGCTTTCCAAGTGACGATAATAATTTAACTTTAAAAAGTAAAATGATATACCATCAATGTAACTCAAGTTTTACCTTTTAGCAACCCCAATACATCGGAGGCAGTTAAGGATAGGTGAGGTGGGAGACATGGCCCCACTACGAAAGTAGGAAGAACGGCAACCATGTCCATATTATTTTCCTCTACAAAATTCCATGCCGCTTTCTCCGATAATGTCTTCGCCAGGGCATACCACCTCTGTGAAAATATAAAATTTATACTGTAAGTGGGGTTTTAATAGGAATATAATAATACTGGTTCGATAAACAGAGTACCCGATGTTTTTCCAAGAGTTTGACAGAACTCCAGCTGGACTCGTCTAGAGGTACAGATGGATCGAAATCATTTCTGTTTCTGAAGGCAGTGGATGACGATGTGAGGACTACTCGCTTCACAGTGGGATTTCGCTTGCACGATCTCAGTACATTTAGAGTTCCATTCACAGCTGGGCCAACGATTTCAGCCTAAATTCCAAACACCAGCACAATGCTAATCTTAATATGCTGCTTTGTTAATATCAATATAAAAGAACTTGTGGTTGGTTATTATCACATCATGTAAACTAAGATATTTGGATACTGAGATATAGATATATCTTTTTTTATTATTATATTTATAGGTGTTTATAGGATATCTGGAAACTGAGATTTGTTTTTCAGAAGAAAAAATCATACTTTTGCTATTCTTTATGCAATAAAAAAGTACATATAAGATCTTGTGAACAATCGTAGAGACTATTCAACATAACAAGAGGAAAGAACAAAATAAATCAATATTGATCAGAGATACATGACATACAACCAGCCTGGCAGATATTCAGGGGAAGAAATCTTCCAAAGAAAAAACAGAATCAAGCAAAAATAGGATGAGTTCCATCATCAATCATTTGATGGTCCTGAAATTCTTCCCAAACAAGGATCCCTTCTCTGCCACTAAGAGCATGCTTTGAAAGTTTGACAGCTTCTGAATTCTGCTCTCTGAAAATGTGCTTGAAAATGATTTGGGAGAAAGATTTGAAAAGTGCTATAAGTCTGGCAAACCAAGGATTTAGATTTATAACTTTCAGATTGAATTTTCCTTGCACCCATTTGATAGTTACTCTAGAGTCTCCAAAGCATAATAGATTGCCAATACCAAATTCATGTGCCATGTTGCAGAGGAGCCATAGAGCCAGAATTTCTGCCCTCATATTTGTGCCGAGACCACAGTTTAGTTTGAAAGTGAACCAATGCATTGAATTTAGAAAAAGGATTGCACCAGCTGCACAAACATTATCCTTTGCTGCCCCATCACAGAAACCGTAAGCTCCATTGAAAATTTGAAGAGGCTTGTGTAATCTTGGAAGCTTTTGTATAACATGAGAAGAGTTAAATTCTTTTATCATGCTAATAATATGAAGACAGACATGATCATGATCCTGGAGATGGTCTTCAAAAATGCTGAGATTTCTAACATACCAGATTTTCCACGATATAATCGCTGGATTATAATTTGAGGGATTTACACTTTTTTTGCCAATGAAAACAGTTTTGTTCAAAAGTATCGGAGCCCTATCTTTGATCAATCTTTAAGAAAGAAATAACTTTTTCCCAAATAAGTGAAGAATAGTGGCAGCTCACCAGAATGTGGTCAATGGACTCTGAATTTGATTTGCACAGGGAGCATGAGTTTGGGCCATGCCAACCTCTTTTAAGAAGGTTGTCCCAAGTTTTCAAGCTGTTTTGAAGCGCAAGCCACATGAAGCATTTCATTTTTAATGGGATCTTCCATTTCCAAAGAACCGTGAACCACCATTTCTCCTCGTGAAAGAGATTTTCCCGGATAAGCTCAAGGTATGCCGATTTTGCAGTGATTGTGCCAGTTACAGAGTTGGAGATCCAACTGAAGGTGTCTTTTTGATCATTTAATCTGCAACCTGAAGAGTTGAGCCTGAGAATATATTCATCCCATTCGAGGGTCATAACTCCGCTGATTCCCAAATCTTTAGCAGAATACCAATAATATGGATCCGAGTTGATTCCATGAGGTTTCTTAATCCTGCTGAGAGTGTCGTATCCAATTTCTGCTAGATAATCAACTAGAGAGGATGATAATTGAAAGTCTCCAGCCATGCCAGGAATAGGATCTACGCCCACTATCACACTTTTACCATTGCCAACATTCCAGGCGAGCTTGCTGCCGAGCCATTGATAGATTTTGATAAACCCCTTCCAAATAGGAGATGCATTTTCAATTTTTTTCTTGGGATTTCGAATCCAAAGGGATATCTCCTGTTTTATATATTTGCTTCTAAGAACATCTGTCGAGAAACTATTTCTGAAAATTCCCCTCCAAAAGCTGTTAAGTCTTAAGGCAGCATTGAACCAAAAAAGATGTTTGATGCCCCATCCTCCCCAATTCTTCGAAGCGGAAAGTTTTTCCCACCCAGCCATAATGAGCTTTCTTTTTTTAGTTCCTCCGTTCCACAGAGAGTTAAAGATAATTCGCCTCATAGAATTGATTATTGAACTTGGGATTTAGAGAAGTGAGAACCAGTAAACAGGAATTCCAACCAGTACAGCCTTGATCAAAGTGAGTTTGCCTCCGATAGACAGCGAACGATGTGTCCAGTGGTTGATTTTTTATCCATTTTTTCAATCAGCCAACACCAGTCTTTGGTTCTATAACTGTTTGGTTTGAGGAAATAACCTAGATAGGTAAAACCATTAGCCAGCGAACAAAACTTGTAGGGGAATAACGGAGTGATGCTGTTCAAATAGTCATCCTCTATATTATGATGATAGAAGCATGATTTCCTGATACTTACTTTCATACCTGAAGCATTACAAAAAACAGTAGCAATTTCCAGGTAATTTTTCCATTCTTCTGTTAATGTAATTCTAACTTCGGAAGATATTCACTTGTATTTTATATTGTCATTATTATTGTATTTTATTTGTACCTCTGACGGAGATGTTTATTCCTCCGGTCGGGGATGTCATTATTACATTTGTTCATGTAAAGTCATTGAGGTAAATCCTCCTTTGTAAGTCGGGGAACTAGATCCCCCTAGAGTCAGTTAGATTAGGGTTATTGAGTCCCCTAGAGAAGTCGGCCCAGTCAGGTATAGTTGGGGCCGACCTAGCAAGTGAAAAGGTCAAGTGAAAGATAAAGTATAAATAGAGAGTGAAGCTCTCTCATTTGAACACACACTCACTCACACAAGTTCGCATTAGTGAGAGAGAGGGCAAGTTCGCATAGGAGGAAAAGAGAGGAGCTACAAAAGACCATCTTTGTTTTGGGGTTTTACTTTTGTGATATTGTATTGGTGACGATTCTATCTCTGAGGAAGTTGCGGGGTTTTCTCCTTTATGGTTTCACCGAGGAAATTCTTTGTCTATTGTGTTATGTTGTGCATGTTATTCTTTCAATTAAGATCCTAGATAAATATTGATTAAAAGTAGAAAATCTAACATGGTATCAGAGCTAACCTAAAAAGAAGACACTGTGCAGCTGCAAAGCTAGGGCTTCTTAATTTTTGGTCTTCTCTCCACAGATCATCAATGAAAAGAGGCTAGGCTAACTCGCCCTAGGAGGGTGCATCTTTCTGTCGAAGCAGAAGTTGATTATGAGAATTTTCATTTTTTGGCTCGCCACTACTGTCGGAGGAAAACAAGGGCATCAACATTTTTGGGTTTCTGTTCACTGATTTAGGGAAGTGAGTACATTGGGAAACTCGCCTTGAGGAGGCGCATCTATCTGTCCAATCAGATTTTCCAAATTCCAAATTTGGAAAATTAGGGTTTCTCTAACAAACCCTAGGACCAGCCAGCTCCAGAACCAGTTTGGGCATCTAAAAGTGGTAAGACCTAAAAGCTTTTCTATTTCCATTTGAAGTTCTCATTAAAGATGTCTCACCACACCAAGCTTGAGGATAAGCTTGAAGGGGCTGATAACTTCCGAGCATGGAAGTATATGATTGCCCTTGTTCTTCAAGAGAATGAATTGGACATGTATGTGAATGAAGAGGTTCCAGCACTAGAGGGAGATGAGGCTAAAGCCCTACACAAGAAGAACTTGGTTAAAGCCAAGAGGATCATTGCAGATTCTATTAAGGATCATCTCATTCCACATGTGTCATCTTTGAAGACACCTAAAGAGATGTTTGATGCTTTGACCAAGCTATTTGAAGGGAAGAATACAAATCGGAAGATGACCTTGAGGAACCAATTAAAGAATGTGAAGATACAAAATGCAGAGACCATGCAGTCTTACTTTACAAGGGTCTCTCAGATCAAGGAGCAACTTGAAGCTGTAAGAGAAAATGTAGAAGATGGAGAAATTGTGATGACCACCTTGAATGGTCTCCCAAGATCATGGGACTCATTCATTCAAGGGATTGGTGCTAGAAAGAAGTTAATCACATTCAATAGGCTGTGGGAAGAATGCTCACAAGAAGAAGCTCGACTTGTGGCTCGAGAAGAGAAGATGGGAGCAAACGACGATCAAGCTCTCACAGCACACTCTAGAAGGAATAATAACAAGAGGGAGCACCATCACAGTAAGAGAGAGAAACACCACCACCAAAGTCAGAGGGATAACTTTAAAAGATCCAGGAGAGATCTATCTAACATAAGATGCTTTACTTGTAATGAGAAGGGACACTACTCCAGAAATTGTCCCAGAAATAAAAGTGGCTCCCACAACAAGAAGAACAAAAAGAAAAGGCACCATGCTCACACCGCAGAAGATGATGAACCTCCAAGGAAGAGAGCCAGAGAAGAAAGTGATGAATCTTCAAGTGACGAAGAGTATGTCCTAATATCGGCACTCACGGGCACTGTCACACATGGAAGTAATGATTGGCTTGTAGACAATGGAGCTTTCAAGCATATCACGGGATATAAAGAATCCTTCATAAACCTGTATGAACATGAGTCACCACACAAGGTGAAACTTGGGGATGATTACCAATACCCCATAAAAGGAAGTGGAGAAGCTTCTTACAAGCTAGACTCTGGGAAATCTCTAAAGATGAAGGATGTCCTATATGTTCCAGGACTCAAGAAGAACATTCTCTCCATATCAGCACTAGATGCAAAAGGTATGAGGATTGGATTTGTTGATGGCGAAGGCCTAATGTGGCCAAAGGGAAAGACAATTGATGATGCAGTTGTGATTGGAGGGCAAAAGGGAGGTTTATACAAATTGAAAGGCCAACCTAAACAAGCCTTGGTCCATGATTCCATGGAGCCAAGTGAATTATGGCATAGAAGGCTTGCACATGTGCACTATAGAGCACTACCCATTGCAAGTAAAGCAATTGAAGGACTTCCTGAAATCCAATCGAAGCATGAAGACATTTGCAAAGGATGTGCGAAGGGAAAGAATGTGAAGAAGGCATTTCCAACTAGGGAAAGCAAAGCAAAAGGATAATTGGAAATCATCCACTCCGATGTATGCAGTCCCATGTCATCCAGTTCATTGAGTGGGTATGTATACTATGTTTCATTTATTGATGAATTTTCCCGTAAGACTTGGATATATTTCTTGAAGAGTAAAGATGAAGTATTCAGCAAGTTCAAGGAATTCAAAGCCTTGATCGAGAACCACACGGAGAAAAGAATAAAGACCTTTCGAGCAGATAATGGCGGAGAGTTCACCTCGGAAGATTTCAAGAACCTATACAGAGAATCTGGGATTAAGAGGGAGTTGACCACTCCATACAATCCACAACAGAATGGCGTTGCAGGAAGAAAGAATAGAACAATAATGGAAGCAACAAGAGCAATGCTTCATGACCAGGATCTTCCGATGCACCTATGGGCAGAAGCTACGAGGACAATTGTGTATGTACAGAATTGTACTCCTCATAGAGTACTAGACAACAAGATTCCAAAAGAAGTATTCTCCGGTGAGAAACTAGAAGTCAGCCATCTCAGAATATTTGGCTGCCTAGTGTACATACACATTCTGAAGGAGAAGAGGACAAAGCTAGATCCTTCAGTAAAGAAGGGTATATTCGTAGGATACAGTGAAAGCTCGAAGGCCTATCGAATATACTTCCCAGGATTCAAGAAGATCGACATCAGCAAAGACGTGACATTTGACGAAGACTTAGCCTATAACAAATCCAGAAAGTTACCTGTTGAAGACATTGAAGAACTTGAAGTTCCCAGGATCAGAGATACAACTATGGAAGAAGCGATTCCAGAAGATAATGAATATCGTGAGATGGAAGAACCACAAGAACCTGTAGATCCACCTCGAGAGAAGAACTCCCACAAGAGGAAACCAGCATGGGTATGACAGGCAATACAAGATGCAGAGAGGTATGGTTCTCCAGAGGGAATGCATAGAGAAAGCAAGAGACCTAGGCCATACTCCAGCTATGTAGCCCTGTTGTGCGACATCATTGACAAGGAACCTGCCAACTATGAGGAAGCGGCAAAGAAGAAAGAATGGAAGGATGCCATGATCGAGGAGTACCAGTCGATCATGAAGAATGATGTATGGGAGGTAGTTCCGAGACCAGAAGGGAATTATGTTGTGACTTCTAAGTGGATCTACAAGATCAAGCATGTTGCAGATGGCGGCATAGAGAAACACAAGGCGAGGTTTGTGGCACGTGGCTTCTCCCAGAAGGAAGGCATAGATTATGAGCAGACATTTGCACATGTAGCCAAATACACTCCCATCGGATCAGTACTTGCATTGGATGCAATAATGAAATGGAAGGTACACCAAATGGATGTCAAGACAACGTTCTTGAATGGTGTAGTAGAAAAGGAAGTGTACGTGGAGTAGCCACTCGGATTTGAGACACATGACAAGCAGACTCATGTGTGCAAATTGAAGAAGGCCTTCTACGGATTGAAACAGGCACCCAATACGTGGTACGATAGGATGGATAGTTTCCTGATGAGCTTGGGCTTTACCAAGAGTAAAGCAAATTCCAACCTTTACTACAAGGTTGAAGTGGGAAATCCAGTGATACTTCTACTCTATGTAGATGACCTGTTTGTAACAGGGGAGGATGGGCTCATTGCAGATACGAAGAGAAAACTTGCCGCAGAGTTCGAGATGAAGGACTTGGGTATGATGCATTATTTCCTAGGCATGGAGGTGTGGCAGAATGCGGATGGGATCTTCCTTGGACAAGGGAAGCATGCAGTGGAGATTCTGAAGAGGTTCAAAATGATGGACTGCAAGGCTATGGCCACACCTATGGCATCGAACTTGAAGCTACTATGTGATGCTTCATGAGATTCAGTTGATGCCACGATGTATCGTCAGATGATTGGTTCATTGATGTACCTAACGAACACGAGACCAGACATATGCTTTGCTGTGAACACATTGAGCCAGTTCTTGACGAATCCGAGACATGTTCACCTGATTGTTGCAAAGCATATATTAAGGTACCTGGAAGGCACAGTTGATTATGGGCTCAAGTATGACGCGAATCAGAAGATTAACCCGCAGGGTTATGTTGATTCGGATTGGGAAGGTAGTGCCATTGATAGGAAGAGCACTTCGAGATGCTGGTTTAGTAGGAAGCAATCATGCGTGGCACTGAGTATAGCCGAAGCAGAGTATGTTGCAGCTTGTTCGGCTAGTTGTGAGGCAGTATGGCTTAGGAAGCTATTGTCTGATTTTTTTGATCTCCAGTTAGAGGCGACTTGTATATTCTGTGACAACCAGAGTTGTGTGAAGTTGTCTGAGAACCCGGTGTTCCATGACAAGTCAAAGCATATTGAGATCAAGTACCACTATATCAGGGATATGGTGCAGAGAGGAGCAGTGAAGCTCCAATATATTGTGACGGACGAGCAGATAGCCGATGTGTTGACCAAGTCGTTAGCCAGAGTGAAGTTCGAGTACTTCAGAGAGAAGCTTGGTGTTCTCCAGATCGAGATTCCTTCCAAGAGGAAGTGATGAGTCCAAAAGACGCAGATGCACATGGGCCATTCTCGCATAGTGGTAGGCTCGTGCCTCCTATGTTGGTAGATGTAAGGGCCGAGCCATTCTCACATAGTGGTAGGCTAGTGCCTCCTATGTTGGTAGATGTAAGGGTTGAGCCATTTTCGCATAGCAGTAGGCTAGTGCCTCCTATGTTGGTAGATGTAAGGGTTGAGCCATTCTCGCATAGTCGTAAGCCCGTGCCTCCTATGTTGGTAGATGTAAGGGTTGAAGCCATTCTCGCATGGTGGTAGGCCAGTGCCTCCCATGTTGGTAGATGCAAGGGCTGGGCCATTCTTGCATGGTGGTAGGCCAGTGCCTCCCGTGTTGGTAGATGTAAGGGTTGGGTCTTGCATGGTGGTAGGCTTGTGCCTCCCATGCTGGTAGACGAGGTCTCGTATGGTGGTAGGCTCGTGCCTCCCTGCATGGTGGTAGGCCAGTGCCTCCCGTGTTGGTAGATGTAAGGGTTGGGTCTTGCATGGTGGTAGGCTTGTGCCTCCCATGCTGGTAGACGAGGTCTCGTATGGTGGTAGGCTCGTGCCTCCCATACTGGAGACATCCACGGTTGTGGAACATGTAATGTGCATCTAGGTTGTGCTCCGTGTGACGATGAGATGATCTGAAGACAATGAGGCGACAGTAGAAGACATAGGTGTTTGCAGAGGCAATGTAATGATTGGTCCTGGGCTGTACCTACTTGATGGCTTGCTCGCAGAGATGATGAAGACCTACATGAGGGCTAGGCCTACATCCAACATGAAACGGGGCTGGCTCTGTAGAACTTCCTATGACGAGTAGATTTGAGAGATGTCACCAATCAATGATCAACATGATGAGGTTTGCAGCAGTGACGATGATGATCCAGTGTTGATGATGATGTTCCAGCATTGATGATGATCCAGAGACGAAGACTTGTGTCCAAATGTGTTGATGACTGTTTCAAGAGAATACCTTCCTAGTTAAGAGGGAGTGTTAATGTAATTGTAACTTCGGAAGGTATTCACTTGTATTTTATATTGTCATTATTATTGTATTTTATTTGTACCTCCGACGGAGATGTTTATTCCTCTGGTAGGGGATGTCATTATTACATTTTGTCATGTAAAGTCATTGAGGTAAATCCTCCTTTGTAAGTCGGGGCAATAGATCCCCCTAGAGTCAGTTAGATTAGGGTTATTGAGTCCCCTAGAGAAGTCGTCCCAGTCAGGTATAGTTGGGGCCGACCTAGCAAGTGAAAAGGTCAAGTGAAAGATAAAGTATAAATAGAGAGTGAAGCTCTCTCATTTGAACACACACTCACTCACACAAGTTCGCATTAGTGAGAGAGAGGACAAGTTCGCATAGGAGGAAAAGAGAGGAGCTGCAGAAGACCATCTTTGTTTTGGGGTTTTACTTTTGTGATATTGTATTGGTGACAATTCTATCTCTAAGGAAGTTGCGGGGTTTTCTCCTTTATGGTTTCCCCAAGGAAATTCTTTGTGTCTATTGTGTTATGCTGTGCATGTTATTCTTTCAGTTAAGATCCTGGATAAATATTGATTAAAAGTAGAAAATCTAACATCTTACAATGAATTAGTTCCAAACAGTAAGACATCATCAGCAAATAGTAAGTGTGTGATTTTAATATCAGAGGAAATATTTACTCCTTTGATTTTACCTTATGAACTTGCTTGCATGATATGTCTGCTAAAAACTTCGATGACCATTAAAAAAAGCAGGGCGGATAAAGGGCACCCCTGTCTAATGCCCCAGAAGCTTTTGAAGAACGCAGAGGGAGCCCCATTCACCAAGACAGCGAAATGTGCAGTACATGCATGGATCCAATTTGTCACCGGAAGAGGGATCCCAATTTGAATGAGGATAAGTCTGATGTAGCCCCAATCAACTATGTCAAAGGATTTTTCCAAGTCCATCTTGAGCAAAATAGAGTTCAAACTTTTATGTTTAATAGAGTGGATGGCTTCTTGAGTGATTCCTATAGCATCCAGGATTTGTCTGTCATGGAGAAAGCCAAACCGCATAGGAGACATGTGTTTAGACAAACATGGTTTGAGACGATTTGCTATAATCTTGGTGATAAGCTTATAAACTAGATTGCACAGAGCAATCAGTCTAAACTTTGAGAAATTTGAAGGCTTATTGACTTTCAGAATCAAGGTTAGGAAGGTGGAATTTAGTGCACCCGAAACAATCCCTTCAGTTCTGGAAAATTCCACCATATTTAACAGGTCAATACCCATAATATCAAAAAAATGAGTGAAAAGGTCAACAGTCCAGCTTTCAGGGCCTGGGATTTTCTCTTTAGAGAAGGATTTCAAGGCATAGTGGAAAAAATCGGCGACGTCCCGAAAAATCGTGATTTTTCAAAAAATCAGACCCTGGAAAAAATCGAAAAAAATCGGCAAAAAATTGGAGAAGATCCGGAAAAAATCGGCAAAAATCGATAAATAATGGAAAAAATCGGTAAGCAAATTTTGATCCTATTAAAGTACAATTTTTTGCATTTTTTAATGCTTTCCGTGGTTTTCCAATTTTTGTCAATTTTTTCATCGATGTTGCCGAGAAGATGTTTTCTGGACCCTTGCCGATTTTTTGCCGATGCCGATTTTTTCCACTATGTTTCAAGGTATGTTCGATTTCATCCAAGGTGACCTGAGAAGCCAAAGCTGAACCTTCTCGGTCATCAAAAAATTTTGGAAAAAGTTTGATAGTAGATAGCTGCGCTTCAAGAGAGCTAGTACCAGGATCTTTATAAATTTCAGCGTAATAATTCTTTGCCATCTTCTGGAGGTCTCCTTGTCCTTTGACAACATTCCCTGCTTCATCTGAAAGTTCCCAGATTGAATTTAAATTTCTTCTCTGTGTGGCAAAAGAGTGAAAAAATCTGGTATTTTTATCCCCAAGCTGAACCCAAAGGTCTCTGCTTTTTAAACGCCACTCCATTTCTTGTTGTTTTAAGATTTGATCATTTTTTTCTTCAAGATTCTTAATCAGGGTAAGATTTTCCTATGAAAGAAAAAAATCAATAGAAGTAGCTCTGATTTTTCGGATATGTTCTTCAATCAGGTTGAATTCATCTTTCATCCTTCTCTTTTTTACCTTTAATCCAATGTATAACCTCTCCTTTTAACTTTTTAAGTTTGTAAGTTAGAAGTTCCATGGGATTAGATCCTTCCACATCAACTCAATTAAGCCAAGTGGATCTGACAAAGTCACAAAAATCTTGATTTTGAAGCCAAGAAGAGTTAAATTTGAAGGGGTAGTGAAAGTTGGGAAAATCCCCTTCAAATTGGAACATAATAGGCCAGTGATCCGAAATTTTTGAATGTACAACCCATGTCCTGTGTCTTTGAAAAGAGTGAAGTAAATCAGACTTGATGATAAACCTATCCAAACATTTGTGAATCCCCTCTGAGCCACTGCGACCATTTGTCCAGGTGGGTTCCAACTTAATGGGGGCAATGTCAACCAAATTAAATTTGTTTAGCAAAGAACTGAAGTAAGTAGCCATACCATCCAACTTTGTTGTATCTCCCCATATTTATGCAGAGGATAAGGTGAGATTTAAGTCACCAACTAAGATAAGGTTCTTCCAGTCAAGCAAACCCGAAAGAGCTAGAGACTCCCAAAAAGCTTCTCTCTCTTTAGAAGGGTCGTAGATGTTTAGAATGGAGACATCTAGATCAAGTTTGCAAAACTTCCCTGTCATTAAAAGACCCCAAGGGGTTTTGTAAGTCTTAAAGGACATGTACTTTGGATTCCAAGAAGAAACAATTCCACCAAAGAGGCCCGAAGCTGAAATGGCAGAGACTTCCCAATTAGACATAACCTTTGCAACCGATTCAATAGCAAGGGAGTCGACGCACATTGACTCTTGGAGTAACAGAATAGCAAGGTCAGTATCTCTTAAAAGCTTAGATAAAGCCCTAACCCTAGCAGCTTTACCTAACCCACGCACATTTAAGGAAAGGATTGACATTAATAAGAAGAGTCAACCGGGGCATGTGCTCTAAGAACACCAACAGAAAAAGAATCTAAAAGATCACTAGGCTCTGTATCTACTTCCACCAATCGCGCAGACACAGGTTTATATTAAAGAGAAGACGATGAAAGGTTTTCTTTCTGCCGGGAATTCTTCTTTTTTTTCCTGATTGTAACATTTTGGAATCGTATCGAATTAACCAAAGGATTTGTGGAAGGGTTTTTTGAGAAAATTGGAAGAGGGCAGGAGAAAGGGTTTGTCGAAGAAGAATTTTGTGGCCCAATAACTTTATCAGGATCGGTTTCCAAGTTTCTTTCCACAGAAAGGTTCTGGACGACGGGTTTGGGGATTTTTGCCAAAGGAAGGTGTTATCACACAACTTGTAGTTGTCCCTAAAGGTATCCCATCCAGGATGATAGAAGAGTTGGACAACTAAAGAGGTGACCCAAGGCTTTCCACGGTTCCCAATGCAAGTGGGTGTCACGATAACTGAGGCAACCTTCGCTTTAGATCAAGGGGGAGACCCTTGCCAATCTATGAAGACTAGCTAACCCAAAGACTCCTAGGGAAATGTGTAAAATTATGCAAGGAGATCAATGGTACAAGATCTTAGATCTAGAAAAGTAAGTGGACCCAAGGGGGTTAAGGCTTGGTTGAGAGGTTTAAGCAATGGACAAATGAGTCAACCAAGTGTTTGATTAAGGCCACTTAAGAAGTTAAACAAGTAGATCTAAGAATGAGCTAATGCATTACCCAATGACCCAAGTGGAGCTCTTCCCTTAAAATAAGGAATGGGGTCCACAAGGTGAAAATCAATGGGGTAAAGCATTAGGGGTAGGTTTTGAGGGATGATCTATCCAATGAAGCAACAATCTCAACTACCCACGTACTAGAACCTATCCAAAGGCCTCCCTCAAGGAATGCGACTTCCCTTGGAGAGACCAGTGTGCCTTGGGAAATGGGCCAAATGGAGTCCAATAACCACCAAACTATAGATCGGGATTGTCGTGAATATTATTAAGGTGGATTTTAAGTTTTATCCCCAAAAGCATGCTAGATCCAAGTGGATCTAAAAAAATGTAAAAAAATGAGGGTTTTGACAATGAGGGTTTGTAGATCTAAGAGAATAGATGGACAAGGTAGAAGAATAACGTACCTCCTTGAGCATACCTGGAAAATGGAGAAGAATGTTGCTTGTGACGAGGATTACTTCCCACAAAGATCAAATGCCAAACTTGATGAAGCCCTTCTTGCTATGCGTTTTGCCTCCAACCAATTCGCCCTCCTCTTCTTATCAATCAAGGATACAAAGATCAATCAATCAAGAGAAATGGAGGTAGATGCAAACAAAAGATGAATAAACATGAAATTGTTGGTGCAAAGACAAAACAACTCCCTGTAGACCCAAAACGTCTTGCTGAAGATAGTAGGGTAGGCCTCCCCGCCAATACGCACTCCTCCAAAGCGTCCTCTTTGCCTGCAAATCGTGTTAGTGAAGAGAAAATCCAAGATGGCCACCAATGTCTGCCAGTGCAGAGGAAAAAGCATTTACAATCACCACAAACAAGAATTCAACTCCATGATCCAAGATGCCCAAGAAAAATATTTTATTCCAATAGCCAAGAGCCAAAAATCTCTAGATGCCTTTACAATGTGGGGGTGTCCTCCTTTTATAGGAGAGAAAGACCAAAACCCTAAACCACTTTTAAAAACTAGTGGTTGAGATCAAAAGATATAACAATGTAATCAACTGCTAAGATGAGCCAACACAACAATAGACATGGATCACTCAAATAGAGGATGAAGTCATGGCTAAAAAGCCTCTAGGAGGGGTGACGTCATACATGGGGGTGGCTAATAACATAGGAGCCACAACATAATGACATGGACAAGTGACTAGGAGCACATGGTGGGGATAGGAGGTATTATTCCCCTTCACTAGCATGATCCCATGGCACAATAATATAAAATTCAATGACATGTCCAAAAATACAAATGATCAAATCCTGTCCCCATCATCAGAGAGAGAAATACAATAAAAGAGCCCCTATAGCCCATGTGGACCCCACTAACTGGTGCCAACTGATCTGGAAGAAGGGGGATTCACCATGGATGACCTCTGAGCAGACAAAGTGCCAAAACCTTGCCTCAATTGCCCAAATTGAATTCCTCAAAGACCTTTTTATTCTATTTTTTAATCCTCCTGAAAACCCTAAAACTGCCCAAAACTGCCTCTAGGTTGCCTCTGCTGTCAAACTGAGTGTACCATCATGTCCAGAAGGCGGGTAATATGGTAAAAACAAGTGGCTAGACCACCCCCTTTTTCTGTAGCTCCCTAGGCAACGACTTGCCTCCAATGATCCTGCTGGATAGGCCACATCAACATGCCCAAGCTGGTCAACAAGTGGAAAACTGCTAATATAATGCCCAGGAGTGCCAGAACCTGAAAAATAAGTGCCTCAATGGATCTAGAAGACCCAAATCCACTAGAGATGAGTACTCATACACCTCATGATAACCTGTGGGGACATTTGTAGGGTTCACCATACCCGGACAGTGTAAAATATGATGATCTGGAAATAATAATAAAAATGACCAACTACATCAATCATCATCTGGAGCATATGTCCAACATATGGTATCATCAATAGGTGCATGTGGGACCATAGATCAACATCATAAAGCATAAGTGGTCCATCTCATCACGGATCCCAAGAATGACAATGGTCAAACTATGTTTGACTAGGTCAAAATACAAAGAGAGAGTAGATTATTACAAATGACTTAAGACATGTTCCTTTAACCATATTCACAGCTTAACTTAAAGTATAAACATCAATCAAGTGGCAATTAATACATAGATATTCAATGTTATTTATAACTTACTTGCACCAAAGCTTTAAAGACATACTTCATCCAATGGACATGGCCTAACTGCTAGCAAAGGGTGAAGGCTAAGGACAAGGCTAGGTAGAAGGGATGACTTGAACAACTTAACTAAGTGATACTTTGGACGGAGAAAAGGGGAGCTACACACTGTGCTGGACAAGATAAACAAAAGGAATGGTGGTGCCTCACAAATGGATAAGTTGTTTAGAGAGTGCTTATTCAACCTTGGCATCATGTCTACATCAAGTTGATCCAAGTTCATTAGGATCATTCATTCCATTTCCATGGCCAACAGTCTTTAGATTTGGCATACATTTAACCACTACTTTTTATTTGGCCTTTCATTTATATCATTTTGAGGTCAACAATCTTTAGATTTCTCATACATTTAGCCATTGCTTTTTTAGACCTTTTTATTTGGACCCTTCATGGGGTACTTTTAGCATTTCATTGCTTTAGCTCTTTTTCATTGTGATGAAAATCACAATTTTACATTTCATTTATTTCCATGGGCTTTTATCTCAAAAGAGATTTTCAATAATTTCCATACAAGTAGTACATGTGCTTCAGGTTTTAGCCAACAACATCTCATGTGACTAGGGGGAATTCCGCAAATCTAAAACCACACATCGGGGCAACCGACTAGAGTAATAAAGGCATAAAATCCAACTCACCAAAGGCAAGTTATGTCACCAACTCAAAGTCAAGACACAAAACAAACATGGATGCTATCCAACACAGAGGTAGGAGCGGGGAAGTCCTCCATATCAAAAGTCAAGAAGGCAAGTCAAGGTGAAAGCCAAAACAGGGAAGGTCATGGATGGATGGAGTCAAGTGAATGTGGTGCCTAAGCTAGAAAACATAAATGTCAGGAAAGACCATGTCCATGCTCATAGGAGGGTAAGTGAAACCAATAAGTATAGTCAGTAAACCTTTAAGTGCAAGTAATACATCCAATTCATTATTTAAATCCAACCAAGATAGTTCATTTCATTTATTTAGATAATACTGCCACATCATGAATTACATACCAAGTTAATGCTATGAAGATGACTAAAACAACAAGATAATAATCAATGCTAGCAATCACAAGTCTAATGGTCATATCACTATATATCTCAACATCTAGAACCGATGAAACACTGCTGCAATAATAACATCTTGAACTTTGGGCACTAAACTGAATCTGTATGGAATAAAAGGTCATATCGGTCATCAAATCTAAGCTCTCAAGGCTCAGCTCATCAAATCTAAGCTCTCAAGGCTCAGCCTTGGCATAAGGTCTACAAATTGTCTGATATAAGCTGCTCTGATGTCTAAGTGATCATAAATGGTGTTGCTCATCATGACTAATCTCACTGAAACTGTGTAAAGGCAAAGCTTTGAAAAGTGCAGATATTTGCTCAGTAAATATAGTAGCCCAGCTACTATGGTGTGATAACAGAAGGTTAGAACAATCTATCAGGGGATCAATGGACTTATGGATAGGAGGGTTGATAGGAATCAAATCAAAAGAAACCTTTTCCAGAGTGGGAAGTGGGAAAACAAAAGGCTCACCTCGAGAAGAAACCTGGGATGAAACTCCAACAGATGACCTGGACAACCCTAAGCAGGGGTCGGTTCTAAAAACCCTTCCCCCGAGATGTCTAAAGAAGTAAAATGGGGAGTATTTTCAACCAAGGAAGGAAAAGGTTCGACGGAGGGGGGATTAGGGCAAGATCCAAGAAAATGTTTTTCAGCAGAAAAGAGGGTCACCTCCCCCCTAGAGATTCTTCGATCTAAATCCATTTCAGCAGAAATATAGAAATCTAACTCCTTTTTGCATACATCTAAATAAGGGGTGGAAGAACCATCCTTACCCGGAAGTTGCAGCTTGTGGCGTCAAGGAGATAGGTTCTTCGGAGTGCTTTGACAAGATAAAGATGTCGAACCTGGACGAAGATCCAGAGAGTTAAAAGAAGGTCCCCCACGCAGAGAAGGATAGTGGGCTCTTGTATGACCAGTTTCTCGGCAGAAAAAACATCTGAATGGGATCTTGAAAAAGTCAAGCCTATGTTTGATTAATCTTTCACCCCAGAGAATTTCGACTTCATCAGGAAGTCCGTGTGCCAAATCCAGCTCGACCATGACTTTTGCAACCTTTTTGTCGATGCCAAATAAAGAATTTTTGTCTATTCGAATGAACTTACCAACAGTGTTAGCCAAACCCTCCAGGACGTTGTGTGTCCATAATTCCAGCGGAAGACCATGAATTAGCATCCAAAGATGTCGGATATTTTGGCGTTCTCGCTCAGGGTTGAAGCCAATGTGCCATCGTTTTAAATAGAGAGAACCATCCTTGAAAATCCAAGTTCTATGTAAGATATTCCGGATGTGTTCTTCATCAGGGAAGATGATCCATCCCAAAGAAGAAGGTTTATCCTGGGAGCATAGCCGCAAAAAGGGACCCAGAATTTTTGCACCCAATCATTTAGATCGTCTTTGTTTCCTTTGGTGAATTCAAGCTTCCCAACCAGAGCTCGTTTTGACAGTATGTTCACGCGGTCCAGATTTACATCAGCGCCAAGGACATATCGTTCCAACTTATCACGAGCTTTAATAGCCTTGGCATGTCGCCTGAGTTTTGCTCTTTCGCCACAGCAACGAGGGTTTACAGATTTCGGAGCAGGAATAGAAAAGGAGCTATTGCCCAAAGGAAGCCCCTTTTGTAAACAACAATCCGAGGAAGGGTTTGTCAGGCATCTGTCCAATATGACCAGATCCATCAGTGGGCAAGTGGGTTAGGTCAAAAAAGTGTTGCGGGATGAGACAAGTGGCAAAGGGAGGGTTCCAGCTGTAAAGCACCCGAAAGAGAAACTAAAAAGTGACTAAGAAAAAGCCACCAGGAAAGGAAAGGTGTAGGACAATGAAAGAAGCAAGAACTGGCGGTCCAAAGAACTAAAAATGGATAAGGATCAAAGTTAAATAACATCTAAAAACCTTCGCTATCAAAAGTAAGGAGAAGAAACCACAGAAAAAAAATGTTCCCACTTTTTTCCCTTGGTTGGTACTAAGCTGATTGTTTCCGATCAGCTGGACTCCAAGCCTGCAGCTTCATTCCATCCCCCTGGTAGCTAGGGTTTTCTGGGGACTGAGATATCAATATATCTTTTTATTATTATTGTATTTATATGTGTTTATATTTTAGAATTTATGATGCATTGTATAAGTGATTGATTTTGTAGATATGGTTCCAAATTTTAAATAAACAGTTAAAAAAAAATGATCATAAACCAAATAATAAATGTAAAATATAAATGATTACCTTACATAAAAACAAAAGAAAGAAGAAAAACTTACCTGTGGATCTAACGCTACTCCAATCACAGGCGCGGCCATGTGAAAAACACCCTGGCAACCACTTATAGCCTCATCAAAGCTGCCATCCTCCGACAGATCAGCTTCGAACAGCTTCAGCCTTTCCTTTGCTCCCTCCAACTTCCATAGATGAGCCATCTTTTTCTGGTTACCTACTCATGGAAATTCAAAGGTTTGCTTATAAATGCAGTTCGCCGAGGACAAAAAATTATAATGAGGCCACAATAACTTACCAACATCCCTTACGGTTCCCTTGACGTGGTAACCACGTTGGAGAAGACAGTTGACAAGCCAAGAGGCGATGTAACCCGATGCTCCTGTCACGCAGACGGTTCCCTTGGCGCTTGCGACACAGCTTTCCTCCTCTTTCCCTTTGGCCATCTCCACCTTCCGAAAGAAAAAAAAATCCAGTGCAATGCATATGGCATCTATCCGGTAAAAAAATTGTGGTCTTGTGGCCTTATTTTTATCCGGTAAAAAGTTTAAATAAATAAAAAATCATAAGTTAAACGATATAGGATTTATATTTATATATATATATATATATTTTTTTCCTTTCATTTAAAATGTAAAATGTAGTCAAAATTGATGAAATTATAGTTTTGAGTTTTTTGTTTTTATTCAGCCAAAAAGACCTTATCACGATCGTAAACAAAAACTACTAGTGTGAATAATTTCAAAAGACTAATCATATAAAGATGTTCACACAACCCTTCTCTATGACTTGATTACCCTAAAACTTTTTTCAAAAAATGACGCTCTCCATGCCATCTATAATCTATTTAGAAAGCAAATCAACCATAGAATTGTACTGGCGGAAAATATGTTCAAAAGTAATCTACTTCAAAAGATTGATCTATGCTTGTATTCTCTTACACCACTGAAAAAGAGAGATGACTTTTAGATTATAATCTCCACGAGCCCATTTGATAGTCACCTTGGAATCTCCAAAAACAACAAGCTCAAATAAGCCAAAAAGGTTCGCAACTTTGAGAACACACCACAGTGCTTGTAATTATGCCTTCATGATTGTGCGTGAACCACAATTCAGCTTCAATGTGTAATAGTGATCATAGTTGAGGAAGATAATACCACCAGCAACACACATTCCATTTGAAGCTACCCCGTCAAAGAAAGCAGTTGGCTTATTATTATATACTGTTGTTAATAGTCTTTTATTTTTTGCCATGCTAACGTCAACCTCTAAGTGATTTTTGGAAGTGAGTACACCAAAATTAATCAAAAACATATTGAATTCATTTGTGTAATCAAAATTACAACTTGAATGATAAAAATCAAAATTAATATATGTGTTTCAGGGAAAATTTTAGGAGAGGAATTTAGTCCATTGGATAATTTTCAAGGGTTTTTCCAATTTTTTTTCCTAATTTTCATATTTTTCTAAAATAATTTGCCCAAATTTCAAAGGATATATATTTTATTCTAAATATTGCCAAAAATGGTCCATAAATGATATAAAATTCTCGAAATTTGAATATTTTTACAAAAATATGGCCAAACATTTTATGGTTGGAAATTTAAGAATTAATAAGATTCCCCAATATTTCCACATTTCAAAAAAATATGTATTCTTAAATTTTTTCTTGCTTGAGATTGCAGGTCTGTATTGGATGCCTTTAGTTAAGTTGAAAGTTGTTTATGTACAAGCAATTCCTTAGAATTTATTTGGGTAGAAGCAAGTATTTGTCCGTTTACGAGTTTATGAATTTACAATTGAATACTTGAAATGTTATTTGTTATTATGAAAATATTGTTTAATTTTAATTATGGGCATGTGGTTTCCATGAATCCATGTTATTCCATGTTTGTTTATAGTGTTGCATTGTATTATCTTTCACTGCTCATGCACTTAATTAATTATTGGCCTTCATGGGAGACCTAGTATAAAAAAAATGATAGTTTCTTAAGAAATGGAATTTTAATTTCTTATTATTGGGATTGTTGTGTGGAAGGGGGTGGAAGGAGACATCACAAATAACTTGGTTATACACACAAAATGGATTTTGAGAAAAAATCATTAAAGATAAAAACTTCTCATCCACTAATTTGCTATAATAATAATATATTTTTTTATACTATCATTTAATATTTGTATTTAACCTCAACTATTTATTCATGTATGTAAACAAATTCAATCTTTATAAGTAACTTGATGTTCTACCATGTTTACACTTTCATGTTTTAATTCTACAATATACTAAGTTTATTCATTTCCATCAAAATCACATCCATTACAAAGATTTTATTGGAACATTATGTAGCCATTCCTTTTTAATTCATTACGAAAGCTTTACTTATATATATGAACTTTTTGTATTCCTTCTTTTTTTTTTTTTTTAAAGTTTATGTATTTTTTTTCTATTTCATTATTATAATTTATTTATAGAAGATTATATAGTATGCAAGGAAGTTGCTTTCAATATTTTAATTTTTAATTTTTATTATTCAAATTTTATTTTAAATAACAAAAATGAATTCAACACCCTCAAATACCTAAGTGTGCTCAAATTTTGCAATTCTAACAACATATATTTAAAATCCCAACAATTCTAACTAAATAATTAAAATCTTAAAAAAAAAAAATTGTGGTCTTATGGCCTTATTTTTATCCAGTAAAAATTTGAAATAAATAAAAAATCATATAAATTATATAGTGTAAATTAAACAATATAGGATTTATATTTATTTTTGTGTTTCTTTTCATTTAAAATTTAGTGAAAATTGATGAAATTATAATTTTAAGTTGTTGGAAGTGAATACACCAAAAATAATCAAAAAACATATTGAATTCATTTGTATAATCAAAATTACAACTTGAATAATAAAAATAAAAATTAATATATGTGTTTATGAAGCTATCAATTCGTTCAGGTACTCACCAAAAAAACACTGTAATTTTATCAAAGAAACTTATAAAAGAACTAGAGTTTGAACATTGAGCAGTTTGACGACGTTGCCATTTGTGAACACTACATATAAGAAGGAGCTTGTGGGTATTGTCCATATGGCACGAGGACGCATTTCTCTCAACATATTTTAAGCTCGGGGAGATCTAACCTAAGGGATTAGAGGCTCGCTCATAGACCATTTATTACTTCCAATGGAGCTTTATATGGCCTTTTTTTAAGAATACTTTCTATTAAATTAGTATTTATCTATTGGTCATTGTGGTACATCGATAAGGAAAGTGCTACATTGGATTTGATGTGTTTTGTTGCAATGATTCAGAGTGAGCTATTCTCGTCATAAATAAATTGGATTTCCGGTTAAAAATTTGTTGCTAATTTGATATAAGTTTAAAGTTCAAGTTATAAATTTGTTGCTAATTTGATATAAGTTTAAAGTTGTTATTAGAGTTTCGTTATAATTCTTGCATAGTATAACTATGGCATTTTGGGAGGTCATCTTAACATTTTTGTTACTCAAGTTTTTTTAATTATGGAGTTTTTCCCACAATCAAATTCATTTAACTTACTATGCCATTTGTAAAATCCTAACAAGTATTGTTTCTTATAACTATTGAGTTAGAGCTCCCTTGATTATTGACCCATATAAATGAGTTTCAATAGAAACTAACCAATTTGTGATGATTATTTAATAGTTTTGGTGTTTTAAGTTATTATTAACACCAATCATATAAAGAAACTCATAGTCACACTCATAGCTATATGTTATTTTTGTGACATTGATGGAAGTAATCATATACTCTTCTAGCAGTGTGGATGGATGATTGTGGATGACTGGTATATAGGGTTGTCACTAGTTTTGCAACTCTCTATTTAGATGTAATTATCTCTCATCTTATAATACTTTGAATATAGAAGTATTATTTTTTCAGTCACTAAGACGATATAATAAAGCCCCTTTTAATGCTAGTTGATTGAATGTACTACTTTTCCACTTTTGTGTATTTATTGGGCTTCACATGCCCATTTCAATATGCAAATCTTATTCTTTAGATATAATTATAGAATGGGTCTTCCTCTATGTGAATTTGACTACTTGAATTGCTTATGTGCACTCATGCTAGTTTTGGAATTATAATGTTTTACTACTTGAATTCAATTTGTTGTATAATGGATGTGTATTATAATGTTTTGTTTTTCTTTGGAGTGGGTGGTGGATGGTAAAAGCTTTATATTCACCTAGTTAGAGACTTCAGTTTTATTCAAGTTTAAGTTATCGGTGGTATTACTCTCTATTCCATTTGTATTGCAATTGGAACTTGTACTGCAACAAACTCCAAGTTGTATTGTAATAGATTAATTTACAAAGTGTATTATAGAGATTGAAGAGAGTGCTACTCAAGTGATTTTTGCTTGTAAAGATGCATTCCCTAGTCTCCATTATCATAATTGTGCTTAGCGACAAAGAAAAATATTTATAATGGCTAAGAAAGATCAAGCATAGCCTCATCTTCAATTATTTGTGGGGTGACATATGTGAAGGAGAAGGTAATGATGCACATGAAGAGCCTAAAACAAATAAAGAGATTTCCATATGGAAGAACATAGATAGGAAATCATATACACTGATCACTGAGCTATAGTAAGTGAAGAGTCGAGTTGACACATAATATCTGCTAAAACTTCTTATGATGTTCTAAATATGATGAAATATTTATATGACTCGCATTCTAAATTGGAGCTAATTGAGTTGTTGTTGAAGCTCTTCAACCTAGAGTTGAAAGACAATGTTCCCATGGCTATGGCATCTGAGATCAAATCAGTCATGCATTAAATAAATGCCACCGATGTGAAGGTAGACCTTGCTCTCACTGCTTTCACCAAGGTCCTCTACCCCTCATATTTTCACTAATTTGAGTCACTTCAACCTAGTGGCCAATTGAAAGACCTCAAGTTTGACACTCTAGTGGAGAACATTGAAAAATGAGAGGAATCCTTTTAGAAGAAGCCAATTCAACCCACTGGAGAAATTGCGTGCCTTGATCTAAAAGGAAAGAATCAATCACATGATTCTTTTAGAGGACACGAAAACAAAAGAGGACATGGAAGAGATATCCTCATAGTCAGGAAGGTAGACACAACCACACTAAGAGATCTAATCTTCAATGTGTTTGTTGTGGGAAGAAATGATGCGAGGCAAAGACATGAAAAATTCCATGGAAGAAGATCATAAAGAAGAAAGAGCAAAAATAAGACATAGTTAAAACACGAGTCTGGTAAAGCTCATGAATTTGCTCATTTCATTGTTGCACACTTTAATTTTGGCATAAATGGAGTTTTTTTTAATACTTCATTTTTATCTTGGAGAGATACTTGGTTGCTTGACTTTGGTACAACCTCCCACATAACATTTAGAAAATACTTCTTTGAAGAATTGAAGGGAAATGTAGATGGTGTAGTATATTTTGCAGATAAATCCAACTTCAAACCCAAGGGAATTGGCACTATTAGGCTTAAATTGCATGGATTTCCTTACTTTATGTTGCATAATGTTCTCTATATTCTATAGTTGTAGAGAAACCTATTTTGTCTTTTGCATGTTCGATAGCAAGGTTATCTGATCCAGGAGGATCTATCAAGGCCTAAAATCTAAATTCCTCAAATCTCAGCAAAAATGGTACATCGCAAAGGGCTCGATGAGATCTTTATGGCGACGTTCGTTTCACCTCAAATGGACTCCAGAAGGCCGAGATATCGCGATCTAAAATTTTGGCATGACAATGTTTTAAAGTGTGTAGAGAGGCAAAAAGGTGCCACATAGCACCATTGAAAGGGTGTCATGTGGCATATACAACACCTATGTGGAAGCCCTCCATAATGCCTCGTGGTCGGAGCAGGTGACATGGCAGATCAGTTGGCGATGACATGGAAGGCCAATTGGAGTTGACAAGACATGGACGTGGACCAATCCAATTGTGACACATGACACCCCGAAGTTGGCTAAAATTTGCACAAAGGCCGCATTGGCCACCAGTGGAATCGAACCCATAACCTGTTGGCATATACAGACACGCCCAACGAAATATATGGTTTAACCTCCAATTAACGAACCAACCACCAATTAAACATGTTGTTGCAACTATGTAGCCCGCCAAACAAATGTTGTGTGTGTGTGTGTGTGTGTGTGTGTGTGTGTGTGTGTGTGTGGAGGGATCATTACAACTATATGGGAGCCCACATAATAAAACAACATATATATTTATGTGTTGTTATAAAAATAAATAGTTGTAACCAATGGATAAAAAAAGCAATAAGTTGTAACCAATGGCCAACAAATGGGCTATGTTTATCCCATGTTTATCATGCCACCCAGGGGGGATCCCAAACAATTTAATCACCCCTTAGACATTGTCCAAGGGAGGAGTTCCATAAGCTTTGGAGGAGGATCCAACTGCTTTTGGCACACGTCCTCTATGTAAGCATGCCTTATGTGTAGAGAGAGGAAGAGACTGGTCTGGTTATTTGTGAGGCAAAGGTGGTCGCATGTATAGTCATTCTTCACTGTTTTCACGAGCCGGAGTCATTGGTGCAATCAGATTTGGGATTCTAGCAACAAATTTTCTCCATCATCAATGTTAAGGTATTGCCATGTATATTGCCATATATTTATGTTGAGATAATGAAAAGGCCTCTCCATTGAGAAGTGGGTCTGGAGACGTAGTCCATCTTTTTGACAAACTCCATTAGCAAGCCTTATGTGCTTATTTGATCATGTTCTCGTCTCCATGTGTATGATTCTTATATTATGGTGCACATGTGTTAAGTTCATGCTCTTTTTATGCAATTCATGATAGTCATCGAATAAAAGATCCCGGATCATGTTGGTATCAGAGCGGTGTTCTTTGACTTGAATTGGTAGTGTGAATGCTTAATAGGGCCAAGCTCAAAGAAGGTGAAGGAAATCTTGAGACATTCAACCCAAAGATTGGATGTGCACCCCGAAGAAGAAAGATGGAAGATGAAGAACTTCGTGCAGAGTTCGAGAAGAATTTTCACAATTTTTTCTACTAGATGTCAAACAAGGTAGACAAATTGTTTGCATATTATGAAGAGAGATAGTGGCAAAGAAGGAAATTAAGAAGGCAACAAAAGAAGAGGACAATGCTTCAATGAATCAAGGAAGTGGAGGAAATCCTCCTAAGCCTCCATCTTTACCTTCAGGCTTGAACTAAAGTTCACGCTCTTCTTCTTCATCCCATTCTCATCATTTAAAGATTCCTTGTAAAGAGGTTTTTAAAAAGCCATTATTGAAACTTGATGTGAAGTTTGAATTGCCCATGTTCAATGGGGATTCAAATGTAGATAAGTTGAATAAGTGGATAAGATAGATCAAAGTTTATTGTCGAGTCCAACGGATCAAAGAGGAATGTGTGAATATCGAGTTGGCTTCTCTTTGGTTGGAAGGTACAACCCTCATATGGTGGGAAAGCAAACTAAGTAGCAAGAAAAATGGTAAACTCCTTTCTTGACAGTCTGAATTTACTTCTGCATTATGTAAGAAATTCTATACATTGGGTTATGTTAAAAAAGCTATGATGGAGTGGAAAAGTTTTAGACAAGGAAAAGGTCAGAGTGTTCAAAGTTTCACATAAGAGTTTGGAAGAAAGCACTTGAATTGAATGTTTCTTTCGACTCTCTTGACACACTGTTGAAATGTATTGGTGCACTTCAGAACTATCTTCATCATACTTTGTTGTTGTTGAATCCCAATAGTTTGGATGAAGCAAGTGTGCAATCTAGTCACCTTGAAAATAGGGAAAATAGTGTATAAGAATAAATTCCATGCAAGCATTCAGAAGACCATTTCAAAGGCAAAGGAAAGGATAAGAGGGTAGCTACGACAAAGAATACAAAAGGAAATCTCTATTGCACTCATTGTGAGAAAGATGGGCATGATGAGGAGCATTGTTGGGAGCTACATCTTGAGCTCAAGCCTAAGATATTTAGAGGCAAAGGAAAGAAGAAAATTGTTGTTACAATGAAATAATACTTGGGTTCTGATTCAGGTGATGAAGAAATGATCGAAGTAGTTGGTTTACAAGGTAACCATTTCTTTCATGCTAGTTCAAGTTCTACAGTTCCATCTCTTGAAAATGATAGAAGAAGAAGTGAATTGTTCCACATAAGGGTAATGGAAAATCACACGAAAGTGGAAACTCTGTTTGATCCGGGCTCACAAGTTAATTTGATATCTGAGGAGATTGTGAAGAAATTGGGACTAACCACAAGGCCTCACCATAAACCTTACCCTCTCGATTGGGTGCATGAAAATGGAAAACTTAAAGTTACCAAGTAGTGTAGGTTGAGGTTTTCTATTGCTTCTAAGTTGAGAGATGAGGTTGATTTGAGCATAGTGTGGGCCATTGCACTCCCAACACTTAACAGGATCTTTTCGTTCAAAACTCTTTGTGTAATTTCCATGATTGTTAGAAGCCTCCTTGCTGCCCTTGAAGTTGTTGGAATGATTAGCGGCTCCATTTTTGTTTCCCTGGAATCTTTTACCATTAAAATGGTTTTCGTTCTTGTTATTCTTGAAATTTTTCTGGGGTGCAAACTCCTTTTTCCTGTACTCCAGCTGATTACTGTTCTTTTTAGCCTTCCAGTTGGCTATTCCTTTTTTCTTTTTATTCTGTTCAAAACATAAATTAGCCTTTCGCATAGCTTCTTCCAGGGTTTTGGGGTTATCATATTCGATTCTGTCCTTTATATGATACGGTAGGCAGCTGAGAAACCGCTGTACTTTAGGTTTCTCTTCAACAAAATACGGCACATATCTTAACAGACTCAAGAACTTACTGTTTAAGTCTTTCATAGTCATAGATCCTAGCTTCAATTCATAAAATTCCTTGGCCCTCTCTTCATAGTACTGTTCAGACAGAAATTTCTTTTTGAAGTACCTTTTAAAGGTACTCCAATTGACTTCTTTTTCTTTGATCCCCTTGACCCTTTTCAAGTCTTACCACCATATATCTGCCTTTCCTGAAAGGTTATAGATGGCCATTCTTGCCTTCAGCTGATTTGAGTAGTTGTATATCTGGAAATATTTTCTCATCCCGGATAACCAAGATTCTACCTCTTCTCCTATTTCAGATTCTCCATTGAAAGTTGGGGGTTTTATTTTCTTGAACTCCCCAGAAATCTCTTCATAAGGCCTGAATTTCTTCTTTCTGTTATACAACTCAGCCTCACTATTGTCACTAGTAGTGTGATAGCTTGGTTGTTCCCTTCTTCCTTTAGAGGATGAACTGTTGTCTTATTTAACTAGTTTCACCCTTTTAGACCCTTTTTGATGACTAGCTTCTTCAGATTCAGCTCTTTTGCTTCTTCCTTCAGTCTGAAATTTTTCTATCAAAATTTGATTTAACTGCTGTTGAGTTTTCAGAATCCTTTCATTATCCTTCTTTACTGTTTCTATCTCAGTCTTTAAACCCTTTATAGTCTGCATCAGCTCTGAGGAGTGAGCAATTACCTCCTCTATCACAGGTTCTCTGGACATCTATCTTGTCTCAGTGTTTGGAGATTCCTCCTCAACATATTCTCCTAGCTTCTCCATACCTGTCTGTTAGATTCAGAAAAGGAGATTTTCTGTCTTTTACATGAAACAAAAATACAAAGTTGGTACATAAATTTTCTTTTCTTTTATGGTTCTGTGGAAATTAGTTGAGTCACATCAAGGCCTGGTATTTGAACCATGCTCTGATACCACATGTCACATCCCATAATTTCTGAAAAATTTAAAATTTTTAAATTAGCATGTAATATTAATAAATGAATTCCTTAATCTGTTTGATTAGTTAAAGTGATCATAAATGTGTCTAAATGATCTGTTATTATACTTAGATTTTGTTATGAGTTTCTTTACCGTTGCTGATCGTTTTCTGTTTATCAACCACAAGGGGGAATTGCCATGACAGACTGGCTTCCTTAGCTTCCGAGCTAATGCAACAGATTTTTCTTCTATTACATATATACAGGTAATGTTCGGGTCGCCGCAATAATCTTTAAAGCATTATAAGTCAATTTAGCTGTACCATATCATTCAGTGGAAAATCTAGGCATGCTAGCCAGGTTTATCAAGCTTTTAAAGGTAGAAATTCTTCCTGCATTATGCCCAGATCAAAATTCAGAAACATGTTTTGATTTACACTTTAATTGCAAGGATTGGGAGTTAAAGATATCACTAAGTTTTGTACTTTTCTTATCTTCAGCAAATGCAAAGATGACCTGTCGATACCTGTCTTCTATTATTAATTTAAGAGTCTACATTGCTTGGAGCCTACTTTTGTTTCCATAAATAATACCTGAATAAAAATTTATTAGGACTTGTAGAATAGTCCTCAAGTATCATAACTGGTTAAACTCGTTGGTATTAAGGAAAGCAAAAATCTATTGGTTTTTTTTTTATCTACTTCACTAGGAGCTTGAGGCGGTTAAGAGATTCTCATTATATTGTAACTAGAAGTAGCTAGGTCTAGGGTAACCTTCGTCCAATTTTTATGAGTTGTATAGCTTGAAATCCACCAGTGGAAGTTACATAATAAAGAAATGACATGTCTTAATCATTTGTGCGAAATTGTAACAGCTAAACCCTAACATCATTTCATTATCTTACAGGCTTAAGAATAATCTAAGTCTTGTCACATAAGAAGATAGGGTGAATGGCAATTTAGTGATAGTTTTTATAACAACAAATACCATACTTGAAACCTCCTTAAAAAAAATTATAATAATTTATCGTATCCTCTATGTCTAAACAGATTCCAAGACTTAATCTCGAATGCTAAAGACAAAGCAAGGTTTCATTGAATATAAGACAAGGTATTTAAGACATCATCCTAGTGTTTTGATTATTAAAAGGATGACATGTGAACTATCCATTAGGAAGAATCATGCAATAATTTTATTTACCCATGTTATTGGTTTTTATTTAGCAACAATGATAAGAATCTCATCGAGATCTTGAACTTTATTGACATTTGCATGATTGTATTGATTGTAGGATCAAGTGATATTGTTCTCCAATGCGAAATTCGAAAGCATGTTTTCACATGGAAAATTTGGCAAGTTTGAACTATGGTTCATTACCATCATTGGACATCCCTGCTATGATTTTAATTGATTAACAAAAAAATGGTACCTCATCGTGGAACTATGGAGTGTCGACCCACTGCATGGAAAATTAAAATGCTACGTGGTTAAACATGAGCCAAGTGTTTGGTGATATAAAACAGTTGACCTAACCCTACCTTGTCATTTTTCCTTCGCCTTCGGGCTCGGATCGTTCTGTGAAATCTCCTGGTTTGAGTTTTGCTGTGGCACTATTGGTAGCAGCTTCCAGGTTGCTACAATTCTTTTGCTTATTCTTTTTATTGTTTGGGAGTCTTTAGATTTGGCTATTGACAGCTATGAGTGTGTTAAATATCTCGGGTTTATCCCTTTACTGGTCTGGTCCTGGCATGAGGGTATCGTTCGACTTGTTTTCTGTCACGGCTTCCATCGTGGAAGGTAACCTTTGAGTTTCCCATCCTGTTTCTTCTGGTGACTAGGGTGGGGTTTTCCACTTAACTCAGCTCGTGGCTACCGGGTCGTTCCCTGTGTTTGCAACTTCTTCCAAATCGCTGGTAAGCTATAAAAATTGCTTCGTTGTTTTCAATTTAAAAGAAATTGTTTTGTTTTTAAGAAACATTTGTAACTGATTCGAAATTTGTAATGTCCAGGCACTGGTTACTCTTGAAGGTGTAAAACACACAACCCTCGGCGCTTGTCTCTTACCTGGTAAGCATGGTTTCACCATGGCTTTTCCTCCTTGCTGGTTGTTAGGGTAGTTAGGTTCTTGGTTGATGTGAGGTGACTCCAGGTCTCTCGGCTCCTATCAAACTTTGAACTGTTGGTTTTTAACGAGCTCAAAAGAGATGTTATGGCTTCGGTCAAAAGTAATTTATTACTCTTGCTTTTGGTAGATAGGGTTTGTTACAAAAGAATTAATGTACAGAAAGAAAGAATACAAAGGCTATAAGCCTGTCTGTAGATGAGGTTACGGCCTCATGGATTTAATACTGGCTCTTAAATTTTACTCAGGGTTTTCACCCAGAGTTTTATAATACGACTTGTTATATCTTTCTTCTGTATTTATTTTGAGTTTGTTTAGCGTGTATTTTGCTTGGGCTTGCCCAGGAACAATTGAAACTAGTGTATAACCCTTTTTATTTATGATACGACTGTAAGTGGAAGCATTGTCTTCATTACTAGCATTACTTTTGTTCGTACATAAGGTCTGTTATGGTTCTACCAAATTTTTACAGTTGTAGTGTAGTTTTAAAAGCTTGTTCCACTGTATCGTTTACGACTCTGTCGGTAAATTGAAAGCCATGTGAAATATATTATCATGATACCGAGGCTCGACAATGAGCTAGAGTACCGTTCTGTTTGTTTCTTTTTGTTGTAAAATTATTAACTAGGTTATTTCTACTGCTGATGAATCCTTGTTGATAAAATACTGTAGGATTTACATACCTAAATTTGTTTTGTGGTTAAACTCTTAATTTATTCGGGGCTTTCACCCCGGTTTGGATAATATGACTTGTTACAAGTCCCCTGTATGTTTGAGCTGGTATGTATGGCATGCATTTTTAACTCCAAGTTTTTAAGATCACCTACATTGTGAACTCTGAGCTGCTGTCATAGGTGAATCGTTGTTTGAGATCTTAGTATTTAAATTTACAGGAAAGACTAGAAGGATAGGATTCCATTCGAAATTTACAGTGGTGATTTTGTTTAGCTGTTGATTCAGTCGTTACTATTATGCCTCTGTCGGAAGTTGAGAGACAAGTGGAAAGATATTACGATGGTGTTTAAGCTCGACATTGAGCTAACTTTTATACTGCTATTCTTTGTTTCTAGAACAGTGACTAGGTTATTTAATAATGATAAGTATCTTTGTGATAAATCTTCTGCTAGGGTTTCTGCGCAATGATTAGTTATTATGTAAAGATTTGTTAAAGATTGATTAGGGTTTGTACCTGTAAACAAAGATCCTGTCTGTGACTACAATTTTCCCTGTAAGAACTATCGACAATGATATACTTTATTATAATATTTATGGTTATATTTACTGTTGTCTCCTATAATTGTTTATTAAATTTTGTCTACAGAGAGCATAACTATTTTATATATAGTACTTACTTTTCTATACAATCACTAGGATGAAAATTACAATAATAAACTAATGATTAAATATTACTACTGTATGTAAAGCATTAAGATACCTTATCAGTAATGTAATAATGATACTAAGGGATGCTGAAAACACAGTAACACTTAACAATTCTTCTACTGATATTCAGAGATGCTCACTTTACTAAACTAACTACCCCTCAGACATATAGATGATAAATACGACATACATTCATTTATAATTAATAAACATAAGGAATAAATAGCAGAACCTGTATAAGTTGTGGACAACAACAGCAATATGAGGTTGTTCCTCCCTACCAATTCCTGGAGAGTGCCTAGACAACACTTCTCAGGACCCCCGAGCTTGCTCTGGTCTCCTTGGCTGGAACTAGGTGTAGCAGGTGAATTCTCTCAGCCAAACAGCTACAATGGAACCAAGTTACTGCAGCATTCCTCTCAAACAACTTCCTTACTGTATATTTCCCTCTTCCTCAATGGGATTCCTGAATAACATTCACCTCAATGTATTCTCCCTCCAGAACAATTCGAACCCTCAGCTCAGTTCATTGAGTACTATTTAAAAGATTGCCTAGGTCTTTGTTGGGTTAACTGTCATTAATGAGCCACCTGCTCTGATTCCACTTCCTTGGGAAATCATGACCCCAAATATAGGGAAGTTGCCACCTGCAACTTAGGAAGTGTTTGAGGATGCTGCCACTTGTCATTTTCCTTTCCACCTAGTTCCATCCACCAGTTTGACCAGTAACCTCTTTTTAACAGCTCTCCCATGCTATTGTCTCCATAATTTATTTATTAATAATAAAATATTATGAATTACATTCCATTTCTAACGACTCTACCGAGTCATCAATTCCTACTTAGCATTAAATTTAACATAATGTCTCGGGAATATAATAAAATAATTACATAATTTTTACAAAATTGGGGTATGTGACATACACACCCCCTTAAAATGTAACATCGTCCTCGATGTTACTTATTCCTCATCCTCAACCACATGCTGAAACAAATTTGGGTATGTTTCCCGCATCTTACTTTCCAATTCCCAGGTAGCTTCTTCAGGACTAAGGTGCTTCCATTGCACCTTCAGCTGTCCAATTGTGCGGTTCCGCAAAGTAATTTCCCTCCTCCCGAGGATACAATCCGGTTCCACCAGAACTTCCCCTTCTGGTTCTACATGTACAACGTTCCAATCAATTACATGAGTAGCATCATGAACATACTTTTTCAGAACAGAAATATGAAAAACATTGTGCACTTTTAAATTAGGTGGTAATGCTAGCTAATAAGCAACTTGACCAATTCTAGATAAAATTTCAAACGAACCACAGTAACGTGGTGCTAATTTTGCAAAACTCCCTAATCTTAGGGAGCTCTTCTTTGGTCTTACCTTTATGAACACATGCTCACCCACTTGGAACTCTTTAGGAGTTCTTTTCAAATCTGCTTGGCTCTTTTGCCGATCCTGGGCAATCTTCAAATTTTCCTGCACTTGTTTCACAATCTGTTCCATTTCTTTTAATAATTCAGGACCTAACACTAATCTATCTATTGGATTATTCCAAGAGATAGGAGTGTTACATTTATGCCCATACAGAATTTCAAAAGGACTAAACTTAGTTGACGATTGATAGTTGTTATTGTATGCAAATTCTGCTAAATGTAAATAATCCTCCCACTTACCTGGTTGGTCTTTAACATACATTCTTAGCAGATCTTCTAATACCTGATTAACCCTTTCAGTTTGTCCGTCCGTCTGAGGATGGAAAGAAGTGCTGAAATTTAGTGTTGTGTTTAATCCCTTAAACAAAGATTTTCAGAAATTTTCTGTGAATTTAGGATCCCTGTCTGAAATAATAACCTTTGGGACACCATGTAACCTAAAAATCTGCTTCAGAAATATATCAGCTATGTTTGCAGCCTTGTAAGTGGTTTTAATAGGAATAAAATGTGTTGATTTACTTAATTTATCTACTACCACCATAATTGAATCATTCTGATTTTGATTTCTGGGTAATCCAGTAATGAAATCTAAGCTGATTATTTCCCACTTCCAACTAGGAATAGGAAAAGGTTGTAATAACCCTGCTGGATGCTGATGTTCTGTTTTTACTTGTTGACAGTCTAAACATCTAGCTATATACTCAGCTGTTTCAGATTTCATGTTAGGCCAAAAATAATCTTTTCTCAACATGGTGACAGTCTTCTGGTAGCCTGGATGCCCTGAATAAGGGATTTTATGAACTTCATCCAGAATTAATAATTTAACTTTAGATACATTCGGAACATATAGTCTGTCTTTAAACAATAAAAATCCATCTTCGTTTAGTCTATAACCCTTTACTAAACTTTCGGTAGGTTCTTCTTTAGCTGTAGCTTGTAACTTTTGATAAATTGCATCTGATTTTATCCCTTCAGACAACTGTTCATTTAAATCAGAGGTATAAGTGCTGCTAGCTGATATAAAATTCAGCCTTGCATTTCTGCTCAAAGCATCAACCACCTTATTTTCCTTCCCTTTTATGTGCTGAATTTCAAAATCGTATTCACTTAAGAAGGCCAACCATCTTGCTTGCCTTGCATTTAAGTTAGGCTGATCTAAAAGGTATTTTAGACCCTTATTATTAGTAAGTAAGGTAAACTTTCTGCCTATTAAGTGGTGTCGCCACATCTTTAAAGCATGAATAACAACAACTAACTCTAAATCATAAGTGGCATAATTCTTTTCATGAATCTTCAGCTTCCTGGACTCATAGGCAATGACATGCCCATCCCGAGTCAACACTCCGCCTAGACCGTCATTACAAGCATCGATGCAAACCACGAAATCCTTATTAGGATCTGCTATTCTTAGAATAGGCACAGTTGCTAATAAAGTCTTTAATTTCTTAAAGCTTTCTTCACATTTCAAGTTCCAATCAAACTTCTTGCCTTTCTTTTACAAGGAAGTGATTGGGTTGGCTATTTTTGAAACGCCTTCAATGAATCTCCGGTAATAACCGGTAATTCCCATGAAGGACCTAACATCTGTTACGTATTTTGGTACTGGCCATTCTTCGATTGCCCAGATCTTTTCAGGATCAACTGAAATACCTTCCTTAGTCATTACATGACCTAAGTACTAGATTTCATCCTTGAAGAAATCACACTTACTGAACTTCGCAAAGAGCTGCTGTTCTCGTAGTTCTTGTAAGACTATCCGTAAATGTTCTTTATGTTCCTCTTCGTTTTTGGAATAAATTAAAATGTCATCGATGAATACGACAACAAATTTATCTAAGTATTTTTGCATTATGTTATTCATTAGGCACATAAAGACGGTTGGGGCATTAGTAAGCCCAAATGGCATTACGACAAATTCGTAATGTCCATACCTTGTTCTAAAAGTTGTCTTGAATATGTCTTCTTCTTTAATTCTCACCTGATGATAGCCTGATCTCAAGTCTATCTTAGAGAACACAGTAGCTCCACGTAGTTGATCAAACAGATCATCTATGCGAGGCAACGGATATCTGTTTTTAATTGTCATCTTGTTAAGTTGACGGTAATCTATGCAGAGTCGCATAGTTCCGTCCTTCTTTTTAACAAAGATTACTGGTGCTCCCCAAGGGGACACACTGGGTCGAATGTAATTCTTATCTATTAACTCCTTTAACTGTGTTTTTAATTCGTTAAGCTCCAAAATATTCATGCGATACGGAGCCTTTGAACTGGGTACAGCACCTGGTACCAGCTCAATTGTGAAATCCAGTTCTCTCTTGGGAGGTAATCCTGGAATTTCCTCCGGAAAAACATCAATAAATTCATTTATTACAGGAATATCCTCTACTTTTATCTTACTTATTTCAGACTTGACTGCCTCATCTGTAATAGTTACAGCATAGGCTTTGCACCCTTTTCTAACTGCCCTTTTAAGTTGTAAAGCAGAAATCTGCCTGACTACTGTTTTCCTAGGAATACCCCTAACAGTTACAGGCTGTTCATTATTATTTACACACGTAAAAGTTTTATCAAAACAGTTTAAAACTAACTTATGATGTTTTAACCAGTGCATACCAATAAGTATGTCATACGAGCCAAGTGGCAGAACATTTAATTTAACAGTAGTTTTAAAATCCTTCATATCTAGAGCACATTCCTTAGCATAACAATTCACTTTCCTTTTTGCCCCAGTGGCTAGTTGTACTGACCAAGAGTTATCAAACCTTTCAACAATCAAATTACACTTTTCTACTATCTATGGTGAAATATAACTAAGGCTAGCACCTAGATCTATTAAAACAGTTACAGGGATTTTGTTAACCATACCTCCTACTTCCACCATGGAAGTTTGATAGTCAGCTTGGCGGTTCTCCAACGCTGCATTGATTCGGGGCATAGTCCCTGCAAAGTCTCCAACAGTCATTTCATCTTGTATAGTATGAATATTGTTGTTTGGTTTCTTCCGATTTGGGAAAACTGAAGCATAGTGTAGGCCATTGCACTCCCAGCACTTAACATGCTCCTTTCGTTCAAAATTCTTTGTGTAATTTCCATGATTGTTAGAAGCCTCCTTGCTGCCCTTGAAGTTGTTGGAATGATTAGCGGCTCCATTTTTGTTTCCCTGGAAGCTTTTACCATTAAAATGGTTTTCGTTCTTGTTATTCTTGAAATTTTTCTGGGGTGCAAACTCCTTTTTCCTGTACTCCAGCTGATTACTGTTCTTTTTAGCCTTCCAGTTGGCTATTCCTTCTTTCATTTTATTCTGTTCAAAACAGAAATTAGCCTTTTGCATAACTTCTTCCAGGGTTTTGGGGTTATCATATTCGATTATGTCATTTATATGATACGGTAGGCAACTGAGAAACCGTTGTACTTTAGGTTTCTCTTCAACAAAATACGGCACATATCTTAACAGACTCAAGAACTTACTGTTTAAGTCTTTCATAGTCATAGATCCTAGCTTCAATTCATAAAATTTCTTGGCCCTCTCTTCATAGTATTGTTCAGACATAAATTTCTTTTTGAAGTACCTTTTAAAGGTACTCTAATTGACTTCTTTTTCTTTGATCCCCTTGACCCTTTTCAAGTCTTGCCACCATATATCTGTCTTTCCTGAAAGGTTATAGATGGCCATTCTTGCCTTCAGCTGATTTGAGTAGTTGTATATCTGGAAATATTTTCTCATCCCGGATAACCAAGATTCTGCCTCTTCTCCTGTTTCAGATTCTCCATTGAAAGTTGGGGGTTTTATTTTCTTGAACTCCCCAGAAATCTCTTCATAAGGTCTGAATTTCTTCTTTCTGTTATACAACTCAGCCTCACTACTGTCACTAGTAGTTTGATAGCTTGGTTGTTCCCTTCTTCCTTCAGAGGATGAACTGTTGTCTTATTTAACTAGTTTCACCCTTTTAGACCCTTTTTGATGACTAGCTTCTTCAGATTCAGCTCTTTTGCTTCTTCCTTCAGTCTGAAATTTTTCTATCAAAATTTGATTTAACTGCTGTTGAGTTTTCAGAATCCTTTCATTATCCTTCTTTACTGTTTCTATCTCAGTCTTTAAACCCTTTATAGTCTGCATCAGCTCTGAGGAGTGAGCAATTACCTCCTCTATCACAGGTTCTCTGGACATCTGTCTTGTCTCAGTGTTTGGAGATTCCTCCTCAGCATATTCTCCTAGCTTCTCCATACCTGTCTGTTAGATTCAGAAAAGGAGATTTTCTGTCTTTTACATGAAACAAAAATACAAAGTTGGTACATAAATTTTCTTTTCTTTTATGGTTCTGTGGAAATTAGTTGAGTCACATCAAGGCCTGGTATTTGAACCATGCTCTTATACCACATGTCACATCCCATAATTTCTGAAAAATTTAAAATTTTTAAATTAGCATGTAATATTAATAAATGCATTCCTTGATCTGTTTGATTAGTTAAAGTGATCATAAATGTGTCTAAATGATCTGTTATTATACTTAGATTTTGTTATGAGTTTCTTTACCGTTGCTGATCGTTTTTTGTTTTTCAACCACAAGGGGGAATTGCCATGACAGACTGGCTTCCTTAGCTTCCGAGCTAATGCAACAGATTTTTCTTCTATTACATATATACAGGTAATGTTCGGGTCGCCGCAATAATATTTAAAGCATTATAAGTCAATTTAGATGTACCATATCATTCAGTGGAAAATCTAGGCATGCTAGCCAGGCTTATCAATCTTTTAAAGGTAGAAATTCTTCCTGCATTATGCCCAGATCAAAATTCAGAAACATGTTTTGATTTACACTTTAATTGCAAGGATTGGGAGTTAAAGATATCACTGAGTTTTGTACTTTTCTTATCTTCAGCAAATGCAAAGATGACCTGTCGATACCTGTCTTCTATTATTAATTTAAGAGTCTGCATTGCTTGGAGCCTACTTTTGTTTCCATAAATAATACCTGAATAAAAATTTATCAGCACTTGTAGAATAGTCCTCAAGTATCATAACTGGTTAAACTCGTTGGTATTAAGGAAAGCAAAAATCTATTGTTTTTTTTTTAATCTACTTCACTAGGAGCTTGAGACGGTTAAGAGATTCTCATTATATTGTAACTAGAAGTAGCTATGTCTAGGGTAACCTTCGTCCAATTTTTATGAGTTGTATAGCTTGAAATCCACCAGTGGAAGTTACATAATAAAGAAATGACATGTCTTAATCATCTGTGTGAAATTGTAACAACTAAACCCTAACATCATTTCATTATCTTACAGGCTTAAGAATAATCTAAGTCTTGTCACATAAGAAGATAGGGTGAATGGCAATTTAGTGATAGTTTTTATAACAACAAATACCATACTTGAAACCTCCTTAAAAAAATTTATAATAATTTATCGTATCCTCTATGTCTAAACATATTCCAAGACTTAATATCGAATGGTAAAGACAAAGCAAGGTTTCATTGAATATAAGACAAGGTATTTAAGACATCATCCTAGTGTTTTTATTATTAAAAGGATGACATGTGAACTATCCATTAGGAAGAATCATGCAATAATTTTATTTACCCATGTTATTGGTTTTTATTTAGCAACAATGATAAGAATCTCATCGAGATCTTGAACTTTATTGACATTTGCATGATTGTATTGATTGTAGGATCAAGTGATATTGTTCTCCAATGCGAAACTCGAAAGCATGTTTTCACATGGAAAATTTGGCAAGTTTGAACTATGGTTCATTACCATAATTGGACATCCCTGCTATGATTTTAATTGATTAACAAAAAATTGGTACCTCATCGTGGAACTATGGAGTGTCGACCCACTGCATGGAAAATTAAAATGCTACGTGGTTAAACATGAGCCAAGTGTTTGGTGATATAAAAAAGTTGACCTAACCCTACCTTGTCATTTTTCCTTCGCCTTCGGGCTCGGATCGTTCTGTGAAATCTCCTGGTTTGAGTTTTGCTGTGGCGTTGTTGGTAGCAGCTTCCAGGTTGCTACAGTTCTTTTGCTTATTCTTTTTATTATTTGGGAGTCTTTAGATTTGGCTGTTGACAGCTATGAGTGTGTTAAATATATAGGGTTTATCCCTTTACTGGTCTGGTCCTGGCATGAGGGTATCGTTCAACTTGTTTTCTGTCACGGCTTCCATCGTGGAAGGTAACCTTTGAGTTTCCCAGCCCGTTTCTTCTGGTGACCAGGGTGGGGTTTTCCACTTAACTCAGCTCGTGGCTACCGGGTCGTTCCCTGTGTTTGCAACTTCTTCCAAATCGTTGGTAAGCTATAACAATTGCTTCGTTGTTTTCAATTTAAAAGAAATTGTTTTGTTTTTAAGAAACATTTGTAACTGATTCGAAATTTGTAATGTGCCGGCATTGGTTACTCTTGAAGGTGTAAAAGACACAACCCTCGGCGCTTGGCTCTTACCTGGTAAGCCTGGTTTCACCATGGATTTTCCTCCTTGCTGGTTGTTAGGGTAGTTAGGTTCTTGGTTGATGTGAGGTGACTCCAGGTCTCTCGGCTCCTATCAAACTTTGAACTGTTGGTTTTTAACGAGCTCGAAAGAGATGTTATGGCTTCGGTCAAAAGTAATTTATTACTCTTGCTTTTGGTAGATAGGGTTTGTTACAAAATAATTAATGTACAGAAAGAAAGAAGACAAAGGCTATAAGCATGTCTGTAGATGAGGTTACGGCCTCATGGATTTAATACTGGCTCTTAAATTTTACTCAGGGTTTTCACCCAGAGTTTTATAATACGACTTGTTATATCTTTCTTCTGTATTTATTTTGAGTTTGTTTAGCGTGTATTTTGCTTGGGCTTGCCCAGGAACAATTGAAACTAGTGTATAACCCTTTTTATTTATGATACGACTGTAAGTGGAAGCATTGTCTTCATTACTAGCATTACTTTTGTTCGTACATAAGGTCTGTTATGGTTCTACCAAATTTTTACAGTTGTAGTGTAGTTTTAAGAGCTTGTTCCACTGTATCGTTTACGACTCTGTCAGTAAATTGAAAGCCAAGTGAAATATATTATCATGATACCGAGGCTCGACAATGAGCTAGAGTACCGTTCTGTTTGTTTCTTTTTGTTGTAAAATTATTAACTAGGTTATTTCTACTGCTGATGAATCCTTGTTGATAAAATACTGTAGGATTTACATACCTAAATTTGTTTTGTGGTTAAACTCTTAATTTATTCGGGGCTTTCACCCCGGTTTGGATAATATGAATTGTTACAAGTCCCCTGTATGTTTGAGCTGGTATGTATGGCATGCATTTTTAACTCCAAGTTTTTAAGATCACCTACATTGTGAACTTTGAGCTGCTGTCATAGGTGAATCGTTGTTTGAGATCTTAGTATTTAAATTTACAGGAAAGACTAGAAGGATAGGATTCCATTCGAAATTTACAGTGGTGATTTTGTTTAGCTGTTGATTCAGTCGTTACTATTATGCCTCTATCGGAAGTTGAGAGACAAGTGGAAAGATATTACGATGGTGTTTAAGCTCGACATTGAGCTAACTTTTATACTGCTATTCTTTGTTTCTAGAACAGTGACTAGGTTATTTAATAATGATAAGTATCTTTGTGATAAATCTTCTGCTAGGGTTTCTGCGCAATGATTAGTTATTATGTAAAGATTGATTAGGGTTTGTACCTGTAAACAAAGATCCTGTCTGTGACTACAATTTTCCCTGTAAGAACTATCGACAATGATATACTTTATTATAATATTTATGGTTATATTTACTATTGTCTCGTATAATTGTTTATTAAATTTTGTCTACACAGAGCATAACTATTTTATATATAGTACTTACTTTTCTATACAATCACTAGGATTAAAATTACAATAATAAACTAATGATTAAATATTACTACTATATGTAAAGCATTAAGATACCTTATCAGTAATGTAATAATGATACTAAGGGATGCTGAAAACACAGTAACACTTAACAATTCTTCTACTGATATTCAGAGATGCTCACTTTACTAAACTAACTACCCCTTAGACATATAGATGATAAATACGACATACATTCATTTATAATTAATAAACATAAGGAATAAATAGCAGAACCTGTATAAGTTGTGGACAACAACAGCAATATGAGGCTGTTCCTCCCTACCAATTCCTAGAGAGTGCCCAGACAACACTTCTCAGGACCCCCGAGCTTGCTCTGGTTTCCCTGGTTGGAACTAGGTGTAGCAGGTGAATTCTCTCAGCCAAACAACTACAATGGAACCAAGTTACTGCAGCATTCCTCTCAAACAACTTCCTTACTGTATATTTCCCTCTTCCTCAATGGGATTCCTGAATAACATTCACCTCAATGTATTCTCCCTCCAGAACAATTCGAACCCTCAGCTCAGTTCATTGAGTACCATTTAAAAGATTGCCTAGGTCTTTGTTGGGTTAACTGTCATTAATGAGCCACCTGCTCTAATTCCACTTCCTTGGGAAATCATGACCCCAAATATAGGGAAGTTGCCACCTGCAACTTAGGAAGTGTTTGAGGATGCTGCCACTTGTCATTTGCCTTTCCACCTAGTTCCATCCACCAGTTTGACCAGTATCCTCTTTTTAACAGCTCTCCCATGCTGTTGTCTCCATAATTTATTTATTAATAATAAAATATTCTAAATTACATTCCATTTCTAGTGACTCTGCTGAGTCATCAATTCCTACTTAGCATTAAATTTAACATAATGTCTCTGGAGTATAATAAAATAATTACATAATTTTTACAAAATTGGGGTATGTGACATACACACCCCCTTAAAATGTAACATCGTCCTCGATGTTACTTATTCCTCATCCTCAGCCACCTGCTGAAACAGATTTGGGTATGCTTCCCGCATCTTACTTTCCAATTCCCAGGTAGCTTCTTCATGACTAAGGTGCTTCCATTGCACCTTCAGCTGTCCAATTGTGCGGTTCCGCAGAGTAATTTCCCTCCTCCCGAGGATACAATCCGGTTCCACCAGAACTTCCCCTTCTGAACAACGTTCCAATCAATTACATGAGTAACATCATGAACATACTTTTTCAGAACAGAAATATGAAAAATATTGTGCACTTTTAAATTAGGTGGTAATGCTAGCTGATAAGCAACTTCACCAATTCTAGATAAAATTTCAAACGGACCACAGTAACGTGGTGCTAATTTTGCACAACTCCCTAATCTTAGGGAGCTCTTCTTTGGTCTTACCTTTATAAACACATGCTCACCCACTTGGAACTCTTTAGGAGTTCTTTTCAAATCTGCTTGGCTCTTTTGCCGATCCTGGGCAATCTTCAAATTTTCCTGCACTTGTTTCACAATCTGTTCCATTTCTTTTAATAATTCAGGACCTAACACTAATCTATCTACTGGATTATTCCAAGAGATAGGAGTTGATCCGGATTTTATGAGCAGAACCAAATGAATACAGATTATTATCAGATGCTTAACACAAAATAACAGAGATACAGTAAAACTGGTTTTCTATTCAATAAGGAAATAAGCTAGAACTGTAAAATGCAGCGGAAAACAAGCTTGCTGGAATGGTGGCGGCTTATCTCTGAGAAGAGATGTGACGGCTGCGCTCATTTCGCAAGAAGATGGTTACAATGAGGCTCCCAAGGCCTTTTACAATAAACAGGAATGCCAAAAACCCTAGACATCCAAAAACCTAACCCTAGGAGATGAAGCGCCAAAAGTCATGTGGGCCCCGTTTGGGTAAGTTAGTACATCAACTTCCCGGGGTCGTAACTTTTGCATACGATCTCCGTTTGGGGCGCTCGGTAGCCCGTTGGAAAGGTCTATCTGAGATTTACAACTTTCGACTAGGGCCAAATGCATGTCGGAGGCAGCCATTTGGCCCCCCCGAATTGCCAAAAAAGGTCGTTTAGGGCCTCAAAACGGCCCCAGAAGTTTAGGACCCAAAAAACTGCTAAAAATAGTACAATACCAAAATTGCCATAAAACTGTTTTGAGCCAGTTGGAAAGGTGGGTGGCCACCAATATCCACCTGGATCAGGAGTGTTACATTTACGCCCATACATAATTTCAAAAGGACTTAACTTAGCTGACGATTGATAGTTGTTATTGTATGCAGATTCTGCTAAATGTAAATAATCCTCCCACTTACTTGGTTGGTCTTTAACATACATTCTTAGCAGATCTTCTAATACCTGATTAACCCTTTCAGTTTGTCCGTCCGTCTGAGGATGGAAAGAAGTGCTGAAATTCAGTGTTGTGTTTAATCCCTTAAACAAATATTTTCAGAAATTTCCTGTGAATTTAGGATCCCTGTCTGAAATAATAACCTTTGGGACAGCATGTAACCTAAAAATCTGCTTCAGAAATATATCAGCTATGTTTGCAGCCTTGTAAGTGGTTTTAACAGGAATAAAATGTGTTGATTTACTTAATTTATCTACTACCACCATAATTGAATCATTCTGATTTTGATTTCTGGGTAATCCAGTAATGAAATCTAAGCTGATTATTTCCCACTTCCAACTAGGAATAGGCAAAGGTTGTAATAACCCTGCTGGATGCTGATGTTCTGTTTTTACTTGTTGACAGTCTAAACATCTAGCTATATACTCAGCTGTTTCATATTTCATATTAGGCCAAAAATAATCTTTTCTCAACATGGTGACAGTCTTCTGGTAGCCTGGATGCCCTGAATAAGGGGTTTTATGAACTTCATCCAGAATTAATAATTTAACTTTAGATACATTCGGAACATACAGTCTGTCTTTAAACAATAAAAATCCATCTTTGTTTAGGCTAAAACCCTTTACTAAACTTTCGGTAGGTTCTTCTTTAGCTGTAGCTTGTAACTTTTGATAAATTGCATCTGATTTTATCCCTTCAGACAACTGTTCATTTAAATCAGAGGTATAAGTGCTGCTAGCTGATATAAAATTCAGCCTTGCATTTCTGCTCAAAGCATCAACCACCTTATTTTCCTTTCCTTTTATGTGCTGAATTTCGAAATCGTATTCACTTAAGAAGGCCAACCATCTTGCTTGCCTTGCATTTAAGTTAGGCTGATCCAAAAGGTATTTTAGACCCTTATTATCAGTCAGTAAGGTAAAATTTATGCCTATTAAGTGGTGTCGCCACATCTTTAAAGCATGAATAACAGCAGCTAACTCTAAATCATAAGTGGCATAATTATTTTCATGAATCTTCAGCTTCCTGGATTCATAGGCAATGGCATGCCCATCCTGAGTCAACACTCCGCCTAGACCGTCATTACAAGCATCGATGCAAACCACGAAATCCTTATTAGGATCTGTTATTCTTAGAATAGGCGTAGTTGTTAATAAAGTCTTTAATTTCTTAAAGCTTTCTTCACATTTCAAGCTCCAATCAAACTTCTTGCCTTTCTTTTGCAAGGAAGTGATTGGGTTGGCTATTTTTGAAAAGCCTTCAATGAATCTCCGGTAATAATCGGTAATTCCCATGAAGGACCTAACATCTGTTACGTCTTTTGGTACTGGCCATTCTTCGATTGCCCAGATCTTTTCAGGATCAACTGAAATCCCTTCCTTAGTCATTACGTGACCTAAGTACTAGATTTCATCCTTGAAGAAATCACACTTACTGAACTTCGCAACGAGCTGCTGTTCTCGTAGTTCTTGTAAGACTATCCGTAAATGTTCTTTATGTTCCTCTTCGTTTTTGGAATAAATTAAAATGTCATCGATGAATACGACAACAAATTTATCTAAGTATTTTTGCATTATGTTATTCATTAGGCACATAAAGACGGCTGGGGCATTAGTAAGCCCAAATGGCATTACGACAAATTCGTAATGTCCATACCTTGTTCTAAAAGCTGTCTTGAATATGTCTTCTTCTTTAATTCTCACCTGATGATAGCCTGATCTCAAGTCTATCTTAGAGAACACCGTAGCTCCACGTAGCTGATCAAACAGATCATTTATGCGAGGCAACGGATATCTGTTTTTAATTGTCATCTTGTTTAGTTGACGGTAATCTATGCAGAGTCGCATAGTTCCGTCCTTCTTTTTAACAAAGATTACTAGTGCTCCCCAAGGGGACACACTGGGTCGAATGTAATTCTTATCTATTAACTCCTTTAACTGTGTTTTTAATTTGTTAAGCTCCAAAATATTCATGCGATACGGAGCCTTTGAACTGGGTACAACACCTAGTACCAGCTCAATTGTGAAATCCAGTTCTCTCTTGGGAGGTAATCCTGGAATTTCCTCCAGAAAAACATCAATAAATTCATTTACTATAGGAATATCCTCTACTTTTATCTTACGTATTTCAGACTTAACTGCCTCATCTGTAATAGTTACAGCATAGGCTTTGCACCATTTTCTAACTGCCCTTTTAAGTTGTAAAGCAGAAATCTGCCTGACTACTGTTTTCCTAGGAATACCCCTAACAGTTACAGGCTGTTCATTATTATTTACACACGTAAAAGTTTTATCAAAACAGTTTAAAACTACCTTATGCTGTTCTAACCAGTCCATACCAATAAGTATGTCATACGAGCCAAGTGGCAGAACATTTAATTTAACAGTAGTTTTAAAATCCTTCATATCTAGAGCACATTCCTTAACATAACAGTTCACTTTCCTTTTTGTCCCAGTGGCTAGTTGTACTGACCAAGAGTTATCAAACCTTTCAACAGTCAAATTACACTTTTCTACTATTTGTGGTGAAATATAACTAAGGCTAGCACCTGGATCTATTAAAATAGTTACAGGGGTTTTGTTAACCATACCTCCTACTTCCACCATGGAAGTTTGATAGTCAGCTTGGCGGTTCTCCAACGCTGCATTGATTCAGGGCATAGTCTCTGCAAAGTCTCCAATAGTCATTTCATCTTGTATAGTATGAATATTGCTGTTTGGTTTCTTCCGATTTGGGCAAACTGAAGCATAGTGTGGGCCATTGCACTCCCAGCACTTAACAGGATCCTTTCGTTCAAATTTTTTTGTGTAATTTCCATGATTGTTAGAAGCCTCCTTGCTGCCCTTGAAGTTGTTGGAATGATTAGCGGCTCCATTTTTGTTTTGCTGCCCTTGAGGTTATAGTGATTACCAATGAAGGAATAAAAAGAAAAGAAAAAACACAAACTACATGGCTTATTTAAAAATGAATAAAGTTTCCCGGGTGGGGTGACAAATTCCCACGCGAACAATGGGATAGCTGGCAGTGGGATTGGCCAGGTGGATGTCCATCCTTTAGCTCCTTAACTACCTCCCTCCCATGCTAGGTCCCATTCATTTAATCCAAAGTTCTTCTCACGCATTGAGTTTGATGGATTTACTGTGAATTGGTTCTGCTCTACAATCGGATGGGATTGCTCGTAATGGTGAAGTTATTGTTGATCATATGGTGCATTTCGTTATAAATCATAATAACATGGATATTGATCTTCTCTTGTGCGACCAATACAATGGAAATTATGGAATTCTCAATTGGAAGTTTAAGAAGAATCATGGGGCCTAGATGAAAATATTGTTCTTCATCTCTCGCGGGTGATTTGGGTTCTTCACTCTCATTTTGCAATGGTGAATCTATATTCAATAATGCCTCATCCTAGGCAACGAGAATGTTCTAGGTGTGATGGCGGTCATAGTACTTGGTACTTTGATGTTAATGACGATCCTTCCCTCTCATACTAGTCTATTACCAGTGTGGTCTTAGCCTCTTCATAGGATTCTTAGTACTCTTTTCATTATAGGGAAAAAGAAGTGGACAAAAATTAATGGAGTTTCCAGGTAGAATGGTTTGATTATCATGGCAATTCGATGGGATTTGGTTTTAACTTTCATCTTCCTGTACTTGTTGGTTCAATGCACAACAATGGTGTCCAGATCGTTCGCCACCAGTAGACAAGCAATTCTCAAGATGATCTGCAACAATACTCTTCTCCAAGGTATATGGGTAATTATTCTTCCCTCTATTTTGATCTCTTGTTTGAAACAAGGAAGGATATTCAGAATCTCTACTACAAAATGGATTAGTTCAATGGAAGAATCGCCTCTTTGGTTACTTTCTTTGATGTCTGGCTCTTCGTCAGTATATGAGCAATTCATCGTCTCAAAATGCGGTCGTGTTAGGTGCGCCCATCTTATTGGATACATCCCTCCAAGGCCAACCCAAACAACAATCCTCTAGTTCCATGAATCGGTCAGTGAGTGTCAGTAGTTTGACTGTTTTGGTTTTATTGGTCAGTTTAGTTTTGTTCTGGTTACGTTTAGGCCGATTTAGCTACAAACATTTTCTTTGTAATGGACCTGTAATGTCTCATCTTAAATATATGAGGATCATACTGTGAAAACTATTTTTATTTAGCTACCAACTCATGGTTCAGAGGCATTGGAAGGAGTCATATGTTCAAATCCCAGTTCCTGTTACACCAACTCATGGTTCAGAGGCATTGGAAGGAGTCATAAGTTCAAATCCCAATTCTTGTTCTCAGTTGTAATTTCTTTTCTTTTGTGATAGTAATATAATGTAGCTTCTTACTTACCAAAATAAAGAATAAAGTTTAGTTGCATGTTGGCGTGAGGTTATAAATATTAATAATCAATTAAGTAGGTATAATCCATAAGAACATTTACAGGTTCAAATGAGGGTATGTTATGTACACCTCCTTAAACTAAATATAGTTATAAAATCATTATACCAATGGGTCTTGTTGCCGCCTAATACACACCTGGAGGGGGACACGACAGGAAACCTTCAAGTTGCTCGGTGTGTCCTCGGGGGCAAGTTAGAGGCAAGTGTTGTCACCTGATAACTCGACTCCTCTGTCTAAGCTTACTCCTAACGAAGCCAAGGGGGGTGGTCCCTATAAAAGATCTAAGGCTTTTAAACTATGAAAAAAAAATAAAAGCTATTCTAGGAGTTAATATGATGAGATGCAAAATAAATAGCAAAGCATCATTTGCAAGTAATTTAAATTAATTCTTCGACACTAAACATGATTGATATGCATTTGCGACATTTTCTAATGATAACTTAAAATAAAGAAAATTGAAGACCAGTGCCGAGAATATATGAGTGTGATTGCTGCTGTGTAGGGTTGTGAAAGTATTGCAAGAGGCTTGTTGGTTCATTTTGAATTTATTAATGGATTTTAAAGGAGTGGGCAAAATTCTTGGTTTGGCCCAACAAAAACTAACCTATTGGACTGAGTGCTATAGTGGCTTAACCAAGTGTCCAACAAGGCGAGGATGAACCTACTTAAAGTAGCCTTCTGACTCTATGGTGTACACCCACGCAACCTCCCAAATACACAAAGATAAACTTGGTTGGATTTCCCTATTAAAGCTAAGTGCCTTACACCCTTTTCTAGTTGACTCAACTGTTCAAACTATGCTGCAGCGGTCAAGAGCATACTTCGGGCTTGTAGCGTTGGTTTGTTTTATTAAATATTGTGAAATGGATGATTAAACTAAACTAAAACCCCAAGATTATATTTTCCATACACCACAGAATGATGCAGTACTTCGGTAGTGAAAGGGGGTAAATTTTAAGTAAGTTTTATGAACAGTTGTATTGTAAAAGAGAAACACATAAGAATATATAAAAAGTGTTCCTTGGAGGACGTTTTGTGCTTGAGTGTTTGTTATTTAATTCCTAGAGCATAAAGGAACTAATCTAAACAAAGAAAAATGAAAAAAAATGAAAATCGACGTGAATAGACAACTAAGCTCTTTTTATTTTTTAATTTATGACTTGGAAAACTTAGAGAGAATACTGCTTACCCTTTATCATTAGGGAACAAGGTCAGTTTACAATGTTTAAGAGAAAAGAAGATGGCACTTGAAATCGGTTCTTTGGGAGGTTCTGGAAGCTCCAAATGCAAATTTTATTCAAGTTTTTTGCCCAAACCTACTAGGCATGCAAAATAGACCAGCAAGCTTAGCTTTTTAGAAAATATGATCAAAACACTTTAAGTGTGCTTTGATAATGCTACAAAATTGCCTAGAAATTATTTAATCAAACTAGTATGCAAAAACTACTTTGTGGAAGACTTTTGACGTCTCTTAATCAAATTTTAAACGAATTTTAATTCTAAAATTGATATGCATGCAAGAAAAACCAACAAGATAAAAAGTTTCTAAAATTGCCCAAAACACACTTTAAGACTATGTTCGGTTTAGGTGCAAAAAATGTCAAAATTTTCTAACTTAACAACTACAAAAAATGGAGTCAAATAACTAAGGAAAGTGAGCTAAAAAACTACTTTTCTTAGGATCTTTTGCTTGTTTTTGGAAAAGCTAAGTGAACCAAAGCACTTTAATTGTCAAATATATTCTTCAACCAAAAAAAAAATTCTCCTATTAAGAACTTTAGACTTTATGATAAAACAAACTTGAACAAGAAGATTTGTATAATTAGATCTAGATTTGAAATTTGTGTTTTTAAAAGCATTAAGATCTAATAACTCATATCTACTTTAGATTTTCTTGATAATATGTAAATCTTAAAACAAGTTACCAGTAACCAATATTAGAAGAAGAAATTGGATCTAAGAAGTGGAACCAGTGGGGGTTGAGTGTTTAAAGAAGAGGAAATGGAGTCAAGCTCCCTGATGCACCGGTGAGATCAATTGCTTTGTTTGAAACTACTTAGTAAAGGACGAACTAACATGTTCATCAACTCCTCCAGTTTAGGCTACATGTAAAACAACTGCAACACTAGAAAAGGGATACAAGCATATGTGTAAATAATGAAAAGAAAGAAATAAAGTAGTGGATTCAAACAAGAAATCACACTACTCTTAGGATCCTATTATTATTGACAAGAGTAAGAAAACTATAGAGTATTAATCACAGATCTTTAAGAAGATAACTTCCCTTTGAAAGACATATAATCCTGACAATACTAATATGAAAACATGATACATTTTACCTCAAGTATAACAAGCATGAAGATCCGACACGATAGACAATCACCAGATTAGCCTCCAAAGCCTTCTTTATTAAACTCAGGATAAAATATTATAATATAGCATGAGCAGAGGTTCCACCTTCAAATCCATAATAATGGACCAAAGCTCCCGTTTAAATAGCATAGAGCATGAAGAGTAGGGTGCAAATACCTAAGGAGGGTGAATTGCTTTGATGGACGAGTTAACTGATGCTTGGTTGATGTGATCTGAAAGTCGATTGAATTCCAATTGAAGGAGAATCCGCCACCTCTCTGACTAGTTGGTAGAATCTACCTTGAGATTATCACCTCAAATCCTAGCCATCCATCTCAAGAAGTTGCACATGCATGGAGAGGGCGCATTTCTCAAGGGAGAGATAACTAAAAGTTGATTGATATTGATTGGAACCAACTTTTCGGAGCTCAGATAACTTAATGTTGACTATCTAGTCACTTTAGATGAAGCTTAGTTTAACTCCGGACATCCTCCATTGTTTTAAGAATTTGTCCTTTTATTAATAAATATGTCTTTTTATATTTATTTTGTCCATTTTTGGAGAATTTGAGAAAATATCAAATTTTTAGATAAATACTTACTCAAAACTTAGGAAAAGTGGGTTTATGGGTTAAACGGATGCTCTGGCTTAGAAAAGGAGCCTCCATTTATCAAAATCCACCCACAAACCACTTAATTATTACAATTTGAATTTTTTCAATTAAACCATAGGAAAAATGGTTTAATTTAATTGAAAAAAATTATTTTTTTAATAAAAATTAAAAAATCGTCCACGACCAAGATTTTTTTTTTTTTTTTAAAGTTGATTTTAACCACCTAGGGACCTAGTATATGAACATATGACTTTATTATAGTGTCTAGCATGTTTATATATGTTATAAAATGGACTCTAATAACCCCCTAAGGCCTAACCACCAATTTCGGGCATTCCAGCTTTGGAGGTGTATGAGAAAAACTCATCGATTATACTCGGCTAAAGGAAAAACATAATTGACAAGGGAAAAAAATCCTTGGAATACCTTCTTTGGTTGTCAAGTCCTAGAGAATCGAGTCACTCAAAGGCCACCATGCTAGCACACTTTATTACAAACCCCATGGGGCATGGTCATACATTACAAAAATGAAAAAAGAGGGCCCAGAAAAGGACAAACATGGAACTTCTGAACTCTGATAAGCACAAGTAATAGTGCAACACTGGCGGCTTTATGGAAGTCCAACTGAAGTGCAACTCAGGAGGTAACATCTGGCTCCAACTGCGGTACGTGTGCTCGATATAGTCTTCAGGCAAGGAGAGCATACGAGAACACCAAAATCTCCGGTTTCTATGACCTGTAAAAACATCTCAACTTGAAAAGAAAACCCTTCAGTAGCACAAGTGTTTGTAAGAAACCAATGAACCATAAGTTGCTTTATTCAAAAACTAACTAATGAAAAATTCTTATAAAAGGAACATACTGAAAAATACATAAAGTAAATGCTCACATTGAGGAGCTTATTTTCCTATTCAAAGCATAACATAAAAAATGCTAAGTAAAATGGTAAATCCAATGCAACCATCTTAACATTTCATCAATATAAAAAGATTTTACCTCGTGTTTGGTTACAAGCCAAAACAAGGATACCTTATTCACGAAATGCAAACCTATGGAAATATTGAGGATGGGCGGGCTAGATGGGAGATCATAGCCATGCAGAACATTATCAAACTACTTCTTCAACTGACAGGTCCTCTTGCATGGTGCTTCTATCCAAGATTGTATATGACTGATGTACAAATCTGTAGGATGGGGTAGATCAACCACACCACCATACTTCCTTAGAGGGATTATCGAATGAAAAACCTCTGTAGTAACACAAGCCCTAGGTTGATCCAAATCATAAGAGAATTCCGAATGTGAAGATGAAGGTTGTGACCGACATTTAATTGACTGAGTCCCATCTGAATCTTCAATGCACTGCTCCTCCAGGTCTTCATTACTAGTAGTCATGTTTGGTTCCGATTGATCATATGAAGCACATGCATGCTCCTCTTTTATATCAAGATCTCCCAAGGTCTTTGAATGCACACTCCCTTCTCTAGATACATCAAAAATGGGTTTTTCAATGTATGTCCAATAATCATCATAGGTATATTTGGAAAAGATGGATGATTTTTCACTATTTGTATCGTATCCCTGGCTATATTTGTCTTCCTCATGGTCATAATAATATTCTTTACAAGGCTCAACTTCAAAAACTTTACAAGAGAATAAGCTTTCCCTAACTTCATTATCATGCAGAGAGTAAAGAGGGGTATTATCATACACCAAATAATCTTCATCGTAGATTTCTTTGCAGGCTTCTATAACTGTTTCTTCTGGAGGAATATCTGGAGTGCAAATGTCATCATCTTCACTGAATTAATCTTGAAATCCCAAATATTCAATGTTTGTTACCATGGAAATGTGAGGAATATCTTCAAAGACCTCCTCAATTAAAGATCCTTCATGAATGTCTTCGTTAACCTTTGCAATGGATTCCTCTTTAGGCAAGTTTGGAATACACATGTGATCATTATCATTGAAATAGAATTGAGAACATTCCAAATCTTCCATATTTTCTGTTAAAGTGAAATGAGGAGGGTCATCAACAATGTCCTCAATCAAGGATGCTTCATGAAACTCTTCAATAGGATCATCATGGATCATTCTCTCAAAGCCATACTGTGCTCCAAGGAGAATGACACCCTGCTTTTCAACAAGCTATGTAATCTCTTCTTTATTGAGAGAGGCTAGAGGAATCTCCAAATATTCAATGTTCTCTATCATGACGACACGAGGAGGCTCAGGGTCTTCCATGTGATATTTTATCTCGAGTAAGAAGTAAGCCAAGTATTTTTCAAGGAATCTTTCCACGTTGTCATCATCATACTCCCACTTCTTTCAGAAAAAATCTGAGGAAGCATGAAAGGGAGGTAATAATTTTGCTAGGAAGGCCCTCAACAAACCAATAATAAGCATCTCCTTCCAGAGTACAAGCAAACAACTCCATCATATTATATTCATAGAAAACATTGAAGTCGGACAGAACCTTAAGGAAAGACATGATGTATTGGATGGCTGGATCACCATTTCCATAAAACATCAGAAAATAACTTGATATATCCTCCTCACCATAGTGATAGTTAGGAAAACCTAGGATGTATGAAAAATTGAGGGGAGGATATGCACTAGCAATTTGAGCACCAGACTCTTCATCATCCATATCGGTGTTAAAACCGTTAGTATGAAATAACCATGGAGATCATCCTGTACTGAATCAGGGGAGTTGTCAGAATGATGAGATTTTAAGTTCACTGAATCGCATGCGCTCATCTACACACAACCAGTCTTGAAAAATTTATGAGATACAAGGGTTTTATCCCTTCAATGGAGTCGCCATGTGAGAATAAAAATATGCATTAAAAAATCTCACAAATTTATTTTTGTTTTACTTTGAAATTTTATAAAAGGGAAAAAGGTTAGTGGAATTGCCAGATGAAAGAATAAAGTTCTACTCTAAAGATTCATCAAACAAAGCAAAAAAAAAAGGAGAAAACAAAAAGTCGTGACCCGGGAATAGAAAGGTTTATCCCCGGCAGCGACACCAAAATGTTGCCGCCTAATAAAAACCTGGGGGGGCGTGGCAGGAAACCTTCAAGCCGCTTGGTGTGTCCTTCGGGGAAATTCAGAGTCAAGTGTTGTCACCTGATAAATTGACTCCTCCATCTAGGTTTACTCCCAACGAAGCCAAGGGGGGTGGTCCCTATAAAAGATCTAAGGCTTTTAAACTATGAAAACAAAATGAAATCTATTCTAGGAGTTAATATGATGAGATGGAAAATAAATAACAAAGCATCATTTGCAAGTTTAAATTAATTATTCAACACTGCACATGATTGGTATGCATTCACGACATTTTATAATGATAACTTAAAATAAAGAAAATTGAAGACCAATGCCGAGAATATATGAGTGCGATTGCTACTATGTAGGGTTGTGAAAGTATTGCAAGAGGCTTGTTGGTTTATTTTAAATTTATTAATGGATTTTAAAGGAGTGGGTAAAATTCTTGGTTTGGCCCAACAAAATCTAACCTCTTGGATTGAGTGCTATAGCGGCTTAACCAAGTTTCCAACAAGGCGAGGATGAACCTGCTTAAAGTAGCCTTCTGACTCTATGGTGTACACCCACGCAACCTCCCGAATCCACAAAGATAAAATTGGTTGGATTTCCCTATTAAAGCTAAGTGCCTTACACCCTTTTATGGTTGACCCAGCTATTCAGACTATGCTGCAACAGTCAAGAGCATACTTTGGGCTTGGAGAGTTGGTTTGTTTTATTAAATATTGTTAAGTGGATGATTAAAATAAACTAAAACCCCAAGATTATCTTTTCCATACACCACAGAATAATGCAGTTGTTCGGTAGAGCAAGGGGGTAAATTTTAAGTATGTTTTATGAACAATTGTATTGTAAAAGAGAAACACATAAGCATATATAAAAAAGTGGTCCTTGGAGGACGTTGTGTGCTTGAGTGTTTGTTATTTAATTACTAGAGCATAAATGAACTAATCTAAACAAAGAAAAACCAAAAACAAAAAAAAATAGATGCGAATCCCCCCTGGGGGGATTGGGGGTAGGCGCTGGAATAGCCCGTTGAGATATTTTTATTTTTTTTATTTATGACTTGGAAAAATTAGAGGGAATACTGCTTGCCCTTTATCATTAGGGAACAAGCCAGTTTACAATGTTTGAGAGAAAATAAGATGGTACTTGAAACCAGTTCTCTGGGAGGTTTTGGAAGCTCCAAATGCAAATTTTATTCAAGTTTTTTGCTCAAACCTGCTAGGCATGCAAAATAGACCAGAAAGCTTAGTTTGTTAGAAAAGATGAACAAAACACGTTAAGAGTGCGTTGATAATGCTACAAAATTGCCTAGAAATTATATAATCAAACTAGTATGCAAAAACTACTTTGTGGAATACTTTTGACGTCTCTTAATCAAACTTTGAAGGAATTTTAATTCTAAAACTGATATGCATGCAAGAAAAACCAGCAAGCTAAAAAGTTTCTAAAATCGCCCAAAACACACTTAAGAGAATGTTTGATTTAGGTGCAAAAAATGTCAAAATTTTCCAACTTAACAACTACAAAAAATGAAGTCAAATAACTAAGGAAAGTGCGCTAAAAAGCTACTTTCCTTGGGATCTTTTGATTGCTTTTGGAAAAGCTAAGCGAACCAAAGCACTTTAATTGTCAAATATATTCTTCAACCGAAAACAAATTTCTCCTATTAAGAACTTTAGATTTTATGATAAAACAAGCTTGAACAGGAAGATTTGTATAATTAGATCCAAATTTGAAATTTGTGTTTTTAAAAGCATTAAGATCTAATAACTCAGATCTACTTTAGATTTGCTTGATAATGTGTAAATCTTAAAACAAGTAACCAGTAACCAATATTAGAAGAATAAATTGGATCTAAGAAGTGGAACCAATGGGGGTTGAGTGTTTGAAGAAGAGGAAATGGAGTCAAGCTCCCTGATGCACCAGTGAGATCAATTGATTTGTTCGGATCTACTGAATAAATGAATGAACTAACATGTTCATCAACTCCTCCGGTTTAGGCTACCTATAAAAAAACTGCAACACTAGCAAGGGGATACGAGCATATGTGTAAATAATGAAAAGAAAGCAATAAAGTAATGGATTCAAACAAGAAAACACACTACTCTTAGCATCCTATTATTATTGACAAGAGTAAGCAAACTATAGAGTATTACTCATAGATCTTTAAGAAGGTAACTTCCCTTTGAAAGACATGTAATCCCGACAATACTAATATGAAAACATGATACAGTTTACCTCAAGTATAACAAGCATGAAGATCCGACACCATAGACAATCACCAAACTAGCCTCCAAAGCCTTCTTTATTAAACTCGGGATAAAATATTACAATATAGCATGAGCAGAGGTTCCACCTTCAGATCCATAATAATGGACCAAATCTCATGCTTAAATAGCATAAAGCATGCAGATTAGGGCACAAATACTTAAGGAGGGCGAATTGCTTTGATGGATGAGTTAACTGATGCTTGGTTGATGTGATCTGAAAGTTGAATGAATGCCAATTGAAGGAGAATTCGTCACCTCTCTGACTGGTTGGTAGAAACTTCCTTGAGATTATCACCTAAGATCCTAGCCATCCATCTCAAGAAGTCGCCCATGCATGGAGAAGGCGCATTTCTCAAGGGAGAGATAACTAAAAGTTGATTGATATTGACTGGAATCAAATTTTCGGAGCTCAAATAACTTAATGTTGACTATCTAGTCACTTTAGCTGAAGCTTAGTTTAACTCCGGGCATCCTCCATTATTTTAGGAATTTGTCCTTTTATTGATAAATATGTCTTTTTATATTTATTTTGTCATTTTTTGGAGAATTTGAGTAAATATCAATTTTTTAGATAAATACTTACTCAAAACTTAGGAAAAGTGGGTTTATGGGTTAAACGGGTGCTCCGGCTTAGAAAAGGAGCCTCCATTTATCAAAATCCACCCACAAACCACTTAATTATTGCAATTTGAATTTTTTCAATTAAACCATAGGAAAATGGTTTAATTTAATTGAAAAAATTATTTTTTTAATAAAAATTAAAAAATTGTCCACGCCTGTGAAAATAATTTTTTTTTAAAAGTTGATTTTAACCACCTAGGGACCTAGTATATGACCATATGACTTTATTATAGTGTCGAGCATGTTTATATATGTTATAAAATGAACTCTAATAACCCCTTAAGGTCTAACCATCAATTTCGGGCATTCTAGCTTTGGAGGTGTAGGAGAAGAACTCATCGATTATACTTGGCGAAAGGCAAAGCATAATTGACAAGGGAAAAAACTCCTTGGAATACCTTCTTTGGTTGTCAAGTCCTAGGGAACCGATTCACTCAAAGACCACCATGCTAGCACATTTCATTACAAACCCCGTGGGGCATGGTCATACATTACAAAAATGAAAAAAGAGGGCCCAGAAAAGGCCAAACATGGAACTTATGAACTCTGATAAGCACAAGTAATTGTGCAACACTGGCGGCTCTATGGAAGTCCAACTGAAGTTCAACTTAGGAGGTAACAGGTCCCTATCCCACAAATTTACCTATTGCAATTATTTTTATTTTGGAATAAGAATCTTATGGTTTCAAACATATTTGATCAAACCTCTTAAGTGTGTAAAATAACCAATAATTTTTTATTTTTTATTCCAATATTTCTGTATTTGATTGATCGAGACTATAATTTATATCATTGAGACATTGAAATGCAAAAAAATAAAAATACAACATCACTCCCGACATCATAGCCTTGGACAAGGTTTAATGGTGTGGACAACATTGGTATCGAAGCGTTCAATCAAGAAGTAGTAGATGTTGATCGGTATTTAGCAGTTATTTGTACACCAATAGGTGTTTATATTTTAGAATTTGGGGTGGAGTAGCAAGTATGAGTTTCCTAGATTGTCGGAGCACGAGACAAGTATATTGTCTAGATTGATTTTATGGGCGAGCTGATAACAAGTAGCTGAGGCATAGATAACGGGTGATTACAACTACGCATGGAGAACAAGTAACAAATAACTTGTTCATGGCACTTAACTTGTCACCTACCCAAATTTCTGAAAATTATTATTTTATTTGCAAAATACTTTATGTTAAATTTAATTACAAAGTTTTGTAATGATGATCAGTTTTGATCAAGGATGAATGTAATTACTGAATATTATTATTTAAATAAATTAATTAGGAGACAAACACCCAAGGGGACTGTTAAATGAGTGTTCACTGACCCACTAGGAGGAATGGAAGCTGTTGGAAGGTATGGGACAGATGGCAGCAATTGTATCACACCACTAGTTGTTGGTTATGGGACAACTACCCCTAAGAATGTGGCATTATCCCCCAGGTGGAAGGAGTGGGCAGGCAGCTCATTTAATGACCCAGTAACATTTGAAAAGGCCTAGGCAGCCTACAAAAGGCAAATTCGAATTGAGCAGGTATCTCTTACACAATATTTTATGCAGAAATATTTCCTCATGTGCATCAGGTGATCATTGAGAGATTCGAATAGGGAGGCTAGTTGTGAGTGCAATCTTAAGTCTGCATATTGCTGAGAAGAACCAGAGATGCTGGTGCAGGTCTATTGGACTGCTAGCTATTGAAGATTCAGAAGTTAATTGCCACTACAAGAAGAAGTCCTGAATTCCTAGAGTTTCTTCCTCCTGGTGGTTTAGTGAACAGGCTCGGGGGTACTGAGGCAAGTACTTAACTGCTTTCAGGAATTGGTTGGGTGGAACAGTCTTCTTGGGATGTTTGTTGCCCTACAGATTTATCCAGGTTTTACAAATTTTCTACTTTATCTCAGCTAGTAGTTCTGTTCAATAAGTTAGTAATTTTGTTTTCTATTTGAAAAAAGAATCTATTTCTAAATTTGTTTATAGTCTGAATGTTAAATTTTACTGATGATTTCGAATTGATAAACTAGTATCTATATTTTTCCACATGCTGTTTTATGCATCGTACTTTAGTATAGATACGTAAATTAAGAATAGATTAGAAGATAGGCAAATGCCACTGATTCGAATAGACAAGTGCAGTGATTGAATTATGTTTTCTTTTCTGCCCTATAACTAATAGTAGTAATTAATATATAGTACTTATTACAGTATAGAGGAGACTCTATTGTTTTCATGAAAAACAAATAGAGCTTTTGACTGTACAATTTCATTGTGTTTTATTACCTCTATCTCTTACATAGGAAATCAATACATTTAAAAGTTCTTTACATTATATTTAGAAACAAATATTATTGTTGTAATAACTAGAAGTGCTAGTTATGATCACAAGTCACAAATTACAGTCATCTTATACAGTCTTCATATCTTCATATTTCACATACACATTGTTTTCATTTTTCCTCTTTAAACATTTCAAAGATTATTTTCTAGCAATATTGAAAACATGATAAACCATATTTCGCTTTCCTTCCATCTTATTCATCTATATTATAAACTATATATATTACGAACTGCTTTTATTATTTTCAAAATAAAACTTGGTTTCTATCAAACCCTAGTTAGAATTTGATTCCATTAACATTGCTAGTTGCAAACAGAAAACCTTAACATTCTACACAGGCTTCGGATCAAACCAAAGTACTTCTGAAAATTCATTTTTTTAAACATTTAATTTCTTTTCAAACAAAACGCAAACTAGGGCATGGCTCGTTCATTTCCATTACAACGATTTGAACTCATTTCCAAACAGCACATATTACAGAACTAACATCTAAGACAAGTTCACAAACCCTAGTATAGAACAAAAATCACGATGTCAACCTATAGCATTACGTTTTATAATACAGACGATTTTACACAGAAACAATTAGCATACTTTTTCATTGCTGAGAAGGGAGCATCATATTCACTATAAACGAGCCTCGGCTCCTTGTATCATTTCTTATAATTTAAACAAAACAGGTCGTGACTCAATGGCTTTAACCAGTACAAGTTCCATTCTCAGAAAACAAATTACAGCATGATTTCTAAAACAAAATCATACAAGGATATTCCCAAGTTCAAACATTTGAAACGAGTTCTTAAACCCTCAGCATTAATGAGTTTTATATTGCCTAGATCCACGGAGATAAGTATCAAGGTATAAAACCAAGTATTACATAATCAAACGAGAGTCACAGCACTGAACAAACAACATTTGAATAATAAAATGTGCTTCAAAGTTCTTCAAATAACAACCACGACGAGTCACGGCCACGACCAGCTACACAACCCTTGAAACCTCATCAACCACAGATAGAGAGCACCTACGAGGGTTTTTGGAAGACCTGGAGCTTACCATAATGGAAGCTCGCCTTACTTTGCAAACCCTTGCTCGATTTTCTTCTCCACAACCTGCAAAAATGACAAAACAAAGGTTCGGCTTTAGACAACTGTTACATCTCAAACTGAAAGATGAATTGCAACTTAGAAAATCGTTATTCTCTATAAAAATGTTTACCTTGCTGTAAGCGATCAAAGATTTCCACTTTCACTAATTAAATGATGTTTTTCCACGTTGTTGACGAGACAGGAAAAACCCTCTGTCCATTTACACCAGGGTGTATCTTTCACTCCTCTTCTAAAAACGAAAAGCTTAAACATTAACTCGATATCACTCCGAACCAAAAGACCCAATTCTTAAATTACAACGCCATTCAATGGTTTAGAACCTGCAACTCAAAACATATCTACGGGACTCGAGGTCGAAACCTCCTGCATCTTGCTAACCCTAGATTTTTCGGCAGCCTGTCGGCCATATAGACCGAACAACAATAGAAACAATAAACCACATTCCAATTCATAAACAAACTCAACGATAGAAGCTAGGGTTACAATCTAACGGTCCAAACTCATTTTCATCAACGATCACATAGCTTTGAGACAAGCAACAATTACATTTAATGCTCCACCCCTCAGTACCAGCTTGGCAATGCCACTACGGCACAAAGAGGACCGATCAACAACCAGTTCGAAAGTGATACAAAACACTTAACCATTACACATTGGCAATTACATCGATTTCTTAATACGTGGATCGCTGGCAAATCCTTGTCAGCTGGGAGTCGACCCAAGTTATTAATGCAGAATCGAAGGACAATCTTCCCGATAGCTCAACGTTCATGTCATACTAATGAAGCAGCACTCGTCACCCTGTCAACATTCATTGCATGTCAGTGTCATCGAGACTTACGTTATAGCTCCATTGGATATTCAAAACCTTCACATAGGACTTTATTTAAACTCAAAACATTGTTTGCATAGTGGATATAGGTTCTAACTATATGATTTCGAATTAAAGTATCAAGGCTTAAGTCTAAGCCATGTATTAAAACCAAATCTCATATTATTTCAATATGGTGAACTGTTATATATGACAACCATAATATTGCAATTTCATAACATTTGAAATATTGCAAACTTTCATATATAAATTTATATTAAGAATAGTTGCCATTATAAATTACTATATAGGTTTTCAAACAATAAAAATGGTGTGGTTAGTAGAATAACCATAAGTTCTATTATCCCTTTTACAAAGGTCATATTAATGTAGGGTTTACAACTTTGATTTGTTAACGAGACCAATGTTTGCAACAAGTATGAAATCCTGCTATGGTCTTGAACTTCATACCTTGACTCTTATCACAATGCATATGACGTGTAGCAATAAAATCATAACACTAATACGGTACAGGTATGAGTTATCTTAAGACGACAACAAAGCCAACTATGACAACAACAAGAATTACAGTGATAAAACTATCAGCAGGATGATGTACATAGACGACTCATTTTTAAACATTATGGAGTTGTAAGACTTACATCTGAAAAACAATAATTATAGTTATGAAATCCATACCTGCACACTTTTGGTGAGTCGCAACAGAATTTATAACATTTTATTTAATTATGACGTTGAAACTGAACTATACACGTACTTTGCTCTTACCTGTCGTCTGCACACTAGAACATTCAATTTGCTTTAGCATTGTAGCTAAGTAAGCTCCAGGGTACCTCGTAGGACACCCTTGTGCATCAAAGGTCAAACTGTCAGTATCATTGCAAAAGAAAAAGTGTCGCATCATATTCCCAATCTGTTTAATTCATTTGTCATCATTATAATGTTCATTAATTACTTTATTAAAACTATCATTGTCATATTGCTGCTAAACAGAAATTAAAGCATGTTTAGTACTAACAACTTTACAATTAATGCTGTCATAATCTTAATTATTATTTCCACAATTATTATTATCATAATTAATGCTGTTATAAAAAATTTTAATTTTTTTTGAAATTTCGGGATGTTACATAACTTGTGGCTTATCGATGTTCCTACAAGTTAAGTGGTTGTGTTAGACTTCTAATTAGAGCAACGAATCTAGTGATTTGCTCCCAATTTTGGTGTGTGGGTTGAGTTGTAAGCACTTCTCTTTTTCCTCTAGTAGGTCTTGTTATCACCAATCTTGTAGTTTCCCCTACAGATGGATCCAAGGTGGATGGTAGAGGGGATAGGAAACTAAAGTGGTGAACCAAGAGAGGCATAGTTCCCAAAAGGATGGTTGTCACGCTAACCAAGGCACTCTTCGCTTTAGCTATCAAATCCAAGATAGCAAGGGGGAGACCCAGATCTACTCCCGATAGGAGAGATCAACCCAATCACCAGATCAAATCAATCTAATGAAGTACGTAGGGTGACAGGTATGGAACCCTAGAAATGAGGAGTTAGGATCACTGTGGAAGTTTAGGAAAGGTGTGATATGATAGTGAAATATGCCACACAATGATTCAAGGATTAAGTATGATTCCAGGATTCAAAGCTAGTTTCAAAAGGTCAAAATCAATTTCCTTGGGAAACATGACCCTTAAAACAGGGAAGGTCCTCCAATGGTTAGATCTCTTTGATCTTTTAATCTTAGCCATCCATTCAAAAGGTGGTTAGGATTTTGGTGTCTCTCCTTCCTGTTTAAAGGAGAGAGCTCCTCATTGTAAAGGGGACTTTTGGCTCTAGATTATTGGATTATTGCATCTAAAAAAAATTGGTGCCGTTGCTGGGGAGGTAGAGGATTACCTTCGGTGTCTGCGAGTGTCCGTGCGTTAATCTATATCTTATCACATCCGGTAATTTTCCTCGGTGATTGCATTTCAAATTTCATAATTACTTCAATCACCATTCTAATTCACTCATCTCACCTCTCCTACGACATATTTCATTTCAGTGAATTACTTGTGTGGTTCACCTGGCGACTCCACCCGGGACTCTACTGAGGACCGAACCCAACGTATAAATCCTAATTTCTTAGATCATCTTAATCTTGAAGGATCCCCTATAACTTACATTCGGAACAGAAAACCAATCAAAGGAGCTCCATCCAACTTTCTTTGGAAGATCTATAATCACTCTTCTTCTCTGAATGATTCCTTGGGATCCCCTTCAATTTCAACTAATCCAATGGCTGGAACAAACTCTGGAAACCAGAATGTTCCTCCTCCCCCAAATAATCCTAGGATATTCGGAAGGAAGGCGAAGCCATCTCCTTTAGATTTTTCTCAAATCCAGGGAGCACCCCATGACATTCCTAAGAAGTATTTTGAAAAGGTTCCCAAGTTTGATGGAGTATCTACTACCTCCATTGAAGACCATGTTGACAAAGTCTGGGAACACATGGAAGCATATGGAGCATCTGAGGAAGATGTTTTCATGAGGGGTCTCCTGGCATGTTTAGAGGGAGATGTCCGGAAGTGGTTTGACAGGTTGCCTGCCTCATCCATTGATGGGTATGAAAACTTTGTCAATAAACTTAATAGTGAGTGGTCCCACAAGTTAGATGGGAAATTTCTCTTACATCAATTATTTGACATCAAGAAAAGAGAAAATGAAACAGTCCATGAATTTAACATAAGATTTGACAAGACTGTAGCTAATATCCCTGAAGAGATTAAACCAAAAGATCAAGCGATTGTTATTCATTACTTGAATGCATTCGAAGGATGGCTTGGTTATCACTTAAAGGATAAAAATCCCAATGACTTAAAGACTGCCCAATTTAATGCAAAGATGGCTGAGTAGAATGCAGCATCTGTGGGGAAACATAATTTTTTCGATCACTTTACCCCATCCACTTTTAGATCTGACCCTAAGCTTCGAAAGCCCAAGGAACCTATGAGTGAGCCAAAGGAATCAAAGGACATGTTAGAAACTATGCAAGAAATGATGAGACAACTCACTGTCCTAACCAAAAGTGTCGCAAGTTTAAATGATCCTGAGAGACATAGAAACCCTTATGGCCCTAAACCTTACTGGAACAACAATAGAAGGCCTTAGGGGGATAGAGATAGAAGATGATCTGAATATCCAGAAAGTTATGAAAAGAAGAATGTGAATTGGTGTGATGAAACAGAGGGAGAACCTTCTGACACCAACTACCCTGATGACCAACCAGATAATATCAATTTCATAAATGACTTGTCTTTTGATGAAGATTTTGGAAGAATTCTTCTAGAAGAAGAGCCATGGGAGCAAGAAGAAGAAATAATTGAAGAACCTATCTCTACATGTTGTGCAATAAATCTCCCAGAACCTAAGGAACAACCAAAGTATCAAATCTATAAATGAGGAAGTAATTCTCAACCTTCTTTCTTGGACAAACATAAAAAGATTAATGAAGATAAAAAGGAAGAAGAAGATCTTGTTGTTAATGATTATGACTTGAAAATTGATATGAAGAAAGAACTAAGCAAGATAATGTGTAATATCCACTGATTTAATGAAAGTGTCGTATGTCAGAAGCCAAGTAGAGGATTTCTTTGATGGCATTGGCCAAGAGAAGACTCCTGAGGTTGTCTTGGAATCCTGTCACATTCAGAGCCTTATTGGAACACAACATAGTAAAGTTGAAAAGGATCCACCAATAAACATCCATTCTGCTATTTATGAGAGAAAGAACAGTGGTCACCCTCCCTTTTACCTTACCTTACACATTCAGAATATGCTCCTCCACAACTACATGTTGGATTCTGGAGCAGCTATGAATGTCATGCCCTTACATGGCATGAAGGAAATGGGACTTGAAGTGACTAGACCTTATGGAAATGTCTGTGGTATAGATTCCCGACGAGTGCAGTCCTATGGTTTAATCAAGAACCTTAGAGCTGATATTTTTGCATGTTCAGACATTTCTACCATGATGAATGTAGTAGTGATTGATTTGCTCCTAGCATATGGAATGCTTTTATCTAGGAAGTGGGCAACTGGCTTAGGTGGATACCTTATGATGGATTTATCATATATTTGTGTTCCTAACTCGGATGGAGCTTTGATTAGGGTTAACAGTGAACCTTGCTATGACAAGCATTTAGAATCATTTGATGAAGGGATCAAAAACACATATGGGGATGAATTGTTAAACAATGCTAGAACCAATTTTGTTGAAGATGAAAATGAACTTTGGGAAGGTGATCAAATTGAGAATATGTTCATGGTAATGGAAGATTCTGATTCCTCTTTTGAAGAAGAACAAATAGTTGAATTATCTAGAAGGATAAATTTGGATTTACTTAGAAATGAGTTTACAGAAGGAATAAATGAATTGACAAGGAATGAAAATCAACCACAGGTTCAAGAACAAAGTATTGTAATAAATCAAGAACAAGTCATTGAAAATCAAATACTTGAGGAGGTTGATGATAGTTTAAATGATATAAGAAGAGGTGAACACTTTCCCAGATCAGTTGTTGAAATGAATGCACTTATTGATAGCAATATATCAAGGTATTGATCCCATTCTCCCATGGGAGAATAATCTTGAGCAAACAAGTGTTGAAGAAAATGTTATTGAGGATCCCGTCCTTGTAGTTGATGAGTTTGATGACATTAGGCGTGGTGAGAGAATTCCTTTTACGGTTAGGGAATGGTTTTCCTTAACTGATCACAATAGAGAAAGGGAAATCCAAGGGCTTGCACCTATTTATCCATGGGAAAACCGTCCCGCAACATCACTATGGTTGATACCAATGAGGAATTTGAGGTCTCCCACTATTCTGATGTAGATGATTCCTTATCTCACTTATCCTTGGAAGATGGAAATTTAAATCGAATTCATGATAATTCTCTAAGTTGGGAAGAGGATGCCTTAATTAATGATGCACCTGAAGGAGACTTTAACTTAAACAACCTTGCTATTTTTCAAACTCCTTTAGACTCTGAAAATAATGTTTTATCTAAATATCCTTGTGTCCCTTATTTTCTTCTACCACCCGAGTCATCTAGTCATCATATTCATGATATTGCTCACATTCCTAGTTCTTTGGCATCTCATTCTGAGCTAGTTCCAACTGGGTTGGAAAATATGCGCATTCTGGTTCCTTCAGGGGAAGGCTCTAGTCGTAATACTGTCACATCTAATGAGCCACCTCCCTTGGAAAAACATAGAGATTTTTGGACTGTAGGAGAAGTTGTTAAAAATGTAGTGTCTCCTCATGAGGATGAGCTTAGTGAAAGAATCCAAGAGACGAGAAGAGAGAAGAGAGATTCGAGAAGTCCTTGTTGGTAGGATAGCCATTTCTATTGATGGTGGTCTACCCAGAGTCAATACAGTTCCTCCTAGGAGGAACTCAAACATTGTCACCATGCAACCACGAAACCTTGCTGAAATCCACCCTATGCCTATTCGGAACATTGGATTTGTTCCTGAGTCTGTCAACCGGAATAGATTTCCTAAGGGAAGTCAAGTTGTTCTTCCGAACCATTTATTGCATATTAGATCTGGACAGGCTGATGATCTTTGGGTTGGACCATTCACGGTAGAGCAGTGCTTTGGTGATATGTGTTTCTTGACTACTGGTAGTGGACGACGTATTTTGCTTCTTATCAATTAGAGGGAGTTGAGGGATTATATCCCTGACCTCACTTAGTGGCCTTTTTTGCTTGTCGTGCCTTTCCTAGTAGATTAGAGTAGGTAGGAACTGAATAAGCCTGCTTGGGCAGTAGTTAGTCTTTTCAGCCATTGAGTCTGGCACCTTTTTGTTTTTTTTAAGCTCACCTTTTGAAGCTCTTAGTGTAGTCCGGAGTACTTGCCATTTTCTTTTCCTGCACAATAAAATCAAATTTTTTAAAGTTATGTTAGTAGATTAAATCTACTTTTCTGCATTTATATTTTATGCATTTCAGTTTCAGTATTGTTGTTATTTTGAGATTTATATACATATCCATGCGTTGTTCTGACATCCGGTCTGTGAGTTTGGTATAGCTCTGGCCATTTTGCAGATAGTAGGTGATATGCTGGTAGCAGTTGCAGAGATAGAGTGTTGGATCGAGGATATGAGTTATAGAGTTCGAGGATCAGAGATTCTGAGGTTCTCAAGCGCTCTTTTCAGCAGAGCACTTGTCCAAGCTGGAGCCAGATGTTATCACATTTATAGTAGCCGGGCTACCATACATTATTTTTCTGATTGTAGTACACTTTTCAGCCAGTTCCCTTGCATTGAGATGCCGAGATGAGCATCTATTATGGATCATGTTATTATATGGACAAAAGTTTTGTTCCCCATGCATGACCGAGTTTCAGGATACTCAGAGATATGACCGATGTAGCCATTTAGCCATTTATACAGAGCAGACGGTATTGCCCAGAGTTACAGCAGTAGTTTCAGAGGGCAGATGATGGTTCAGATATTGTGCATTCAGGTATATGACTCAGCAGGTATATTTTGGTGTTATGGTTATATTGCTTTTATATTCATTCTTGTAGCATGTCTTAGCATTTAGTATCATGATCTGGAGATCATATAAATATGTGGACCTGGTTGTACTTTTATATATATATATTTGTTCCCACTCAGACTTAGAAGTTCACTACCCATACTCATTGGTTTTACACTCCCTAGGGAGAATAGGGGTGATCATTCCCACCATACTTTGGCTTGCTAGTGCTGGTCTCATTATTCATTGTCTTCATCCATCCATTACCTCCCAGTTTGTTATTACCCTAACTTACTACTTAACTAGTGGCATGGAGGACCTTCCCCCACTATAGCCTCTGTGTTGGATAAGCTTCCCTGTTTATTTGTGTCTCGGCTCTGAGTTGGTGACATAACTTACCTTTGGTGAGTTGGATTGTAGTCCTAAATCATTTTGGTCGGTTGTCCCGATGTTTGGCAGTGGTATGCACTCCCTCTAGTCACTTAAGATGTGTTGGCTAAAACTGAAAGCTCATGTACTACTTGTGGAAACTTATGTAAATTTGCCCAGGAAATTGTAAACTCTAGAATGTGTTTATCAACACACGTGAGTAAAGGGCAAGAGCAATGAAAAGCTAAAAATACTCCTTGAAGAGTATAATGAAAGGTCCACAAAAGAAATGGTTCTTAAACTCTATATCTAAACGATTGCTGACCTTATATGTATATGTACAAACATGCCCTGTATGCAAGCTGCGATTAGTTGTGCTTATCAGCACACCTGAGATTTGAAGGGTTATGTAGGCCAAAAAGGCCATGAAATGAAATCAATGGATCCTAATGAAACTGGATCATCTTTTATAAAAGTAGACATGATGCCTAAGTTGAATAAACACTCTTTGAAAAACTTACCCATCTGTGAGACACAACCATCCCCCGTGTTACTGCTTGTCTAGCATATGTTAATAGTGTGTATTCCTTTTCCATTTCCAAAGCGTCATGATGTCAAGTCGACAATCATCCCTTGGCCTAGCCATTTTATTTTTAGCCTTCACCCTCCACTAGCAAATTGATCACAACTATGAAGTGAGTATGGTCTTGAAAGTCTGGTCTGAGTAATAATAATAATTAATGAATTTATATATTTGGTTTTAGATCGCCAGTAATGATTACTTCTAGTTATAATTGCTACTTGAATGGATTGTAGAGCATGCTTTAACCTTTGACACCTTGCAACAGTTTGATGTAGCTTGAGTTATATTTTGGGTCATGTTGACTTGGTCAAACCCAGTTTGACCAAAAGTCAACCACATGACATGAGGTGGCAGACCTCAGATGATACAGAGATATGATATGTGGTCTAGTACAGGTCACCATGGTGGTTCTATGCAGTGGTTTCATGCTTATGATGATGGTTTGTGCTTTTTAGCACTTTTATAGATTATTATTATTTGGCCTGTCGGATATGATGGACATTTATTTTTGACCATGCAGAGGTCTATATGGTGTATGAGTACACATCTTAGATGGATTTGGGCTCTTTGAGTCCAATGAGACAGTCTGTTTTTAGTTCCGGGTAGTTACAGTGATTATTAGCCTCAGTTGGCTATCCTAGTGCAGTTTTGGCCTATCAAAGGCCCTGTTAGAGCAGTGATGAGATTTGATGAGCTCACCAAGGGCGCTGTGCATGGAAGGGGTGGTCCAGCCACTTGATATTACCATATTACCACCCTCCCAGAGAGCCTGGTGGCCTCACCTTGACATCGCATGCACTCCAGGAGGCAGTTTGGGCATGTTCACATTTCCCGAGACAGTTAAAAATGGTAAAAATGGCTACGGAAGGATTCGATTTGGGATATTGAGGAAAGGGATTGGCATGGGATGAATTTTGATGATGAGTGGGATGTCTTCCACACCTTCTACAGTAGTTTCAACTTCCAGTGGGGCCCACACCCATCACTTCCGACATTTTATATGGTTTTCTGGAGCCTCCAAAGGCTCACGACTTTCCCAGAGAGGCACGATTTGGTGTCTAGCTTGATTATTTTATATTATTGTGCCATGGGGATTGACTAGGGAGGATGGATATTGCCCCCTAGACCCACCATGAGCTAGATCTTATGTTTTTTCATTCACTTTTGGTTGGACCCCCTCTCCTAGGGCGATTTGGTCCATTGATATATTATATTGTTATATTGATCCATGTACTTTTATGTTGAGCTCATCTCAACCATTGATTAGATCACTTTGATCTTTTAATCTTAGCCATCCATTCAAAAGGTGGTTAGGATTTTGGTGCCTCTCCTTCCTATTTAAAGGAGAGAGCTCCTCATTGTAAAGGGACTTTTGTCTCTGGATTATTGGAATAGAAGAATACTATTGCATCTACTTGTTGTGTTGTGGTGAATGCTTTTGGAGTTCGCTCGTTGGTTCTTCCTTTGCACTGGGTTATTGGAGATTATCTTGCTATACTTTTTTGTCCATGTATTTTTCATCTACAGGTGGATTCCGAATTGGTTCAAGGAGGATGAATTGGTAGGGGAAGACTCTCCCTGCTTCTTCTTTGGGTTTCTTCGTCGGTAACAGGGAGTATTACTGTCTTAGTACCTTCTATTTCATGTTATCATTCGCTTTTCACTTGTATTTCCTCCATTGTTGCTCAACTGATTGAAATCGCTTTCCTTGGTTAACAGGAAGAGGAGGTCGCACGTGTGGACTAGGGCATCATCTCAAGGCAAGAGAAATCAAAGATCTCCCATTTGATCTCTGCAGGAACTTTCCTCAACAACAAGGCAACCTCATCCATCACTCAAGTATGATCTCAAGGTAAATTTCTCACTCCATGATCTATCCATTTCTCTAAGTCATAAAACCCTCATAAGTTAAAACCCTCATTTTACATTTTCTCAGATCTACTTAGATCTAGTGGCTTTTTGGGTAAGATATTGAAAACCCACCTCTATAGCATCCACGGCGATTCGGATCTATAGTTTGGTGTGGATTGGATTCCATTTGACCCCTTTCCCAAGGCAACTTAGCCTCTCCAAGTGAGGTCACACTCATTGGTTGGGTGAGTTTTGCTAGTTCTAAGACCTGGGTAGGTGAGATCCCACTTGATCCATCATCTCCACAGTTGATATTCTACCCCTAGTGCTTCACCTTGCTGATTTTCACCTTGTGGGCCCCATTCCTCATTTTGAGGGTTGTGCCCCACTTGGGTCACTTGGTGATGCATCTTAGATCTCAGATCTACTGAGATCTAGCCATTGGGTGACCTTGATCTTCAAAACCCACCTTGCTTTACACCTCAACATCCCTGATCTACAGTTTGGTGGACATTCGACTCCATTTGGCCCATTTTCCAAGGCACTGATCCTTCTCCAAGTCCTCATGACTTTCCTGGGTTGTTGAGTTTGCTTGTGGTTTGATCTTTGTTTGGTTGCTTGAGCACCTAGATACTGTCATATCCTTTCGCCAAGCATAGGTATAAAGCCCCAACTATCAAATCTCTAATTTGGGACACTTTCTCTGTTTTAAGGGTCACGCTTCCCAAGGCAGTTGATTTTGACCTTTTGAAACTAGCTTTGAATCCTGGAATCATACTTAATCCTTGAATCACTGTGTGTCATCTTTCACTATCATATCACACCTTTCCTAAGCCTCCACAATGATCCTACTTCCTTAATTCTAGGGTTCCATACCTGTCACCCTACGTACTTCATTAGATTGATTTGATCTGGTGATTGGGTTGATCTCTCCTATCGGGAGTTGATCTGGGTCTCCCCCTTGCTGAAGAGTGCCTTGGTTGGCGTGACAACCATTTTTTTGGGAACTAAGGCTCTCTTGGTTCACCACTTTAGTTGCCTGTCCCCTCTACCCTCCACCTTGGATCCATCTGTAGGGGCAACTGCAAGATTGGTGATAATAGGTCTAATTCTTTTATGGACGAGGCCAAGTGCTTTCAGCAGGAAGGTTTTATAGTTTTCGAGGAGGGGGTAGATATATATGTCATTATGTGCATAATAATATTACCCTTCAAATGGCGGTTTAGTGGATCATTCATATAATATAAATGTGAGGATAACATAGATGTTGAATTTTCTTACAGCTATTCCCATTGTGAATCATTGGCAGATTCAAGCAATATCCTTGGAAAATTGCAGAGAAAAAGCATTAGAATGTTGAAGTATTTTCTAAATCTTTATTGGTATTTCCAGATCTCAATAATATGAAAGGGTAGATTTGTTAAGAAATATTTTTAAATTTTATAATTTTTTAAATTACTTTAATTTTCTAACAAATATAGCTCAAATTTGTCAAATCACAATAATAATAAATAACTAGTAAAATGTAAAAAAAAACAGAAATAAATGTAAATGTAAATAACTCGCATGATCGTGCAAATGAAATTAGAAACATACACTAATTAATTTAGAAACATAAAATCTCAAAATGCCAAAATCTCATAATTTGCCAAATTCTATACAATTCAAAAACGACAGAGAAATGCTCTATGGACATTGATCCTACACCTAACACCTAACCTGCTGGGATTCAATCTCGACTGTACCTGTATATGAATGACTAAAGTAGATGTTCAACACCCCACCGAACACAAATCAGTTGCATAACAGGTTTCTAAGAGCAAGGTTGGACAGTGAAATTCAAATTCAAATGTTTGCAGAGAGCGGCAAGGTTAGATAGTGAAATTCAAATTCAAATTATCATGGAGAGCGGCAAGGTTGCATTCATGCGAAGCGAGGGGTCCATGATGCCCATTGCCATCCATAGATACACATCTCTACAGAACGGAGAAGGGGTTCCAGGACGTGAACGGCAACTCTTTTCCGGCACAGTGCACAGTGCATGCCATGCACGAGAGTTAATGATCCCGACGGATGTGACAACATGCAGACGGATGACACTTGGGAAGGCCTACCGGAGATGGTAACAGCCGTTAGGAATAAGTTTAATGCTTCGAGCAAAATCATAGAAGCGTTAGACTACTCCATAAGGTGCTTATGAGGCGGTTAGTGCTTTATTAACTTTTTCTAATTAAACATGCACTTATAACATTTCCCACCAATGCATATGTTGGTACAATAATTTTTTATGATTTGTACTGCAATATATTTTATTGTGCCCATGCAAATAAATAATTATAACATTTCCCACCAATGGATTTGTTGGTACAATAAACTTTTATAATTTGCACTGTAATAGATTTCATTGTGCCAATACAAATGCATAATTATAACATTTCCCATCAATGCATTTCTTGGTACAATTTTTTTTTATCATTTGTACTTTTAATAAATTTTATTGTGCCAATACAGATGGCCATACCTTATGCCACCAAGTGACATGCAGCCTGACTAAGGCTCGTCTCCACTTCACAGTCCACTGTTTAGTTGTTCGTACGCACCAGTTGCCTCTGCTGTCATTCTCCCATTTAGTTGTTCGTACGTACCAGCTGCCTCCGCATTGTCATTTGATGTCACTCTTTTCTGCTTAGATTTCGACTGAAGGAGAAGAGTTTAACTCCACTTACAACATTTTCTTTTTCCGGTGGTGGGAGAAAGGAGTATTATATTGAAGAATTTAACTCCACTTACAACCACTATCAAAAAGTATACATACGGGTCAATATATCTTGGAGAACCAAAATATTTATTGCTCAATTAAGAATCAATTCTGAGAAAGTGGAAACAGAAAACATTTTATTTTCTAGTATGAAGCCTTCTGCCAACTATGCAAATATCTAGACAACGAGCTCTTGGGATAACCTTTTCAGTGAGGGACCGTGGAGAAATTGAGGATACTCATCATCAAGTTGAACAAAAAAAAGACTGAGTTACAGAAATCAAGAAATAAAGCTATCTCTCCCATAAACTATTATTAGCTTCATAAACATTAAAATAATTTCTTTCTTTCTCTTCAACATCAGCTCTCGTACAATTCCATGCCTTTGTCGGAAGGGTCGGAAGGGTTTAGTAATCTAGACTTGGCAGCCAGGTTCATTATTATAACATTGCTCAAAACCGCTGATTTGAACAAAAAGGCCAAACCTTTGATATTTCACTAGATGAAGTTACAAACCATGCGGATAAAATGGCAGAACTGCTTTCAAATCAAATAAAGAAATGTAAATAATCAAAGGAATGCCGCATGGCACAAAGCAACGCATAATTTATTCCGTGAATAAATTAACTTGAATCTTTTGACCTCTAGCTGCTATACACTCATGGAGCTCGAACTTTATACAAAACTATAAGTTTATGACATTACGGAAAATCGTTGGCCAAATTTAACGCTAAATGCTTACAAGCAGGTTTTATGTTAAATGCTTACTAGGATTTTATAGCTTCTATTTCCATTTTTAGGAAAAAATGAACAAGAAAATTTCTAACTCGATGAAGAGAAATTGATGACATGGATGAAAAATAAATCAATAAATCTTGCAACTGAATAAATAAAATAAAATCAGCGAATAGTTTCACAATATACTAAAATTGACTTCTGTATATTTTAATGGGACGGCTGGTATAAATGTGAATATCTATCACTCTATTTACTATTTAATATAATCAATAATTTAAAATAATTAATGTGAACTTGCATCTGAAATATAAACTAATTAAATTATTATTTTATTTTAAAATAATTTATTCATATATATTTATGTTAAAAATGTATCGTTAAGTTTTCTTTTCAATTTGCCTCAACATAAAATTAATTTTATTGTCAATTGAGTGTAGATCGGGTGATTGGGAGGAATGTTGCTATCCTCCCCACCCGTGTTTAAATCTATCTTTGTGACACTTGCTCCTTGGGAGGACTTTGATTTTTAATGATCGTAACTCTAAAATACCTTGATTCTCCCCAAACAAGAGAATGGAGACATCTTACCAACATCAACAAAGGAAAGAGCAAGAGAAGTAGTTCTTAGGTCTTCCTTAGCCATGATTTATTACAAGTAAGGACTTTGGATTAAATGGGCATGCAGCTATTGAGATCTAATTTGGAATGGTAATCCAGCTACTAGCATTGCTACGGCTAAATCTGCTTACAATGCCATTATTAAAAACAAATGTCATTTTCCACAGAACTGGTGGTATAAAAGGCTCTGGAATTGGCAGTTAATGTTGAAAATCAAATATTTTATATGTGGTATGCTCTGCAAGATGGTCTTAATACACGGGACAATCTTATTAAGAAAGGGTGGTGTGGACCACGTATTTGCTTATTATGCAAAATTAATTCCGAATCCACAAAACACTTACTTGTTGAATGTGAGTTTACAAGAAAATTTTGGAATATGATTCTATCTTCTTTGAAGCTTGATCAACAATGGGGATTTGAAAATTTTGACCTCTTCTGTCTTTATCAGGATCTGGATATGTAGATCTCATCCTACTATTCCAGCTTTGATTTCGTGGATAATCTGGAATACTCGTAACAAAGCTATTTTTGAAATAAAATTCCGAACTTGCTAAACACTTGTATTCATATACTAAACTTGGTCAAAGATTATTGTACTGAGGAAGCATATCCAAGGATTCAAAAAGTGAGTTCATTCAATTTGCAGATCATTGGTGTTGTTGCATTCTTCGACGGTGCTGCTACAAATGGTTTATGTGCTGCATGTGGAGCAATCTTTTTAAATCAAGATCATTATTTCACTTTGAGACTTAATTGTGGAACTGGCACTAACATGAAAGCATAACTACTTGCTCTTTGGTGTATTCTGAGAGTGGCAAACTTTTTCGGTATTGGTGAACTCAAAGTTTTTGGGGATTCTCGGGTTACTATTAAATGGGCCTGTAGGGATTACAATCTGAAGGTTACTTCTCTTTTTCATTGGTGCTACAAAATCAAGGGAGAAATACAATTGTTCAAAAATATTTCCTTTGAGCACATCTATCGACAACATAACTCATTGGCAGATAAGTTATCAAAACAAGCAATGGAAGGCGTGAAAGGAGTTATTGTGTGGGAAGAATTCCAGGACCAACATATTATGTTTGTTTATAAAATAATCTTGTTTGAGGAGACTTTCCTCTTGGCATCTTGTTAATCTTGTTTGGGGAGACTGTGTGTGTGTGGGGGGTAGGTTTGAAGGTCCATTCGTTAGGGTTTGTGAAAATGTTGGAAAATATGGCAAGATGATTGGAGCTGCTACGCAGCAGGACTTGGAGTCAAGCTGATTCAATGGATCAACCCAGTACCAACCAAGGGAAAAAAAGTGGGAATAAAACTCTTTTGCTGATACCCCTCTGATTATATTTTCTTCTAGGGTTTTTTAGTTTTTTCTTTAGGTTTTTTCATTCTGGTTTGTTTGGCTATTGTTGGGAAGTTGATGTTTTTTCATATGTGGGTTAACCTTTTTCAGCACTGTAAAGGTAGGGTATCATTTGTTAGTATTGTGGTCCCTTGTTTGTTTCCAAAAGGGGGGATTTTTCAACTCGTGGGATGTCTCTTTATTTTTTTAACGCGTGGTGGTTGTACTACTGGTTCTCTAACGGTTTCCAGGTTTTTCACTTACCTCCAGGATGGCTTATCCCGTTAACCTTTAACTTGTGCAAGAGGCTGGGCCTCAATAGACAAGGATTTTTACTCAACGGTTTGTTGGGCCAGGTAGGGTCGAGGAACATAACACTGAGGAGGAGAGCAATGTAAAGAGGAAGAGTTTTTGCGAAGAGAATGAGCGATGTCATAGAAGAAAGAAGGCGGTTAAGGCTAAGGAGGGTTTGGACCATTATATCATTGACTCGAATACAAATTTGGACAGAGTGGAAATGTTGGCGAATAGGGAAATGGTGGGTCAGATTGAGTTTGTTGCTGGTAATTGTGGAGAAATCCTGGAATGGGTGAAAAAAAATTGGGCCCCTATTGTTGTTTTTTCTCCTAGGGTTAACCTTTTGGTGAATCGCTGGATACTTTTTATTTTTTCCGGACCCTAAGCGAATTAGGGAAATTCTATTGGGCACCTGGCTTTTCAAGGATGGTTCTATTGTGTTAAAATGGTGGCATATCTCTTTTGACCCTTTGGAGGAGAAGCAGACTAGAAGACACCTGTGGATGCTAATTCTGGGCTTACCTATTGAGCTTTGGTTTGAAAACATCCTAATTGGTTTGAAAAACATTGTTGGTAAATTTATCAGATTGGATAAAAATTCCCTATTTGGTGTGGATAGGCGACTGGAAAGATTTATGGTTGAATTTGATATGGAAAAAGGATTACCGGCAGAGGTAGAAGTTACCTAGGGTGCCCGCTCTTTCTGGAAACGATTGGATTATTACAAACTTCCTTTTCGGTGTTATAATTGTAGGAAAATGGGACATATACTCGCTAAATGCCTTGAAGTTTTTTGGGAAGATCAAGAAGATTGTACCACTTTGGTCTCTGATTCGGGATCATCGGGGTTATGCAAGTCAAGCTACAAGATTTCTACACCACAGAGCGTGGTTCCACCAACAATGCTCCTAGTTCCATAAACAGATGTCTTGGTTCCAACAATAGTTCTCAATGTTCCACCAGTAGTAATGATCATGGTTCCACCAATTGTTGGTGCAAATCAATGTATTTTCAAACATCAACATCACGCATTCATTAATCATCGACCAGGGTAAGTCTTTCCTTTAAAGGCTGCCTTCAAAATCTATGCTGGTGATAAAAGATGGTCACATTAATTTTAAAGGAAACTCACTCCAACAAATTTATTAAAATTTCTAAAGGAAACTCACTCTAGCAAATTTAATAAAAGTCTCTCTTCAATCACAGTTATCCACAATTTCGTCCACTTCCCTAGATCAGATCAGAAGTCTGAAATTCAAATTGCAGTGATCAACAATATCCAAATTCTTACAACTCCAAGATTATGATAAGAGACAATTTGAGTTATATTGCAGATTTAATTATGAGCATTAAGAGTTTAAAAAGGAAATCAACAAATCTAAAACTTGTCATCCAACCCAGATATCAAAAGGAATTAACCCGGACATCCCTAGGATAGATATGAGTTGAATTACTTAGTTCTGTGAAGGATTCCTGGTTTAGTTAGAAATAAAAACCCATACTTATAAATTTCACACACTCGCACGAGAAGATAACTTTCAGTCAATTAAATCTAACAACCACACCAATACTTGCTAAACAAAGTTTCAAGGGACAAAACTGAAATTCTAAAGAGGTTGTACCTAACCTCTACTGAGGGGGTCCTCCTTGCTTGACCAGGCACAACACAGTTTACAAGTGGCTTAACATAAACTAAACACTCATGCACTTCACCATATAATAGAATTGAAAATTGAATGGAAAGTCATAATAATCCACTTGTATTAAAAATCAAAACTTCTTTATGTTTTACATCAAAGACACATTTAGACATGAAAAGAGAAGAGCATGGTCAGCTCGATAGAGTCGACCTGCTCACAATAGATACACCTGCAAATCCAACGATAATCTATTCAAGACACAAAATCTAAACTACTGCTAATATTGAGGAACTAATCAAACTAGCGTCCAAAATAAGGAAGCTTCAACCGTATCTTAATCCCCGATCCTCGGTCCACATCAATGAAGCAGAGTATCCCATATTTGCCCATTCGAAACCGATCCTTGGTAATCCCTGGAAGTATGCAGACAATAAAGGTTCAAAATATCGTGGAACGATCCAATGGTGAATAGTTGGCGCGGGTGAGAGCTATCGAGCTGATCTTCAAAAAAATAGGATCTGCAACCTCTTTGTTCAAGTTCGAGATTTGATCTACAGTTTAATGTTCATGATAGGATTTGCATCATAATGTTCAAAAATGAAATCTTCACTTGGAACTTGCATCCAAAGCTCAATAGCCAGTGACAAGTGCATTTTCTTATCCCAAAACCAATTCAAACATGACTTTCAAGATCAAATAATACAAATTCCAAAACCTATGCCAATATTTCTTAAGTAAAGATACATGAAAAACATTGTACTCTTGGTTCCATATATAGAGCTCTTGGTTCCACCAATAGTGCTCATAGTTCCACCAATAATGCTCATGGTTCCACCAACAATGCTCATGGATCCATAAATAATGGTTCCACCAACAATGTTCTTGGATCCATTAACTTTGTTGGATATTCAACCACCAAATGTGCAAGATTCTGCCACCAAATAATGTTTATGGTTTCATCAACACTAACTTTGTTCAAGGTTCCATATGCATTATTTAGGATTCCATCACCTCCTGACCATGCATGAATTACTCACCAAATGGTACGTGGTCCATAAATAATGCATATGATATTCACAGTTCCACCAACATTGTTCAAGGTTCCTTAATTGCACATGGTTTTATATGCACTGTACATGGTTCCACTGGCATTGTTCATGGTTCCATTAAAATTGTCCATGGTTCCGTATACATTCTTCATGGTTCCACCTCTAAAATGCTCATTTACCATGAATTTTGTTCAAGGTTCCTTGCATGGTTCCACCACCTCGCGACCATTACTCATGGTTCCACCACTGATGCTCATAGTTCCATAAATAGAGCTCATGGTTCTACCATCAATGCTCATGGTTCCATCAACAATGCTCATGGTTCCATAAATAGCGCTCATGGTTCCACCAACAATGCTCATGGTTCCATAAATAGAGCTTATGGTCCCATAAACAAATCTCATGGTTCCATAAATAGAGCCCATGGTTCCACCAATAGTTCTCATGGTTCCGCCAGTAATGCTCATGGTTCCATAACTAGATCTCGGGGTTCCACAAAAAATGCTCATGGTTCCATAAATAGAGCTCAAGCTTCCACCAACAACGTTCATGGATCCATTAACTTTGTTAAAATGGTTAAATTATTATGTGAATTAATAATGAAATGTTGTGATTAAACTACACAGTGTTAATCACCTTGTTTATACATGTGCATTGAATAGGTTTAGAAGTTGGGAGGACAATGAAGAAAGTTGAAAGGAATTTATGTTATTTGAATACTAACATTAATCATAAGAGTATAATACTTGAGATCTTTTTTGTTGTTGTAAAAGCTGCAAATTATATTAAGCTAATAGAAATAAAGTAGAGGTTACAGTCAGTGGTGGTCTTATCGAGAGGTGCCATCTGTAGCTATCATCAGTGTTGTAGCAAATCAAAATTGGACTGTACAAAAAGTCCCTGCCCATAATGGGGAAATCAGGGTGAAAATGGAAAATGTTTATGGCCATAGAGGCATACAACAAACTGGCAGTCATAAGCATAACTAAAATAGGCAAAAACTAAAACAAAGACAGCATAAAAACCTCCTCAACTAGTTGTCGAGGGGCCTTCTGCATCAGAAGGTGTCTCCTCTAGAATTGGACAACTATAGCCTTCATTGTCCTTCCAGGCTTTTGTAGGTGTCAGAGCAGCATTACCCTATGTTGAGGCAGCAGTCCCAGGTGTCGACGTAGCATTCACAGGCTAACGAGTGGCGTGAGCAGGGAGCTTGACACCTTTGCAAGATAGGAACAAAACCAATCGACTCATTGCGTGCGCGCTTGGACAAGATCGGTCCCAAGGTGTTGGGGATGGGGAAGGAGGTGTGTGGCTGCTCCTTTCCCTTCAGAGGGTCCCTGCTGCGCGTCAGAATGAATGAGTTTCCCCCTAGGTTGAGCGTATCCAAGCCAAGCAGAGTAGCCAGAGTGCCAAGGGTGGCTTCAACTCTGACAGCAAATGAGGTGGCTCCAGGTGTAGTGCTCCCATAATGAATATCACGGCAGAAAGATCGCGTGGCATCATATGATTCCCAATAGAGCATGTTTTCCAGGGTGCCGAGAGTGGTCGCCATGTTGGGAAAAGTTGCACACAGGGATTGGGTGGCATGGTGAGCAGAGGCCCAATTTGTCTGCATGTCCTCCATGAGCTGGCCCATCATGTTCTTAACGAGCCAGTAGGGGTCCCAAATCTACTCCTGATTCCTGTTTGCCGAAGTGTCTGCAATTATCATGGCCTCCTAGTTATCCAATAGCAAACAGATTGGGATGGAGACTTCGGGACCATATCCTTTCCTGGTGGGACTCACCTCCGGAGCATCCTCATTCCTCTTATTCTTGGTCTTGGCTCCCTTTGGCCTGCCCATAGGAGCCTTCGAGAAGGTGATACAGGCACGTGTATGCGAGAGAAGGGGGATAACATGAGCACAAGGAGTCTGGAGCACATGGAGCCTGGAGCCAAGAACACGAGGAGCTTGGAGCAGAACCAGATGAATGTGCAGCGCCGAACATGGTAAGGAGAGCTTGGAGCCTGATCTTCGCACGCCGCAAATCCATTAGAGTGGTTTCCAGACAGGATGAGACGACGTTGGGGGCAGGCGTATTAAAGAGCCTAGCTACATGACGTCGCATGGCTTACCTCAGCAGAGCTGCGTGTTATGAATAAAATAATAATAAAATAAACATCAACATATATATATATATATATATATAGAAGTTATAATAATAATAATAACAACAAACAAGAATAATATAATAATATAATTAATTAGTGAAATGGTGTAACTCTTTATGAAGAGTTACATTAGACACCCTTTAAACAATTATAAATACGGGAAAGTCTATCTTGTAAAAGACCATATCTTTTTTATCAACTTTTATATATATTCATGGATTATTTGTATTTTCGAAAGTGGAAGTTCGAGAAGTTTCAGTAAATGGATTCTTACCGTTACAGTGGTATCATATCTTAGTTGCGCTATTAGCCATCATCTCAAAGAAAGAAAGTAAAAAAAGAAAAAAGAAAGAAAGAAGAAGTAAAACCGCACATGGTTTTAAAGTGCATGTGGTTTTGTGAGAAATGGGTTTGGTTTTATTCCCTAGCAACATACCAAAAGTGAGATTTGAACTTGGGTGGGGAAGGTTACAATCATTCCTCCCAACCAACCATTCTACACCATTTTACAAAAATTAAGGGGAAATTAAATTAGAAGAGCATCAACACAAATAATTTTTAGAAGAAGAATCATATTGAATATTGTTTATTATAAAAAAGAAGGAAATATTGAATAAATTTTTAAGAAAACTCAATAAGGTGGGTTTTAATGTTGAAAAGAAGGGAAGGTTTCCTAGCACCTCACTGATGAATGTCTCAATACTATTTAGAGTTAAAGGGACACTTGCAGGGAAGGATGTCACCATTTCTATTGCCCCTGGTGAAAGAAATAATTATATTAGTGCTGAATTTGCTAACCATTTAGTGATTCTTGAATCAAATATAAGTGAAAGGCTAGACCTTTGGAACATGAAGCAATTTCAAATAAGTGGATTAGAATTGAATGTTGGAGATTATATGGTCATATCTCAATTCACTGTTAGTTTCTTATGGAGTTTTGATGGTGACATAGTTTTGGGGTTACTTTGGATTAAAACATTGGGGACCTTCATTTTAAATGCTGAAAAGAAGTTTCTTACTTTTTCCTATAAGCAAAAGAAAATCACATTTCAAGATATTACAATAAAGTCAGATTTAGAAGCTCCAACATTTGAAGACTTCAAGGATATATAAGGGATGATTTCACAGGGTAATTAGAAGTCAGAACAAAAGAAGCACGAAGAAGTTCAAAAGATTGTCACAGATAAAGAAGAAGAGATCTCTCGTTTAAGAGATCATAATCGAAAAATTCTTCTTCAAATAAAAAAGACGAAGGATAAAGCACAACAGAATCAAAAGCTAGAAGAGGAGAATCGAGATCTTTAGAAGAAACTATTAGAAAACATTGACGAAAATGGTCACCTCAAGAAGCACAAACAAGATCTAATGGATCAAATTTAGAAGCTTAAAGATGATAAGAAAGCGCAAGAAGAAATGACCCAAAATCTTACAAAAGAAAAAGACTCGTTAGACAATAAGTTGGAGCAAATTCAAGAGAGAAAATCAAAGCCCTCGGACTAAAAAATATATGTTGAGAAAAAAGAAGCAAATACAAATTCAGTCCTCGTCACAGTTCAAAAAGAAGACAATCTAATAAAAAAACAAACAACAATAACTCCCTATCGACACCCTAACCATATAAACCAGTATCCTAAAAAGTGGGAATTGTCGAAAGATAATGGTACTAATGTGCTCAAAGCTCCTAACGACAGATCAATAGAGAATCCCAACAGTCATCAACAAATCAATTTTGGCTGGATTGATCCGTTAACATATCGGAAGTTATGTTCTACACTTAGAAGTTCGTACCGACATGTTTCGTCAGCTGCGACGTCACAAGGAACGGTGCGACAACGTTATAAGGCTTTGAGGACAAAGCCTTTCTAAGAGAGAGAAACTGTTATGAATAAAATAATATTAAAATAAACATCAACATATATATATATATATATCTCTATAGAAGTAATAATAATAATAACAACAAACAAGAATAATATAATAATATAATTAATTAGTGAAATGGTGTAACTCTTTATGGAGAGTTGCATTAGACACCCTTTAAACAATTATAAATACGGGAAAGTCTAAAGTAAAAAAAGAAAAAAGAAAAAGAAAGAAGAAGTAAAACCGCACATGGTTTTAAAGTGCACGTGGTTTTGTGAGAAGTGGGTTTGGTTTTATTCCCTAATAACAAACCAAAAGTGAGATTTGAACTTGGGTGGGGAAGGTTACAATCAGTCCTCCCAACCAACCATTCTACACCATTTTACAAAAATTAAGGGGAAATTAAATTAGAAGAGCATCAACACAAATAATTTTTAGAAGAAGAATCATATTGAATATTGTTTATTATAAAAAAGAAGGAAATATTGAATAAATTTTTAAGAAAACTCAAGAAGGTGGGTTTTAATGTTGAAAAGAAGGGAAGGTTTCCTAGCACCTCACTGATGAATGTCTCAATACTATTTAGAGTTAAAGGGACACTTGCAGGGAAGGATGTCACCATTTCTATTGCCCATGGTGAAAGAAATAATTATATTAGTGTTGAATTTGCTAACCATTTAGTGATTCCTGAATCAAATATAAGTGAAAGGCTAGACCTTTGGAACATGAAGCAATTTCAAATAAGTGGATTAGAATTGAATGTTGGAGATTATATGGTCATATCTCAATTCACTGTTAGTTCCTTATGGAGTTTTGATGGTGACATAGTTTTGGGGTTACCTTGGATTAAAACATTGGGGACCTTCATTTTAAATGCTGAAAAGAAGTTTCTTACTTTTTCCTATAAGCAAAAGAAAATCACATTTCAAGATATTACGATAAAGTCAGATTTAGAAGCTCCAACATCTGAAGACTTCAAGGATATATAAGGGATGATTTCACAGGGTAATTAGAAGTCAGAACAAAATAAGCAGGAAGAAGTTCAAAAGATTGTCACAAATAAAGAAGAAGAGCTCTCTCGTTTAAGAGATCATAATCGGAAATTTCTTCTTCAAATAAAAAAGACGAAGGATAAAGCACAACAGAATCAAAAGCTAGAAGAGGAGAATCGAGATCTTCAGAAGAAACTATTAGAAAACATTGACGAAAATGGTCACCTCAAGAAGCACAAACAAGATCTAATGGATCAAATTTAGAAGCTTAAAGATGATAAGAAAGCGCAAGAAGAAATGACCCAAAATCTTACAAAAGAAAAAGACTCGTTAGACAATAAGTTGGAGCAAATTCAAGAGAGGAAATCAAAGCCCTCGGACTAAAAAATATACGTTGAGAAAAAAGAAGCAAATACAAATTCAGTCCTCGTCACAGTTCAAAAAGAAGACAATCTGGTAAAAAAAAAACAACAATAACTCCCTATCGACACCCCAACCATATAAACCAGTATCCTAAAAAGTGGGAATTGTCGAAAGATAATGGTACTAATGTGCTCAAAGCTCCTGACGACAAATCAATAGAGAATCCCAACAGTCATCAACAAATCAATTTTGGCTGGATTGATCCGTTAACATATCGAAAGTTATGTTCTACACTTAGAAGTTCGTACCGACATGTTTCATCAGCTGCGACGTCACAAGGAACGGTGCGACAACGTTATAAGGCTTTGAGGACAAAGCCTTTCTAAGAGAGAGAAACTGTTATGAATAAAATAATATTAAAATAAACATCAACATATATATATATATATATATCTCTATAGAAGTAATAATAATAATAACAACAAACAAGAATAATATAATAATATAATTAATTAGTGAAATGGTGTAACTCTTTATGGAGAGTTGCATTAGACACCCTTTAAACAATTATAAATACGGGAAAGTCTAAAGTAAAAAAAGAAAAAAAGAAAAAGAAAGAAGAAGTAAAACCGCACATGGTTTTAAAGTGCACGTGGTTTTGTGAGAAGTGGGTTTGGTTTTATTCCCTAATAACAAACCAAAAGTGAGATTTGAACTTGGGTGGGGAAGGTTACAATCAGTCCTCCCAACCAACCATTCTACACCATTTTACAAAAATTAAGGGGAAATTAAATTAGAAGAGCATCAACACAAATAATTTTTAGAAGAAGAATCATATTGAATATTGTTTATTATAAAAAAGAAGGAAATATTGAATAAATTTTTAAGAAAACTCAAGAAGGTGGGTTTTAATGTTGAAAAGAAGGGAAGGTTTCCTAGCACCTCACTGATGAATGTCTCAATACTATTTAGAGTTAAAGGGACACTTGCAGGGAAGGATGTCACCATTTCTATTGCCCATGGTGAAAGAAATAATTATATTAGTGTTGAATTTGCTAACCATTTAGTGATTCCTGAATCAAATATAAGTGAAAGGCTAGACCTTTGGAACATGAAGCAATTTCAAATAAGTGGATTAGAATTGAATGTTGGAGATTATATGGTCATATCTCAATTCACTGTTAGTTCCTTATGGAGTTTTGATGGTGACATAGTTTTGGGGTTACCTTGGATTAAAACATTGGGGACCTTCATTTTAAATGCTGAAAAGAAGTTTCTTACTTTTTCCTATAAGCAAAAGAAAATCACATTTCAAGATATTACGATAAAGTCAGATTTAGAAGCTCCAACATCTGAAGACTTCAAGGATATATAAGGGATGATTTCACAGGGTAATTAGAAGTCAGAACAAAATAAGCAGGAAGAAGTTCAAAAGATTGTCACAAATAAAGAAGAAGAGCTCTCTCGTTTAAGAGATCATAATCGGAAATTTCTTCTTCAAATAAAAAAGACGAAGGATAAAGCACAACAGAATCAAAAGCTAGAAGAGGAGAATCGAGATCTTCAGAAGAAACTATTAGAAAACATTGACGAAAATGGTCACCTCAAGAAGCACAAACAAGATCTAATGGATCAAATTTAGAAGCTTAAAGATGATAAGAAAGCGCAAGAAGAAATGACCCAAAATCTTACAAAAGAAAAAGACTCGTTAGACAATAAGTTGGAGCAAATTCAAGAGAGGAAATCAAAGCCCTCGGACTAAAAAATATACGTTGAGAAAAAAGAAGCAAATACAAATTCAGTCCTCGTCACAGTTCAAAAAGAAGACAATCTGGTAAAAAAAAAACAACAATAACTCCCTATCGACACCCCAACCATATAAACCAGTATCCTAAAAAGTGGGAATTGTCGAAAGATAATGGTACTAATGTGCTCAAAGCTCCTGACGACAAATCAATAGAGAATCCCAACAGTCATCAACAAATCAATTTTGGATGGATTGATCCGTTAACATATCGGAAGTTATGTTCTACACTTAGAAGTTCGTACCGACATGTTTCGTCAGCTGCGACGTCACAAGGAATGGTGCGACAACGTTATAAGGCTTTGAGGACAAAGCCTTTCTAAGAGAGAGACACTGTTATGAATAAAATAATATTAAAATAAACATCAACATATATATATATATATATATATATATATAACAACAAACAAGAATAATATAATTAATTAGTGAAATGGTGTAACTCTTTATGAAGAATTGAATTAGACACCCTTTAAACAATTATAAATACGGGAAAGTCTATCTTGTAAAAGACCATATCTATTTTATCAACTTTTATATATATTCATGGATTATTTGTATTTTCGAAAGTGGAAGTTCGAGAAGTTCCAGTAAACGGATTCTTACTGTTACACTGCGTGTTGTAATCCTGTGGCCAGGTGTCCCATGACTGAGTTTCGGTGTCATTTGGCTAGAGCTGGCACCCGCATCCGAGAATAATACTTGAGATCTTAATATCATTGTATAATCATATTTGAAGAAAGTATTCTAATTCAATGAGGATAAATACTTGAGATCTTAATATCATTGTAAAATCATATTTGAAGATAGTATTCTAATTCAATGAGGATAAACTAGCTTATAGTTAGTACGAGACGCATGAAAATATGTAAATAATGATTTATTTTGGAAAATATTATTTCTCTACTTTAAGGAAAGTAATTATCTATAATGTGTTTTTTTGTTAATTTTCATTGACCCTAATGTTTCCTTGAAACCATATTAAGGCTTTTACTAGGGAAAAAAATGAGAAATGAAAGTATTAATTTTTTGTTAAGGAAAGTAAATTGATGATTTTGGGTATGAACACAAAAGCAAGTAAGATTATATGTTTTTGGTTATTAATGTGAAAGAAAAGAAAGTCGATGCTCTTGTTTATTAAAGGAAAAGGAAAGAAGCTTAGGGTTTTAAGTGTTATATATTCTAGTAATGCTTTGTGGAAAGTGGGGTTGGATGATTACCACGGGAAGAGATTATAGGAATTTATTTGTTGTTTTGGTTCTTTGAGTGTGTAGAAAAAGTCTGCATTAGGAGAGTTGGGTTTCTTTGTTGTTGTTTTTTCGTTTTATCTACCTCAGAGGGGTGAAGTTGTCACCCATGTGAAAATGAATATAGGAGCTTGGGACTACTCACAACCTTTTCTAAGTGGGAAAGATGGATTCTAGGGTGTACCAAGTTGTGGGAGGTAATGAGCCCATTATTGCCTAATGTTATTTAGGAAGAAATCCATTGGTAAATATGTTATAGTATTAGGAATAATAGTGGGTATATTAGTTCATGCACGTTGGAGCCTTGAGAGAAAATGTGTGTCTATAGTCAAAGACCCCTCCACCAAACAATTCCTTATAACAATTTGATATTGTGGATGTTTTCCACGATTTCTTGGCTAGAGGTGTTTTTTCCTTAGTTTAATGTTAGGTGAGTGAGAAACTAAGTATTTTGATTGGGATGGGGCCTTACATGAATGACATCATGGGTTTCTTGGTGTTTGCATTGGTTGGAAAGAAAACCAAAGCATACTTAGAATGTGATTCCCCTACTAGTGTCATTGCAAGTGTAAAGAGTATGGTTTCATTCCAAATACTACCAACCCTTGCACACCCACATGAATTGAATATTTTGCATTTGTTCATAGAAATAAGCTAGTTCTTACAATATTAGAATGAAATTTTTTTAGCTATTAGGATGATATGGTAATGAAATAAAATCTTGAAAAAAGCTTAAGGATGAATTGGATAAGAAAAATTTATTAACTAAAATAAGTTTGATATCTCTTAGAGAAGAGAAATTTGATGATTAATCTATAAAAAAATATCAAACTAATTGCACAATGTTGTTGTGAATCTAATTTAATATTTATTAAGATAAATCTAGAAATGTTGTTTGCATTTACAATGTTCATGTAATTTGAATATGGAGTTTGTTGCTAAATAAAAAATTAGAATTTGTATTTGTGTTGTTTCACTGGACCCTAGTTAATATCTAACGGGAAGAACCATTAATTTAATATTTGTCTACTCAAATAATTACCAATTTAATGAGAAATTCTTGTTTTTTAATGCTACCATTTGGTTTTACCACTCATTTTATTAAGGTATTTTTTTGACATTTTGAATCTTGATAACTACATAGTATCAACTTTTTTATCCAAATGTTGTTATTTCAAGTTTGTTTAAAATGCCTAGTTTCATTATTTTAATGGTATTTTTTTTTCAATTTTTTCCATGTTAAAAAATTTAAAATTTGTAATTTTTAACAATATTAAAAATGTCATAAATTAATTATATTTTTCAAATTTACATTTGACCTACTAGGAGGAAACACATGTTCTTAACCATTAGGTGCAGTCAAGCTAGACACCATTTTGGTGCATGATCCCACCCATTGTTGGTGGGACATAGGACCCCCTCTATGCAACAATGTAACTCATAAAGTCTAAGATGTACATACCCTAACCTCTTCTGGATTTGAAGTTGTTTGTTTTTTTGGTTTTATGAATTTTAATATTACATTTATTTTTAATACTGTTATATTACAATTTATATAGTAGATAATACTAATATTATAAATTATAAGTAATCATTACGATATGCAATAGCATATAAAGAAGTATGGTTTTTTCAAAGACATTAACACCACATTTTCAATATTAAGTACGAATAAAAAGTAATAAAAAAAGTACAATAATAAATAAAAAATTGTTATTAAAATTTTAAAATAAATTCTACATCTCATATAATTAAATTAGCAAAATGAAATTGCATGAATTGAAATAGAATAGTTGATATTTGGTAACTCATATAAACACTTCTTGATGTTGTAATTCTCAATTTAGTCCAAATCTAAACGCATGAATAGTTAAACTATAATTAAAATTAGAATTATTTAATAATTACTTTACTTTACATTTTATTCGAAATTAGAGAGTCTAAATTACTTACAATTCTTTCAATGTAAATTTATATGGTTGAATTCATTTTATGTTTGTTGAAGATATGGTAGTTTAAAATATAAAAAAAAATAATATTGTAAAAATGATTAAATTCATTTATCAATAATTAATTGAATTACAATATGTTAGTTTACTAAACATAGTATGGGTCCTAGGCCCTATACTAGTAAACTTCTACAAAAATCACAAACAAGTTATTTTAGATAGATCATATGAGTAGAACAACTCACTAGGATAAACATAGTTACCAAGAGGTGTACTGACTAAACCACACAAAATGGAATGTAGAGCAATATTTAGAATGACCAAACCACACAAAATGGAATGTAGAGCAATATTTAGAATGAAAACTTAAAACTTAAATCCCAATATATAAAGTATGAATTGACAATATATATAAGTGGTTGGAGTTTCGATCCGGAGGGAAAGATGGAATCTCCAGTTACAGTTGATGGCGAGCAAGCCCATGATGCTCTGGAGGGTATTATTGGAAAGCTAATGTCTAATGGAACAAACAATCTTCAAGTGCAGGAGAAATATATCCTACCTGCGCAGGAACGCCCAAGGATGTCTGATGTCTTTTACTCCAACAGCATTCCGGTGGTGGATCTAGAAAACCTGGATGACAGAAAAGCTGTAGTCGATGAAATCCGACGTGCATGTAAGGAGGATGGCTTTTTCCAGGTAGACCCTTCAATCCTTTATTTCTACATCAAACAATGTTTTATATGGGAGACTAACCTACTCATCAAGTTTTATAAGTTTATAGCTTAGATATGTAGGTATGTTAGCATAGATCTGCAGGTATTTGATTAAATATTTATCCCTATTTTCCATAGTTGTAGTTGACCATTTGAGTATGCATTTGTTGGGAGTGTATAAAGTTTTGAGGGGCTTGTCATCAAGCTTTAGCATAGATCTGTAGGTGTGTTTGCATAGATATGCAGGTATTTGTACTTACAATTTAAATATTCATTTGTTACGAGTGTTTACAGTTTTGAAGGGCCCTGCAATTGTTATGAGTGTATAAAGTTTTGAAAGGGCCTTAACTGGATTGTGTGTTGGGGTGATCTTAGAGGTGAAGTGGGTTTCATGTTACAAAATTGTTTTTATCTTATTGTTAACAAGGTGCTTACAATTTAGTATGAGGAGATGATGTAATTTGTTATGTAATTTTATGGATCAAAATTTAAAATGGATCTATATTGAAAATGACCAATCTGTTAGACACCATGGTTATAGTTTATAATTAGTGATTATAGTTCATAATTGGTTAGTTTTTTTTATGTTTTTCTCAAATTGAAAGCGCAGATAGTGAACCATGGCGTGCCAGAGAAGACGGTTATGAAAGGCATGCTAGCGATTGCCAAAGAATTCTTCGAAATGCCCGTGGAAGATAGAGCATGCCTCTACTCAGAGGACATAAGGAAGCATGTTCGGCTTTGTACAAGCTTCAATATTAGTAAAGAAAAAGCTCTACTCTGGAGGGACTATCTGAGGCACCCTTGCTATCCTCTGGAGGAAGTCATGGTCGACTGGCCTGAAAAACCTGAAGCCTACAGGTAGGTTATCAACAAATTTTTATATCTGTATATACAGCTAGCCAACAAGCACCCGTCTAACTTGTTTTCCTTAAGCTTAAATTTGTTACAGAGAGATCGCAAGCAAGTACTCTACAGTGTTAAGAACCCTATTTTTAAGGCTGCTTGCAGCGATTTCAGAAGCCCTGGGGTTCGAGTCTGATTACTTGAACAAAACTTTTGGAAAACATGACCAAGTGATGGGTATAAATTACTATCCTCCATGCCCAAACCCGGATCTTACCCTTGGTATATCAGGCCATTCAGACCCGGGTAGCATAACTATTTTAATGCAAGGCGACGTGAGCGGCCTGCAAGTCTTAAAAAATGGCAAATGGGTTGCTGTAGAACCCATAGCTAACGCTTTCGTCATCAACTTGGGAGATCAGCTGCAGGTTAGAAAATGCAAGGCACTTTTCCTTCTTGTGAAACTTGTAGATAGTATTAATGCTAATAGTTTTTTGGCTCTGTGATTTGAATCTGAATAGGTTGTTAGCAATGGGAGGTTCAGAAGTGTCGAGCATCGCGCAGTAACCAACGCGTCTACTCCACGAATATCAATCCCTACATTCTATGGCCTTTCGGAGAATGCCTTTGATGCTCCTTCAGCCTGCATGGTTGATAAACAGCATCCGGCTCTGTACAGAGGATATAAGTTTCAAGAGTTCTTGGATGTCTTTTATAGCCAGGGATTGAAGAGCAAGACTGTCTTGGATCATTTCAAGATCGAATATCCAGCGGAGAATGGTTTATGAGTTTCTTTCCTTGTTTGCAGGTCTGGATTTCCTTTCGATGAAGTTGAGAGATGATGTTTTTGTGCTTAATAAGGATATGTTTCGGGGTTATGTATATTAATGCACAAGTTTTTTAATTCATTTTTCAATTAACAATGTTGGGCATTCTGTTGAATGGAAGTTGAGGGATAATGTATTTGTGCTCAATAAGGAGGATATGTTTTGGGGTTATATGTATATACAGTGTTGCATGCATTATATTCTTTTTTGTGATGGAAAGTTTAAAGGCTCTCGTGATGTGATCACAAGCTTTTGCTTTGCTATACCAAATTTGTGTACCCCTAGCTAGCTCGTGTGCTTTTTCTTTTATGCATAGTATTCTAAGTTACTATTTATGGAGAAGGGTAGGTTAGATAATAGTGATATTTTCTTCATTTCATTGTACTCAAGTCCTCCCTTTGGGAATCTAAGGGAAGATCAATTAGGACGAACCTCCGTTTTTTTCATTTCGGGAAAATAGTTGGGAGTTATAAAAGTTAAAAAAAATATAGAACACAATTAGCTAGAGTAAAATAATCTCATTAACATGATATTGTCACTCCTCACTGGGAACACCCAACACGCTTATTTGAGGACTCAAGGTACCAACACCAAGAGGGGAGTCTAGTCCTTGAACAAACAAGAATCTAATGCTAGTTTGGAAGGACAAAAGAAAAATTCCTCTTTGTACTTGCCCACTAATCATTTTATGGTAAACCAAAAACTTCTACAATGTTTATTGTTGTAATAGAGTAATAAAAGCTATATAGATTAATATATACCTACAACATTTATTACTTTATTAGGTTAGGATATACCTACCCTTCATTCTTAGTGATTTTGCAATTAAATATTTAACTCATGTGGTATAGTCAATTTCATATTGATTGTCACAATTGGGTGTGTGCAAGCTAATGAGGGTCTCTTTTGACACGTTAGATGTACTAGAAAACTGAAAAAATAGGCATCCATCAACTTACATGGATATTTTGAGACACATACATAATGAATCTAGTGATTGCACCGAGAGTAGCAAGGTGCTTACAACCCAGTATGGGGGAGATGTGTAACGTTATGCAATGATGCCACGTTATGTTACAAAAATAAAAAAGTAATTAAAAAAAATTATGTTGGCTCATAAAATAAAAAATGAAAACCAAATAAAAAATAATTAAAAAAAATACATATCCACTCATAAAATAAAAATTTAAAACAAAATAAAAAGTCATTGAAAACTAACACCTCAAGAAATTGGATGCATCTTAGTGCTTGATAGATCCACATTTAGGATGGATCTATGTTGGTGAGTTAAAAAGATAAAACGTAGGAAATTGAATGACGTTTCCGAATATATAATTTTTTTTTATTTAAAATGTTCTTCACTATCTAAAGTTTGATATTTTTTAATAGGCACTTTTTATTTTTTGGACAAATTATAAGGTATATGTTTTTGTGGGTGCAGCCTTTGAGTGCCTAAATGATGAAATCAACTTACGAAAACTGGTAGACATATAGAGAACAATTAGTATTAATAGTGCACCGCTATTTTTCCTCAAAAAATTAATAATTGATATTTTTTTTTAATTATATAAGTTATCAAACCTCGAAAATAGTACGACAAGTGTGGGTGCAGAATTTGAAGATCTTAATGCAATTATTTAGAAACGGTTGTTTTCTAACATGTAGAGGTTGATGTCCTTTAATTCACCATACAATTTGTTTTCAAAATGGTTGAGAAACGAAAGAGTTATGGACGACACACTAACAATGTGTTTTTTGAGTTAAAGAGTCACGACACAAGAAAAATAAGAAAAAAATAGAAAAATATATATATTGCTTTTAAAAATTACATATTTGGAATATATAGAAAAAATGTTATCTGTGTCTAAAATTTCATAAAAAATGGCATGTAACATATTATAACTAGTGGTTAAACACAAGCATATTGAGAAAAATAGTGAGATATCTAATTAGCTATTGTTTACCATATTCCATACCACAAGTTTGGTTAAACCGAAGCTAAGCCCAAAGAAGACACATAGGAAGAGTGATGACACCCGGACAGGTGACAAGGTTTGGTCTCAGTGCTAAGAAACGTAAGCACGTTTCTTTTAAATTCAAATTTTCTTTTCCCGCTTATCTGGGTGCCATGAAAACTAAAACGCGCACGCGTTTTGGTCAAAACACTCACAGGTTTTGGTAAAAATCAAATTTACCTTAGGGGTAAGGGGGAGGAGGGGCGTTGGGGGGGTATAGGTTTAGAGAGGATTAGGGTAGTTAGAGGGAAGACGGTGTATGGGGTTTGGGTAGAGAGAGATATGGGGGGGTGGCAAGTGGTAAGGGGAGGGAGATTAGGAGAGACAGAGAGTGAGAGGGGTAGGGGTATGGGGGATAAGAGAGATAGAGAGAGATGGGTAGGATTAGGGGAATTAAGAGAGAGAAAGATAAGGGTGGAGGGTGTGGTTATGGGTAGGGAGAGTATGAGGGGGTTTAGGGAGAGAGAGGGTGGGTTAGGGGTAATGAGAGTGAGTGAGAGAGAGAGAGAGGAGAGGGTGTTGGGGAGGAGAGAGAGGGATAGGGGTAAGGTGTAGGTGGAGGAGTAAGGAGAGAAAGAGTGAGAGATGGGGTTATTAAGAGCTAGGGGGAAGAGGGGGGGAGAGATAGAGATGCATAGGGGGGTTAAAGGTAGGGGGAGGAGTATGGGGGTGAGAGAGTTAAAGAGGGGGTCAGTAACGGTTATGGAGAGAGAGAGAGAGAGAGAGAGAGAGAGGAGGAGGAGGGTGTTAGGGGGATGGGGGTGAGATATGGGTGGGGGATACATAGAGAGAGAGAGAGAGAGAGAGAGAGAGAGAGAGAGATCCTAGGAGCGAAGGGGCGGAGGGTGTGGGTGATTAGGGGTATGGGGAGGGGGGTTGGGGGAGATAAAGAGATAGAGATCATGGTGGGGGAGAGGTGTATAAGGGAGGAGGGGGTTTGGGGGAGAGAAAGAGATAGAGATCGAGGTGGGGGGAGGGGTATGGGTTTAGGGAGGATAAGGGAAGTTAGAGAGAAGGGGGGTATAGGGTGGGGGAATGGGAAGAGAGAGAGAGAGAGAGATGGGCGGGGTGTGGTAAGTGGTATGGGGAGTAGGATTAGGAAAGACAAAGAGAGAGTAGTTTTGAGAGAGAGAGAGAGAGAGAGAGAGAGAGAGTAGGGGGTGGTTATGGGTAGGGAGAGTAGGAGGGGGGGTTAGGGGTTGTGAGAGAGAGAGAGAGATAGTGTGTGTGTGTGTGTGAGAGAGAGAGAGAGAGAGGTGGGGGTTAGGTGTAGGTGTAGGTGGAGGAGTAGTGGAGAGAGAGAGAGTGGGAGAGGGGGTTAGTGAGGGTTAGGGGGAAGAGGGGAGATAAAGAGAGAGAAGAGAGAGGAGGAGTGTGAATTAGAGTTAAGAGGAGTAGGGGGGATAGAGAATGAGAGAGGGGGTTAGTAAGGGTGAGAGACAGATATAGAAGAGGGGTTTAGTGGTAGGGGGATGAGTAGGTGTGTGTGTGTGTGTGTGTGAGAGAGAGAGAGAGGGGGGGGGGGGAGCGAGGGAGTGTTAGGTGGCTGGGGGAGGGAGAGAGGGGTGGGGGTTAGGTGTAGGTGGAGGGGTACATTTGAGAGAGGGAAAGAGAAGGGATTAATGAGAGAGAGAGAGAGAGAGAGAGAGAGGTGGTTATGGGTAGGGATAGTAGGAGGGGGTTAGGGGGAGAGAGTGGGGAGTTAGGCGTAGTGAGAATGTTAGAGATAGAGGGAAGTTTTAAGGGGTGGGGGAGAGAGAGGGGGCTAGGGGTTAAGTGTAGGTGGAAGAGTAGGGGAGAGAGGGGGTTAGTAAGGGTTAGGGAAAGAGGTAAGAGAGAGAGAGAGAGAGAGGAGTGAGAAGGGGGGTTAGTAAGAGAGAGAGAGAGAGAGAGAGAGGAGGAGGGGGGGACTAGAGGTAGGGAGAGGAATAGGGGGGTGAGAGTGGGAGAGAGTGGGGGGTGTTAGGGGATTGAGGGAGATATAGAGAGGGTTAGGTGTTATGGGTAGGTAGAGGAGTATGTGAGAGAGAGAGTGAGTGAGGAGGATAAGAGTGGTACTTGGCTTGGTGATGATAACAAATGAGAACATTAAAAAGATTTGGATGGATAGGTATATAGAATGTCACTAAATATTAGTAACGGTTAGGGGGAAGGGGGGGAATAGAGAAAGAGACGAGTAGGGGGAGAGAGAGAGAGAAAGGGGAGGGTTACGGGTTTGGGGAGGAGTAGGAAGATTAGAGAGAAAGGGGGGTATAGGTCAGGAGTGTGGGTGTTCGGGGGGGGGAGAGAGAGAGAGAGAGAGAGAGAGAGAGAGAGAGAGGTAAATGGAGAGACATTGGGGGGTGGTAAGGGGTTATAGGTAGAGGGAGAAATGGGTGTTAAGCAGTCAGAGGTAGTGGCTGAGGGGGGTGTTAGGAGATTGGGGTTAAGCGGATCATGGGAGAGAGAGAGTGAGAGAAGGGGTTAGTAAGGGTTAGTGAGAGAGAGAGAGAGAGAGAGGGAGAGAGAGAGACGAGCGGGGTTAGTAGTAGGGGGAGGCATAGGGATGTGTGTGTGTGTGTGTGTGTGTGTGTGTGTGTGTGTGTGTGTGTGTGTGAGAGAGAGAGAGAGAGAGAGAGAGAGAGAGAGAGAGAGAGAGAACCAATGGGGCGGTGGTGTGTTAGGGGGTTGGGGGAGTGTAAGATCCTGAAAATTCACAAAAATTAAAATTTTTTAAAGTAGCATTAAATGTTGTACTTGCTAATGCGAAAATAAAATAAATGCTAAACCTTTTAACTAATAACAAATTATGATGATGACACTTCATACCTCTTAACCCAAAATACGACATTAGTTTTGCTTATGTTAAATTTTAAATCTATAAGCTGTATTTATTTTCTCTTGCAGTACAATCTTTTTGACATAATACTGACAGTTTGCTTTTGGATGACGATGAAGCGGTCCTATGGGGTACCCTGAGGTTTACTTAGCTATGTTAGCTAAAGCATTTGAACCTGTTTCTTTTCGCAGATACACAGGTAAGCGTATTACAACATGTTCAAGCAGTTCCAATAATTTTAAGAGGATTTAATTATATTTTCAGTTAGCCGTCAGAGGCATTATGATAGCTCTAGTACTCCATGTCTAAGAGTTATTTCATGGTATGAATTTTATTCTTGTTTCAGAAGATATTATTTAAACATAAACTATATATATTATGCTTATCTCAATATATATAATTACACGATAACCATACTATTGTAGTAAGGGTTGCTATATTGTAATTGACATAAATATGATGCTACTAGTTTGGAATTTGTAAAACTTTAGGACTTAAACATTTCTTGTGTATTGTTTATATGATGGATTATGAATAAGTAGAATAGTAATTAAAAGTGACAATATAAACGATGTGCATTTCATGGGGTTCTAAATTATATACCAAGCATCAAATACCTTCTATCAAATGCAACCTATGTAAACGTGAGAATTATTTGAGAATTATGTAAACATATGTTAACTATGCATTCTATGATCAATATTTTGGAGATGTAATTCGAAATAGTATGCTGCAACCCTAAATGCGATACTATGCAATAGCGACTATAAACTTTGATAATGTATAAAGTTACACTTTGCAACCAACCCAATGTATAAAAAAAAATGGATAGTGGCAGGTATTAAATTCGTAGCAGCTGTGCGTTGGCATAAATAACGTGTCCAGTCCGAGCATTAATACTCCTAGCTAACTCCTTTGGTGGAATGTCCTGTAGGCTGCCAATGTGGTATAATTCACGTGGATGTCCCGTGACAATACTGCTTAAAAATCTGAGCTATGCAAGGTTAATTTGGTGATTTGCCTCCGAGTTGGACTTTATGATGGTAAGGCCATTAATGAAGTTTGAATGCAGTTGTGCTTCGAAAACCGTGGTGCTATGTTGGCTCGATCTCACCCGTTGATCTTGATATGTCTTGGGTTTGGGACTTAAACCCTAAGTTACTCCCACTACGTTTGCGTTGGAGTTATTCTTTGACATTCATTTTGTGTTACCGAGCTTGGTGGAGAGGCCGACCATCCGCAGATATGTAGGGTTTGATAGTTGAGCGTCTGAGAACTCCTTCCTCGGATTCGATGGTGTGACCTGCAACTGTAACTTGATGTTTTCAGGTTTTAATAAGGTTTTACGAGCTGAGTGTTTAGAGTTGGGGAATTTACTATAACACTTGGTTGTTGGAGTAGCGCCAGAAGATTATATCGGTTCAGATTTCAATTCTTACAAATCCTTATCAAGGTAATGTCTCCATTTCAATAGTTAAGTTTTTCTGCTACTACTTAGTCAATCTCGTAATGCAAAAGTTTTAACTACCTCCTGCATTGTTTGACAGGTATCTTCTCTTGCTCATAGGTATATCTTGATTGAAGCTTAAGGGGGAAATGCTGCTATACCATCTGATAAGCCTCAGTGGTTCTTTTCCCTGTAGGTTCTCCTGGCATGTTGGCCGATACTTGATGTTTGACGAGGACTGAAAATAGTTCCTGTTAGAGGATTTTTAGCCGTTGAGATAATATTTGAGAGCCTCACGTCATGTGTATAGAGGATGGGATCCTCAGCTCATTTTCTTACCCTGCAAGTTGCAGTGTTTCATTGTATCTTTTGTTTAACAATGTATACATTTTTTCTTTAAAAGAGAAAGGGTGAAACCCTCGACTGTTTGATGATAATACAATATTAAATATATTTCAATATAATGTTTTGATTTTATCTAGACAATGACTAAATCAAGTATACTGTGTGTGTAAGCTGGCCGAGAGCCATGGTTAACTTGTCTTGATAAGGAGAAAACTCTGTTTTACGTTTAAGCAAAATGTTTGGATGGTTGATGAGATTCGGTCTCAAATAAAAAACGTAACATAACCCTGAATTAATGCTTATGGATGAATAAGTTTGGGTTTAGACTTTTTGAACAGGTAGTTGAATATCGTAATAGAGATAGCTAATCTTAAGTAAGAGTATTTGGTTAGAGTCTGATGTAATGAATTGATGTTTACGCTTTTAAGTGTTTGGCCTTAAATTTGCTGTATGAAAATCTTAGGGTTTCTAAATCGAAACCTGTAAATGTCTGCAATTGTGCTATCGTTGGAAACAGTCTTGTATATTGTTGAGCGTTTTAAGTGTTTTGATTAAATCAAATGTTGCGTAATAAAATAGAAGACTATGGTATTGAAATAGCATAGATATTCTATGTTGGTAATATAACTATTTTCGAAAGATTAAGTACAGTAAGGAGAAGATAAATGAAAAATATTAAGAGACTAAGATAAATGTGTTGCTTATAATAAAATAAATGGATTGAAAATAAAAACCTAGAATAATTCTATATCTACAAAAATAGAGATATAAAGAGTCCATCTGAATGATGATAAAATATTTCTGATTTTGTTTTCGCAACTGTTATTATTTATGCACGTTTAATGAAATAAATAAAATGAGAATTATAACACTGTATAGTTTGAAGAAATGTTAAGAAATACAGAACTTATGAATTCAGAAAAGGGAAATAAATGCCCTTAAATAAAAACCCTAGGTTTGTGTAAAGAGATGAAATACTTACTTTTGTTAATATGTAAAAGAAAACATTATAATGCGTAAGATATGAATGTTGTTCTATATCCCGAGTTTAAACATGTAGATTTTATATTACTGAGTAAAACTGATAAGAATTATTTAAGAAAATACAACTGTATTAATTCACTCATTCCTTGACATTCTGTCTTTCATTTATCTATCTTAATCCTCCCTTCTCTGTACTGGAGTACTATGCAGAAAACAACATGGGGAAAAATACATCGAGGGCATTTTATTCATCATTCTACACACTCATAACTAGGACAAAAATCAACCATTATTTCTGCATAATGATATTAGCAGTTTTTATCTAATGAATACTAAATCAATACCTTCAGAAAATAATTTAACTACTTAGAAAAACAGAAATGATGAGTAGAACCTGTAACTGTAGATAGGGTGGACAAACACCCAAGGAGGCCTGTTCCTCCCAATCTTCTCCAGAAGAAGCAGCCAATCTACTTGCCTCCTTTGGACCCCCGATCCTGTTCACTAAACCACCAGGTAGAAGATCCTGTGTAGAAGCAAGGCACTCAAATTTTGTATAGGTAGCAAATGTAACATGGCGTGTGATATGGAGCACTCAAATCGCCCCGATATTCCGGTGAGTGGTTTTTCGGCAAGGCACAGTTCCACCCTCTTCTGGTCATTTTTTTGGAATTTTGACGATCTGGGTCGTCTTAAAATGACCCAAAACCCTTGGGGGCACAGTTCCATGGCATAGTTCCGCAATAAACTGGTGGAACAATGTTTTCGCCGGTTTTTATAGCCGGATCGAGAGAAGAAATTGCCGAAAAAGCGGGGTGATTTGAGTGCCAGTTATCCCACTCCATGTAACATCCCGTAAAATAATGAAATTTTAAAATAGCAATAATTAATGAATTTGTTAATGCGGAACATATAAAAATAGTTAAATCTCTTAACTAAGATAATTAATAAGATGGCACTTCAAATTTATCATAATAAAAATATGGTGTAGTTGTATTTGCTATTTTAGATTTAAATGGATGCTAATCTCTTTAAAGAAAGACATTTTATGATCGTAATACAAGAATGCAGTCTTCAGATTCGCCTAAGTTCTAAAAGTAAGTATATGCTATACATAGGTTTGTATTATTATGATGTTCTTGATGATGTGCTGACAGTTTGTTTGTATGATGACGAAGGGGTCCTACGAGGTACCCTGGGGTTTACTTAGCTAGGTTTAGCTAAGGCATTTGAATCATGTTTCCATGTGCAGAACGCAGGCAAGAAATTCTACGACAAACATGAGTTAAGAGTACATGTGTCTTTCAATCCATCGTCAATGTAATATGAAAATGCTAAGTACTTCCTTGCATAACAAGTTACTAGAGTAATGTATATTTTGGTTCCAAATTTAGTTTACGTGCTGGCTTACAAACCTTTCAGTGTTATTACAATCACGTCATCATTTTATGTTACATTGCTATAATTATTATCTATGCAAAATCATCTTAATATGACTATTATCATTAACGTCAAGTGTTGATACCAATGTCCAATTGTAACTCTATTAGAAAGCTTGTGGAAATAGTGTTTATACTAATTCAAATTGAACTATCATTACATTTTGTATCAACAGAACTTTAGACTATCCTAATTCCCGAATTTATCATTTGATTAACATTACATAGTTAATATATGAAAAGTATAGTGATTATAGTACTAATGCTATGAATTAACATTATATTGTGCATGTAAACTATACCTATAGTCTTACTCTTATCAATTGATTACAATACATAGCTAATATGTGAAATATATTGTGAATATAATGCTTATGCTATGAACTAGCATTATAATGTGTATCAACACAACTTTAACTATTCCTAAATGGCTATTCATAAACTATAGAAATGAAATATATACACTCTATAGTGAACTATGGATTCGCACACCTACATTGGCATGTATTACTATTGTTACGATACCTAGCAATAAACCATAGAAACTATTATAAAAGGTGATCTACGAATCTAACATTGCAATGATTTTGATCGTGACAGGGTATTAAGTTGGTACTTGGTATTGCTTCCAACTGTAGATATCAAGCCCTGGCATTTACGTTGCTCAACTGTGAAGTGAAGTGGAAAGCTTAGTTGTAAGGTAGTCACATGATCGAATTTGTATTAAGCACCAAATAATGCTGAGTTGTGCCATGCACTAGCTCTCGGTCTGCTGACTTGGCGACATGGTAGAAGTAACAATCAATGCAGTATTGATTGCAATCGTCGCTCGAATATCAATGTGCCCGACTGGAAGCTAATCCATCGTTGATCTCTACAAGATCCAGGGATTGGAATGAAACCCTAGTCTTTCATTGGTAAGTAACAATGTATTGCTTCCTGGAATTCATTTCGTGTTTTTGTGGTAAGGTTTGGAGAGCCGAACGTGTTGCTGCAATATAGGGTTTAGAGTTTGTTGTGAGGAGGACTCCTTCCTCGGTTTCGAACCTTGGACCTGTGAGAGATAGTTTAAATGTTACAAGCTTTAAGATATTGTGCAATGAAGCCACGATACAGCCATTGTAGTTGCGGGTGGTTCTTGCTGTTAGTTTGTTGAATGTAATTCATTCCGGGATTCGATTCTCCAGTTTATGAAATGGTCTTCTGAGTTTTGAACTCGTGGTTGCTGCAAATGCCATCAGGCTTCGTCGTTTTTGCTGGTGTGGTGTGTCTAAGTCCAGGAGCTTCAATGCAATGGTAAGTTTTCAATGCTAAAAGTAGTAATATAGTAATACTTAGTTTTATATTTACGTTTCTTGTTTTTAACCTTTCCGAGCTGTGACTGGAAGGTACCCACTTCATTGGAAGGTTTCTATGCATAAGATTTGGAATGGGGATGATGCATCTACTTCCCGGTAAGCCTCGGTGGTTCTTGAAACCTCATAGGTTCCTTTGGCATGTTTTAGTTGGTGTTTACAGTCTGACGAGAGTTGAAAAAATACGACCCTGTTGGAGTAATGGCCGTGTGTTAAGTTTTAATGTTTTAGTTTCAACCAATGCTGTAAAGAGGATAAACCCTCTGTATTTAGTTGTTATTCGGCTCTGTAATGTCTTGCTGTATTGTTTATAAATGACCTTGAACTTATTTTAGTGTTGCCGGTTGTTAAGGGAAAGACCTTGTGTAAATTTGGAACCTCGAAGGGTTTGCAATGTAAGCTCTGTCGAATTTTGGTTATTCTGTTGAATGTGAAACCAAGAGCCGAGGGTTCACTTGCACTTGTAATACAATGGCTCGTTTTGTATTGAAATGTTTTGTTAAAAATAATGGATGAGAATCGTTTGTTTAACTGTTGGTTTAGCTTCGAACAACAATAGTTGTCTCTGGCCGAGAGTTATGGTTTGCATAACTGTTGATAGATAGTCCCTGTACTTCGTTATCATTTTTAAAATAATGATTTGGTAAAGTTTGGTCTTCGTATGTTTTGAAATGGCAATGCCACAGTGTTCGATTTTGTTTCAAAGAATGAAACCCTACCATGTAGGTTTTGTTGGCTACCTTGAACCCGTGAACTGGGCCTTAACTCGTGTCTCTAAAGGTTTTGATACTGTGTAATATTCTAGTTAGGGTTTGATAGATGATGATATAAACAAATCATACTTTCGGCTAAGTAATATTATTTGATGTTTAAGTATCTTGTTCGTATTCTCAACACGAGAATTAGTAAGTTAAAATAAAATGTTGTTTAGGGTTAGATGACAGGTCTATTATATCTTCAGAAATAATTGTCTATTGTTGCCATGAATGGCTTGATGAGAATTTTAATGAACTGTGTACTAAATAAATGTTTAGAATCTATAGTATGTAAATTCTTAGGGTTTGATTCGATAGTGAAAGTATTTATATCTAAGATTGCAATTTCTACCAGATCAAGATACTAGAAACAATGGACTAGTGATAACTAGTGATGAAATAATAAGTGTTTAATTATAACAAATATGTACAGAGAATAGTTTGCAGCTGCTATATTTCTTAGAATATGAAGTGCTTGAAAACATGGAATTTATAATATTAAAATGCATATTATTACTATCTGAAATAGATGGAGTTAAATGGGAAAAATGTAGATTTGTGCAGAAATAAAATGTATTCTTCTTTTATTTAAGAAATAGATGAATGCTATACATCTGTTTATACTAGTTGCTGTATTATTTCCTGCATTTTAACTTATGTTTGAAATGACAAAATTTAACAAGAATAACTACTGTGTTTATCCCTTCATTCAAATGGCATTCTGCCTATCATTCATCTCTATTAATTTTACTTTTCTGTACTAGAGTACTATACAGATAACAGTATGGAAAAAATACAAAAAATAATTTAATCATTCATTTAAATTACTTAATCATTCTTAAAACATATCATCATTAAGTCAGAAAACAAAATAGTTTCTTGTGTATAACTGTAAATAATAATTCTACCATGCATAAAACATTTAACTGTAAACAAAAGTAAGAATAATAGAACCTGGTTGACTGTAGGAGAAACAAACAGCCCAAGGAACCTATTCCACCCAACCTATTCATGAAGACAACCAAGTTATTTGCCTTAGGACCCCTGAGCCTGTTCACTGAACCACCAGGAGGAAGATTCTGTAGAAGCCTTAGTACATCAACTTACAGTAAAATATAGATTATCCAGTCATAAAGACTCAGCAGTCAAAGAGACCTGCACCAACACCTTTGGTTTCCCTTCTCAGAATAACTAGCAGACTCACAGTTGCACTCTCACATAGCCTCCCTATTCGAATCTCTTAGTGATCACCTGATACACTTGAGGAATATTTCTGCAGAAAATATTGTAGGAGCTTCCTGCTCAATTCGAATTACCTTATCTAGGTTTCCTAAGCCTTTTAGTGGTTAACTAGTCATTAATGAGCTGCCTGCTCTCTTTCACCCACCTGGGGGATAATGCCACAAATTTAGGGGTAGTTGTCCCATAACCAACAGCTAGTAGTGGAGTGCAAATGCTGCCATCTGTCCCATGCCTTCTAACAGCTTCCATTCCTCCTAGTGGGTCAGTGAACAATCATTTAACAGTTCCCTTGGGTGTTTGTCTCCTATTTTAATTTATTAAATAATAATAATCAGTAATTACAATCATCCTTGACCAAACTTGGTCATAATTAAAAAACTTTGTAATTATAATTTAACATAAAGTATTTTGCAAATAAAATAGTATTCTCAAAATTTGGGTAGGTGACAGCAAACTATTAAGACTTGCCCCTCAGCTTTTATGACTTCAGCACTTAGTGGTATAACTCTGCACTCAGCAGTAACTTTTATGACTTCAGCACTCAGTAGTATAACTCTGCACTAAGTAGTAAAACAGGAAGACCCACTCCATGATCAAGAACAACATATCTCCTCATCGAATCTCTTGGGTGCAAGCAGCGGAACCCCAAGGTAAATTTCCTCGTCAGGAAAAGTGATGAACCTCAGTCCAAAATTCGATGGCTCTTTTAAAGATTGCCTAGGTCTTTAGTGGTCAGTTTTCAATAAATGAGCCTCAAGCTTTAGTCTCATCTTTTAGGGCACTATGACCACATTTCAAGGGATTTGTCCCATACCAACAGCTAGTTACTTGCATCATGATGTTGCCACTTGTCCATTGCCTTCTACCCCAAATTCCATTCCACCTAGTGGATCAGTAAACACTCTTTCAACAGTCTCCTTAGGTGTTTGTCTCCTATTTAATTTATTTCATAATAAAATATTGTGCAAATTACAGTCATCCTTGGACACTTGTTCAATATAAAACTTTACAATAAAAGTTAAGATAATGTTTCTAACTTAAAATGTTTTTCAGCAAAAAGGGGTATGTTGGAGAGAGAGACATTAGAGAGATTTTGAGGTCAAAAAATGGCCTCCTAAGAGATGTACTAAAAAAGTATGAGATATATTAAAATATTATGAGTTAGGGTTTTATAGGATAGGTATATATGACAAGTCACCTCCTGCACTATTTTCTATGCATAATATTAATAACCATGGTTGAGTTACTTTTCAAAATTCACTAGAAATAAAATTAATAAAATAACTATACATTGATGTGAATAAGATTCATTGTAAGATGCACCATTTATCTAAGTCTGTTATTAGCTATTATACAAATGTTCCAGTGGGGGATATGACTAGGTGTGACAGGAATATTGGGGCGTTCAATTTGTAAATTACACTTCCAACTCTGTTTTTTGATGGGGCGGCTGCTTGTGGTGAATGTGGTGCTGGGGGCATTATTTATCTTAACAAGGAGCATTATTTCACATTGAAGATGAAATGTGGTAAGGGTTCTAATATGAAAGCGGAACTTCTGGCCCTTTGGTGTGTAGCGAAGGTGGCTAATTGTTTTGGTCTGAGGAATGTGAAGATCTATGGTGACTCCCATGTCACTATCAAATGGGCTCTGGGGGAGTATGATCTGAAGGTATTACACTTATCCTGCTGGTGTGATAGGGTGAAGGAAGAATTGCAGAAGCTAGGACAGGTGGACTTGGAACACATTTATCGTGAGCATAATTCTCAGGCTGATTCTCTCTCTAAGATAGCATTGGAGGGTGAGGAGGATTTCATTGTCTGGGAGGAAATCGTGGAGGATAAATGTGTTGATGCTAGAAACTATTACTACTTAGGGTGATCTTGTTAATTTGGTTTTTTGAACCTGTTTTGTATATGGGATGATGTTGCTGTTAAGAATATTCTTGCCTTGCCAAGGACCACTGGTCTGTTTTTGGCGCAATATGTATTTCATGTTAATGCACCGAACATTTTAGAAGTGGCGGGCTATAGCTTGTAGAATCATGACCCATCATGTACTATTTGATTCAGATTTTGAATATCAATAGTATGCTTTTTTCACGGGAAAAAAAAATTCCTAAAACTTTATTTTCCTTTATCAATTATTTGTTTTGAACTTGCAAATGAAATTAAATAATAAAAACATTTTTAAGAGTTATTTTTTTAATTTATGTTAAATTTTTATATTTAGTACTTTTCTCATCAATTTAATATAATGTGATTTAATTGAAAATTTATTTACATGTAAAATGTTAATAATATTATTATAATCCACATTGCATTATTATTATTATTCTTTATTCATTAAATCTATATTGGTAAATTAATATCAGAATCATAAACTTTTTGGGGATATTTATTTGATTGTAAATGAATGTTATAGTTAAGTCTCTCATAGAAAATAATATGAGACTTAATTTATTCTTAAAAATTGAGTAGTAAAAATATATAAAATTTAATTTACTATCATTTATGAATTTAATTTATATGCATAACTAACATACATTTTTAATATTAATATACTTCATGAATTTAATTTATTTGAAAAGTATATATATATATATATATATTAGTTTGACATTATAATATTAAATAAAATGGAGTGAATATATAATTAAAAATTAAAAATATGAAAATGATAAAAATATTATTTTATGAAAAAAATGTGAAAGGAACATATATATATATATATATATATATATCATTGTCCAACAAGAATTTACAACATCATCACTTTGATACATCAAAGCATTCACCTCAACACATGAGGAATAACCTTTTACAACTGAAGGCTTAGTCATTCTTGTGTCCAACTAAAGAATCTACTCCAAGTTCTTGAGTCCAAATCAGGCTCCCTACCCCAACACATGAGGCCCAAGCCTAGCTGCATAAGGTTGGCTTGGATAATGATTCATGATGCTGTACATTTAACACTCCCTGTCAGCGAGGGAGGCATTTTCTGTCATACCAATCTTGTCTCGGAAGTACATGAACTTCGTCATTGACAGAGGATTTGTTAACACATCTACAATATGCGCATCAGTAGCAATGTGTAATGACCCTTTTTCAAAATTCTATTAAAATGCCAATTTTTCCACTTTTTCCCCAATTTCGACCTTTGACTAGTTTAACTGTTTTGACCTCCAAATCAACCCAAATGCTCCCAAATATTTTGTAGGAGTGTGTGAATGGTATTTAGACTTGAATATTAGGTTCAGGGATGTTTTATGGCCCTCCAAATACTGCTGCAAACTTGATTTGTATTCTGATCAATATAGATAATTTTGACTAGTAATTTGTGCATCAATTCCCCCCTGGGTAACACTGAAAATGGCCTTCCAAATGCCTCCAAACTCCCACAAATTTATGAATAGAGGTATATAATGTGTTAAATATGTGATTAAGGTCTCATATGCACCATTAATTGATTTTTACTACTGTTCTAACTCTCTCACATTCAACAGCAAAAACCCCCAATTCGACCCTTGGGGAAATGGCACTATTTCACCTCCCGATACAACTAAACTGAGTAAAAATGCTTCAAATGCTCAAGTACAGTACATGAAACTTGTAGAAGACATCCATGGAATTATATTGATCACAAATATATCAGAGAATCATCCATCCATTCGAAATAATCAACATTATAGTGTCATACATCAATGCATTGGGGAAATGGACATTGTTTGCTCATTAATCAATAGTTTTGCATACAACCAATGGGTATTTCGACTTGAGACTTTCTGAATATTAATAACAGAGGATATGAAGCTATTACAATCAGAAATATATAATGAGAAGCTCTCTCAAGAAGCACAAGTGCTCACCAAAAACGCCCTCCCTCAAGGAGCATGAATATGCCTTCAAAACTGGAAACGGTGGAGAGAAAGTGCTGCACTAAACCAAACCATGAAACTTCTTGTAGCTGCTACCTGCAAATACAAACTCCATTAAAGAACCATGAAAGACCTGAGTGGCCTCTCCAAACACCAACTTGGATGGGAATCTTTCACCCTCGAAATTGGCTAAGGCAAGAAACTAGTCATCCACTAGCTCTCTCTTCACAAATGCAATTTTTCTCAAATCATCAAAAGCCATTCTCATTCTTCATTTCTACATTTTATAACCAACATTAGGATTCTAAGGGTCGAAATCCTCTCAATAGATTCAATAGATTTCCATTTATGAAATATTCCACATTTGCCACTTGTCTCCTAGTTCCAACCTTCCATCTTCTCCCAAATTCCATTTTGAGTCTCTTTGGCTTCTCCAACTCCCAAATTCGCCTTCCTTGAGCCTATTTTTGGTGCTGACATGTCATAGTGGTCAGATGTCAGAGGTCAGGTCTGCAATTTGTCATAGTTGTCATAGATGCTCCATCATTGGTGTCATAGGAGCTAGGGAATCTAGCCCAAGTGTCCACAAACTTCTACTTTGACTCTTTATCTTCCATGGAGGTTACCAATCCTTCCCAATTCGACCTAGTATGCTCAATGACATGTGTTATGACTTAACAACTCACTCAAAAGTGTTCACATTCCCATTAATTCAAATTTGCAAAAGAGAGATACCATGTATTATGAAAAATCAAGCTAGTGTGGGTCCCACCACCTCCATATGTCTCCAAAACCACTTGCCACTTAGAATTTATCTTGAATTTATTTATTCACCATATTTATTAAATACTTGAACCCCTCTAATGTCTAAATATCATTTATTAGCTTCCTTATTACCATCCCACATGTGCCCATCCAACCTAGGAAACTAATAGGATTGATGGGATTGTCTTACTATGCACTTATTTGAATGGGGACATTACAGTCCTCCCCACCCAATATTGTTTGTCCTAAAGCAATTTCAGATTTGGATGCTGCAAAATATTCTCCTCTTCCCATGTGGCATCTTCATTTGGTAAGTCCTTCCATTGCACTAAATATTCTTTGATGATTCTACTCCTCAACCTTCTTTCCCGTGTCTTCAAAATCGTTTCCGGAACAAGTGTGAGCTGACCTTCATCATCCAAAGGAGGAAGTATTTCTGAAGTGATGATTTGCTGACAAAGAGATTTCTTGAGACAAGAAACATTAAATACATTGTGGATTTTACTCCCTTCCGGAAGTTCTAGTTCATATGCTACTTCTCCAACCTTCCGCACTACCTTGTATGGCCCATAGTACCTTGGTTTTAATTTTTCTGCTCCATTCTTTTTTAGAGATGTTTGTTTATAAGGCTGCAACCTTAAATATACTAAATCATTGACTTGAAAGGTTCTTTCTTCTCTATGCCTATCAGCATATTGTTTTTGCTGATTTTGAGCAACCTGCAAATTGTCTTTCAAGAGCTTTAAAATTTCTTGGCTCTCTTCCACCCAATCTTTAGCCTTTAGGGTTCTACTATCACCAAATATAATGTCAGCGAATGTAAGTGCATCACAACCATATAATGCTTTGAAAGGAGACATTCTTATTGACATATGATAAGTGGTGTTGTAGCAAAACTCACCCAAGTGTAGCCATTTTGCCCATGCTTTTTGCTGCCCTCCCACATAGTTTCTTAGGTATCCTTCCAATCATTGGTTTACCCTCTCTGTTTGTCCATCAGTTTGTGGATGATAGCTGGTACTTGGAGTCAATTGAGTGCCTACCAATCTAAAAAGTTCTTGCCAAAAAGCACCCATGAATCTACTATCTCTATCACTGACAATGCTCTTGGGAAGCCCATGCAATCTGAAGATTTATTTGAAAAAAATATCAGCCACTTGTGTAGCACTAAAAGATGATGTAACAGCAAAGAAATGAGCAAATTTTTTCAACCTATCAACTACCACATAGATGCAATCCTTACCCAAGGATTTAGGCAATCCGGTGATGAAATCCATGGAAATACTGTCCCATTTTTGCTCCGGAATGGGAAATGGTTGTAATAGGCCGGCTGGACATGTAAGTTCTGATTTGTTTTGTTGACATGCTTTACATTCATTCACATACTTCTGAACATCTTCCTTCATCCCCTTCCAAAAAAATCTTTGCCTCAACTGTCTATAAGTTTTGAAGATCCCCGGATGGCCCGCTAGTGGGGAATCATGTGCTTCTTGCAAAATTCGGTACTTGAGCTTGGAGTTATGAACTAAATAAATTCTTCCCTTATAATATATCAACTCATTCAAAATCCTATAATTATCATCCCCTTTGATTCCATCCAACACATCACAAGCAAATTTGTCTTTGGCATATTCAACTAGTAACATGTTTTTCCAATCCTTGGCAATATCCATGAGAGAAAAAGAAGGCCTTCTTGACAAAGCATCTGCTACTATATTATTCTTTCCTTTGACATATTCAATATCAAAATCATAAGCTTGAATCTTGCTTACCCAGTTTTGTTGTCTTTCATTTAGATCTTTTTGGGTGAGAAAGTGTCTTAGACTATTGTGGTCAGTTTTCACCACAAACTTGCTGCCCACCAAGTATTGTCTGAATTTGGCGAATGCATGCATAATGGCCAGCATTTATTTATCATAGATGGAGTAAAGTTTTTCATGAGGCTGCAACTTTCTGCTCTCAAAGGCTATGGGGTGTTGGCCTTGCTTTAGGACAGCCCATATTCCTCCACCTGAAGCATCACATTCCACAACAAAAGGTTTAGTAAAATCAGGAAGTGCAAGTATGGGACAACTACTCATTACCTCTTTCATTTTTTGGAAGGCCTTTTCAGCCTCTTCATCCCACTTGAAAGCATCCTTCTTAGTCAAATCAGTGAGTGGAGAAGTCAACTTGGAGAACCCTTTCACAAATTTTCTGTAGTAGGTGCATATGCCAATAAAGCCTCTCAATTCGGTAATATTTTTTGGTGATGGCCATTCCAAGATAGCCCTGATTTTTTCCATGTGTACCTTCACTCCTTCTTTCCCAATAATGTGCCCAAGATACAGTAGTTCTTTCATCCCAAACTCACATTTTGATAATTTAGCAAATAAGGACTCTTCTTGCAAGATTTTCAACACAATCTCTAACTGTTGCAAATGTTCTTTCCATGTTTTACTGTAAATGAGAATATCATCAAAGAAAACCAAAACAAACCTTCTTAGTTGCTTGCAAAATATCCTATTCATACATGCTTGAAAGGTGGCTGGAGCATTAGTTAACCCAAAAGGCATGACAATAAATTCAAAGTGGCCAAAATGACATCGATAAGCGGTCTTTTGCACATCTTCATATTTCATTCGAATTTGGTGATACCCTGATCTAAGGTCAATTTTTTAGAAGTATTTGGCCCCATGTAGCTCATCCATGAGCTCATCAATCCTAGGAATAGGATACCTATTCTTGATAGTCTTTTTGTTCAAGGCTCTAAAATCTATGCACATTCTCAATGTTCCATCTTTTTTCTTCACTAGCACTACTGAAGAAGCATAAGGGCTAGAGCTTGGTCTAATGAGTCCCAACTCTAGGAGTTCTTGGATAGCTTTTTCAATCTCATCTCTGAACTTTTTAGGATGTCTATAAGGTGGTATTTGAATGGGTGAAGTGCCCTCCTCCAAAATAATACTGTGCTCAACCCCCCTATCCGGTGGCCTACCATGTGGAAGGTCTCTAAAAATCTTTTCATATTTTTGCAAAAGTCTCTCTATCTCCTTTGGGTGTTTGACAATATTTATAGTTGGCTTGGGAGATGTAATATGACATTCAACAGCCCATTCTATATCCCCATGCCTCAATATAGATCTCATACTATTGCAAGTTACTACTTGATTTGGATAAGTGTGTTGCCCTCTCACAATTCTTTGTACTCCTTTTGAATCTTGGAATTTCATTTCGGGAATTTGATAATTTACTATATGCTCTCCTATTGAATACAACCATTGCACTTCCAAAACCACATTAGTATCAGCAGCATCAACCACATAAAAACTATCAACAAAAGTATAGTTACCTATGGTGACTTGCAGCTTTGGAACCCATGTTTTGCATTGCATTGTGTTGTGACCGGGAATGACAACTGTGAAGCCATCAAATGGTTCAATAGGTATCTTTCTTTTCTCTACCATCTTTGCATCAATGAAGTTATGAGTGGATCCTCCATCTACCAAAACTGAAGTTCTTTTTCCTTGTACCACACCTTTGCATCGGATAGTATGATAGCGAGGTACTGCTGAAAGCACTGCCATTCTTGCTTTGTCCGGTGAAGGCTGATTTTCTTCTTGTCTTTCCTCTTCTACTGCTGTCTCATATGCCTCTTCTTGATCTGAAATATGTCCATCTTCATCCATGCCCCCATCATACCCATCATTTTCAGAAAATACTTCTATGTATTGAGCCTTTCCTTTGGTACATTTGTGCCCCGGTGTCCATGGTTGGAAGCATGTGAAGCACAATTTCTTTTTTCTAAGTTCATCCCTGTTTAGTCCCTCTTTTTTATTCCTCTCAAATGACTCTCTTTGCCAAGGTTTCTTATCATATCCATCCCTTTTCCAAGGTTTCTTTTCAAATTTGTGGCTAGGCTTAGGAGGAAATCTCGTTCTAGGAAGCACATTTTGGAGATCCCTAGTCAAGCTCATTGCATATTTTAATGTAGTTGGCTTGTGGGATTTGACCAAACCTCTTAAGGGTTCAGCCAAACCTTCAGTGAACAGCAATACTAATCTTCCCATAGATACATCAACCACCTTGACTGATAATTTTTGAAAGTCCAACATATATTCGGTAGGGGACCCAGTTTGCTTCAATTGAGCTAGTTCTTTGAAAGGCAATTCTGGATCTTTTTGTTCAAATCTTTCTAGTACCATGTCAACAAATTCTCCATATGTTTTAACCTGATTATGACCCAAGGTTTTAAGCCCATGAAACCACCATTCATTGGCATCTCCTTCCAAATGCAAAATGGCCATTTTTAGTGCATCCTCTTCCAACATAGGATTCAGCTGAAAATATACATCCAATTTTTGCACCTAAGTGTTAGCAGAATTTTGAGAAGAACCATCAAAAGTAGGAAGTGACATTTTTCCAATAGCACTATTCAATTCTTTGTTTTGGAATGGACTCCTATTGTCTCCCTTCATTTTAATCTTTTGCATAGCATCAATGTAGTCATTGAGTGGTACACCTCTTTTATACTCTTCATTCAAATCATTCCAATCATTTACTAGTTTCTTGTAATCCAATTCAAGATTGGGCTCTTCTTCGGGTGTGAGAAATTTAGGTGCAGTATGCCTTTGTGTGCTTTGAAATTCATCAGGTCTATTATGAGGTCCTGTACTTGAGAAAATATGCTCATTCCCTTTCATCTTTTCCCCTGAGTGTGAACCACTATTATCTCCTATCATCCCTTTGCTTGAAAGTTGGCTACCCAACAATTCGAAACCTTTCATCATTTGTTTATTCATATCTATCATAACCATGGTAATTCCTTCAAAACATGGTTTTAAGTCTTCAATAAATTCCTCCTTATGTCTTAATTTTTCCTCCTCCTCTCTACCCATTGTTTTAGAAAAAAACTCTTTTTCTACTACTATATCTTCTTCAACCAAAACTTCTTCAACTACTGATTCAAAGGGTGGTGTTTTATTTGCTTGGATTCTTTTTAATACCATCAGTTGCCAAGACCATGCTTTGATACCACTTGTAATGACCGTTTTTCAAAATTCTATTAAAATGCCAATTTTTCCACTTTTTCCCCAATTTCGACCTTTGACTAGTTTAACTGTTTTGACCTCCAAATCAACCCAAATGCTCCCAAATATTTTGTAGGAGTGTATGAATGGTATTTAGACTTGAATACCAGGTTCAGGGATGTTTTATGGCCCTCCAAATACTGCTGCAAACTTGATTTGTATTCTGATCAATATAGGTAATTTTGACTAGTAATTTGTGCATCAAATCCCCCCGGGTAACACTGAAAATGGCCTTCCAAATGCCTCCAAACTCCCACAAATTTATGAACAGAGGTATATAATGTGTTAAGTATGTGATTAAGGTCTCATATGCACCATTAATTGATTTTTACTACTGTTCTAACTCTCTCACATTCAACAACAAAAACCCCCAATTCGACCCTTGGGGAAATGACACTATTTCACCTCCCAATACAACTAAACTGAGTAAAAATGCTTCAAATATTCAAGTACAGTACATGAAAATTGTATAAGACATCCATGGAAGTATATTGATCACAAATATATCAGAGAATCATCCATCCATTCGAAATAATCAACATTATAGTGTCATACATCAATGCATTGGGGAAATGGGCATTATTTGCTCATTAATCAATAGTTTTGCATACAACTAGTGGGTATTTCGACCTGAGACTTTCTGAATATTAATAACAGAGGATATGAAGCTATTACAATCAGAAATATATAATGAGAAGCTCTCTCAAGAAGCACAAGTGCTCACCAAAAACGCCCTCCCTCAAGGAGCATGAATATGCCTTCAAAACTGGAAACGGTGGAGAGAAAGTGCTGCACTAAACCAAACCATGTAACTTCCTGTAGCTGCTACCTGCAAATACAAACTCCATTAAAGAACCATGAAAGACCTGAGTGGCCTCTCCAAACACCAACTTGGATGGGAATCTTTCACCCTCGAAATTGGCTAAGGCAAGAAACTAGTCATCCACTAGCTCTCTCTTCACAAATGCATTTTTTCTCAAATCATCAAAATCCATTCTCATTCTTCATTTCTACATTTTATAACCAACATTAGGCTTCTAAGGGTCGAAATCCTCTCAATAGATTCAATAGATTTCCATTTAGGAAATATTCCACATTTGCCACTTGTCTCCTAGTTCCAACCTTCCATCTTCTCCCAAATTCCATTTTGAGTCTCTTTGGCTTCTCCAAATCCCAAATTCACCTTCCTTGAGCCTATTTTTGGTGCTGACATGTCATAGTGGTCAGATGTCAGAGGTCAGGTCTGCAATTTGTCATAGTTGTCATAGATGCTCCATCATTGGTGTCATAGGAGCTAGGGAATCTAGCCCAAGTGTCCACAAACTTCTACTTTGACTCTTTATCTTCCATGGAGGTTATCAATCCTTCCCAATTCGACCTAAGATGCTCAATGACATGTGTTATGACTTACCAACTCACCCAAGAGTGTTCACATTCCCATTAATTCGAATTTGCAAAAGAGAGATACCATGTATTATGAAAAATCAAGCTAGTGTGGGTCCCACCACCTCCATATGTTTCCAAAACCACTTGCCACTTATAATTTATCTTGAATTTATTTATTCACCATATTTATTAAATGCTTGAACCCCTCTAATGTCTAAATATCATTTATTAGCTTCCTTATTACCATCCCACATGTGCCCATCCAACCTAGGAAACTAGTAGGATTGATGGGATTGTCTTACTATGCACTTATTTGAATGGGGACATTACACAATGCACTGTAGTTTCACGGTACCTTTATGGACCATGTCTCTAATAAAGTGATACTTCATTTCAATGTACTTTGACTTATCATGAAAAATTGGGTTTTCAGAAAGCTTGATGCAACTTTGATTATCACACTAAATGACTGTAGACTCAAGATTCTCACCGAAAAACCCATCAAGTAGCTTCCTAAGCCACACCGCTTCTCGGGAGGCAGTATTAGAAACAATATACTCTACTTTTGTAGTACTTTGGGCTACAAATACCTACTTCCTATTGGACCAAGAGATCATAGTTGAACCCAAGCTAAAACATTAGCTGAATGTACTCTTTTGGTCCACAATGCTACCAACCCAATCAGAGTTAGTATAACCAAGTAACAACACCCCTCCACTGGAGGCATATTGTACCTCGAAAGTATCTAATCACATGCTTTGCAGCAACCCAATGTCTCTGTCTCGGATCATAAATAAACTGACTCAGAATACAAATATCATAACATATATCTAGTCTCGAGTGTATCAAGTACATCAACGAACCAATAAGATGTCTATACAAAGTGGGTCCACCGGATCCGATCCAGAATCTTACTCATGTAGTTTCCTCAAATTGGAAACCATCGGAGTACTCATGGATTTGAAATCCATCATGCCAAACGTGTGCAATTTATCAATAGTGTACTTCCCTTGAGAAAGAAATATCTCATCTTTTCTTTTCCAAATCTCAAGGCCAAGAAAGTAGTGCATAAGACCTAAGTCTTTCATCTCGAACTCAGAAGTGAGCTCCCTCTTGCACCAAGAAATCAATTGTTCCTATCCAGCAAGGAAAAAATCATCAACATATAGAACCAATATCAACGGTTGGTTCTTCACTACTTTCAAGTACAAATTTGGATTAGCTTCGCTCTTAGAGAAGCCCAGTCTCTGAACATAGATGTCAATTCTCGAAGACCAAGATCTGGGAGCTTGCTTAAGCCCATACAAGTCTTTCTTCAATTTTCACACATAGGACTCCTTCCCATGAACCAAAACCCCTCAGGCCGTTGAATATAAACCTCTTCCTCAACCTCACCATTGAGGAAGGTTGTTTTCACATCCATCTAGTGAAGATTCCATCCTAGAATAGATGCAAGTGAGATCATAGCTCGGACAGTGGTGTACCTAGCCACATGAGCGAATGTCTCCTCATAGTCTATGCCTTCTTTCTGAGAGAAACCTCGGGAAACAAATATGGCTTTATAATTTTCAATACTGCCATCAATGACATGCTTGATCTTGTAAAGCCATCTGGAAGTAACTATGGAATTCCCTTCAGGTTTAGGAACAACTTCCCGAACATTATTTTTCATAATAGACTTGTATCCATCTACCATTGCATCTTTCCATACTTGCGGCTTTGAGCTTCTTCATAGGTGGAAGGATTTGAATCATTGATGTGATTCATCTATGCAACATACCTTGAATATCTATTAGGTTTCTTTCTCTCTCTTGAAGAGCCTAATGGTGCTCCATTCCTTTCTGCATCTTGTAGTATATCTCGAAACCATGCAAACCTCCTCTTGGAAGGAGGTTCATCAACCAATTCTATTGGTTCATCAGGAGCTAGTGAATCTAAGAACTCTACTGGATTCTCCCTCTGAACATCTGAATGGGTAGAAGCATTATCCGGGTCCTCCATGATAGGAGTCTCATGCTACTATGTGTGTGTATCATACTAAGTCTCTTTTGATCGCTTGAATGTTGCCTCTTCATGGAAGGTCACATATCGATTAGCCTCAATGTGTATTTCACCTAGCACATATATTTTGTAGGCTTTGGATGATTCGCTATAACCAACAAAGGTTCCCTTATTTCCTGATGGATCCATCTTTGTCCTCTTTTCTTTCGGAACATGAATGTATATAGGACTCCCAAAGATCCTCAGGTGTGAAATAACTGGTTTTTCACCAGTGAATACTTCTTTAGGTGCATTCTCATCCATAATGGCATGAGGACTTCTATTATGGATATATACTGTTGTACTAGTGGCCTCTTCCCATAATGAGGTAGACAGGTGTTGATCATGCATCATGGTTTTTCCAGCCTCACATATGGTTCTATTCTTCCTTTCAGAAACCCCATTTTGCAAAGGGTTGTAGGGTACAATTAATTGTCTACAAATTCCTATATCACTACAGAACTCATTAAACACATGTAAATCAAATTCACTTCCATTTTTAGATCTCAAAGCATGGATGTGCTTTCCTGTCTGATTCTCAACTAGGGATTTGAATTCCTGAAACTTGCTAAAGGTTTCACTCTTATCCTTTAGGAAATAAATCCATGAATTTCTAGAGAAGTCATTTATAAATAGTACATAATATAAATAGCCACTCAGGGAAGGGGATGATATGGGACCACATACATCAAAATGTGTTAAATCTAAAATCCCTTTATATATAGTAGTACTGCTAGAGAAACTCTTTTTAACATTCTTCCCAAGTGCACAACCCATACATACACTATCATGCTCAAAATAAAATGTGGGCATACCTTTCGCCATTTGTTGTAATCCTAGTAGTGCTTTGTAGTGGAGGTGACCAAGCCTCATATGCAATAGCTCAAATAGACTGATAGAGTTGTGAAACATAGATTGAATTTACTTCCCATGTACCTTGTAGAGACCTCCCTCTCTAACTCCAATCACTGCTGCATATTTCAAGTCTTTGTTCTTCGGCCATAATAGTGCTTGATTGTCCATGAAGATAACTCAGAAACCCTTATCTTCAAGAACCGAAATTGATAAGAGGTTCTTGTTTTCTTCGGGTGCATTCTTCTAAGTAGTTTCATCTTCTATATCGGTAGAAGCACGAAACCTTCCTTTTCCCTTTTGCTTTTCTTTTTAATCCCTTGCATAATAGCCCTTATTGTCATAGTTCTAACATCTAACCTTCAACTTGTCAAAGTCCTTGTTGTATACCTTCTTCTTCGAATGGGAAAAATTCTTTTGAGAGAATTTATTCTTTCCTGTCTTCATCATTTATGTGAGGGAAATATTTTATTCTTTGATGCACACTGACTTGCTCTGGATTCACCCCTCCTCTTGGAGGAAGACATGCCACAACCTTTCGAAGTTAGGTTGTACCTCTCTGCCATTTACCGTAGCCAATAATGTCTCCTATGAGGATGGGAGACCATCAATAGCTGTTTGGATAAGATCATCTTCATCCACTACTACTTCAATACTATCAAGTTGATCACTTACCTGAGAGATATTGGTGAAGAAGGAGGTCACTGTCTCATCCTTCTCCATCTTTAGTTTTTGAAGCTTATTCTTCAATGCTCTAAAATTTTATCTTCTCTCAGGAAACTTATTTTGCATTACTGTTTGAAATGTTTCTCAGGGAAAGATGGTTGTTCTATTTTTGCGGCCTGTTTCTATATGACGGAAGCGTCAAAAGTTCTTCATATTCGCAATGTTGGAGTTGAAGTATCCGAGAGTGACTTGTTACAACTGGTACAACGCTCTGGTACAGTAACAAAAATGGAGATGTTGCGTGCAAAAAAAATCAAGCTCTCGTGCAAATGCATGATATCCCATCTGCCATAAATGTACTAGATCATTATGAAACAGTGCAGCCAAGTATAAGAAAGAGGAGTCCATACATCCAATTTTTTTCTCACCAGGAGTTCACAACAAATGAGCAGTTTGGCCATGATAATGTTTCATGATATGTGATGGTAGGAAATTATAATTCCTCTAAATGGATGGGTGTTACCATTGATTGGTAGATAATTGCTCCTTTAGTTAGTGGTTTTATTTTAGAGTTTCTATCATTTCCTTTCTTTAAGGGTTTTTGAGAGAAAGTTTGAATGAAAGTACTATCATGACACAAAGCATTATGTTCCTTTTCCATTGCACTTGTTCCACCCTCTAGTGAAAAGAGTGTCTCTAGCCCTTGTATTTTAAATATAGATTCAAAGGTCTTTTCATTATTATCCTTTAAATCATTTATGTCTTATAGCTTTGAGCCACTTCAAAAGTATTTGGAAAATAAAGTGGCTCAAAATTTTTGTTAGTGCTTTTCGAACTTGGGAAAGTATCCATTGATTGAAAACTCAAAAATCACTTTCCAAAATTTTATAGAAATGTTAATTTTTTTCTATATATTATATATTTCTTTATATGTATGTATTATTTATTTGTTAATGAATATATCTATTTTTTTTAAATTTCTTCAGCCACCGTTGTTGGAATTATGATGTGTGAGGTGTGTTGAAGGTATACCTTCATTTTTTTTAAATGTCTCTTTGCCACCATTATTGGAATTATGAAGTATCCGTTGAAAATATACATTCTAAATTTGCATAATTTTTTTTAGTATTACTTTTAGTAGTTTTGTCATTGCATGTAAGTAGTGGTGAAACCTAAGATGTGCCTCAATTCCTGATTTAGTAGTGGGTTTGGCCACGATAATGTTTCATAGGAAATTATAATTCCTCCATATGAATGGGTGTTACCATTAATGGGTAGATAATTGCTCCTTTTGTTAGTGTTTTTATTTTAGATTTTCTATCATTTCCTTTCTTTAAGGGTTTTTGAGAGAAAGTTTGAGTGAAATTACTATCATGACACAAAGCATTATGTTCCTCTTCCATTGCACTTGTTCCACCCTCTAGTGAAAAGAGTATTTTTAGTCTTTGTATTTTAAATATAGATTCAAAGGTCTTAATTATTATCCTTTAAATAACTTATGTCTAATAATTATTATCCTTTAAATAACTTATGTCGATAGCTTTGAGCCACTTCAAAAGTATTTGGAAAATAAAGTAGCTCAAAAATTTTGTTAGTGCTTTTATCAAAGAATTTGGGAAAGTATCCATTGATGGGAAACTCAAGAATCATCTTCCAAAATTTTTATGGAGATGTTAATTTTTTTCTATGTATTATATATTTCTTTAGATATATGTATTATTTATTTGTTAACGAATATTTCTATTTTTTTTAATTTCTTCTAGCCACCATTGTTGGAATTATGATGTGGAATTATGATGTGTCAGTTGAAGATATACCTTTATTTTTATTTTTATTTTCTCTTTGCCACCATTGTTGGAATTATGAAGTATGTGTCATAATCTTCATCTTCAATGAAGTGTGTTGAAAGTATACCTTCCAAATTTACATAATTTTATTTATTTATTTTTATCTAAGACATTATCCTTTTATTCAATGAAAATTCCTCTAGAAAATATGGTTTAAATTGAAACTTACCTTTTTATAAAGATGATAAAAGAACACTTTTTCTTATTTTTATTTTTATATAATTAAAATTTCATCATAATTTAATTCAATATATTTATTACAAAACAATATTTTTAAAATATAAATTATAAAAAAAAATCAAAATTTTAAATCGATTAAAATTTTAATTTTTTATATTACCAAATTTACATAACTAAAAAAAACTACTACTAAAATAAACTTCTTATATTTTCTTTTGAAAAAGTAAGTCACTCTTTTCCAATTCTTTTCATAAAATCCATATACATGCATCCATTTGTCTTTTCATTTTATCCAAAACTTCAAAACAAACTCACTACTACAATCAAATCAAATTTAAATTAAAAAATAGTATTTCAAAATCACTCTCACTTAATAAAAAGGTTACACTTTTCCCATTCCTTTTCATAAAGTCCATGTACATCCACCTAATTTGGATCTAAAGTCCATGTATATCCATCTAATTTGATCCATTTTTTAAAAGCTCATACCAACTTCGCTACTTTTCATTTTATGAAGTCCATGTAATATAAAATAATGTTTATTATATTCAAAGTTTAGCTTTTATTGATGGACATGAAGTTACATCATCTTTTATAAACCAAACTTATCAACCCAAAATGACTCATGGGTAATTTTATGATGATTTGTTACATGAAGTCACATCATCCTACTTTAAAACAAAACTTAACAACTCAAAATGACTCATTGGTAATTTATGATGGTTTTGTTACAAGGAATTCTCTTAAGTAGAAAAGCTCTTTGTTAATTATATAATGTTTATTATATTCAAAGTTTAGCTTTTATTGATGGACATGAAGTTACATCATCTTTTATAAACCAAACTTATCAACCCAAAATGACTCATGGGTAATTTTATGATGGTTTGTTACATGAAATCACATCATCCTACTTTAAAACAAAACTTAACAACTCAAAATGACTCATTGGTAATTTATGATGGTTTGTTACAAGTAATTCTTTTAGGTAGAAAAGCTCTTTGTTAATTAAAGATTAGTTTTGAAAGGATAATTTCAACTTACATATAGATATCCTATATTATCATCACTAAAAACAAATAACCTTTAACCTTAATTTCATCTATTTAACTTCAAGTAACATTTATCATCAGTCTCATAAATAAAATCATATATAACACATAACATCTAATCTTAATTTCATAACAATTTCACCTCTACTTGTTCTTGATTCTAACAAGTGAATATCTAATTTTTTTTTAAATATTTTGCATTCCACTATCACTATCGTTGAGCGATCCTTATCTCGATTGCTAATTCCCTCCATCCAAAGGACATAGAGCAAAGTCAAAGATTAACTTTGCTTCATACCCATTGGATAAAGAAAATCAACAATCAAGATAAACTCAATAACCTATTGCTGGGAGTATTACTAGATGAATCTCTATTTTGTGATTTTTCTTTGCACTCAGCGATGAATATCATTTCATATCATTTCTTACGATTGAAATATCAAATATGTAGGCATTACCTCAACAGAAAAGTTCTAAATTTGTCCACATTCATTGTTTGTTCAACATTGGCATTGTTCTATATCTACCAACGAGGAATATCTTCTTTTTAAATCAATCCTTTCCTTAACTCCCACATGATAAAGACGCTTTGCACTATGCAATCACTATCATATCTTACGATTGAAATATGTCAGCATTACCTCAATAAAAGATGTCTAAATTCGTCCACATTCATTGTTGTTTCAACATTGGAATGATTCCATACTACAGCTAATGCGGTGTAGGCTGGCGGTCAAACAAATAGATGCTTTGTATACTCGTGAAACATAGAAAATTCAGTATAAGTATTTGGGTAAGCCCACAGGAATTTCTGCAAGCAAGCAAGCAAACAAGGGCATTCATTCACTCATTCAATTTCGGGTGCCGAGGATGGGCGAAGGGGAGGAGCAGGTGAAGGTGTTGAGCCAATGGCCTAGTCCCTTTGCCATCCGAGTTTTGATTGGATTGGAAGAGAAAGGTGTGAGATATGAAGACCAGGAAGAGAATTTCGCTTCCAAGACTGAGCTGCTGCTGCAAATGAATCCTGTCCACAAGAAGGTACCTGTACTCATCCACAACGGCAAGCCTGTGTGTGAGTCTCTCATCATTCTCCAATATATCGACGAGGTCTGGCCAGGCTCTAATTCCTTCATGCCCTCCAACCCATACGACCGAGCCCTTGCAAAATTCTGGGCAGACTTTCTAGACACTAAGGTAATCTCATAACCGCACCTAAACTCACTAGTACTTGTATCATTGATGAATCTAACTCAGCAGAAATGTTGCGGTTGCTTTCAGTTTTTGGGAAATGCTATTCTTGGTATTTTGAAAACGACAGGAGAAGCTCAGGAAGAGGGCAAGCGTTATATGTTAGAATACCTGGGATTGCTAGAAGGGGTGCTGAAGGAGCTCTCAGCAGGCGGAAGTAAGCCTTATTTTGGAGGGAAGTATTTTGGGTTTCTGGACATTGCATTCATTTGCCATACTTGTTGGTTCCACACAATGGAAACGTTGGGGAAATGGAAGATCCCGTGGGAGAGTGAGTTCCCAAGGCTGCAAAAGTGGGTGAAGAAATGCATGGAGAGAGAGAGCGTGAACAAAATCCTCCCGGACCCTCGTAAGGTTTTGGAACATGCCATTGAAGTCAGGAAGGGATATGTCAGCTCGACTGACTGAAACCGTAACTTTTTAAAAGCAGATTTGTTACAGCAGCTTGGGTATATAAGTCTGGGTATATAGATAGAATATGAACTAGTATAGATCCATTTTAAAAGGGGATTTACCAAGTGTCTAGAGGGATCAAAATCCTTAAAGGTATAAACTCCTTTGAAACATGTAATGCAATGCTTTTGATTATAATTTATCTCATTTATGTAGTTTTATATATGTGGTTCTAAATATTTTTATAATTTTTTATAGACACATGTGAGCTATAGGATGAGCATTGAAAGAGTTACACATCTCCCCCTATTGAGCTGTAGAATGGGTCTCTTTAGCCCAACTAGATTAATGGTCTATTGTGTGCTTCCGAAACCAGCAATATTTATATATATACAGAAATTAAAAAATTTGAACTAGAGTAATTATGTATTGTGTGACACTGGAGACATCGTGAAATTTAAAATTTGATTTTATTGATTTACGGAGTAACCGTAGTGCTTAATTAGTTTAATTTTTAAAATTAATTAGTTTAATTTTAAAATTTATTATCTAGTTGTTGGATTTTTTGTTTTAGGTTTGTTGAAATTAGATTTTTTGTTTTAGGTTTTTTGAAATAGATGTAAAAAACCAGTTTTTAAAATACTAACATAACTACTTAACTTGTGGTTGGTGAACACAATAGGGCAGCGGTTATCCATGCATCACCTAAGAGTTATCAAAGCATAGGTAAGAGTTATCCATTGCCAATAACAAGTTATATGTTCTTTCAAATTTGGAAAGATTGCCATAAAATCAATTTAGACAATACACTTCTGCAGTAAATTTTATTGTAAAAGAGAAAATAATGTGGTAATGTGTATATAGTTTATGTTCCAACAATATCTCAAATCCATACTTATAGAAATGCATAGAAAACATTCCTGGCATGTGGGGTTAATTTCTACATGTTATAATGTGTTTTTTGTGAAATAGTTTATGAGAAACAATTTTTTTTTCACTTCCATGGACAACTTAACATAAACCACTTGTTAAAGTAAGAAAAGAAGATATAAAAATTATACTATAATAGCGTCATGCATTTGTACTTTGAGTGATACATTTGTTGAAAGTATCCACATTATTAACTAGTTACAGGTATCAATTTTCCCACAATTCCATATAACAGGAACAAAATGGATTTAAAAAAATAATAATCAATTCAATGTATAAATACATAATATTTCATGTTCTGTCCACACTTGAATTGGTGCCATTTTAGATTCATATCACTTGTTTCATTTTATAAAACAAATTCCAACAACAAAAAACCCCATGTAAAATGAACTTGAAAGAAATCACAGAGGGTATACAGAACCAGAATTAAAACTCATTAACATAAAAAACAAAAAAAACAAATTAAAAAAAAACTTGCTAAAAATAAAAATAGTTTAAATATGTAGGGAAAAACTAGATTGACATAAAAAAATATATTTATTAAATATAAAAACAAAAAATCATAAAAATATTTATGAAAACATTAACATCTTATATCACTACAAGTTTCCATCTTGTGATCTGGCTGGCTTCCTTCGCCATGACCAGTTGAAAATTTTTGTTTTCAAACTTTTGGTTTTATGTTTTATTGGGCAGAGGTGACCACATGATAAATCTGAAATTGAAGTAATTCATATACTCTTTGATTTAGTTATGAATAATAATGATATGATCTTTTTCTGGAAAAAAAAACCTACAAATTTCCAACTCTCAACAAAGAATACCCTCTTACATATACACAGAATTTTTCTGCAATTTCATAGAGCGGGAGCAAAATGTGTTTGAAAAAATAATAATCAATACAATGTATAAATGCACATAATATTTCACATTGGATGAACACTTGGAGTCTATTGGCACCATTGCCATCTTTTTCCAAAATACAAATTTTTGTGATGCAAATCACTTGTTTCGGTTTTTAACACAAGCTCCAACAACACAAGTCCTCGATGTAAAATGACCTTGGAACAAATTATGGAGGGGCAAATAAGAAGAATAAAAAAAAACTGTAAGCTATGGGCCATCTGTGCCATCTAAGAAACATGTAGTTTTTAAATATGTGCCCGATATGAAATATACTTTAGTTCTATACACACAGTGAGATGAGTAACAACATGGAGAATGGAAGAGGTATTAAACTTGCCTTAGTTGTTTAAAGAGTTAAGATGTCAAAATTTATATGCGTATATCCTTATGGTTGTAAATATGTTTTTATAAACATAAGCTGTATTAAAAAAACAAAAAATAAGAAAATGTAAACTTTGAAACCAAGAAGTGATCATAGAAACCCTCAAAGAGACTGATATGAAAAGTCATTGAAATAAGTATTTGAAAACTGAGTTGCAATAGAATGAACAATAAAAAAAAGATTAATGGGTCAGAAATCCAATAAAGGCAATAAAATTTCTCATTACTTGGAACAAACTATTGTGCATATAACCATAAAGGCACAAAAGTTGTAAACAGCTATTGATAAATTAAGGCTACAATTTGACCACCTAGAAGTCAATCCCTATTAGACTTAGAGACAATACAAGCACAATAGAGAACTAATGAAGCTAATAGGGGACCAATACCATGAATGCCTTCTTGTTGCAACAAAATATGTTAAAAATAGATACCATGAGGAACTATAGAAGGCTGAAGAACTTTTATATCTGTTTATCAAAGTTGGAGCCTGGAAAAATAAGATAAGTAAGCAAATATGCATGTTAGTCCATTAGTATCAACTAAGGCATGTTAAATTCAGGACAACACTAAAAAATTAAAGCATAGGTCGAGCTGATCAATTTATTAGTTAAAGATGAAAAAAGAACAGCTTTACTACTACAAAGCTAAGAATGAAAAAGAACAAGTTCATATGGAAGACATTTTGTCTTTCCCTGTAATAAACTAGCAAAGTGTATCAATGTAGGAAGAACTGTAAAATTTGGTTCAATACATAAAATATCTAAACCATTAAGATATTTCATGCAAAGGAAAACTCAAAACCTTAAGAAACTTAGGGCCCTCGCTCAAGATTATGCCCATAAATGGATATAAAGCTACAAGTGGACACTTCAAAATGAGTTGTTGCTCAAACTTGTTCTTATGGAAATGGCATAAATGACATATCTCTGAGATAGAAAGATATGGTGGCTCTTGTTGATGCATAGGTAGTGGGAATAAAGTTGCACATGGCCAAGAACAATCCTAAATACATAGATCCATTGGCATTGAATGTAGTCAGAACAAACAATGAGGCAATTCCTAGCAGCTTTTATGTTGTCGATGTAGATTTGGTACTTCATTGTATATTCAAACACAATGGATTCCATATTAGGTGAGAGGTACAAATATAAAATCAAATAGCATCATTATTTAACAACTAATTTTTACTGTGTCTCAATATGTTAATTTTTTAGCAAATATGACGAGCTTTGAACTTTAAAACTTTAATTGTAGAAATATTGAATACTTGAATCAATGAACCATTCAATCACATAAAACATTCAACCATAACACAAGATGTACCCTGGGGAAAATAACAATGAGGATGAAAAACCCCAACAAATATTCATAGTATAAATATGATAGATAGAAGATAATGCCTTTTACAAAATAGCAGATTGCTTTAGGCACCCCAGGTGCTGGATAAGAGAGAATACTGAGCAATAGAGAATAGAGATCAATTGTATCAACTTTTCATGTGCCCAACACATTAATAACAAGCAAGAATAATATCTTGCACAAAGATAAGCGCCTTGCCTTCAAGGGAGAAGAGAATTTGCTTCACATTGAATTCATCAATCCTATATAACATATTTATACATTCTTAACATGCATCAACTTCTATTTTCATCTTCTGAATTCATGATGAACTCTCCCTCCATCTGGATGTATCAATCCTGCATGAAGAAGAGCACCCCACTTCTCATGCAGTGCATTAACTCACTGAACTAAGTCTTAGGATGAACTCACCCCTTAACTGAAAGCTTTCCCACTTAGTTAGGTGGCTAACTTAAGTGTCATCATGCAAGTGTCACAAATCAAGTGTCTTCTTTTATTTTAACACAAGTGTCATCATGCAGTAACACTTAATTAACTATATCTTCTTTGTTATCACTTATTTAACTCTCTTTAACATAAGTATCGCCTTTTAGTTTAACATAAGTGTCATAAATGCAATAACACTTAGTTAACTAGATCTTCTTTGTTATCACTTAGTTAAATCTCTTTAACTTAAATCATGTTGATTGATTTACTTGTAGTGACCCGTGTGAGTTCTTTAATTAAATGAGGCATACATTGTGGCTTTAACTGAAGCTTAATAATTCGAGTTCACTTAGTCGTCTCATGAGCAATTCGAATTCTATTTTTCTATATGCATTTATCTTTATCTCATATCTTTATTGCATGGTCAATATGTGTTAACGTTAATTATCTATCATATCATATTATAGTCAGAATATTTGTTAGATGGAGTGATCATATTATATTAATCTTTGACCAAACGATCATATGCTAAAGTAATTCACTCAAGGGGTGGGAAGTCTCTAAATGATACTTAATAGCAATCGGTGACCATGGTTAATAATACATCACACAACATTAATGCTTCATGCAAAGCATCTACCTCTATAACTAGAGCTACACCCCATGGGTACCTACTATAACTAGAGGTCCACATGAGAATCTGACTTGACACACAAGTTTTGAGCCTTGTCCAACAAGGCTTTACAACATTATCACTTTGATACATCAAAGCATTCACCTCAACACATGAGGAATAACCTTTTACAACTGAAGGATTAGTCATTCTTGAGTCCAACTAAAGAATCTACTCCAAGTTCCTGAGTCCAAATCAGGCTCCCTACCTCAACACATGAGGCTCAATCCTGGCTACACAAGGTTGGCTTGGAGAATGACTCGTGATGTTGTACATTTAACACTCCCTGTCAACGAGGGAGGAATTTTTTGCCATACCAATCTTGTCATCAAGCGTGAATAAATGAGTTGAAGTCGAACGCGAGATGAATCTTTCAATCAAGAGTCAATGATGTAAACTCATGTTGAAAGCAAGGTAACCTACCATTGAGGCATGCAGGCCCAAGGTACTTGGTTGGTTTTTAAGTTCAAACCTCGGATGATGATTTGAAGTCAACGAGGATGAACCCATAGAAGGAGGGCCATGATGAATCCCCCATCATCAACATGAAACTCAATAACAGATGTTTGGTGTAGATCGGACGGTAGAGTAATGTGCAAGACTGACTCAAGGTAGACCAACATGATCGAAGGTATACTCATTGCAGATGATGAGTAATGAAACATCTCTTGAACATGGGCATGGCATGACATGGCAGTATTGACGTGACGAGAATGATACTAACTCCCAATGCGACTGATGGTGGAAGCATTCTTTGGCTGACCCAAGGGAGCGACGTGACTCATGGAATTGACAAGACTCGAGGACAAACAGATTACCCAAGTACTGATTGCAAATGCAAACGAGTGCCATGTTCAAGAGTGATTATGTATTCCCATAATTAAGATGTAAAACAAAATATTTCATTTTTCCCCATCATGATTGATGAGTGCCTCATGTGTTTTTAACGAGCTTGATGAGGGTAACCAAATGCTCGGTATAGCTCATCTCATAGATGAGTCCAATCCCAAATGTTTCACGAACCTAGGAAAGGAGGGGTTCGTCCCATAATGGGCTCTTCAATGTTTAAAATTTAACGAGTCCAAAGAAGGAAAACTCAGCGTCATTTCATGTTTAGAGAGTCTAAAAAGAACTAAAGGAGACTCCAACGGTCCTTTTTCGTAAAGTTAGCCTCATCGCCCGAAAAAGGGTAAAACAACGCAAGAGAGGACTCTTCCAGCCATGGTTGGTTGGAGTGTTCCTTTTTCGTAAATAGTGCTTCCTGGTTCGAAAAAGGGGTAAACTATCACCAGAAAGACGATCATTCAAATGCTTTTACAAGCGTGAAAGCATCAAGTTTGCTTCACAATCTTTTCCTATTTAGGGAGTCTGAAAATAGCTTAAAAAGGACTCCATGAACAACTTTGTCATGGTTGATGACCGAGTACGACAAAGGAAAAAGTAAACTCGGCACGGTTCCTTTTCCATAAATAGTCTAGCGAGGTTGGATAAAGTGATAAACCTATACTCATTAGACACACCTTTTTAATTCAAATTTTTAACGAGCACGAGAATGGTATCAAAAGCACTCATAATATTTTTCATGTTTGAACCAGAGCACGAAAAAGTAAAAACTAAGCTCAAACCACTTTTCATGTTTCAACCAGAGCACGAAAAATGTGAAAAGTAAGCTCAAATACTATCTTACTGTTTTTAACGAGCTCGAAGATATGTTGAAAGAATGCTCATGATGTCTGCTTCATTTTTTGACGAGCTTGTAGCATAAAATGAACTCTGCTCGAGATAATTTTCATGTTTTAATGAGCTTGAAACTTAAAAAAGGAAAGTATGCTCGAAAATGTTCCCAATGGTGGATTTATTCCCGTCATGAAATCCAAAGGTTGGTACATGCCCCCAGCATGATTGCTAGAAGTAAGTGACTTAGCTCCAACGTGGTGTGGAGAGGCGATCGAGTTGACTTAAACGTAACTTCCAGAGGTTGAAGACATGCCCCCAAGCTTCATTTCATCCGCCTAAGGCAAAAGCGGGTGAAAAGAAGGTTCAAGTACTAAGTCAATGGGAAGACTCGACTCAATGGAAAATGAGTTGTTTCATTTTTTAATGAGCTTGACACAAGATTAGAACTTTGCTCGCGGGAACCTATTTCATTTTTTAATGAGCTTGACATAGAATGGGAACTATGCTCATAGGTTAGGGCCCATTGATAGGTTCCTTCCCAACATGATTCCCAGAGGTTGGTAAATTCCCCCAGCATGATTGCTAGCGGCTTAACATGGTAGTGTTCCCTCAACATGATTGTTGACGGTACGACATGTGGCATGCCCCCCAAGCTTCATTTTGTAAAAAAATGTTGCTTGCTAACCCAACTACCAACCTGGCTACTAATATGAAAATGTTCACCAAGGGGGGGAAACGAGAATCAGATGAAATGAACGTTCAAGTTCTAACTCTAGCGAGAGACTCGAACCGATGGGAGGGAGATCTATTTCATTTTTACACAAGCTTGAAATAGACACTAACTATGATTGAGGGGGCCCATCTTATTTTTTAACGAGCTTGAAATGGAATAAAACTGTGCTCTAATGGATTGGTTTCATTTTTATGCAAGCTTGAAACCAAAGGGAAACTATGCTTAGAGGGGTCTATCTCATTTTTTAACGAGCTTGAAATAGAATAAAACTATGCTCGAGTGGATGGTTTCATTTTTATGCAAGCTTGAAACCAAAGGTAAACTATGCTTAGAGGGGTTTATCTCATTTTTTAACGAGCTTTAAATAGAATAAAACTATACTCTAATGGATTGGTTTCATTTTTATGCAAGCTTGAAACCAAAGGGAAACTATGCTAGGGTGGTTGGTTTCATTTTTTAACGAGCTTGAAACATAACATAAACCGTGCTCATATCCCCATCCTTAGGGGGAATAAACCACTAAAACATGTGGAACATTCAGGGAAGTCTGATGACTAGGAGTCATATGATGAGTGGGTGTCACATAAGAAAGCTAATTAATGGTCACAATCCTCCCATCATAGGGAAAATACATCACTCGAAAGAGTGTGGACACGACGGCTTTCATAGCATAGACATAATCACGTCAAAGGAGTAGATTGAAATCTAAAGGACCTTGGACAACCATGACATCAACATAAACAGTTTTACCTCTCAATGTGACAAGTAACTGCGGGAGAATCCCTACAGGTCTGTTAGGCTTTCTATTAAAAGCCAAAATCTGGTCACTAACTGGCACAAGTTGAGGCGAACCTATGGATTTCCAAGCAGTTGAGGATTAAATACTAACAGAAGCTCCCTCATCAACTATCGTACGAAAGATTTCTTTATCAGAAACTCCTACAGATATTTGAAAAGGAATACTCGAAGGAAGACGAGATTCTGTTAGACCATTCCAATCAAAGGAAATAACCTCAATACTTGGAGGGGGTCCTGTAGAAATGGACAGGGTTTCCCCTTGCATAGGACATTCTGAACTGACTAGGAAAACATCAACGGTTTCCAATTCACTCTCACTTGGAAGATAAGAATGAGACGAAGATTGTGTCATGGTGACTGCTTTAGTCTGGACTTTCTCCAATGAAAGAGAGGGATCGAGTGGAGATGACAGCGACTCGATCACTTCACTCTCGAAAGGAAGAGTGGGATCAATTACAGATGAAACTGAATTGATCACTTGGTCAACCAGTGGGGGATTGAGGGACAACTTACTATTGCTTGTTGGAAGCGCCTATTGAGAACTAGTAATATCTTCCAACCACCGTGAAGCTTCATCCATGCTTGGACAAAGGTAAGTACGATGCAAGCCCTTGCATATCCAGCCTTTTTGAATATACATCTATACTTTGTTTCTGTTAAAAAGAAAAAATGGTTGTCTACACATCATAAAAGAATGTTACTATTTAAAAAAATAAAATAATATATGTGTTTTATGAAAAAACTCATTTTACTTAGACTTGCATACCTATGTTACTATTATTGAAGCATACAATTTAGTTATTTGTGAGATCATTAATCACTCACTCACTCACCCAATACTCACTAGCTCGGCTCGAAGGGTTTGAAGTTATGCGTTGCTCATTGCTCCATATAACAAGTCCTCCATCAATACCGGGGTCTTCTATCTGTAATCTCCACCGAATTATTTCATGAATTCCTTCCAACTCCTTAATTCTGTGGAATGTGTCCACCATAAAGGTTCAACCTAGATTGGAGTCCAACTATGCCAGATCTAACTCGGCTCGAGCAGCCTAGATTGGAATTCAAGTATGCGAGCAGCCTGGTAAATGCATGCTCATATTTTAAATCTGTGATATTTTAAATTATTTTGGTATATTCTTTAAAATAAAATTTAATTACTTATTTTATTTATTCATTTTTATTTGTTTTCGGTCTTCGTTGAGCATCGGAGCATTGCAAGTTCACTTGAGGGGATTGAAATTGGATATCAATTACCTTCATTATGATTGCTTTTGCAAACCATTCATTAAATTTTGTAAACTTTTGCAAACCATTCATTAAATTTTGTAAATCTAAATTTAACTAAATTGTTTAATTACTTTTCCATTTATTTTTAGATTGTCAATTAATAATGTTAGTAATGTTCAATGTTCCTTAGAATAATTTTATTAATTTATCTTTGATTATGTTATGTAGAATATTTTTATCAATTTAGAATATTTGATCGATATGTCTTTATACTTCTGTTGTGATTATTAATGTCCAAAATGAAGTGCATACATTATATACAAATAAATTAATAACTTAAAATTATTTTAGTAAAATTTACACATTAAATTTAGTTTTCTTTCACAATTATGTTAGTAAATTGTAAAGTAAATTTGGGTTGAGACATGGAAAAGATATATATCGTTCTTTCAAAAAGGTTTAATAAATTCTTAAATTCTGGAAATGGTTTTGTTTCACATAAATTTATATTTTTGAAAGATTTAGTAAACTTCTCTTTGTATATTTTTGAAATGGTTTTTGTTTCACATAAATTTATGTTTTTTGAAAGATGTAAACTTATTCAGTAAGCTTATTTTTGTATGTTTGGAAATGATTTTTGTTTTACATAAATTTATGTTTTTTGAAAGATTTGGTAAACTTCTTTTTGTGTGTTTTGGAAAATTGGAAATGATTTAGTTTCACATAAATTTATGCTTTTTGGAAAATTTAATAAGTAATTTTTTTTAAATATAATGACAATTTATTAAAAAATATTATATCAAATTTTATAAAATTAATCAATTTTTTTTATTCTATTGGCTTTTTTATCTATATAATTTAAAATTAAAATGACATAATATTTTTTTTTTTGTAATGTCCAATATTTCCAATAATATATTTATAGAAATATTTTATGTGATAATGCAAAAAAAATACTTAACAAAATTTAAAGTTGTGTTCTAATATATTTCTATGAAAATGTGATTATATTTTGATAGATTATAAATTAAAAGTTAATTTTTTACAATTAATATGTTTTAGTTCATTTTTAATATATATGAAATTTTAAATTATTTTTCATCTTTCATATTAAAAAATAAATTATTTTAGTTTGTAACATAGAAGGGTTGGTTTGTTAAGACCTCTTATATTCCACAACTGTTTGGATCTACAGATAGCATTTTTTTTGGTCCCTTAGGTTGATCAGCCTCGTGAACGTTATTAAAATGTTTCTTTTAATTTCATCAAATCTACAAGGGTTGAAATTTGCATATAGTTTTCTTGTGGTAGCTAAGTTCGATGTCTGATTATTGTTGTTATTACAATGGGAAAGAACATAAAGATCAATTACTACGACCGTTGCCATTTGGCACTAAAGGAAAATGTGAAATTGCAAACTCTGTGAATATCTTTTCATCACCTTCAGGTTTAATAGAATGTGTTTGAGCTTGCATAATTATAAATTGAAGTCCACTGTATTTGATAACTGTGATAGATAAATCAAACATGCAAATGTTTTTGCACTGAACCAGAAAATTGTGCATGAGATTATCACATTCATTTGCCATAGCGGTTTGCAATTTCCAAGAATTACACGTCCAACAATGGGTTTTGTTTTTTGCTCTGAACACTAACTCCGATGCAAAAGCGATCAACCTGTGCTTTCAATCTCATTTGGCTTATGATTTGTACTTTGTTTCATTGCTAATTTGAGGAGGAACACACTTCTCTTTCTGCGATTGGATTGGATTTCTCACATGAACTTTCTTGTCTTTCGTTTCCACATTTCTCTTGACTCGATTAAGTTTCCTGCTCCCACGACGCTTTTCATTGATTTGCGGAGAAAACTTGATTGCTCTTCCTTCAAGACAAAAATGCTCTTATAAAGGTCTATCCTATTTCAAGTTGTTGTCTAACAATGTAACGATTTGGATAAGATGGTTATGCTATGTTTTATTAGGATTTTTTTATGGTAGAAATGGATTCAGCATCTTTAAACACACTTTGTGCACCCAAAATTCTAAAATTTGACATTTTTAATTTATGAAATTCTCCCATCCCAAAACTTTCAATGATACAGAGCCAAAGCCAAAAAAACTGGTATAGATGCATAACAGGCAAAAAGACGGAACCAACCATTAAGCAACTAGAGGTTGTCGGTGTTCATGACTGCTCCGCTGGAACCAGCAGTCTCATTCCTATCTTGGTTGAGGTCGGCAAAGTTCCCTACTTGAGCCATGATACTCTTTAATTTCTCCATCTTCCTGCGAAGACTGACCATTTCACTGCTTTCAACACCGGAATTGCATTTTTTGTGTGGGTAGCCAAGACCCAACGTCTCTTCCAAATGCTCCACTTTCTCTGCCACCATATTATTCTGGTGTTTCACCTCAATATGTGTTGTTTGAGCCAAGGAGTAGAGGCGGATCAAGACCTTCTTGAATTCCAAGTTTTCATTACGTATCAACCTGACTTGGCCTTCCAATTCTTGCAGATAGCTCTTCATTTCCTATTCCAAGTTTGTGGGACCGTGCCTCTCTTCCAAATTCTGAGAACTTCTAGCCCTATCCTTCCTGCGACAGGGGCCATGCACATGGTTCATGCTATCCGCCGAGATGCCTAAATCCTCGTCGACTATCGGAATTGCCCTGACACAAGCAGCATTCGGCCCTCTAATAGCCTTGCTGCACCTGAAGCACCTCAGATAGAGGCTATCCCCAGCGTGCGAATGCGAGTGCTCCATGCTACTAACCAAAACAATCACACACCAGAGCGAAGACGAGAACAAACCCAACTTAACACTTAGCACAATCCAGAAAGACGGGAAACCAGCGGGAATGCAAAATGCATCCACTCTTCCCTGTCTTAATCCATGCCTCAGGCTTCACATGCTGGCCAATTGGCGAGCCGGCCATTCACAATAAATGCTGGCATGCCTCCAAATTTTACGGGGATTGTGCATACTGCCATTTTGGGTGGTGAGATTTTCAAAAACTAAAAAATTTGGAATTCTATAGTTTGAAATCTTGAATTTAGTAGGTCTTATTAGGGGATTGAGAAGGACCAAGGTTCCGAGAGGGGACCCTGAACTAGGGGATCCAAATGTTTTTGGTGATGACATTATCACATTCGAGGAATCCATATGGGAGTCCAGCTCCAGAGTTTGCCATAGCGTCAGCTTGTCCATTTAGATTTCTCAGAACATGGTAATAGGAGACCTCTTTAAATTCTTTACTAATGCTAAGAAGGAGGTGATGCAATTTGGAGGAGGGGTTCTTATTATTGTTGACTATATTCCTTACGTCTCTGATGACGATGAGAGAGTCTCCGATAACTCTCAGGTTCTCAATGCCCAGAGTAGAATCAATCTCTAATCCTTTGATGAGCGCGAGCCATTCCGCGCCATTGTTCGTCTTTCTCCCAATATCCCAGGCATATTCTTTCTTCCGGTTCCCCATGGAGTCAAAGATCACTCCCCCCGCACCTGCCAACCCGGGCTTTAAGTATAAATTTATTATAAGCATTTAAATTTTTATTTTTTTTATAATTCTATTATAGTAAAATCTATCATAATTAAGTTAGTTGTTAAAATACAGTGAAAATAATCCAAATTGGTCAAATATGATGAAAAGAAAAATATCACATAAAATTTTTAAAAAAAATTACAAAGGTGGAACATGCACTGGCTAAACCTGATAGGAAAAATAGTTTTTATTAGGTCCACTCTCTCTTCCCTTCCCTCATTGCAATGCTCTATCACTTCTTGTTCCACTTTGTGTTATGAAAAATCTAAGCAAGAGTATTAGAAACTTCCTTTGGCAAGGAGGAAAATCAAATCATAAAGAAAAGTCATTTAATTAAATGGGACATCATAAAAGGCCGAAAGGGCAACAAAAGTATTGGTCTCCATGATCCGAAATTGATGAATTTGGCTCTGGAGAACAAACTATTATAGAGGTTGGTTTCTAAGGAAAAAGCTTGGTGGAAGAAAATTAAAAAGAATATATCTTCTAATTTCAAAGGAAAAAAGTTTGGTGGAAGAAAATTAAAAAGAATACATCTTCTAAATTGAAGGCTTCGATGTATAGATGAATGCAAATGGGAAGGGCACGATTTAAAAATATGGAAACTTTGCAAGAAGGCACGAAATATTGTAGAAGGCCTTTACTAGATCCTTAGGAATGGTAAAAGGATCAACCTTTGGAGAGACAACATTATGGGAGAGGCTCCTCTTAATCAGAAGGAAAGGCTTATGGACATTAAAGAATGATTACAAGGAAAAGGAATCAAGACTCTATACAACCTATCAGAATGGGATCTTAAGGAAAATTGGACAAAATGGGAGAGCGTGGAGGTACTAGTGGTGTTGAAAAAGACCCTTGAACAACTATTACAATCATTGCAAGGGACTGCCATAATCAATATGCATTGTAAAGAATACAATAGGGGTTGGGGCAACCGTGGAATTTACTTGGTTAAGGAAGGAAATGAAAAACTATATTATGAACAGTCCCATCCACCCTTTTTCCAACTCTTAAAAGTCTAGCATTAAGATGGGATTTCAAAAATCATTGTGTTCTGTTGGGTATTAGTTCATGAGAAAATACTTACCTCTAGAAATCTTAAGAAAAGACAAATACAAGGACCCTTAAGATGTGTTTTATGCAAAGAATTTGAAGAAATAATAAATCATTTTTTCTTCAAATGTGAATATATCAAGCAAGTATGGGATCATATAGCGAAGGCTTTGAACATAACCATTAGAATACCAAAAAGATAGAAAATACAAGGACCCTCAAGATGTGTTTTATGCACAGAATTTGAAGAAATCGTAAACCAGTTTTTCTTCAAATGTGAATATATCAAGCAAGTATGGGATCATATAGTGAAGGCTTTGAACATAACCATTAGATTACCAAAAGGATGGAGTGGATATTTTGTGAATCGGAAATATAAATATTATGGACTCTTTTCTAAGCAAACCAACTCTAGCACAGATTTGGTTGGCCCTCCCAAAATATGTTTGTTAGAAAGTCTGGACCGCTATAAATAGGGAAATCTTTGATTCAAAGCGTACTACATCGACAATTACAGGTGTCTGATCCAAAGCTATTTTAAGCAAGGTAATGCAAGCAAGAGGTTACAACTTAAAATTTTCTCAAATGAACCTTTGACTGAAGATGAGAAGATCTAGATACAAGACATTTTTCCCTCAACAATTCAACTGCAGGTGGCATCCTTGAAGATGAAAAATCATAAACCCCCATGGAAATTAGAACTAAAATAGGGTGAATTTCATAATTGAGTCTCAAAACTTCAACGTCATGTTTTATTCTTCGATAGATCTTCGAAGATTTTTCCTGGGGAGGAAGGTTCATGGGGCGCACGGAGGAGAGTACTTGAAAACAGTTCGGGGTTACTGAGGAAGTTATTGGCAGTTATTGCAGGTGGGTGAAAACATGATAGATGTCGTCACAGGCAGAGATTGTGCAGCACGGCAGGGGCGTTGATAGTTGCAGGCCTGCAGGATTTAAGAGATACGAACTCTCGCGGGAAACATTTTTCCTAGGGAGGAAGGTGCATGAGGATCCTTTTGGATCTTGGAGGACTTGAGAATGTCTTTCATCTTGGAATTCAATCTATCATGATCATCGGGATTCTATCCTAATCATATCTCAAGCAAGGAACATAATGAAATTAGTGGATAGAATTACATGGAGGCTTCAAACTCGTATCAATGAGATACTCAGGCAAATCCTCAATGCCCAATTGATGCATGCCAGATGAGAAAATAACAATATTGCGGATGCTCTTGCAAAAAAGACCAGCATATTGGAAAAAGGGAGTTTGCTTCAAAATGGAGGTCAACTTAAAACTCGTTGGCTCCCCTAAGTGTTAATTATTTGCAATTAATTATGGATCAAATTGTATTCAATACTATCCCATTAACCGTAATTCTGTCAAGTCGTCGTTACAACTCTCAAAGTCTGGCCATAATGGAGCACATGGCTTCACGCATGGATTAGCAGTTGAGGAGCTTGGACATGAAGCTCCTTGGGAAGGCAGGGACATATACACCACTTATCCCCTGTAGTTGCATTGCAAGTGTGATGTACACAATTGTGAAGTAAGGGTGAGTCTACAAAACTACATTGCAAGTGGGATGTAAACACTTGTAAAGCAAGGGTGAAGTCCGGTTTTGTCTACAAAATTAGAATGGTGATTTCGATGTTGGAGGAATAAAATGCCATCCCCTACGTCGTGAGGGAGTGGCTCTTCATGCACGTTTGTTGTGGAATGTGCAGAGGTAGGATTTCAAATTGTGGGCTTCGTCCAACGTTCTAGTAGTTCAAGGGTTTATCTCTCCCTGCACTGGAAGGTTTGGGATTCCAAAACTGAACTAGGTTTCGTCTGTCTAGTGAATAGGATGAAGCCAGAGGTAGATTGGGAGTCCAAGCTGCAGGAGCTCTTCAGGGGTATAAGGGAGGTTCGCGCGGACATTAACAACATCCAAATCAATCTTTGTTGGATGAACTCGCAATTGGAAGAGGTTTTAGATGTTGTCCACCGTATTAGAGTCCACAATTCTTGTATTGAGCGCTCGCTGGACGATGTTGAAGGTACCATACAGGTTTATGGAACTCAGGTCGATACCATGATGAATACTTTGAATCGTCATGAAGATATGCTCGTTGCAAAACCGTCTAACCTCTCGGACCAAGTGGGAAGCAAAGGTGATGAGGAATATTCTATTCGCCAACCCCATGACCTTGTCAACATATCAAGCACTTAGGAGAATGCAGATGGGAGTCGAGAGCTGCACGAGGAGAATGCAAATGACGTTGCACTAGGAGAACACAGATGACAACTAAGATATACAAGTCATGCATAGTGGTCATGTCACCACTTCAACTAGCTTTTTTAAGAACTTTTTTTAACAATATGTTAGAATTTATAACACTTAAACTAGCCTTTTTATGAACTTTTTTTGAACAATATGTTAGAATTTATGACACTTTAGGAGAATTTTTTGTAGTTTTGGGGTTTAAAACTCATAGTTTTATGGAATACTGTAATAGAGCTAAATAATGGTCAAAGACGTGTGAAACCTTATTTTTGGAATTTTGTAATGTTGTTTTGATATCTTCTTCAACCTTTTACAAACACAAAATTAATTGTTTTAGTTAAAAAAAAGATAGTGAAGATAATATCACTAGTTGCTATTTGTTAGTTGAGAATCACTCAAAAAAAATTATTTCAATATCAGTTTTAAGTAAAATATTTCAACATCAACTTTATATAAAATATTATTATATGAATAACAATGTATTATAAAATGATTCTATACATTTAATTCAACTATATAACTAGAAAAGAAAATTGATTTAGTTCAAAACCTTTTATAAATGTGTAAATATATCTTTATAAATATAAAAAATATTTTACAAAATAAAATAAAATTTGATTCGTTAATATTTAACTAAATAATCTATTGAAACATAATATAATAATAAAAATAAAATAAAATCATATATAATAAAATTCAAATAAAAATGCTAGAAACATATTACAATAATAAAAGTAAAATCAAATCATATATAATAAAATTCAAATAAAAATGCTAGAAACATAATACCATAAACCTATGATAATAAAATGTAAAAAATATAAATATAATCAAATTAATTGAAATAAAAATAAAATGTTCAAATTTAAAAAAAAAATCAAATGTAATGAGAATAAATACTAATATATAATTAAAATTTATTATTGAAAAATTTTAGGTAATGAAAAGAATCAAATCTCTCATAACACAATTTTTTATATATTGCTTGTCATTTACTAAATTAAAAGAAAATATATAATTTTTTAAAATTCAAATTTTCTTTATATTTTTAATTATAATATAATATAATAATATTTTAATTTTTAATATCCATATACATAGTATCAACATATATTAATTTATATTACTTATTTTAATTTTTAACATTATCATTAATATAATAATTTTTATTTAATAATCTATTTTTATTTCTAAATTATAATATAATATTATAATTTAATAAAAATAATTTTTAAATTAATTATATTCTTTAATTTTCATTAATGTATTATAATATAGATATTTATTTTTATTATTATAAATATTTATTTAAGTAATATTAATTTATTAATATTTTGGAGACATTTAAATATCCTATTAAATTACTATGCAATAATTAAAGAAGTAATATTAATTTACTAATAACTTTGAGATATTTAAATACAATATTTAATTATTATACAATAGTTAATTAAGTAATATTATTTTATTAATAATTTAGAGATATTTAATGCTTTACATATTAATATATTTTAATTAAATAGTATTTAATAATATTATTTTATTAAAAAATAATATAAAAAAAAAAAAAAAATTATTAATGTGTGAAATATATCTATGCTAATAAATATCTACAAAATACAACTTAATATTATATATATCTCCAAAATTAATAAATTAATAATGTTTAATTAATTGTAATATAATTATTGAAATTTTAAATAAGAAATCATTATTTAAAAATAATAATATAACAATTAAAATTTTAAATAGCAGATAATTATTTAATTAATAATAATATTATTAATTAAGTAACAATATTATTTATTAATTAATAAATTAATAACTAATATTATCATTAACTAAATAACAATATTACCATTTAAATTATTTTATAATAATATTGTTCAATTAATAATATTTTTTAATAAAACAATATTATTAATCAAACAATTAAAATATGTATAATTTTCATTAAAATCATTAAACAATATTAATCTATTAATATTTTTAAGTAATTAATTAATTCATATATTATTTAATAGAATAATATTATTAATCAAACTATTAAAATAAGTAGAAAGGTTGTCGGTTCTTCTAATGGGTGGGGAGGGTAACAACATTCCTCCCAACCACCCATGCTACAACCAATGGACAGTTTGTTATGCTCAAATGCATTTTGATAAAGATTTAAATAAGCTTCAATTAAAAAATGGTTAAGAAAATGGGTATGTTTATTAAAGAGTATTTGTTTTTATGTTTATATTAATTAGTTTAATGTTTATGGTAGTTTAATGTTTATATTGATTACTTTAATGTTTAGCCTTTGTTTAACAACCAACGATCTCCACAAAACTAAACTAAGTAGTTGGCTAAGCCTATGGTGTTCACCAACCATTTCACTTGTGGCTATGCTAGTATCTTAAAATTTTGGGGTGGACTACCATCTATGCTTTTTCTTCTATCTAAGAGGATGAGACAAGTGTACTGTCCATATTGATTTTATGGCAATCATTCTAAATTCGAAATAAACAATTATAAAGAAAGAAAAAATATAAATGAATAACCAATAATTAATGGCAATAACTAAAAGAATATGAGAGAGAAAAAAAAAAGTTTATAAAAATCACTCATGTGTAGATAATTCATAGTTAATGCATGGATAACACTGGTGACAGACAACTTATTTAACTAAAAAAAGTAACAAGTAGGGGAAGCATAGACAAAAGATGATTACAACTAAACATGAAGAACAAGTAAGAAATAACGTATTCATAAAATTTAACTTGTAATTATCACTCTTCACCAACCACAATTTAAGTGACTGTACTAATAAATATTAAAATTACAAAAATTAATTTAAAAATTTATTATTTTTTTTAAATAAAAATCAAACCCTCTTTGACGTTAACGGAAACTATGCCACACCTTCCTGATTGTCGGACTCCAGAATTTGGCCGGCAGAAGAAGAGGTCACCCGTTCAAAAATTTAAAATTTCTTCACCTTTTTTTGAAATATTAAAATATTAATAAAAAACAAAATTGCCTCAAAAAAATATTTTAAAATATAAAAGCCGAACCTTCCTGACTTTTGACCGAAAGCAATGCCACACCTTCCTCTTTTTTGCTTAGAACACGCCTGCGTCGGGCCGCAGGAGGCAGAATTAGTCGCCAAATTTCGACGTGACCAAGATAAAAACAGGATTCTCTTTCATTCATATATATATATAGTTCACTCTGTGCAATGCGAAACGTCTGGAGCTAAACCGCGTGACAGCCTATCCCCCTCTGGATTATAATTTTCAATGCATATTTAATTTCTAATGGATATGCACAGATTTCAATCACCTGCCCCTCTGGATTATAATTTTCAATGCATATTTAATTTATAATGGATATGCACAGATTTCAATCACCTGCCCCACCATTACATTTATACCGTCCCCATATCATTGAATGGTTCATGAGTGAGACGTATGACGCTAAACCGCATGACAGCCTATCCCGCCTACCTGGACTATAATTTTCAACGACCTATCCCACAATTACATTTATACCTTTCCCACATAATTCTCCAGACATGATCTAGGTACAAACAACTTCTTCAATCCCTATTTATTCTGTTCCAAACCCCAATCAAATAGGCATCCAACAACTTCTTCAATCCCTATTTTTTCTGTTCCAAACCCTAAATCAAATAGGCACCCAATTAGACTAGTCTGCACCTGCTGCATCCTCAATATCAAAGAATATATCATCCATGGGGCTCTCTTAATCCACCAGGTTATGTCCATCTGATTCTTGTGGTTATGATCATATGCAGTACAGCTACAATTCCCACAGTTTTTGGCAACTTCTACAATGATATCGATGTAACATGGGGCTATAACAATGTCCATATATTCAACAATGGCGAGGATATGCAGATTTCTCTCACTAATGCTTCAGGTATTCTTATGGGAGACATAACTGTATGTTATTGGTTTTTTTGGATTTTCAGTATATTGTGGACCTTTTTTTGTTCAGATAATCACAACTAAGCTGCTTATTAGCTTAATAATTTGGTACTGTTTAATTAGGCTCGGCATTTCAATCCAAGAAGGAGTTTTTGTTTGGAAGTGTCCAGATGTTTATGAAACTGGTGCCAGGAAATTCAGCGGGGAACGGTTACGACATTCTATGTGAGATAAATTTGTGTAATTTAGAACAAATAATATTATTCATAGGATTCTTCATTTTATTCCAGCCATGATTGTCCGCTATCAAGTAGGGAAAATATTGAAATACGCTGCAGTTATCTTCGACAGGCGATAAGCACGATGAAGTTGATATGGAATTTCTAGGAAATGTTTCTGGTCAGCCCTAACATTCTGCATACAAAACATTTTTATGCAAGGTTCAGGTAATAGGGAGCAACGATTCTATTTATGGTTCGATCCGACAGCAGACTTTCACAATTACTCAATTCTCTGGAACCCACAACAAATCCTGTGAGCTATTTCTTCTTATGAATATGGTTCAATCGATTTGTTCTATTTATAATTGTTGGAGTATTAGTTATAACAGTCAAACTTATGGGAATATAATATTGATTAATAGTTACACTGAGATTTTTGGACTATGGGGTTGGTTTCAAATGTTATGGAAATGTGTAGGTTTTGGTGTAATCCCACCTCTAAGAATATAATGTGTAGCTTTGTGTTATTTGTTTTTGTGCTTGATTTCAAATATTTATCAATAATGAATCGATCACACCTGATGGCTCTGTTTCAGGTTTTCTGTAGATGGACTGCCAATCAGAGTATTTGGAAACAATGAAAACATCGGTGTGCCTTACGCGAACCAGCAGGCGATGAGAATGTACTCGAGCATATGGAACGGAGATAGCTGGGCAACCGAAGGAGGGAAGGTGAAAATCGATTGGTCTTACGCGCCATTTGTGGCTTCCTACACAAATTTCATAGCGGACGTATGCGAATGGACAGGCAGTGGGAGCTCCTCCCAATGTTGGGCCAATACTCCCAGTAACTGGTGGAATCAGCCAGCTTATGAGAGCTTGACCTATGCCCAGCAAGGACAATTACAGTGGGTTCGCAATAATTTTCTGCTTTACGATTATTGCGAAGATCCGGCCAGATTCAATTATCAGCTTCCACCTGAATGCAACAGACAACCATAAAATAATTCCCATGGTTTCCATGCGATTAAGGTTGGATTCTTTGATTCTTAATCTAGTTACATTCCAATAAAGAGCCCCTACTTGCCAGGCGCTCAATAAAGATAATTTTATCTCACTTGCTGCTGGCTTGCGAGTTGTCTAAAACCTTTACGATTTTGCTCGGAAAAAATCGTTTTTTTAGACATTAATTTGCTTGAATCCGTGATAGAATTGTTAGAATCTTAAATAATAGTATTAATCTTGTATAATTTGGATGTCCTAGGTTTTCCTGAATGCTAAATTCATCTATATGTTTAAAAAAATGATTTAATCAAAACAAATCATCAAATTTTTAAATTTCATATCACCCACCAAATTTTAACAACAAAATCATCTAAATTTTAGACGACTTCTTTAAAATTAAAATTCTGAATCTTATAATTTTATAAAACTTGCTATTCCATTTATCTCACAATGTCGAATGTATATTGGCTCAAATAAAATGAAACCGTTCAATCCGGTAAGAATCAAGATAATTACATCACACCGAAATAAAATAAAGTTATTTGAAACTTTGATTTATCAACAACAGAATAATTACATAAAAAATGTGATTTTTTTTATATTAAAAAATGTGATTATTCTTTATATTTAAAGCTTAAAATATATATACTAATTAAGATTATTTAAAATATAAACACATTAATTTACAAATATAAAATAAATGTGATTCTGCTAGATTCCTATTGTTAAGGGTTATGACTTCCAACTTTTTAAGTTAAACACTAAAATTTGCATATAAAAATTACGGAATCCATCACTAACTAAAATTGATATATTAGAGTATGTACATATGAAATCACAAAAGTTAAACAGTAAAATTTGTCATCACTAACTAAAATTGATATACTAGAGTATATACATATGAAATCACATTTTATTGTTAATTTATTATTAATATTATGATATATATTATTCTTAATGTTATGATATATATTATGAAATCACATTTTATTGTTGATATTATGATATATATTATTCCATTTGTAATTTGCAATTTGTAAATTTTTACATTATAATTTTTAAGTAGTTTATAGACATGAAACAAATGTGATTTTTAAGTATTTTATAGACATGAAACAAGTGTGATTCTTCTCCATTCTTATTGCTAGGGGTTATGACCTTCCAACATTTTAAGTCAAATATTAAAATTTGTATATAAATCTATCATTAACTAAAGTTGAAAATTGATATATTAGAATATGAAATCACATTTTATTGTTGATGTTATGATATATATTATTCTTGATGTTATGATATATATTATTCTATTGACAATTTTTAAATCTTTACATTATATTTTTTAAATAGTTCATAGACATGAAACAAGCGTGATTCTTCTAGATTTTTATTGCTAAAGGTTGTGACCTTCCAACTTTTTAAGTCAAACACTAAAATTTGCATATAAAAATTACAAAATCTATCATTAACTAAAATTGAAAATTGATATATTAAAATATATATATATGAAATCACATTTTATTGTTGATGTTATGATATATATTATTCCATTTACAATTTGTAAATTTTTAAGTCATATTTTTAAGTAGTTGTTTCATTAGTTTATTAAAATATTTAATTAACTAATATTTTTATATTTTTATGGTTTTTATTAAAATAATAAATAAATTGGATATCTATTTTATAAACTATAAAAATTTTACTTACCAAAAAAATCATTAAATTAATTTTAAATAATGTTATTATTTTTTAACAATTTATTTTTAATAATATCTTAATTTATTTATTTAAATATTTATTATTTATTTCATAGTAATATAACCTCATTCCTAACTTCTGAATCATATCATTGATATTAACATTTATCAATTATAACTTTGAATCATATCATTGATAATATAAACTATTTTTTTTAATTGCAACCCTTTTTTAAGTCAAGCACTAAAATTTGGTTGCTTTTGATTCTTTTGTATTCTTATTGCTAAGATTCTTATTGTTAAGGGTTATGTCCTTCCAACTTTTTAAATAATCATTAAAATTTACATATAAAAATTAAGGAATCTATCACTCACTAAAATTGATATGTACATCTGAAATTACATTTTATTGTTGAATTTATGATATATAAAGTATTCTTAATATTATGATATATATTATTCTATTTCTAATATGCAAATCTTTATATAATCTTTTTTTATCATTTTTTTAAGTAGTTGTTTCACTATCTTATTAAAATATTTAATTGACAAACATTCCTACCACTTTTTTATAATTTTTATTATTTTGTTATTAGTTAATCATTTATTTTTAATAATATTTTGATTAACCATATAATTTATCAAAAAACATTAAATTAATTTTAAATAATTTTATTATTATTTAACAATTTATTTTTAATAATATTTTGATTAACCATATATAATGAGAAAGAGAAAAATTGGGTTATAATTGTAAGAAGAATTTTACTTTGATCTCTATACAATTCGAACACATGTCCTCTCTTTCTCATCCAAACAAATATATAGTTTATTTATTTAAATATTTATTATTTATTTCATGATAATGTAACCTCGTTCATAACTTTTGAATCATATCATTGATATTAACATTTATCTATTAGAGCATCCCACACTTATTCTAATGGTTACTTGTGAGTTATGGAATTTTTAATCATGAAAACTTAAAACGATTTTTATTTTCAATTATAACTTTGATATTAATATATAATTATAATTTTTTAAATAATTAAAAATATATATAAATATAAAGTATTAATTTAGATTTTTTATTTTTAAAATTTTTAATATTAAAAAAATTATAATAAAAAATTTAAAAAAATATAAATATTAAACATTTATTTATAATTTTATTTTGAATTTTTAATTACTTTTAAGTAAAAATAAATAATCTGAAGTAATTTTTTTTTATGGTGTAGGGCATGTGCAAGCTAATGAGAGTCACTTTTGGCACATTAGATGCAATAGAAAACTGAAAAATCAGGCATCCCTCAATTTACTTGGATTTTTTGAGATACTTACGCAAAATATCTTGTATTGAGTAAAAAAGATGAAATGTAGAAAATTGAATCACGTTTTCAAATATATAACTTTTATGTATTGAAAATTTTCATAGCTATGTCAAGTTTCATGTTTTCTAACAGTCACTTTTTATTTTTTTGGCAAATGATAAGGTATATGTTTTTGTGGGTGCAGCCTTTCAATGCCTAAATGACGGTTTCAGGGATACAAAAATTGGTAGACATATATAGAACCTGTAGCACTAGTGCAGCGCTATTTTTCCAAAATTAAATGTTTAATTTTTATTTTTATTTTTAATTATGTAAGTGATCAAACCTCGAGAACGGTACGTCAAATGTGGGTGCAGCCTTTGAAGGTCTTAATAGAGTTATTTTGACTTGGATTTTTTACAGCATGTAGAGGTCGGTATCCTCTAGTGCAGCATACAAGTTTTTTTTTAAATGGTTGTGAAATGTAAAAGTTACGGAATAAACACTAACAATATGGGTTTTGACCAACAGAGTGATGACACGAGAAAATTAGGAAATAAATAGAAAATCTCAATATTTTTTTTTTTAAATTACATATTTGGAATCTACATAAAAAATTCTATCTATGCCTAAAATTTCGTCAATAGCGGTCAGGTATGTCATGCTGTAGAGAGCGGTGAAAAACAGGCATACTCAGAAAAATATTGAAAATGTGAAATTATTTATGGTCTAAAAATTCCCTAGCATGGGTTTGGTAAGACCGAACCAGCCACATAGAACAGTGGCTAACACGCGGGCACGGGAGGAGTGGGTGATTAGGCGCTCAGGAACGCACACGCGTTATGTTTAAATTCAAATAACGCGTGCGCGTTGTATTTAAATTCAAATTTTAGTGTTTTGGCGCTCAATGTTATAAGCAACGAGCGATCATTATGTGGATACATAACGCGCTCTCATTATGTGATTACATAACACGCGCGCGTTATAATCTTCACAAATTTATGTTTTGAAGTGTTAGATTGGGTGAGAGAAAGATAATGATAATGAGGATGATGAAGATGAAGATGATGATGGTGATGAAGATGAAGATGAAGATGAAGATGATGATGGTAATGAAGATGAAGATGATGACGGTGATGAAGATGATGATGGTGATGGTGATGATGATGATGATGATGATGATGATGATGATGATGAAGTCGATGATGATGGTGATGAAGATGATGATGATGATGATGATGATGATGATGAATATCATGATGAAGATGATGAT